>OY728143.1:1967157772-1968407772 GCA_963277665.1 Viscum album
TCGGATTGATCATTTCAAATGAAAAAAATACAAGTGGGAAAATCCACCCACAAGCTTCCGCTACGCACAGGACCTTCATGGACAAGCCGAAATAGGATAATGTCCAATCTAATTCACTAAATTCTTGAACACATGGAGGAGCTTCAGGGGACGGACTGGTGGATCATAGGATGTGGGGATATTAACATGTATAATACTAACTGATTGGGTGAGATGTTGTTTTATCAGGGATGCCCAGTCCCGAATATTTTAGTTAAGGAAGACAGTGTTTACCCTGAATTCATAGCATCCATACTTGATCATCAGTAGCAGAATATCAACAATGATATCAGGATTTTGGAGGAACAAGATCGTTGTATTTTCTCAGGATCGAGCCAGGTAAATTTTTTGGGTGGTCCTATAGGGATTTGATAGAAATGAGAAGTGGGACAGATGAATAGGCAGTGAAGTTATGATGTAAAGGTATTCCATGCAATCTGAATTTTCTATTCTGGCATCTAAGGAATCAGGTATTGCCTACGGAAGACAACATTCAGAAAAAAGGTGCCTCACTAGTGTCGCATTGTCAATATTGTGCTCAATCAAAAATGAAAACTGTGTGGCATGTGTTTTTTCAGGGTGATTGGGACTAAGGGGTTTAGGACTTCATGGCGTGGGAAATGAATTTACGCCAAGGTAGGGACTCTGTACAAGGATATATCGAGGCTTGGTTTTAGGGGGCTAGACAGAATGGACTAGTGGTTAGGGTCTGAGGTATGACTTTTGCAGTAGTGTGCTGGATCCTCTAGGAATCCATAAATGAGTCTCATGATGGCAGGATGTTTTCTTCACTCTTCTTCCAGGTGAGGGCGAAGGCACTAGTGGCTGAGTTGGGACTCCTTATCAAAGGCAGAAATCTATTGGGATCTTCGAGACGACTTATTCTAGGACCCTAGTGGAGTATGGATGCTAACACAAATAATCAAGGCAGGTGAGTTAGATGGAAATCTCCTTCTGTAGGTTTGAAACTTAATGTCGTTGGGTCCTATATATGTGAAGAAATGAGAGGCGGGGGCCTTATCATAGATAGCTTGGGCATGTTACAATGATATGGATACAAATTTTTCTATATTTAAAGGTTATAATGAAAGAATTTTTATGTCACAATGGTCGTGTTCTATCAAAAAACACATCCATGTCTATAATGAAACCCCTCTAAACCATGTGATGAAGAGAATTATAGGGGTTCCCATGAAATGAGAAAAGGTGTAAGTTATAGAAACACATTCAAAAGGTTCCATAAAAATGGTAAATATTGATTAATGATTTTAAGAAGGTATGGAGACATGTTTTTTCCATATAATTCAATGTTATATTTATAGAATTTATCATGAATAATTAGAATATATTCATTATTATGAAGGTGATAGATGTTTTATAAAAGAAGTTACCAACCATAGTAGCAAATTTATGAGTTTTATTTAAATAAACATTACCATGATAATCATGTTTCTAATGGAAATCACAGGAAAATATATGCTTAAATAAAAGAAGGAAACCAACCTACACTCAATGATAAATATTCTCCTTTGATAAATAGGTTTCATGGGATGGTTTATGAAAATCACCTTGCTATAATTGGTGTGAATAAGTGTTACAAATACATTTATCTACAATATATATCTTGGAAAGAAAAAAAAATTAAAAAAGAAATAAGTTCAAATGTTTTTGAGTCTGGTAAGTCACATGTGAATAGAGTATCTTAAGGAATGTTATATGTTGAGAAGCATAATGATTCTTATATAGATTGGAAAATAAGAATATTGTTTGAAAAACAATAGTCCAAATTGGGATTTTTTAAGAGATCCTTGATGAAAGGAAAAACAAAGGAGGAAAAGTATAGGTTTTGGAACATGAAAGAGAAAACAAGCCCAAAGAAGTTGAAAAAAGTTGGATTCTATCAAAACTATTACATATCTAAAGGTAAAAACCAAATTGAAGGATAACAGGAAAATGGTGGTCTATAGTGACTCACCATCTTCTTTAATTTGAGGAAATATTAAGGCTCCATCTCCCCATGAATTTAAATACCATTAACTATTTTTTAAGTGTTTTAGATTTTGAGGGAGATATGATCCATGGGGAGGTTTCATCAAAATATTCAAGTGGTGTTGTGACATTATATAAAGTTCTAACAGATGATTGGGGTAGTGAAAGTGATATCTTATTGAATCTGGAATTATAGGAACATTGTTATAGATGAAAGCATCAAAGTAATAACTATTAGTATCTTAATTGGTAGAAAGGTCCAATTGATTTTTTTTTCTCAAGAGAATATATTATTAATTGATATCATAACATGAAGATGTAAGTTTATACCTTAATAGAATAGTGGTAAAAAAAATTTGTTTCAAGATTTATTAGTTTTATACTAACATGTGATATCAAATGATTGTTTTAAGGATTAAAAATGATACTAGAGGAAGATTAATTTCATGGTTAATATTAATGTTCACTACTAAAGTTGATAAATTCAAGGGTATTTTTGATATATAAATTCAATGGTGGCATCCCATCAAGAAATGAAAGAAACCTAGTGGATGAAGGAAAAAATCTAGTTTAAAAAGTGAGATTTACTTTAGAAAATGTTATCTATTTTAAAAATTATTATCATTATTCATGTCTAGAGTTGATTTTAAAAGATCAAGAATAAAATAGTACCTAGTTAATAGATAAAAAATATGAATGTATGCAACTTATGGTTGTAGGTGAATTAAATGGAAAATAGTGTTGTTATTATCTTAATCACTTATTTTATACACCATGTTATAATTCAGTAGGTTTAGTATTTTGATTATGGATCATTTTTAAGTGGTAAAAACACTCACTAAATGTATTTTAAAATATAGATATAGTTTATGTTGTTTATTAAGCTTAATTGACTATTCTAACATTGGGGTTGACAATGGAATAATAGAGTTGAAGGTGGTAGGAGACTTGAAGTGTATTACCAGTGGTGGAGATTATTCTCTCTTAATTTTTTGTAAGGACTTCATTGACATGGGGGTATAATGATAATTATTCCAATAAAGTGTCCTAAGAAGTGGAATCCATACTATAGGTATCAAAGGAATGGAATTGCGTCTTGTTTAACATAAGGTTGCAAGGGGGTATGATAATGAAGTTTAATTGTAAGAACATTATCTTCCAAAGTGAAGGGTTTTCAATGATTCTAAATCAGTTACTTGGGGAAGATATATTAATTTGGATTTTATTTAAAATATGAAGTAGAAAGCATCATGAATCCATGAATCTTCCAAGAACTAAATGGGGTAGAAAGTGGGGGAGTGGGAATCCCCATGATGATGTGAATGAAATTTGTAAATTGTGATAGTTTTTGTTAAAAAATATAAAAAGTTAGATTATTGTCAAATTATTTAGTAATAGTATTGCATTGTGTTTTAATTATTGTCAAAAAGTTTGAATTCATTATTGGAACCAAAGTAAACAACCTCTATAAGTATATTTAAATATGTTTGGAAATTCTAGAAGTTATCGAGATTATGAGCTAGAGTTTAATACAATAGTCTAGTAATGAAGATTCTTTTTCTATAAATGGGTTTTTAGATACACTAGGAAAGGTGTTATATATATATATAAAAAGGTATATTATATGTTTAAAAGGTATTTTAGAGTTCAAAATATATATTTGTCAGCATTGGAAAATTTAGTTTCCATAAAAATAAGTGTGGAGAATATGAGATATATTCTATAAGAATAAAATATAAAAGTAAAAACTTATTGGATGATGCATAGTATGTAGGATCGAAATAGTGATGTAGATGCTCAATTTACAAGAGGGGGGTGAATTGTAAACTTTAAAAATTATTTTGGAACCTTTAATGTTAGTTAAGAATAACTATGTTTTCCTTAAGCAAAGGAAAGGGCTAAGTTTAACAAAGTTAAACTTAGTAGATTCACAACACCTCTAATTCCAAAAGCAATCTTGGAAAGAGATTCTGAACGTAGGTTCCGGAAATATGGTTCCGGAAGTTGACACTTAACAAAAGATTACAATATGAGATTCTACCTTAAAGCGTATAGAATCTAAATGAAACAGAGTACAAGTAAGGAAGTATAAGAAAGTTATACTTTCCTTATATTACAAAATGCAGCAGAATATAAACAAGTAGTAAAACTACAAGTAACAAAACATAAGTCTTTTAACCCAAAGAGAAGGGTATCCAACAACCTTGGATAAAGGTCCCTTGATTTATACTTTCAAAAAAAAAGTCTGTCTTACCCACACCAGGGTAAGCCCTCGATACGAAGATCGGAGTCTCTGTCTTGCTATCCCCGCAAGCCCTCAACTTCAAGGTAGTTGGCAACCTCTGTCTTCCTCAGCAAGGAAGCCCTCGAACTTTAAGGTAGTCGGCACCTCTGTCTTCCTCATCAAGGAAGCCCTCGAACTTTAAGGTAGTCGGCACCTCTGTCTTCCTCATCAAGGAAGCCCTCGAACTTTAAGGTAGTCGGCACCTCTGTCTTCCTATCCTCGAAAGCCCTCGAATGTAATCACCAACATTCGGAGTCATACAAAGCTTTGAGAGTTAATAAGAGTCTCTCTCTCTCTAGAAATCACTTCAAGCAAATTAGTCAGCCTTTCAGTACTTTTATCAGCAACGAGCTCTTTCAGATGAGCTCCTATTTATAGGTAAGGTCGACTCCTTCTCCAACGGTCATATTTTACTTAAAGATCGGAGGGACCTGTACACGTGTCACTTAGACAATGGTTAGTTTATAACAAAACAGACAGCATCATTTTATAACAAAACATGTGTAACAGAATGTACAACATCGTTTTAATTCTGACTCAAAGGTTCGGAATGAACGCTTCGGAGTAAAGGTTCGGAGTGTAATGAAAATAATAAGAGTAGACAAATTTTAGAAGTGTAAGAAATATAAAAGTTTGGAGTCTGACAAATATATTTTTCAGAGTCTGAATTAATTCACAGTGTATAAAACAAAGATACTCAAATTCTGTTTAATAGGTGAATTCGGAATGAGAATTCGGAATAGGAATTCGTCATCAGAAATCGTAATGAGAATTCGTCAACAGAATTCGTAATGAGAATTCTTCATTGGAATTCGTAATGGGAATTCGGAATGAGATTTCTTCATTAGAATTCGTAATGAGAATTCTTCTTCAGAATACGTATCCTGAATCTAGAATAGAACTTAGTCAGAGATCATATCCGGAATTCGGAATGAAACTTCCTTATAGTTCTTATCCAGAATCTGAATCCTAAAACAGAATGCTTTATATCAAAGTTTCAATTATTCCGAGAAAAGAGAAATGAATCTAAATCTCATACTTAATAAAAATATGGATGATAATAAGATAAGGATATTTTTTCTTATAAAAGATATTTTTCTTATAAAAGCAATTTCTTAAGAAAGTATTTTTCTTATGAAAGCAATTTTCCTTTTTCCTTAAGAAAACGATTTTCCTTATAAAAGTGATTTTCCTTATAAAAGTGATTTTTCTTATAAAAGAAATTTTCCTTAAGATAAGGTGATTGTGATTTTCAAAACAAGAAGGAATGGAAAAGTCATAAGGAAAACCTTATTGACTCAACAATCTCCCCCTTTTTGGAAAGCACAAAAATTCTTACGAAAAAGAAATTCTAAGAAGAAAGAAAAACATTAAGGTTTATCTCCATTTTCTTTAAGAATATTTATGAATACGACTAACTCACCCTTAGTCTTTGAAACTCTAAGGATCGTATTCAGATTTCCGAAGTGATAAATAACAAGGTCTTCTTTAATGAAAAAGCTCCCCCTTAAACAAACTCTTATTAGAGTTTTTCTTTTTCTTAAGGATCTTTTTCTTCTCCCCCTTTGATAAACTCTTATTAGAGTTCTTCTTTTTCTTAAGGATCTTTTCCTTCTCCCCCTTTGTGATTTTCAAAATGAATTGGAGGGAATGGAAAAAAAATAACAAAGTACCTGAAAAATTAGTAATGACAACAATAGAAACGACAAGCACGACTTTCATTAAATTTTAAATATCAGCAACAAAAAGAATACAACAAAAAGATCGGATTTGGTTATTTTGGATCTTTTTCCTTCATCATGAGCCCCTTTAGAATAGTCTTGATCTTCTTCAGGTCTTTATGATCTTCTTCAGCATGCTTATCTAAGACAACTATTCTTGTGGATTGACCTTCAATTTTTTCTTCCTGGGCTTTGATCTTTTCTTGCTGAGCTTTGATCTTTTCTTCCTGAGCCTTCATCCTTTCTTCATAATCAATCCGATGATCCCTTTCAGACTTCCAGTTTTGAGAAACGGAATTTAGCTTCCCATTCAGATCTCTCACTTCTTGAATCCGGAAGTTCTATTCTTTTGTCAGCTTCTCTTCAAAGGATGCAGTAAACTCATTTATCTTCTTGTCCTCGGTTTCAAAATCATATTTAACATTGTATTGAAACTCATCGAACAACCTCATCTCTTCCACGGTCTGCTTCGACCAGTTTGTCATCCTCTTGCAAGATCTTCTATGAGCTTCGTAACCAACAAAAAACGTTTTGAACTGAGCCTCAATCTCAACGCACTTGTCCATAACCATAGATACGGAGTCAGTTTTCTGATTTAGAGCATGTTGGAGCATCTGGCATCTTGAGTCAATACTAGAGAAGGTCGGAATGGTTCCCACCAACTTCTTTAAGGACTGAACAACAAAGTCATGCCCCAACGAGGATGACTCTGAATCTGAAATCTTGCTTGGAGAGTTTTCTTCCTCAATAAGCTACAACTTCCTTTTAGATGAATCACCAAATTCTCTTTTCTTGCTAGCCACTGATTTCGAAGTTTCAACAAGGAGTTTCTTTCCCTTGTCTTTTTTCGGAATTGATTCTTGATCAGAAGTTTTCTGCTCGCCAGTAAACACTTGAACAATCTCATCAACAACTTTTTAAACAACATCTTCCTCATTCTTATCCTTCTCTGGAGTTACTAACTTAGAGGATTCAACCTCTGAAGTTCGGAGTGATAGATGTTCCGAAGGTGATCCTTTATAATCATCCACTTGCTTCAAAAGATCTCATGTTTCACCACTTCCTTCAGCAACTTCTTCTTCCTCACCCACTTGTTGAATCTGCTTGATTCTCTCAACATGTTCAGATGTAGTCTCTTTCGGAAAATCAAGGTTTCTTCCTGGAGTCTCAGGTAGAGATTCCAAGGAGAAAGATCTTGGAACTGGAATGCTTCCGGATACTATTTCATTAAATTTCAACAAAGCTTGGAGTGCCTTGGATTCTGACATTTTCTTCTTAAGCTTATTTTCCTTTACCTGTTTTTGAAGCTCGTCAGCAGTTTTCTCCTTCAGGGCCTTAGCTTCCGCAGGGTCCAATCCGAACTGCGGATCCCCTTATTTCCTTTTCTCTTTATCTGCTCTCCACTTCGCAACAACCTCATCAGGATAGGACTTCTTCTTCTTTGTTTTGGGAGGTGAGGTTTGAACTTCCTTAGACTTAGGATCTTCGACTTCAGCTGCAACTTCCTTCAACTTTCTTTTCTTTACTAGTTTGGATGATTCCGGTTCAGCAGCCTTCGGAACCGTTTCTTCTTGATTAGGCAAATCAACGAACTCACCAATCTCCTTGTTGAAAGCCACATCCATCTTCTTAAGGGTGTCATCACTAACCAACAAAATTTTACAAACCCTTGGCTTAGATCTACAGGCTTCCTTGAAAGATTCAAGGCACTGAACTATCAACTTTGATAATATTGTTGGGTACATTACGATCTGAGCTCTGAGATTTCCTTTCTTAAGATTCTCAATGGTTATAAGAATGTGCCTCATGAAGTTAAACTTCATTAGATTTACCAGAAAATATAAGATATAGATCTCACTCTTCTTCAAACTGTCTTTATCACCTTTCCTCGGTACGATAAGCCCTTGCACCCACAACTCTAGAATCTGGAAATTTATAGGCAAACTAGCAATCTTCGGAGCCTTGTCATCAGCCAGTCCGAGAGTTTCTAAGGCTTTTTCTTTGTCGAAGCTACCCTTAGAGTCCGGAAAAACATGAGAAATAAATTCGGCTTCTCCTTCATAGGACAACCCTACCAAGCTTGCTACCTTGGTATAAGAAATTTTGTAGGTCTTTCCATAAGACTTAAAAGAAAACTTCTCCCTATTATCTTCCTGGAAGGAGGAAACTGTTTCATAGAACTCAACAAGTAACTCTGTAAAAACATCATCTTGAGTCCTCGGTTTTGATACAGCAACATCTTCCCAGCCATTTAACTTAATGATCTTTGAAATAAGAGAATCATAGTTGTTGAAGAAATCTGGATGGACTAACCTTTCTCTGTAAACTAACCATTGCGAAATAGGCTTAGTGGATGAAATTTCTTGAGACGCTAACTCCACAGACATTCGGATCTGTAATCCTCTGAGAAGTTCGGAACGGAGACAAATGTAGTTCGGAACGGCCTTAAAACAGAGGGGTAGAGATTCGGGATGCGAGAGCTTGAAATCGATGTGGGATGAGTATTTGGGTCCCCTTTATATAGGCAATGAAATGAAGGTTCAACTTCCACAGTTGATCTAATGGTTGTGATAAGCTGAGATCATATCTGACGGTTGAAAACTTGAATCCGATCTTTTTGAGGTTTTTATTTAAACAAGGAATTAAGAAAACTAAAATCCGAAAACATAATAGAAGAAAATGCCAGCAAGCAAAATATGACTACGAAAACTTGAGTAAGGTAATCATACCTTTCATATTGGATTAGGAGGATTATTCGTAATGGGTAATATAACAAAGACTAAAAAAGAACTTTATTATGAGAAGACAGATTTCGCAAAAAATTTTACTATGGAAAATAAACTTAGTATGAAAAACTCATTACGAAGAATTTAGTATGAAAATTCCGTTATGAAAAATTCTAGTACGAAATTTTCCATTCTGGAAATTTTCAATACGAACACTTCCATTCCAGAAGTATTCTGTATGAATATGTCCATTTTAGAAAAAAAATTGTAGTTCTGGAAATCTCCATTCCGGAAATCTTCGTTCCAAAAAGTTTGAAAACAAATTTTGAAAAACTTTGTTAAACAAACAATCAAATGTACTCCCCCTATGAAAAGGAGTTTATTACTGTAAGGAGATTTTTTCAACATAAAGTTAATTAAGAAATATTACCTTACGGTTATCATTCCTAACTTCTGTTTAATATATTCAAATATATCAGAAAGCAAAGATTTTGTGAAAATATCAGCAAATTGTTCTTGCGTTCCGATAAACTGAAGAATAATATCTCCTTTAATTGTGTGATCCCTAAGAAAGTGATGTCTAATATCTATGTGTTTTTCACGGGAGTGATGTGCAGGGTTTTTACTGAGGGCAATGGCACTTGTGTTATCACACAAAATTTGAGTTTTAGTAAAAATCAAGCCATAGTCTGTGAGTGTGTGTTGCATCCACAACACTTGTTCACAACAACTTCCAGCTGCTACATATTCAGCTTTAGTAGTGGATAGTGCTAAAGAATGTTGCTTCTTGCAGGACCAAGAAACTAATGAATCTCCTAAGAAATGAAAAGTTTTGGATGTACTTTTTCTATCCATTATACATCCACTAAATTCAGCATCAGAAAAGCTTTTTAAAACAAAATCATTTCCAGAAGTATAAAATAATCCTAGATCCATGGTCCCTTAAGGTAGCGAAAAATTCTTTTTACTGCCTTTAAGTGAGATTCCCTAGGATTAGATTGATATCTTTCACATAAGCATACTGAAAACATTAAGTCTGGTCGACTAGCTGTTAAGTAAAGTAGACTTCCTATCATACCTCTAAAATATGTTTGATCTACTGGTTTCCCAGCTTCGTCAAGATCTAAAGAGTTTGAGGTACCAATGGGAGTACTTATACTCTTAGTGTTGTCATAACCATACTTTTTAAGAAGATCTTTAATATACTTATGTTGAGATATGTAGGATACTTCTGGTTTTTGAGAAATTTGAAAACCAAGGAAAAATGTTAACTCACCCATCATACTCATTTCAAACTCAGATTTCATTAGACTAGCAAAAGAGTCAGTCAAAGATTGCTGAGTTGAACCAAATATAATGTCATCAACATAAATTTCAACAATCAAAACATTTTTCTTATCTTTCATTATAAAAAGGGTTGGATCTTCATTTCCCTTAACATAGTTATTTTGAAGCAAAAATCCAGTGAGTCTATCATACCATGCTCGTGGGGCTTGTTTAAGTCCATACAAAGCTTTGGTAAGTCTAAAAACATGATCAGGATGTTTTGTATCTTCAAATCCAGGAGGTTGTTCTACAAAAACTTCCTCTTGAACATAACTATTAATAAAAGCACATTTCACATCTATTTTGAAAAGTTTGAAATTAAAGAATGCTCCAAAGGCAAGTAGAATACGGATAGATTCATGTCTAGCTACTGGAGCATAGGTTTCTTCATAGTATATTCCTTCGTGCTGATTATAGCCATTAGAAACAAGTCTAGATTTATTTCTTACTATGACTCCATTTTCATCACATTTATTTCTAAAAACCCATTTTACTCCAATAACAGAAGTTTCCTTAGGTATTTCAACCAAGGTCCAGACTTTATTCCTTTCGAATTCATTTAGTTCATCTTGCATTGCTTTGATCCAATCATCATCACCTAAAGATTCATCAGTGATTTTAGGTTCTAATTGGGAAAGAAATGCTAGATGTTCTACTTCATTTCTTAAGGAACTTCTAGTCCTTACAGGTTGGTTTACATCACCAATCACTAGTGCAAAAACACTTTTTCGCGTCGGTTTTTTTTTATTTTTAACGTCGGTTATAAACCGACGTCTTTATAGGCGACGTTAAAAATAGCGTTTTCGCGTCGGTTCATAGAAACCGACGCGAAAAATAATTCGCTTATGAGCTTCGGCGTCGGTTTTTTATAAAACCGACGCCGAAGCTACATGTAGACATTATTTTCCGCGTCGGTTCATTAAAAAACCGACGCGGAGAATATATTCGAATAGGTTTTCCGCGTCGGTTTTTAGAAAAACCGACGCGGAAAACCGATTGGAACAGGATTTTCCGCGTCGGTTTTTAGAAAAACCGACGCGGAAAACCGCATTCAACCGGATTTTCCGCGTCGGTTTTTCTAAAAACCGACGCGGAAACCCGCTTTCAACCGCGTTTTCCGCGTCGGTTTTTCTAAAAACCGACGCGGAAAACCCTTTCGGCGTCGGTTTTTAAAAAAACCGACGCCGTAAATAATTTTTTTTTAAAATTATTCGGCGTCGGTTTTTAAAATAACCGACGCCGTAAATTTTTTTTTTTTTTTAAATAAAATACATATATTTTCTCCTCCAAACAAATCGGAACCCTGAAAAAAAATAACGAAGTATACAAAAACAATTAAACAGCTTTAACAGAAGTACTTCAGAAAACTCAAAGTAAAGCAGAATTAAAATACACGTACCTACATGGTGCATTTTCTTAATCTAACCATACTCAGTATCAATCATTGTAAGTTTCCTCCCATAGATAGCACCAATCCTGTCAAAACAGTAATGAAACGAGTGAAAAAATCAATCCAAGTTATTAGTGCAATGAATAAACATTAAATGAAAATGTGTAATTTATTTGAATCATTCATTTTTTCACAAAGTAAATTACCAAAATGAAATGATCAAAATTCCAGGAACACTCAGCCGATGCAACCTCTTCCTCACCTCCCCCACTGAAGATGTTGGGGGTGTCTTTTCACCATAGAATCCCCACCACCCCCAACCTCAGGTTTTTATATTTGCTCTGTATAGACGTGCATTACCTATTCACTATTGTTATTTGTTTAAGTTATGGAATAACAGAGAAATAAATTTGAGTGCAAAAAATAGGTTAGAAAATTGAAATCAAATGCAGATTGAAGATACATAAAGAAACATACCTTAAAAATTGACGCCTTCTATTTTATCTTTGTGCAAACCCACTAAGCGTTGTTTCAGGTATTATGTGATATGCTTCTCGGCAATCATTTTTCGATATTTATTTGCATAAAAAATAAAAAGGCCTAGAAGATATTGCTGTGCATTCAAGGGAGACAATTTTTAGTGTTTGTGAATGTTATTTCGCTATACGAATCTCTATGTTCATGATCCAAGTACCACCCTACAGATTTGTCACTGTACAGACAAATGATTTTAAGAAATAACAATGAAAAGAAATATAATAACTAATTCTGAATTAAAATACACGTACCTGAAATATACGACATGCTTATTGTTGGTTATTGTTGAAGGATTCATTTGATTATTAGTAGATTCAATAAAACAGTTTTTGCAGAGGCACTTGAGAAAACTCAGTAAATCAGAATTAAAATACACGTACCTGAAATATATGACATGCTCATTGTTTGTTATTGTTGAAGCATTCATTTGATTATTAGTAGGTTCAAACACCTAATATATCATAAGAGTTAGTTTTTTAAACCCATATATAATATTATTTATAAATATTAGTATACATACCTCAAATCTTAATCAGACTTAACAAATAGTCCGCAAAAGTAGATTGAATATGAATCATATCAGATTGAGAATATGACTGTGAATCATTGAATACCTACAATAATATTGAATGATATGAAATTAATAAATAGAAGAAAGTGGATGAAAATATATAAAAAAGTTAATACAACTAACCTTATGAAAATCAGTAGTTTCCCCAGTTGTGATTATCTCGTACATAAATCGTAGAATATAATAACCACATTCAACGCTTCCATTTTGACGATGACACTGCAGTTATAAAACATTTAACTAATAATGAAACCCAATATATAACAAAAATATAAAAACTAATTACCTGTACTTCCACATATTTGATTTTCGTTGGTTTCTTTTCATTTGTAAAATGTTTCCATGAACTGCATTGTTTTATATAAGAACTAATAAAACTTGTGTAAACAATTAAAATTAAACATAACAAACTTCTAAAAATAAAAAAACAACTTACCTGTTTAATAAGTTGGAAAACGTTTTACGCACTTTTCCTAATAAAGAGCAAAACCAATATAAGGTGCATTCATTTGGGCAAAATACACCTAACATCCAATGCCCCCTATAATACAAAAAGTTCATAATTAATGACATTATAATGATCATGAGTTCAAAATTATGTTGATATTCTTACTTATCAACAAATGGCAAAAACCAGCACTGAATCTCTGTTTGTGATAATCTCTCGGATATATATTTAACTTTGTCATCATTTTTCACATGTTTGACTTCCGAGGAAATGTACTCTGGATCTATAAAGCTATAAATGCTTGTAGTTTCATTTTGTAAAAGAATCCTGTATAGATACCTAATTTAAAAAGAAAACATAGTTAGTCAATGACATAACAATATTTTAGTAAAGAAATAGCAATTCAGACGTCAATTTACTTACATGGAAAACAACTGCACCACATTCAGCCCGATCTCTTCAAAATTAACTAAATTCATGATATCTTCTTTCAATATTCTCAATTTATAATTTCTTCCACATATATCGGGCGTCATCCGAAACTCATAGATAAAATTCAAGGAAGAAGAGCACTGAGATAATCTTTTCAACCCAGAAGAAATATCAGAAGTATCTACAGCCGACTGTTTTTGAACATTTTGCTGCATTTGTACAGTTTCTTTTGCTTTCAGATATTCCTATATAAGTTAAATGTCAGAAAACATTATAAGTAATTTGGAATCATTTCTAATTACTAGTTAAAAAAACTCATACCTCATGTGAAATATAACGAAGAAGTGCAGTTGGCCAAAGTAAAAAATGGCCCATGCATTCCCCAACACTGGTGATCTCCGCAGTAGGAAATGGTAGTAGAGCAGTAGGATCTATAATAAAAAGTACTGATACTCTAACCTGACCCATCTGCATAGGCTGATGATGTACCGAGTCCCCCAAAAAATACACTTGTCCTAACGCAACAATATGTACATGAGGATCTCCCGCAAACAACTCACAATATAAGGTTTGATCCGATGGAGGAGGTGGAGGCTCAAAGTTAGCAGGTGGGGCAGGGTAGTCAGGGTGAGCAGGCTGAGAAGTCAGAAAAATGAAAAGGGTATATTAGTGTTTAAAATTTTTAACATAGAAAAATTGATTAAAAATTAAATTAAATAATATACCTCAAATGGTTGCGCAGACGGGGCAGGGTAAGCAGATGAGGCAGGGTAGTCCGGGTGAGTTGGCTGAGAATGTTGAAAAATGAAAAAGTTATATCAGTGTTTATAATTTATAAAATAGACAAATTGATGACATTAAATAATATACCTCGGAAGGCTGCCCAGACGGTGTTGGGTAAGCATATGAGGCATGATAGTCTGAGTGAGTAGGCTGAGAATGTTGAAAAATGAAAAAGTTATATCAGTGTTTATAATTTATAGAAAAGAAAAATTGTTAACAGTAAATAATATACCTCGGAAGGATGAGCAGACTGTGACTGTCTTGCCAAGTGTTCTAATAAAGCCTTCTGTACTGCTGCTTGAATTTGATCACCCATAGACCGTTTCATATCCTGCAGCTCTTCTTTTAAGGATTCAATTTCCGGGTCTCTTGGTTGCTTACTCTTACCAAAAACCTTCCGAATACTAACACCCGCCTGATATCCTCTAACACGGCCGGGGTGTTCAGTCTTTCCCAAAGCAGTGGCTAGGATATCCATCCTACCCTCAGGGATAAAAGAGCCCTGTGTCTCTTTCTCCTGAAGTTCATCCTGAAATGAAAAATAAAAAATTTATATTAGTGTTTATAAATTATAAAAAAGGAAAATTGTTAACAAAGAATTAATATTTACTTACAATTCTATCAGCCACTTGATGAGCTTCGTCTGTAAGATATTGTTCATTTTTTTTTCTTCTTGCTCGTTTCCATTTCTCATGGCGAGTGGGAGGAGATGGAGGACCATACTGGACCTCTTCTGAACCACTACTTGATCGAGCTCTTAATGCTTCAAATTTTTCTTCAATAATTTTCTGCTCCAAATACGAGTATCCTCCACGTGATAAAGTATGAGGGTATACGTTTTTCAACTGGATCTCCTGATGAGATCTTCTGGAGGCCTGTTACATAAAAATAAACACATTAGTAATAAGGAAAATATAGCATAAATTTTAAAATATAAAACAATTACAATACCTGAAATTTCTCTTCCTGACGACTGTCAACAAATCGCTTCCATGTTTCTTCATCTATATATGGATACTTAAGACATGGGCTTTCAAACCTTCTCTTTCCAAAAACATAATCTTTCGTCAGTTTGTTTTTAAAATCTCTCCATCGAACCGCCGCTAAAGAGAGATGTCTTTTCCTAATTTCTTTGGTTTCCTCAAAATTGAATGTCATCTGTAATTGAAAAAATAAAATATGTCATTTAAACTATATAATATTAAAAAAATGAGATAAAATAAATAAATAAAGATATTTTACCGTCACGGCCTCCCAAAGTTGTTGCTTCGCCGTCCTGTCCACTGACTTCCAATCAGGATATAAAATACTAATCCTGCAACGGCTCTGCATCGCTATATAACTGACAAACTGAACTGCATTTGGGCCAACTGCATTATTATTATCATCAAAACGGATGTGTAATTTGTTATCATCACGAGCGAGTGATAGTTTTGGTAAACGTGTAATACCACGTTTACCAACTAGAGAACTTGATTTTTCAGTAGTAACTGGAGAAGTCTCCTCCGCCGAGGACGCATCAGTAGTCCTGCAATTTTTTTTAATAAATTAACAGTTTTATTTCATTAAATATGTATATTACTGAATATTTAATAATATGTCAAAATAGATATACCTCGGTAACTGCTCATCTCTATCTGTATTTGACATTGCTACTAGAAAGTGTAATGAAATTTTGGGTACCTGCATATCATTAGAAAACTGAATAATTAGAAACAAGGAAATGAAAAATAAATATGTAAAAATAGAGGCATGCATTTGTAAGTTTTAAAAATAGACACAAAATATAAATATTTACCAGAAAAATTAGGAGACTAATTTAGTGTTTTCCCACGTCCCTTCATCATGATCGGTACGTACTGCATGCACTATGTCTGTCTTATATTCATTGTAATCATCTGAAAATTGCATAATAGATGAATAACGCTCATGTAAATCACTAGCATCATCAGAATCATCATCATCACCCAAATGATATCTTTTCCCTTGCAAAACAACTGACCACTGATCATTCGACGGATCAATGACATAAAATACTTGTTTTGCATGTGTCGCCAAGATAAATGGTTCCTCATTGTGATTAAATCTTTTCAAATCAACCAGTTTAAACCCATATTCATCATGTTTCACGCCACTATTACTATCAACCCAATTGCACTTAAAAATAGTGACTCGAAATTTAATATAATCAATTTCCCATATGTCTTCAATAACTCCAAAATATGATGTTGATGCAGAAATTGGGTTTTTATCTTTGGCACTCGAAAAATGCACTGCTTCAGCGAATACCATCACACCACTATTCTGAACGGTACTCTTGTCATCCAGGTTTTTTGTGTAAAATGTGTAGCCATTGATATCAAAACCAGACCAAGTGATCACATTAAAAGATGGTCCCCCTGATAACCACTTCAATGTTTCTGATACAGATATATCTGAGGTGACTTTCTCTTTAAACCATGAAACAAATGTCTTCTTATGCTCAATCATCAACCACTTTTCATTTCTTTTCTGATATCGTAACTTTAATTCAGCAATATGTGAGGATATATATGGTTGAACCTCATCTGTGTTGTTCAAAATGTATAAATGTGCTTGCATCACTTCATCACGTGGAATGAACTTTACCTTTAAGCCTCGAACCCCTCTACCTTCTCTGTCAACTGTCATATGTCGAGATAGAGGGAGACCAATATGCTCCACTTCATTCAAATAATCAGTACAGAACTCAATCACCTCTTCTGATACATATTTTTGAACAATAGAGGCCTCTGGTCGATAAGGATTTTTAACATATCCTTTCAAAATTTTCATATATCTTTCAAAAGGATACATCCATCTTAAATAAACAGGCCCACACATTCTTATCTCACGCACCAAATGAACCAATAGATGAACCATTATATCAAAAAATGTGGGTGGGAAATACATTTCTAGTTGACAAAGAATAAGAGTTGCTTCATTCTCCAACAAATCTAACAAATTTTGATCAACGACTTTGCTACAAATGGATTTAAAGAAATTACATAACCTGATGATTGTCTTCCTGACAGCTTTCGGTAATATACCACGCACTGCTACTGGTAGAATTTGTTGCATTAACACATGACAATCATGTGATTTCATACCTATTAATTTACAATCCTTCAATGACACAAAATTACTCACATTTGAAGAAAAACCACTGGGTACTTTAATACCATGAAGACACTGACAAAAATTCATCTTTTCAATCTTGCTTAATGTGTGACAAGCCGGAGGTAAATATGTTCTTTTTCCTTTCACAGCGGGAGCTAACTCCAAACGTATTCGCATTAACATCAAGTCCAATCTAGCATGTAATCCATCTTTTGTCTTTCCTTTTATGTCTAACAAAGTTCCAATCAAACTATCACATATGTTTTTCTCAACATGCATAACATCAATGTTATGTTTTATCTCTAAAAATCTCCAATAAGGTAGTTTGAAAAAAATAGACTGCTTCTTCCAGATATGTTTTTGTAAACCAGAACTTTTTCTCTTTCCGAATGTTGAATCAATATCTTTCACTCTGTCATAATATTCTTCAGCTGACAATGGTTGAGGGGGGAGGTTGTATTCTTGTAAACCGTTAAATGCTTTTCTCAATCTACGATAAGGATGATCAATTCGCAAAAATCTTCGATGTCCCATGTACACTGTCTTTCTTCCATTCTGCAATTGATAATATGAAGTTTGTTCTTCACAAATTGGACATGCTTTATGTCCCTTAACACTATATCCAGATAAGTTTCCATACGCAGGAAAGTCGTTTATAGTGAACATTATCATAGCACGCAAAAGAAAATACTCTTTCTTGTATGCATCGAAAACTGTAACACCTTTCTCCCATAGCAGTTTTAAATCCTCAATCAATGGTGTAAGATACACATCAATATCATTTCCTGGTTGTTTTGGTCCAGAAATCATCAAGCTCATCATAACATATTTTTTCTTCATACATAGATGTGGGGACAAGTTGTAAAGTACCAGCAAAACAGGCCATGAACTATGTTGGCTACTGAGGCTCCGATATGGATTCATTCCATCAGTACACAATCCCATTCTGAGATTTCTAACTTCACTTCCAAAATCATGAAATTTTTTATCAAAACTCTTCCACTGTGGTGAATCGGCCGGGTGACGTAAGTTACCATCAGAAATGCGCTCATCTGAATGCCATCTTAACCTTTTTGCATCATTTGAATTTGCAAATAGACGCTTCAAACGAGGAATAATTGGAAGGTACCAAAATGCTTTAGATGGAGTTTTGATTTTGGTACCTAAAAATAAACCAGAATTGAATTATCAGAATTGTTTGAAAAAAATATTGGATGATATCATTGGAAAGTAAAAAAATTGATTTTTCATAACGTTACATGACATCACCTGAAAATGAATCTGAGTTGACTTTCTCATCCATCTTATAGCGCGATGTTCCACATGTAGGACAACTTGATAAATGTTCATTTTCTTTCCTATATAGTACACAATCATTGGGGCAAGCATGTATCTTTTTATACCCCAATCCCATTGGGCATAATATTTTCTTCGCCTCATAATTGGAATCTGGAAGCCCATTGCCTTCTGGAAGAAGCTCTTTTAAAAGCTCAAGTAAACTGGAGAAACTTTTATCACTCCACCCATTTTTTGCTTTTAAGTTAACTAATCTCAAAACTGCTGATAACACTGTATATTTACTGCAACCTGGGAATAATGGTTTCTCAGAATCTCCATACAATCGTTCAACAGTTGGTGTTTTTTCGATGGTTTCAACACCTAAATCATGAATTAATTCTTCAATACGATCCTCTGCCTCATTATGAATATCGTCATCAACATTGGATGTTGAATTTTCAGTTCTTTCACCATGCAAGATCCAACGTGTATAATTAAGGCTAAAACCATAACAAATGAGATGATCTTTGATTTCTCTGAAGTTTAACTTTCTCATATTTACACACTTCACACATGGACAGAAAATCAAATCAATATTTTGATTATGCCGTTTAGCAAATTCCAAAAAATTGTCAACTCCTCTTTCATATTCACTAGTAGTTCTTCGTAGATAAATCCAATTATGATCCATTAATACCTGATATCACAATATAATTGATGAATATATTAAAACATAAAAACATTTAAATATCTATCAGATAAATTGTAAACAAAAACATATTCCATAAAAACTATTGATAATCAGATAAAAGACATCAAATATGAAACACGTTTACAAATATAGTAAACAGTTAATTTTAATATTATATACATGTGTGTTATATTGAAATACAAGGACAAAATGGTTAAATCAAAGGTTTCATTTTTTGAAAATAAAGTTCCATGATATAAATATTATATGAATGACATACAAGATAATATGATTTCTCACTATGACTACTATTGATCACACTATATTTATTTTTTTATTCATTTGATGTAACATGAATGAATCATGGAAAACTTAATGTGAAAAATAGTGCAATAACTATCCTTATTTAAAACAATGTGTATTAAAACACACATGTGGAACTCGATTAACAAAACTACTTGTGGGATTTGAAGAGTCATTAAAACTATTCAAAAGGGCTCCATATGGTTGGCCTAACTATGGGGGATAGACCTATAGCTACAAATCTTCATCCACCATCACCCCAATATTAAGTGAACCCCCAAATAGATTACACATCATTGGTAATTCAATCATCATTTTTATATCAAACACATAAAACCAATCAAAATCAATATCAAAATCCAACAATAAATCCTAGAATTACATAAACACTCAAGGATTCAAATGGAAAAGATATTATGACACTTTTCCCAATGTGTAGCACTAGATTTTTTATAACCTATATCCATAATAACATTATAATGCCAAATAACAAAGGGAACTTGGAAACCCAAACCCTCTGAAAAATCTTGGTTTTGATACCATTTTCATGAACCAACCCAAGATATCTATCCATTAAACACCTAAACTAGACCATGACATACTTGAGGGGAGTACCTAATCCTCATAGACTAACAATAAGCATTATAGGCATCTAAAACAATCACTAGGTATGATTTCACCCATTAATCATAGTGTAATTAACATCATATTTCTATCAGAAATCTGAAATGACCTATCCATAGGTTATACATCAACACAAAATTTGAATCAGTAGAAATAATATAAAGAATAACTATAAATAGATATAAACTAATTCCCTCAATACACTTCATCTCCTAAATCACCTAGTCCTCACAAAAGTAATTCAATACACTTTTAACCATAATTTTAAGTAGTAAAAACATCATTTAAATGGAAAAAATTTACACATATTCTATTTAAATAAATCCGTAAAAAACCTATAATAGGCACACTTGGGATAATTTGATAAGTAAAACAATAACTGAGCTCAAGTCCCCACTAATCACTAACCCAAACTGAAACAGAATGCATCCTAAGAGGGAAAAAGAACTGGATAAGATCCTAAAACTGAAATGTAGATAAACATGAGTATACAAATACTAATTAGGCCACTACTCACCTTACAAAATTTCTAACTTTTAATTAAAGCCCCTTTTAATCTAGTTTGAAATAAAATAAAATAAAATCTTACATAATTATTTAAAATCCAACATAATATAAAATCTTACATAATTATTCAACCCGAATTGAGATGTTAAATCCAAACTGCGACCGGTATAATTACTTCCAAAAACAAACAATATCAAATCTACACCAACAATGATAATACAAACAAAAAATAATGATAAATTACAACTAAAATCTAACCAATAATCCAAATCACGCAAAATAGGGTTATTGATAAAGAAATAAACAATGGGATATGAAACAAGAGATAAATAGGAAGAACACATACCCAAAATCGTGCAGACGACAAAAAACCTTCAACAATGGCCGTTCAAGATCGCAAATCAAGTTCGAAGGTCGTCGGGAGTCCGAAGCGCCGCAGCGGAACTCGATTTCGACGGACGAACAAAATGAGGGTTTCTGTCCGTGAATATTTTTAAAAGACTTTTCGCGTCGGTTTTCATTAAAACCGACGCGAAATATATTTTTTTTATGAGTTTCGGCGTCGGTTTTCATGAAAACCGACGCGGAAAATATAGTCGAAGAGGTTTTCCGCGTCGGTTTTTCTACAAACCGACGCGGAAAACCGATTAAAACAGGATTTTCCGCGTCGGTTTTTAGAAAAACCGACGCGAAAAAAAAAACATAATTATTTTTGGCGTCGGTTTTGTGTAAAACCGACGCCAAAAATTCCCCGCATATACTATTCGCGTCGGTTTTTAAAAAACCGACGTTATTACGACGACGTTAAAGCCCGTATTTCCACTAGTGAATGATACTATCACTGGGATAATTCTTAAGAAACACCTGATTTGGGTTTTATAGAACATGTTCATCAACATAGGGAAGAAAGTCTTCTGGGGTAAATGTTTTAGAAGTTTCTTCTAGAACAATTTCCTGGTCAGAAGGTTCTTCTATCAAAGGTTGACAATCAGTTTTTGAAAACACATCCGAGGGAGAAGGCTGGGATGGTTTAAAAACAAATGGATCTGATTCATCAAATTTTACATGTACTGTTTCTTCAACAGTACAACTATTTTTATTAAAAACTCTATAGGCCTTAGAGGTTGTGGAATATCCTAAGAAAATTCCTTCATCTGATTTTAGTGTGAACTTATGTAAATTATCTTTAGTATTCAAAATTAATACTTTGCAACCAAAAACCTTGAAGTATGAAAGTCATGGTTTTCTACCATTCCATAACTCATAAGGAGTTTTATTAAGAAAAGGTCTAATCAAAACTCGATTTATAGTATAGCAAGCAGTACTTACAGCTTCAGCCCAGAAATGTCTAGCAATAGAATATTCACTCAACATGGTTATAGTTATTTCTTGAAGAATTCTATTTCTTCTTTCAACTATACCATTCTGTTGAGGAGTTCTAGGTGCTGAAAAATTTTGAGTAATACCTTTTTTACTACAAAAAGTTTCAAAATCTGAATTTTGAAATTCTCCTCCATGATCACTATGAATAGTTTTCAATGGAAGGTTTTTCTCAATATTAACTTGAGCTCTAGAACTTTTGAAATAGGAAAAAGCTTCAGATTTGTTTGCTAGAAAATAGACCCAAGTAAATCTAGTGTAATCATCAACTAGAACAAACACATATTATTTGCCTCCAATACTTCCAGTTTGTGTTGGACCAAAAAGCTCCATGTGCACTAACTGTAATGCATCGGTTGTTGAGACTTCACCGATTGACTTAAAACTAGATTTATGTTGCTTTCCATATTGACAAGGATCACAAACTTTAGAAGAATCAAATCTGAGATCTGGTAGATCCTTAACTAGTTTCTTCTTAGAGAGTTTACATAGGTTTCTAATATTACAGTGTCCTAATCTTCTATGCCATAACCAGGAATGATGTTCCATTGCACTTAAGAAAGGTAAATCTTGACTCCTTAGGTCTTCTAGGTTCAAAGTGTAGACATTCTCTTGCCTATTGGCTGAGAGAATAAATTCTTCCTTGGAATTGTGAACTAAACACTTATCATTCCTAAAATTCACAAGGTAACTTTCATCACATAACTGACTTATGCTAATGAGGTTGTGCTTAAGACCATTAACAAAAAGAACATTTGAAATAAAGGTTCTACCAAGAAAAACAATATTACTAATACCAACAATCTCTTCCTTAGCATTATCTCTGTAAGTTACCTTTCCTCCTTTCGTTTTGATAATCTTTTCAAAAAAACTTTTGTTACCAGTCATGTGCCGGGAACATCCACTATCCATGTACCATGTATTGTTGCTGGTACTCTCTTTGTTTTCCTGAAATTAATAAGAAAATTAGATTTTCGGAATCCAAACTTGTTTGGATCTGAGATTTCCAGACAATAAAATTTTAGGAAACCACATCTTCATAGAAAATTAAGCTTTGTGAAATCTTAGAGATTGGATTTTGTTTAAGGAACAATTCTTTGCCCAGTGACCACCACATTGACACTTGGTACAAAATGGGGCACTTTGAGGAACAAAATAATTGTTACTAAAAATAGGTTTTGCATGGGTATAACCAAATCCGGATTTATTTCTTAAAGGTCGTATTTGGGAATACATCTTATCAAAATTTTCTTTACCATGGGTAAATTTTGATAAACACTTCTTTAAGGAAAAAATTTCGGACTTGAGTTTTACAACCAAGTTTTTATCCTAAAAATCATTAGTTTTAGAACTAGAGTTTGGCTCGAAAACATTTTTCATAGAAATTACTTTGTTTAATTCTTTAGAAAGTTTGTTCTTCTCAGAACTTACTTCCTCAATATTTTTTGAAATATTTTCAAAATCAGAATTTTTCTTATCAAGATCTTTAGAAAGATCTGATATTTCTTTTGTAAGAATAGAATTCCTAGAGTTTGCCTTATCGAGTTTCTTATTGAGTTTGGAATTCTCAATCTCAAGAAGTTCAGCAAACCTAGAGACTTCTTCATAAGTGGGTAAAGTATTTTCTTCATCAGATGATGATTCTTCATTAGAAGATGATTCTTCATCAGAAGAGTTATAATACATACTATCATTTGAATTTAAAGAAACATTGTTTAAAGATTCATCATTTTGTACCTTAGCCATAAGACAATGATTATCAATAGGTACTCTGGCTATAAGACAAAGATTCTTTTGTCCTGAAGATTCATAATCAGAAGAATCATCTGAAGAGTCACCACCACTGGCACTCTAGGTTTCATTAGCTTTCAGAACTTTCTTAGCTTTAGCTTTATAATACTTCTTTATGTTCCTGTCTGAATGTATTTCCTTCCTTTCTTTCTTTTTGAGAATAGGGCAATCTGGTCTAATATGTCCAGCTCTTTTACATTCATAACAAGTAACTTCTCCATCTTTCTTATCTTTCCTGTCCTTTTTCTTATACTTAAATTGAAAATTTCTCTGTCCAGCTATCTTGTTCATCCTTCGACCAAGATTTTCTAATTCATTTTCTGAGACATCACTCTCACTAGATTCGGATTGGAAAATAACTTTCTTAGACTTGGATCTGGTTAATCTCTTAGGAGTCGTAGCTTTTATCTGATTTGAAGTTGTAGTAAAAGCAACAGTACCATTTCCATTCTTTTCCTTGATGTTTTCTGTATCTCTCTTCATTCTAGTTTCATGTTTTAGAAGAGTTACAAATAATTCATCAAGAGTAATTTGAGTGACCTTCCTGTTGTCATCTATAGTTGTTCTCTTGGATTCCCACTCATTGGGCATAATATCAATTATTTTATCCAAAAGATCTTCATCATCTAAACATTTCTCTCCCATAGATTGTTGACTGTTGACAATACTCATAAATATTTGTTGAACTTTACAGATAGGTTCTCCATAAGGAAAATTGAAGCCATGATATTCATCTCTAAGCATAGCTCTTATAGTCTCAATCACTTTGGAAGTCCCAAAGTGTGTAACCTCTAACTTCTTCCATATACAGTTAGCTACTTCACAAGAAGAAATTTGGCTATATATATTTCTGGTCATTGAACATAGTAAAGTGTTGCGTACCTTATTGTTTAGTTGATATTCTTGCTTTTCTTGATTAGTAAAAGATATGACTTCCTTGTCAGGAATTTTATAATCACCAGTAAGTATAAAAAAGTTGTCTACTCCAGTATTGATAACAAAAGTCTTCATACGATCTCTCTAGTATTCATAGTCATTACCATCAAAGATTGGTGGTCTTGTAGGATTCAGATTATCAATTGATCCAACATTGACTCCTGCCATACTTAAAATAACTTTTCACACAACCTTGTTAGTAGCAAAAGTTCTTAATCACAAAGTTCAGAATGGGAAACGGAATGCTAAAGTTCGGAATGAGAAAGTGAGGAAGAAAAACATATTCATGAGTATAAGTATTTCAAAGACCTGCCCTGATACCAATTGTAGGATTGGTATAGAGTAAGAGGTTTCCAAAATCTGATACCAATTGTAGGATCGAAATAGTGATGTAGATGCTCAATTTACAAGAGGGGGGTGAATTGTAAACTTTAAAAATTCCTTTGGAACCTTTAAAGTTAGTTAAGAATAACTATGTTTTCCTTTAGAAAAGGAAAGGGATAAGATTAATAAAGTTAAACTTAGTAGATTCAAAACACCTCTAATTCCAAAAGAAAACTTGGAAAGAGATTCCGAACGTAGGTTCCGGAAATATGGTTCTGGAAGTTGACAGTTAACAAAAGATTACAATATGAGATTCTACCTTAAAGTGTATAGAATCTAAACGAAACAGAGTACAAGTAAGGAAGTATAATAAAGTTAAACTTTCCTTATATTACAAAATGCAGCGGAATATAAACAAGTAGTAAAACTACAAGTAACAAGACATAAGTCTTTTAACCCAAATAGAAGGGTATCCAAAAACCTTGGATAAAGGTCCCTTGATTTATAATTTCAAGCAAGTCTGTCTTACCCACACCAGGGTAAGCCCTCGATATGATGATCGGAATCTCTGTCTTGCTATCCCCGCAAGCCCTCAACTTCAAGGTAGTTGGCAACCTCTGTCTTCCTCACCAAGGAAGCCCTCGAAATTTAAGGTAGTCAGCACCTCTGTCTTCCTCAGCAAGGAAGCCCTCAAACTTTAAGGTAGTCAGCACCTCTGTCTTCCTCAGAAAGGAAGCCCTCGAACATTAAGGTAGTCGACACCTCTGTCTTCCTATCCTCAGAAGCCCTCAAATGTAATCACCAACATTCGGAGTCGCACGAAGATTTGAGAGTTAATAAGAGTCTCTCTCTATAGAAATCACTTCAAGAAAATTAGTTAGCCTTTCAGTAATTTTATCAGCAACAAGCTCTTTCAAATGAGCTCCTATTTATAGGTAAGGCCGGCTCCTTCTCCAACGGTCATATTTTCCGTAAAGATCGTAGGGACCTGTACACATGTCACTTAGACAACGGTTAGTTTATAACAAAACAGACGATATCGTTTTATAACAAAACAAGTGTAACAGAATGTTCGACATCGTTTTAATTCTGACTCAGAGTTTCGGAATGAACGCTTCGGAGTAAAGGTTCGGAGTGTAATGAAAATAATAAGAGTAGACAAATTTTAGAAGTGTAAGCAACATAAAAGTTCGGAGTCTAACAAAGATATTTTTTGGAGTCTGAATTAATTCAGAGTGTATAAAACAAAGACACTCAAATTCTATTTAATAGGTGAATTCGGAATGAGAATTCGGAATAGGAATTCATCATCAGAAATCGTAATGAGTATTCGTCAATAGAATTCGTAATGAGAATTATTCATTGGAATTTGTCATGGGAATTCGGAATGAGATTTCTTCATTAGAATTTGTAATGAGAATTCTTATTCAGAATTCGTATCCTGAATGTGGAATAGAACTTAGTCAGAGTTCATATCCGGAATTCGGAATGAAACTTCCTTATAGTTCCTATCCAGAATCCGAATCTTAAAACAGAATGCTTTATATCAAAGTTTCAATGATTCCGAGAAAATAGAAATGAATCCGAATCTCATACATAATAAAAATATGGATGAAAATAATATAAGGATAATTTTTCTTATAAAATCTATTTTGCTTATAAAAGCAATTTAATAAGAAGGTATTTTTCTTATGAAAGCAATTTTCCTTTTTCCTTAAGAAAACGATTTTCCTTATAAAAGCGATTTTCCATATAAAAGCGATTTTTCTTATAAAAGCAATTTTCCTTAAGATAAGGTGTTTGTCATTTTCAAAACAAGAAGGAATGGAAAAGTCATAAGGAAAACCTTATTGACTCAACATAGTATATATGGTAGAATATGTAATATTATAAAATTCACCATATAATGATAAATTCATAAGGTTTATATAAGGTTCCCCTAGACGCGTAACAAACATGTGAAATCTATGTAAGATATTTAGAAGAAGAAAAAATGAAATGTGTACAATTTTTTAAAGATGTATAAAATTTGAAGCGAGGTGTAAGGATTTAACCTATAAATTCTAGGGAGATTTTGTTGCACTGTGAGAATTCCATTTATACTATGAATCACTAAAACATAAGGAGATATACTTTTTAAAATATTCATGATATTCTAGATAGAAAGTGTCAAGGAAGAATTGGATATGTTGATATGAGTAAGACCATACTATAGAATATTGAACTATTCAATGGTTTTTGAAAAATGGGGTGAGGGTTTTCACCTTCCAATGGTGTATGGAATTTTACATTTTATGTTTATCATAAAAAAAATAGGGAGTAGTGGTTCAGGAATTATAGAATTTTTTATTGAGGTTGAAGAAATTTCATTGGAAAATAACAAAGGGTAAAACCTTTTATGTATACATAATATATTTTTTGTTGTTATAAAAATGAAAAAGTCCTTAGTATAAGGTTGTTTGAGTATATAAGTCAAAACAACCAAATGGTATAGAAAGATCCATGGTTGATGTTGTAGTCAATTTTCATAATATCTATTGGAAATGAGGAGGCATAATAAGAGTGTTTTGGTTATAATTAGGGAGTAATCTAAGACTAGTTGGAGTAGAATTTTGGAAATCCCTAGTTCCATGGACTAAGGAATGTTAAGTATCAATATTTTGATGTTGAAGTGTAAATGGGCTGGTGAGCATGGTGCCTAGATTGTTGAGGGGAGTTTTATTTGGAGGATAGTTATATGGTTATCATTGAGTCATTCCATGGTGTGAAAGTCAAATTATTATTTCAAATTATTATTTCAAATTAATTTACATGACCTGTTTTGAGGGTACAAGTGGAAATTTTAATTTTCAAGTCATAGTGGTAATGAACACACTGAGGTAAAGTCAAGTCATCAATTATGACATAATGACAACAAATTTTAGTTATGAAAGTAGGTTTATATTATTTTTCCATGTTTTTTTTACTTTGGTATCTGGTTGATATATTTGATTCCTTGTTTTGTTCACCTTATTTGAGCCTTGATAGGGGTAGGTAGATTTTTTTATTCATTTTAGAGGTTCCAATAGTTGGTCTAGGGGTTTTATTTTGTGAGTGGACATGTGAATTTATCCAAATTGGCTATAATAAGTCTACTGAATGGCTAGTGAGGGTCATCATCCAACCGAAAGTGGGATAGTAGTGAGGAGTTCCAATAGGAACTCCAGAGGCTCTCTAGTGGTTTGGAAAATAGGATAACAATTCTTCCATGTTCCATAGGTTAGTTGATGGGTGTGAGTGACTATCCTGTAACACTGATCTTGCTAAGAAATGGTAGTGTAGTGTCATAACTTTTTTTCTTCTAATCCTTGTTTTAATTTTAAAACATCTCCCCTAAAATCCATTTGACCCTAAACACCTTAAAGACTCACTGGTGATGAATTTTCACCTCTTAACCTTTATTATTCGTGGATCAAAGGGTCAATTTATGTTTTGGATCTCTTTCAGCAAGTGTAATCTAAGTTTGATTGTGATTTTATATTTCTTAAACTCATTCCCACTTCAATACTAGTGGATCCTAATGTCATATATGGATCTAGATATGGAATTGGTGAATTGTGGTTATAGGATTCTCTTTTGATCATTCAATCCATTGAATATCCATGGGTGGATCTTGTGTTGGGTGATTTTTGATGTTGTGATTGAGGTAGTTGGTTTAGTAAGGTAATTATCATCATTTGAAACCATTGTTTCTTGATTAATTCAAAATGGATTTCTAATTGATTTCAAATAGTTTATTTGAGTCGCTGATAAATGATTTTTAAATGGAATTATGTGTGTGATGAAATTATATTAAAAATGGATTTTGAAATATAGTGTTGATTTATTGAATAATGATATAGAATTAAAATGAATGATTTAAATCATGATTTTGATAAATAATTTTTATAAAAAAATTCAAGAAATTTTTTATGACTTGAAATGAAATGAATTTATTTGAAAGGAATTAGTTTTTTTTATGAAAACCATTTGATGATGTTTTTTGAAATGAAATGGAATGTTTTGAAACTTGAACTTGGGTATGATTAAATTGATTGTTTGAAATTATTTGACATTTATTGGAATGAATGATATCACCAAGTATAAATGATCATATATTGAAGTATATGGGAGCCTGTGGAGTTAGGTGGGAGGATATGTATTGTAGGTAAATTACTTCTTATAAATAGATTTACAATGAAAATGAAACTAAACTATAATTAGAGGAATGAGTTTATTCTTTATAATTCTCTAATTTTTCCACTAGGCCTGAGATCTAGGGAGTGTGTACACACCAAGATTTGTATTTCACTGAGATTGTGTAAAATATTATAACTAAAACTACCTAAATCCAAGTGTTATTGCCATATTTCTATGATTGAAAATGATCGTATATGATAGTTTGTGGTTGATATTAGTATTCATGTCTACTAGAAATTATTATTCATGCCTTTTTTGATAATTATGTTTATATCCTCTAGTTTTTAAGGAAATTTAATTTTTTAACAGTATTATATGATCTGTTGAAATGTTTTTAAAATAATTTTTTGATATGAACATTGAAATTATTTTCATGTCATGTTATATTTAAAATTGAGCATATTTGGTTCACTAGATATATATTTCTTATAGAACACTTGGTAAGACCATACGGGGATTTATTTCTCACACCTTAAATTTTCCTTTGATCATTTGTAAACATTATTATTCCATGTCTAGGGAAATTAATGTCACTTCATAGAGGTGGGGAATGTTTTTGATTAGCAAGACCTTGAGAGTTGGTGGTGATCGGTAGAGCATGTGATCCCCTTGTTACATAAAGATATTAAGACATTTTCTTTGATGGTTTAATGTGGTAAATTTGGATGACATACCATTTTTAGGACTTTTATCTCTCTATTTATGGTACTTTTATCTTGTGAAGTTTTTTTCATAGTGACTATTTGTTGATTTATATCGTTTTCTTGTTCTTGATGAGTTATTCATGTGAAAAATTATTCCCACTTATTTTTTTTATGCCCAAGTGTTGGTATCCAACCCTGGAGGATGGGTAACAACTTTCATTCCATGTATGAACTAATTAGAGTTGTATTTATGTAGGTTATCCATGTAAATTCATGAAAAATTGGTATCAAATGAGGCTATTTCGTTCTTTGTATGTTGGTATATAGTTTGGGTTGTCTTGGAGAATATGTGAAGAGATTTCCAAGATATAAGGGTTAGTTTACAAGTTAGTGACTTTCCACCTCTCATCGTAATGAGCCTTAAGTTACTATGGGGTGTTGGGAAAGAGTTTCTTTGAGTATTGTTTTTAATCTAATTATATAATTTTTCTAAATATTTGAGCTGAGATTTGTGTTTCCTATTTGAATTCATAAAAGACTTTATGATCGTGTTCCTCTTCTCTAGATTTTTTATCATTATCTATTAATGTTATATAACACCATACACCTATGAAAAGGTTTAAAAAAACCTTAAGAGTATGTTATTGATGAACCAAATCAATTGAAACCTCTAGTTGATAAGAACCATGTAGAGATTGTTGTGTGTGTGATCTAATTTCTGGGCCAAGTAGCTCCACCTGTTCCAGTCCAAGATACAACGTTTATACCTCAAAGAGACAATTATAGAGATATTATGAAGATGTTTATTTATCAAAAACCACCATATTTATAGGTTACCAATGATCCTAGGGAGGTAGTGTATTGGTTGAAATTTTTTGAGAAACTCTTTTAGTTTTTTGAGAAAATAAATTATGGTAAGGTGAAATGTGACATCTTCAAACTTGAAGGGTCCATCATACGGTGGCGGGATTCTATAGTTTTGGACGGATAGATTGTATGATTAGAATGGAAATAATTCCAGGATCTATTTATAAATAAATTCTATCTGAAATATAATTATTTTGGTTAAGTCTATGGAGTTCCTTAACCATCACCAGGGTGAATGGATTGTCATTTGTTATACCAACTATTTTTCTAAACATTCCAATTTATCAATTGTGGTATTATAAAATGAGAAACTAAAATCCTTATGGGTTGATAGGGGTATTCAAGAAGATATTTTTTCTCGGGTTTTCAAACTAAATCTCACCTTATATATTGATGTTCTTGGTAGAGATTTTATGGAATAATTTTCCTGGTCTAGTAGTCAGCGTTAGTGAGAGTTCCTCATACTCTTAGTGGTAGCCTGAGTGACACCTTTAAAGGTAAGAGGGAGTGGGATGAGTTTCATGGTGGAAACTGTAGTGGTGAATCTTGGTAGTATACTTATTCTAAATCATTAGTAGTATTTATTAAAGGACCACTAACTTGTTTCCAATGTGGAAACTTTGGGCAATCAAATAGATCTTTCATAGAGGCACTGAATATCTGTAACTTTTCTAGATGATTAGGTAACTTTTAGAGGCTTTTTCATGTTTTTACCAATCCTCATAGTGGTACAAGATCGAAATTATTAGGAGGATTTATGGTACATTTAGATGATTTATGGATAAAGGCCTTTCATCCAAATGCATAGGGAATGAAGTTTCTTTACACAGTGGATGAGTCTCTTTGGAAATCAGATTTGGGTCTTGTGATAGTGATAGTTACCATTATAACTTCTTCACATTCAGTGACTTATTTATTCAATACTGGTGCCTCTCATTCATTCATATGTACCTGTATTTTGTAACTTTCAAACCTTCACATGGATCTCATATCTTATGTAAAGAGTGTTGTTACAACTCTTGAGATAAAGAGAGAGTAGTGTCTTTGATTCTATTCTTACACAATCTATTTAATGGAAATTGAGCCCATCTGGAAATTTTTTAGATCTAGATATTTAACCTTTGTATGTCATTCTCAGGGTGGATTGGTTGATTTATCATAAATATCATATTGACTATTATTTTTGGTGGGTCTCATTTTATGCCCCTGATGGGGAGTTCTATATTTTTCAAGGAGAATGAGACCTAAGAATGAGTAGAGTCGAACCTCCTCTTATGGATTAGGGTGGGATGATATCTATGTTTTCCTTTCAACTAGAGTTGAAATATTCATGTAGTGATCTTCCTCCAATGGTGGATGAGTTTTTTGGTGTGTTTTCATTGGACTTTTTTTGTTTTCTATCAGTAAGGGGGTCTAGTTTTCTATTTACTTGGTACTAGGTACCAAGACTATTTTTATTCCCTCTTATAAAATAGCACCAGTTGAACTGAAGGATTTAAAGACTTTGTTGGATCAATTGATGTCCAGAGGTTGTATTCAACACAGTGTGTCATCTTGGGTTGCACCAGTGATTTTTTCTAGAAAATTTGATGGAACAATTTTTCTGTTTGTTGACTATCGAAATATCAATCAGGTTATGATCAAGAAAAACTATATGTTTCCCCGTATGAATTATTTGTTTCACAAGTTTATAGGGGCAAAGTAGTTCTCAAAAATTAAACTTTGGTTAGGTTATCACCAATATAGTATCAAGGAATCTGATATCCCTATTACTACTTTTAGGGGACGGTATAGACATCATGAGTACTTTCATATGCCTTTTTCTCTTACCAATGCTCCTACTATGTTTATGGTATTAATGAATAGGATTTCTCATCAGTACCATGATTCGTTCATTGTGGTATTTTTTGGTTGAAATCTTAGTTTACTCTAAAACTAAGGATAATCATGTGTGTAATTTAAAACTATTTCTAGATATCTTGAAAAAAAATAAATTAATATTAATCTTTCTAAAAGAAATTTTTGGATTCATGCTGCCAAGTTCTTGGGGAATGTGGTTTTTAGACATGGTATTTTAGTTCATCTTTAAAAGGTGAAAGTTGTTATAACATGTGAGGAACCATATAAGGAATTTATGAATTGGAGCTTCTTGGTCTTCGAGGGGTATTACTAATGGTTTTTTATGGATTTATCAAAGTATGATTTTCCACTGACCATTCTCACTTGGAAGGGAGTAAATTATGTATGGGATATGAAATGTCGGGCTTCCTTTGATGTGTTGAAGAATATATTGAATTAAGTACTAATATTGACTCTTCTAAAGGATGGGTAGGGATATTTGGTCTTCTATAATGCATTAGGTTTAGGTTTGGTTATTTTCCTTAATCAAGGTAATCATGTGGTGTCTTACGGTTCTAGTCATCTTTAGCCTCATGATAAAAACTATCTCACAGGTGATCTCAAAATCACATTACTTATACACGCACTTAATATTTAGAAGAATTTATTTTTTAGATAAAGTTTTACTATATAATCTAATCATAAAATCATCAGGAATATCTTCTCAAAAAAAATATCTAATCCTTCAGCAGAGATGTTTTGTAAGAACCTGAATTATCTTTTTAGGTATATTTGTCTATTTTCTTGTGTTTTTTAGAAAAAGATGAGTTTTTGGAAATTTTTAAAGAACAGGTTGTATACTTATATGTACACGCTGTGTACTCTTTTGCTGCACATAGCCGTGCGTTGGCCGTGTAACAACTGAGAACACAGTCATGTGTGGTGAGCTGGAGACCACCTAATGTGGGGGCTGGTAAGGGAAAGGACACGTCGTGTACTTCCAAAGTACACGTCGTGTGCTTTATTTTTTTAATTAAATGTGATGGGGTCACGTCTAATTGGAAGAAGTATCTTCTTCTTCACCTTTTTCTACTAAGAGCATTTTTACAGTGTCGATATTTTCCCAAGACCCTGATTGAGCATCAGTTCTTTGATTCGACCGTCGTCGATTGAGTTTGGATCACCACAGTAAGCTCTTCCATCTTCTAAAGCTTCGTCTCTTGATTTCTCCTCTTTTTCAAGTTATCATTTGTTAAATATTTTAGACATTTTTGTAGATCTACCACATTCTAGGTTTATCCAAGGGCCGATGCCGGAGTATATCGATCATACAATGTTGAGGTAGGTGGTCTGTGCCTTTCCGTAGATGGTCTTTGAGTTATATGTGCAAAAGTGCACAATACCCTTGATTGGGGTATTGTTTGTTTATGGTTTTAACCCTGTTAATTTCTTACTATTATTGTATGCTTGAGTATAGGTTCATTGAATGTGAATAGGGTTAATTTTGATTCTTTGGAAGTGTTTTCCCTTGCATGTTTTGTTTATGACCTTTTGGTCCTTCTTAGCATGTTAGGCTGCTTTCTTTCCATTCCTAGTGCGAATAGGATGGAGTAATATTATTTATTTAAAATTTTTTTATGTTGTAGACTATTTAGCCAAGTAGTTATTGAGGTATAATTTGGAGGCAATATATCATTGTGCTCGATTGACTTACATAGGGCCATGTGAACCTGGTGTAATAGACCATAGAGAGAATAGACATTGAGGGCTTCTCCAGAGTGTCTGTTTTATTGTTATGATGCGAGGCCATAGGGGTAATGGATGAAAGTTCTTCCTCAGAGTGTATGTAGTTCCTCAATGTAAGCCATAGGAGGAATTGGACATTGATTTATTCCCTAGAGCTCCTTTTAGTTACCGATACAAGACTATAGGGGGAATTGAAGATTAGTGCTTCCTTAGAGAGTCTGTGCTAAGCTAAACCATAGGGGCTAGACTGTGTGTACTTCCTAGAGGGTTACTTGTGTTTGTTTTGGTTGGACCAGAGGGGTTAGGATATGAGTACTTCTTATAGGGTTCCCTTCTTATGATTAGCTTCTTAATTGATATCTGTAATTTGAATGCATTTGAAACTGTAGGATTGTTTACTTTTGAGTACTTCCATGTTAACTGCTTCTCTTTGCTTATTGCCTGACATATATATTCACTGACTATTAGGCATAGATATTTGGGTGGTTTCCTACTGGGATTAGTCTCATAGCCTCTTTGTGTCATGCTTTTTTACCCAAACCGATTATATTGATGTAGGTATAGACAAGGTAAAGTGACCTTCTACTTTTGGTACTTGATTGTTGAGGATCTTGATAGAATGGGACCAAGCTGAGGCTAGCGATGTTGTTGGAGTTTATCCAGTTTCTTTTGTACTTTGGTTATTTTTGTATTCAATCATTGCGACATTTTTGGTTGATTTCCTAGACATCTGTATAATGCATCATTATATATATGTGCTTCAGTTGTTTATTACCTCAGTCTTCCGCTGTTTATTGTTTTATGGTATTATACTTCTTCAACTATTGCTATCTATTTACTTCTAATTTGTTACTATGAAAATGAGGGAATAGTTTCCCCACCATCACACCCAAGGCCCTCACTGCTAGTCGGCAGCCTCTAGCATTCGAGGAAATGTGCTTGAGGCCATGTGACTAACCGGGTACGGGGCGCCTCTAGGCGTCACCCATAACCGGGATGTTACAAAGTGGTATCATAGGAGGTTATTTTATTTTGAATTATCATTTGGATCCTATATCTTGGGATAGGAAGAAAATAAGTACTTGTTAATAAGTTGTACTCGTGAGAAGCTAACCCATGTACAGGGAAAATCCAATTTACCACGTATATTTTAATTTTTCTGGTTTTTCAATTTTACAGTTGATTTGATTTCAATGTAGGGTGGTTCACATATTTTGTGTTGTTATCATTGATATTTTTAAGGTTCTATTTCTGTTTCAACCCGATGAGATAAGGGTACGCCATCTCATGCATCATATGGGAACTTGCTAGAGATCACATGCCATTCATTCATTCCATGTCATCTAGGTTTAATTAGCAATTGCATGATGTTGTGATAGATTTTGTGCAAGATATTCATGTTGTTATGATATATTCCCTGATAGAATACATGTTTTCGATAGCTTATTGAATTGAGTAAGGTTTCGTTTAAAGGAATTCCAAACTTTGGTTCTTCTGGTGGTATGGGCCCTCATGGACCAGAATTTGGTGGATCATTGTTCTATTATGCTATATGTGATATGTATAAGATTCCAAGATTTGATTCATGGGGAGTATGGGCCCTCACGAATCGTAATTTTGCACTTTAATGTTTGTTTTAGTGTTTTTCTGGGCTTCTAGAGTAGTTTTGGAGACTTACTGTCCAGAAAAACCCAAAATACATGGTGTGTATTGATAAATACACACAATGTGTCCTTCTATTCGGGAAGGAACATTTTTTCGTGAGTACACACCGTGTACTGTATGTACACATTGTGTAGTCTCTAACTGTGTCACTGACTGTGTGGGAAAAGATACGGGGTTGAGAAATCTTTTGTGGGACACGCCATATTCCGGATGTACATGTCGTGTTTCACAGACCATGTGTCCACCTGTGTGACTAATGAAATGGATAGATGAAAACATAAGTTGTACATGTTGTGTCAATCCTAAACACACCATGTAGTGTAACCTTTGTATCCGTCTGTGTGACTAACATCACGGGTTGGTGAGGTTCGTCTAGTACACGTCGTGTCTGGAACTAACACGACGTGTATTCTTGTTCTAGGAGAACGATGTTTCTTAGCCATGTAGAAGAACTCAGTCAATTAAATAGGATTCAATTACACACTGTGTGTTAGGACAACATGTCGTCTGTATGGGGTGTTACACAACCTGGGTTGGGAAAAGTACACGCCTGTGTGAAGGATTAAGGGAACACGCCGTGTAGTCATTATACACGCCATGTATATACGTTTTGGAAAACATGAATGCTTTATTTCTCCAGTTCCATTATTACACATATAGTTATCAATCCATGATAATCTTGATCTAAGGTGTGCGCTTGACCTGGAAGAGACATTCCATCGAGATGTCCTCCCATTGTTCGCTAGTTATAGGGTAGTGATTAGATACCAGATATGGCTGATTGAGGACTACCATCAAATCCTCCAATTGTGACAGTATTGGAACCAGCCATCATTTAGGACACAGGTGTTTATGCATAGTTACGAGAAGGCTTTATGGAGTTTATGTAGACCTTCTCAGGACTACTTCATCATGCCCCTTTATGGCAGAACTGATGCGGGTCTTTCAGTAGGGGCATCCTCCCACTATCAAAGTGAAAGGAGGACTGGAGGCTATAGAGTCATGGTTAGAGGCCATGCTTTCTATCTTCGAGCATCTCGAGATGCTTCCAGAGAGGAGGGTGAATCTCTCTATGTATATGCTTCAAGATTTAGCCAAGAGATGCTTGGATGTGATCTCACAGGCAGGATGCCAGCAAGTTATGGTGTGGGATGAGTTCCAGAGTTCCTTTTATGACTACTTATACCTAGATAATTAGAGGGCTAATAGAGCCCGAGAGTTCATGAGTCTAGAATAGGGTACTCTCTCAGCCATATATTACTCATCTCATTTCATTGAGTTATAGCACTACATGACTATCCCAGGAGGTGATGAGTTATTCCTAGTAAGGAAGTTTGAGGATGGTCTCAGGCACGACATCTGATCTTAGGTGAACATCATTAGGTTGACTTCCATCACTTATATAGTCAATCAGGTGCTGATAATGGAGCGCAATCTGAGGGATTCTAGAGCAGTGAGACAGGGCGGTTCGAGATATAGATTTCGTATCCCTCCTACTGACAGTAGGAAGCACCGCAGGGAGTCTATGCATCGGGATCTAAGGAGGTATGAAACTTCTTCTGGTAACCAGGTAGTGTGCTACCAGTGCGATAAGAGTGGGTATATGAGGCCACATATCCCGATAACCCCAAAGGAGTGCTGATCATGTGGCAAGATGGGCCATATTCAATGTTTCTGTCAGTTTTTCTCACCGACAGCTGAAGATAGTGTTTCTTCTATGACTCCTCGTTTGGGATCAACACCACCAGTTTCTCACCAGTCTGGGAATTAGAGATCTTCCGGATATTTAGGATGAGGTGGAGGTTGAGTTCATGGTATCCAGTCACCAGGATTTCAACGACAATAGGGTGGATCAGCTCAGAGTGGTCAGGTAGGGTCGCAGGGCCGCGGTGCAGGTCAGAATTTTTTTGTGGAGTAGACTCAGCAAGAGAAGGATCATGGACCCTCTACAGTTCGAGGTACGATCCAAGTTGCCTCAGTTTTAGATTATGATCTTTTCGATATGGGGGACTTTGATGGATTTATATCTATTTCTGTTGTAGTGATCCTTGGGCTCTGTATCTTCTATTTTGCTAATATCTTGATTCTAGACACTCCATTGGGGACTATAACGGCTAGTGTACGTTAGTGAAAGGAGTGACCTCTAGAGGTTGGTGGGTGTCACTTCTCATGGGACCTCTATTTCCTAGAGATGAAAGGCTATGATTTAATTCTCATAATGTACTGGTTATTTCCCTTCTAGGCAGTTGTCGATTGCTATCGTCGTAGGGTGAGTTTCACATCACCAGAGGGCAGATCGTTTCATCATAATGGAGAATGGGATGTACAGGAAATTAGAGAGGGACCCGATCATCATTGGTTAGGAGGAGTTACACACCAAATTTCTAGTCTTTATCTGGATTACCAGGGGACATCACAGATGGACTTTCCTATATTGGTGGATCATTTCAGGGACATCTTTCCAGATGACTCTTCAGGTTTTCCTCTAGAGGGAGAGGTGGAATTTTCTATTGATCATGCACTAGGAGCAGCATTGGTGTCTATTCCCCTTTATAGGATGGCTATACCATAGGTGTAGGATCTCAAGAAGTAGTTGCAGGAGTTGCAGGAAGAGGGTTTCATCTGACCCATTACTTCTCCATGGGGTTCGCTTGTCTTATTTGTGAAGAAGGCAAATGGTACCCTCATACTTTGTGTGGATTATCAGAAGTTGAACCAATTGATGGTCAAGAACCAATATCCAAAATAGATTATTGAATGATCTCTTGGATCAGTTTCGAGGAGCCTAGGTGTTCTTGAAGATTGACTTGAGATCCAGTTATCATCAGTTGTGCGTTATACTATCATATTTACCTCTTACAGCCTTTCAGAATAGGTATGGTCTATACAAGTATGTGGTTAAGTCGTTCAGTCTCACGAATGGACCTATAGTTTTCATGGAACTGATGAACTGAGTGTTTCATCCATACTTGTATTTTTTGTGGTAGTCTTCATGGATGATATCTTGGTGTACTCTCACACTCTACATGACTATGCCACACATCTTGAGATCATTTTGAGTATACTAAGAGAGCATCAGTTTTATGCTAAGCTCTAAAAATTCCACTTTTGGATGGATCATATTCACTTCTTGGGGCATGTTATCTCAGAGGCAGGAGTATCGGTAGACCTAGAGAAAGTGAGAGCAGTAGTTTCCTCGGAGCGGATAAATAATTTCATTGAGGTACAAAGATTTCTAGGGATGGGTGGTTACTATAGATGTTTTATACAGGACTTTTTATGCTTAGCAGCACCACTGACGGGCCTAACTAAGAAGGGTGTGAAGTACTTTTGGTTAGATTCTTGTGAGTCATCCTTTCAAGAGCTGAAAAGGAGGTTGAATTCAGCACTGAAACTAGTATTTCTAGTGCCAAGAAAAAGCTATATTTTATATTATGATGCATCATGTATCGGGCTGGGATCAATGCTTATGCAGGGAGAAGGGTTTGTTGCGTACGAGTCTCGGCAGTTGAGGCCGCATGAGAGGAACTATCAGACGCATGATCTCAAGATGGATGTAGTTGTTCATGATTTACGCTATTGGAGAAACTACCTGTTGGAAGATAATTTTGTGTTTTTCAATGACCACAAGAGTATCAAGTATATCTTCACTCAGTGTGGCCTGAATTTGAGACAGAAAAGGTGGGTTGAGTACCTTCAGTCCTTTGAAATTCAGCTTGCTTGTAAGCCTATAAAAGGCAATGTATTGGCTGATACGTTGAGCAGGAGGACTCAGGTACATGCAGTTCAGGAGGCCAGAAATGAGTGGAATCTTATGGCTCTGTTCTATGAGATTTATTTAGAGGTGAACTAGAGTCAGGGGAAAACATTTCTATCTTCTATAGTTGTTACCTCTACTCTGCTTGATCGAGTGAGAACGAGGCATCTATCATATTTTTAAGGCCTAGTCCTACAGGAGAGTGTTTCAGGAGAGGACCCTATTGCTGGATGGACGATAGGTGAGGATGATATCTTGCATTTTCATGGGTGCGTATGGGTTCCAGAACACATATGCGAGGATCTTATGCGGGACTTTCATTCCTCAGTTTGGGCAGTTCATCCTGGTGTTGCAAAGATGTATCGTGATATACATTGTTAGTTTTGGTGGCTAGGTATGAAGAGAGATGTTTTTGGGTTTGTCAGGAGATGTTCCACCTATCAGCAGGTGATGGTGGAGCATCAGTGACCTGTAGGGCTTTTGCATCAGTTACTCATTCCTGAGTGGAAATGTAATAATGTTGTAATAGAATTCATGATGGGTTTACAGAGGTCTCCTCTAGGGAATGATGTAGTATGGGTTGTCATTGATAGTCTCACAAAGGTTGACCACTTCTTACTGATCAAGGAGACCTTCAGTATTGATGAGATTGAGAGGTTGTAAATCTGAGAGATTGTGTGTTTATATGGAGTTCCACAATCCATTGTTTCATATAGAGATGCATGTTTTACTTCTCGGGTCTGGAAAAGATTACAGAAGGCCTTGGGTACACAGGTTCTTCTCAGTACAGCCTACCATCCCAAAATAGATGGCCAGTCCGAGCATACGATTCAGGTTTTTGAGGACATGCTTCGAGCCTGCATCCAAGATTTTGGAGGTTATTGGGAGAAGCACATACCTCTTGTGGAGTTTTCCTACAATAATAGTTTTCAATAAACTATTCAGATGGAACCTTATGAGGATTTGTACGGTAGGCCATGCCGATCACCCTTATGCTAGTTGGAGGTTGGAGAGGCAGATATGCTGGGACCTTGACTTGTCTAGGAGACCACAGAGCGGATACAGTTGATTTGGAAGAGGATGGATACTGCACAGTCACGACAAAAGTCTTATGCTGATCGACTGAGATAACCTCTGGAGGTTTGATGTCAGAGATTATGTTTTCCTGTGTTTCACACCGAGGTTAGGACATAGGAGGACTATGAGTTAGGGTAATCTTTCACCGAGGTACGTCGGATCATTTGAGGTGTTGGAGAGAGTCTGGCTGATTGCCTATAGATTGTAGTTACCTCAGAGGTATGGGGGTATGCATGATGTCTTCCATGTTTCTCAACTTCGATGTTTTTTCTCAGAATTGTCTCATGTTTTTCAACATGAGGAGGTTGAGTTAGAGGTGGATGCCTCATTCAAGGAGCATCCTATCTAGATTTTTGATCAAAGTACAAAAGTTCTCTATGGTCAGTTTGTTCCTCTAGTATGAGTGCTATGGGAGCATGGGCGAGTACAAGATGAGACCTGGGAGAGGGAGGCCGATGTATGATCATAGTGGCTGGAGCTTTTGAGGATTCTTCTTCAACGCCTCCTTGCTCGAGAAAATTAGAGGTTGAATTTATTTATTGGAGGAAGTTTTTAAGAACCCGGATCTTCATTTCAGGTATGTTTGTCCCTTTTCTAGTGTTTTTTGAGAAAAAGATGAGTTTCTAGAAATTTTTTAAGTAAACATCATGTACTTATATGTACATGCCGTGTACTCTTTTTTCACATGTAGCCGTGTACTAGACATGTAAAGGCGGAGCACACAGTCATGTTTGGTGACCTTGAGACAGGCTAATGTGGGGGCCGATAAGGGAAAGTACATGTCATGTACTTATAAAGTACAGGTCGTGTACTTTTTTTTCATTAAGCGGATCGGGGTCACGTCTAATCAGAAGAAGTATCTTCTTCGCCTTCTTTGATCGAGAGCATCTGTACGATGTTGATACTTCCCTAAGCCCCTGATCGAGCATCAGTTCTCTGATTCAGCCGCCTTCAATTGCCTTGGGATCGCCATGGTAAGCTCTTACTTCTTCTAGAACTTCATCTCTTGATTTATCCTCTTTCTCAAGTTATCCTCGGTTGAACATTTTAGATGTTTTTGTATATCTACCACATTCTAGGTCGATCTAAAGGCCTATTCCAGAGTATATCGATCATACAATGTCGAGGTAGGTGTATTGCACCTTTCAATATATTGTCGTTGAGTTATATGTGCAAAATTACCCAATACCCTTGATCAGGGTATTTCATGTTTACAGTTTTATCCCTGTTAATTTTCTATTATGACTGTATGATTGAGTAGAGGTTAATTGAATGTGAATAGGGTCAATTTCTATGATTTGGAAGTGTTTGACCATGGATGTTTTGTTTATGACTATTTGGTCTTTCTTAGCCTATTAGAATGCTTTCTTTCCATTCATAGTGCTGATAGAATGGAGTAATATTATTTATTTGACATGTTGTTATGGTGTAGACTATTTTTCCATGTAATTCTTGAGGTATGCTTTGGCTGTTATATATCGCTATGCTCAATTGGCTTACACAGGTTCATGAGAACCTGGTGTAGTATACCATTGGAAGAATGGACGTTGAGGGTTTCTACAGAGTTTCTGTTTTACTATTACGATGTGACACCATAGAGGGAATGGGCATAAGTGATTCCTCAGAGTGTCTGTAGTTATTCGATATAGGCCACATGGGGAATTAGACTTTGAGTGCTTCCTTAGAGCGCCTTTTAGTTATCGATACGATACTATAGGGGGGAATTAACGGTGAGTGCTTCCTCAGAGAGTTTGTGCTAAGCTAAACCAGAAGGGTTAGACTGTTTGTACATCCTAGAGGGTTTCTTGTGTTTATTTTGGTTGGACCAGTGGGGTTAGGATGTGAGTACTTCCCAAAGGGTTCCCTGCTTATGATTAACTTCTCACTTGATATCTGTTATTTCAATTAATTTGAAATTATAAGATTGTTTACTTTTGAGTACATCCTTGTTTACTACTTCACTTTGCTTATTTCCTGCCATATATATTCATTGATTGTTAGGCACAGATCTGTAGGTGGTTCCATACTGGTATTAGTCTCACACCCTATTTGGGTCATGATTTTGGGCCCAAACAGATTATATTGTTATAGTTATAAACAAGGGAAAGTGCCCTTCTACATCAGGTAATTGATTACTTAGGATCTGGAGAGCATGGGACCAAGATGAGGCTTGCGATGTTGTTGGATTTCATCTTTTTTCTTTTGTACTTTGGTTATTTCTATATTCCAGCATTGTAACTTGTTTGGATTATTTCCTAGATATCTATATCATGTATCATTATATATATCTGATCTAGTTTTTTATTACCTCATTCTTTCACTGTTTACTGTTGTATGGTATTATACCATTTCTGTTATTGCTATTTGTTTACTTCCATTGTGTTACTCTGCCAATGAGGGCATAGTTTCCCCACCATTACACCTAAGTCCCTCGCTTCTAGTCAGCAGCCTCTGGCATTCGTGGAAATGCGCTTGAGTCCATGTGACCAACCGGGTATGGGGTTCCACTGGTGGCTCCCGAAACCGGGATGTTACATGTTGGGTGGAGTACCTACATTTGTTTTACTTTTTTATTTCATAAAACCTTGGTAAGATAATTTTCATTGTAGCTTCTCTGAGTAATAAAATTAAATCCCTAGCTTTGAAAATATATTTTAAGGAGTGGAATCTGATAGATCAATTTTCTTGTATGCATATTGGATTCTAAGAGGATGAGATCAAAGTTTTATTAATGAGTGTTCAGTTAATATCCTCTCTTCTCGAGAATATTCTCTAGGAATAGCAGCCTTGATGATGAGTTACAAGGCATAAGGGCGTATTTATAAAGTGGGGATACCATTGGTGAATAATATCAATCTTTTGAGGTATTATTTCTTTATGAACCATTTTTTTATTCTATTATTTATGATAAAGGATGTGATAGGGGATTTTCATCATTCCCAATGGGTGGTACACCCAGGAATGATGAAAACATTTTATGGTATGATGTGTAGATTTTGGTGGACAAGAATGTAATGGGATATTGATGGTTTTTCTTCTCATTGTTATACTTGTTAGAAGATTAAGGTTTAGTATTAGAAGCCTTCAGTATTTCTTCAACCACTTCCTATGTTGACTTTGAAGTGGGATACGATATCAATGGACTTTATGTTTGGGTTTCCACAAACACCCTAGGGGGGGAAGGTTATTTGGTTCATGATTTATCGATTTACAAAATAAACTCACATTATTCCCATTCATGATACCAAAAAAGGTATGTAAATGGAAAATATATATGTCCATATCATCAGATTTCATGGATTTTTGTTAGCCCTAGTTTTTTATAGGGATCCTTAGTTCACTTCTTATTTTTGGAGAGGCCCTAAGAGGCAATGAGATCCAAGGTGAAGTAGAGCATGGTGTACCATCCATAGATAGATGGTTATATGTAAAGGGATACATATATTCTAGAGAAAATGCTTCTTACTTGTGTCCTTGACTTTGGAGTAGCTTGGGATTTCCATTTGGGTATGGTTTTGTTTTCCTATAGAAACAGTTTCCAATCGCCCAAAAATATAGTTCCCTTTGAGTCCTTGTATGGTTATCCATGTAAATCTATTCTCTATTGGTCAGTGATTGGTGAATTTTCCATTATGGGTTCTAGTTTGGTCAAATATATAACAAAAAGGATTTAATTTATTCATCATATAGTAGTAACAGAAAAGAGATGATATAATTCTTATGTTTATTGTCATTGATTACTTTAGACTTCACTTTTGGTGACCATGTTTTTTTAAAAGTGTTAACTTAGTTCGGTCATTGAAAAATTCAAAATAGTGGAATTCAGATCCTAGATATGTGGAACTATTTGAGTTTTTTGAGAGTATTAGAATGGTGTCATATCGTTTGGTCTTTCAACTACATATGAAATCAATCCATGACATGTTCCAAATGTCATAGCTCAAGATATATATTTCAGAACCGTCTTGTGTCTTTATTTTAGAGGAACTTTATGGGGAACCAAATATATCCATGAATGATCATCTGGTTCAGATTATTGGTTCTTATACAAAGGTTCTTCATGGAATTTTCTTACCCTTGGTATGGGTGTTATAGAAAGACGGTTTTGATTATCATGATATGTGGGAGCATGAGGCTTTGATGTGAGAGTTCTAGCATTAATTCTTTGTTATATACTCATCTTGACATACTTTCTAGGGGTATAAATAATTTATATTAGGGATAGATATAACATCATGACACCAAGTTTTAGGAATTAATATTGGTTTATATTAGTTTTCCATAATCTTTTCATTGATATATGGTTGGTCCCTTTCAGTCTTGGTTGTTTTCACCATGTTTGAGCATTTAGATGGGACGGTAAAGTCGTTTTGATATTTTTTATAGAGGTTAAGAGATAATTGGGGGTTTTAGGTTGATAATGGACAAGAGCATGTAAGAAAAATGGCTATATGAGATCCACCGGCTAGCCACTGAGGGCCTCCAACAAGCCGGAAGTGAGGAGTTCCTATGGAAAGTCCACCAGCTAGCCGATGGAGGGTATAGAAGGATAGTAATTCTTCTTATCCCACTATTCAACTGGTGGGACTTATCACATTTTCGGTATTCTTCCATAAACCATCAGCTAGCCAGTGAGATCCATTGGCTATCCATTGATGATGATCTATTTGATAAACGATAGGGTAGTATCGTAAAATTGTTTCTTTTAATCCATATTTTAATTCTAAAACATATCCCATGAATTTAATTAAACCCTCAACACCATGGAGACTCTCTAGAGATGAATTTTCAAACCACGATTCTTTATGGATTGAAGTTTCAGTCAATGCGTTGTATCTCTTATGGTAATTATAATTTCAATTTGATAGTGATTTCTCCTTTTCTCCTCTCTCTCTCCCTATTTTATAGTGGTGGATCCTCATGTTTTTGATGGATATAGATCTTGAAATTATGAATTTTAGTTCTAGAATTCTCCCTTGATCGTTCTAGTCATTGACTCTCTATGGGTGGATGTTGGGTTGGGTGATTGTTGATCTTGTGATTGAGGTAGATGGTTTCTTAAGGCACTTCACATCATTTGAAACCCTTTTTCATAATTGATTTCCTATGTATTTATAATTCTTTTCAAAAACTTGATTTGTGTCTTCGATAAATAATTTGTGAAATTTCATGGTATGTGTAGAGTGAAATTCCATTGAAAATGAATTTGGGAATAAAGTGTTTATTTTCTAAAGAATGATCTTGAATTAAAATTAATTATTTGAAGAATTATATTTGTGAAGAGTCTTGAGAAGAAAATTCATGAAATGTTTTATGACTTGAAATTAAATGAATTGATTTTAAGGTCATTGTATTTTTAAGAAAACCATTTGATGTTTTTTAAAATGAAATGGCATGTTTTGAAACATGAACATGGGGCCATTTAAAATAATTACTTAAAATGATTTTATATTTACTAGAATGAATGGTAACTCCAATTATTATTTATTACCTTGAATATCATAGGATTCTCTGTAGGTTGGTAGGAGGATATGCATGTTAAGTAAACCACTACCTAGTAATGGATTTGTGATGAAAATGATGGTAAACTTTCATAAGGGTAGGGAGTTTATTTATTGGATTCTCTATTTTTTTCCTAGGCTTGAGATCAATGGATTTTGTGCACGCCTAGATCTATATATCATTGATATTGTGTGGAACCGTGTGACTTGATAAAAATAACCCTAGTTGTTATTACTATGGTTCTATAATTGGAAATTTTTTTACATGCTATTGTTTCATTGAAATTCATATTCATTACTTCTTTTATAGAAATGATTATTCATTCCTATTTTTATAAATATGTTTATATCTTCCCGTTGTAAAGGAAATTCAATTTTTTATATGTCTTATATTTTCTATTGAATTGTTTTTAAAATAATATTTTGATATCAACTATGAAAAACATTTCATTCCATGTTTTATTTAAAATTGAGAATATTTGGTTTGTTTAATGTGGATTTATTATGGAACACTTTCTGAGATCCTAATATTATTTCTTTCTCACTCCCTACAATTTCCTTTAAGAATTTGTAAACTTTTTTATGCTAGTTCTAGGGAAATTAAAGGCAGTGGTTAGGGACGATTGATGTTCTTTATTAGTGGAACCTTGGGAGTTGGCAGTGATTGATGGATCATGTGTTCCTCTTGTTACATAGAGATATTGGTACATTGTCTTTGATGGTTTTATGTGGTGACTTTGGTTGATGTACCATTTTTTGGGACTTTTATTTGTCTACTTGTGGTACCTTTCTCTAGTGAAGTGTTTGGTTATTGATTTATATCTGCTTCTTGGTCATGATAAGTTATTCTTATGGATAAATAGTTTCCTTTATTAAATTCCCATAAAATAGTCGCCATCCTATGGAGATTGGGAAATCCCTTTGGGATAAATAAAAACTGATTCAAGTACCATTTAGGAAGGTTATTCAGGTTAATTTGTGATTGTATTTATACTTGTTTAAAGTCCATATCATTCAGGAAGTAATTGCATGAATTAAATGTGATATATTGAATTTGAATTAAAGGAAATACTTTGAAATGGTTAACTCATATTTTAAAAAACATTAAGGATGGATTTTACCATCATACTCATGAACAGTTGAACATATTTATAAAGGAAAATGTGGATACTTTCTCTTGAATTATAGAGACGGATTTATGGAAGGATAGATTTGTGGAGATATCTATCTTCATAAGTATGGAAGTCCTCTAGTTTGAATAGGGAGATGATGTAGAGGAACATCAAAATATTTGAATATGAGAAAAATGAATTCCATAAGAAAAAATACATAATCTTGGAACTCGTTGAATATTATTCTAGGGAAGAAAAGAAGAGTTTTCACGATCACTCATGGAAGCTATAGATAATGTTTATGGTGATATTCATAGCAATCCTATAAATGAGAAATTTAGAGATTAAGGGAATAGATATGCACTCAATTTATCATAAATAATGAGGTTATTATATGTTGGAATGCTTGAAAGAGAAGTAATCCCCTTCTTATAGTAGACAGAGAAAAAAGAAAGTGATGGAAGTGTTACTTTAGAAGCAATGTGTCGTCCATAAACCTTTTAAGGATTATGAAACTAGGAAGAGCATAAACCCACCTCAAAAGAGTTATTTTATTGAATTATAGTGGATAAACACATTTTTTATTTCATGATCCTTGGATTATCCCATTCTAAGTGAACTATGTAAAATTTCATGTGTCATGTGAGCTTGAATGTTTAAATTTTTCATGAAATGATTGGTGTGTGTGGGTGAAACATCATTAAACAATCATATTAATGATAAAGACTAGAAACATAACAATTTCATCATTATAGTTATTGAAATAAATAAAAGGATACCCTATTAATAATGAGTTCAAGATCATCCATACTAGAGATATTTTAATTAAAAAAAACTAAGTTGGAAAAGTTTCATACCCTGATTGACCCCCCCCCCCCCCATTGTATCTCTCACTTTGAACCCTTGAGGGTCAAAATCAATTCAAATAAATATTTAAAACAAATTATGTGAACATAATTTCTGACTTTTTTGAAATAGAAACCTCACACTAACCCATTAAAATTCATGTCTTTCCCTACGTATCTTGTTCCCCATAAAAAAAGGTGTCCATTGCTAGGGTCTTGAATGCATCTTGCGAATATTACTTGGGTAACATTATCCCACAACCCCAACCCTCCAACATGCCTTGGGTTTCCAAGGTTATTAAATCACACAATATTATAATTATGATGGAAACCCAAAACCAGGGGGAATTGAGTCCCCGAACCCAAGGAATTAAATAAAGACCCATAAATTTAATTTTTTATATAAAATTTATCATACACAGTTGGTGAGATAAATAAAATTTGTAAAAATATATTCTTAAAAAAATATACGATATTTACCTAATATAATAAATGAGAAAAAATTACATTTTATGTGAGTCTAAAAGATATTTTAACATTAAGAAATTATTTTATTTTCAGAATAGTTATTAGAAAATCCTAATAATCTTTTTATGTATAAATATTCATGGGTGAATTTTGTTGTTTTTTTATAATTAATATTTGAACATATTATTTTTCATATTTTTATTGAGTTTTTTATTTTATTTTTTAATTTATTATTTTGGAAATATTTAAATATATATTTGTTATTTTTTTTTATTTTTTATTATAAATACACTATTTTATTTATATCAAATTATATTTCATTTTCATTTCATATAAATAGTGGGCCAACAATATCTATGTAAAAGGTTGTTTCTTTATATTTTTTTATCACTTTACGTCACCCAAAATCTAATTCACCATAAATTTCAAAATCACACCATTTATCTTTCTATTCACTTATTAAAAACAATTAATCCATCTGGGTTAAAGCTTCTGTGAATCTGTTTCCCCATTTCCAAGTCTATCTGAAGGTACTAGACATGTAGTGGAAGCCCCAAAAAGATGTATTTTAAACTTTTCCACTAAATATCAACATGAATTTATCATTTTCAAGTAAATGTTTCCTAGTATAATCCTGATGATCTTTTTGTGAGGAATTTTAATCACAAAATAATAAAATAAAATACCTAGTTATATATGAAGTCATGCTCAATGTCCACTCGTCATCGGTAATCTATGCTCTAGGAATTTACACTCAAATTTCTCTATATTTTCCACACATGCTTCATAAATTTTTAGGAGTGACGATCATTGAATTTCTAGTTCTAGAACAATGATTCAATGATGCCATCGATACTCCAAAAATCACTGCATCACCCTACTTTTGATGACCAGGAGAGATATTGATCTAAACTCATAGATATAGAGCCTATATCTCTAGAATTTTGGAGAGAAAAGAATAAAGAGAGATAGGTGGTGAATATTTTTTTGTCAAGGTCCTCTCTTCCTCTATTTATAGATAGTTAAGAAATTACCCAAAATTGACTCTCCAACCCCAAAATAATTAACACAATATAAATGACATAATATGACTAGTTTACTGAGTCATAAATATTATTATCACTTTCTTGTAATATAATAAATATATTACATGATAATACTCATTCCATTAACTCAAATTTTCATTCTAACAAATATTAAATGAACTTTGAATATTTTAAACTAATATTCGTTCAAATAATATTTTTCATGTATTTACTTTAAAACATGTAAATAAATTTAATAAATAAATTTAATGGGAATTATTAAATAAATTTAATAATACAAATTTATTTATTTATTTTTTGAACATATTTCCTTGGACAAAACTCATTCACTAGTAGTGGGGCCCACCATGCACAAAATTTATATTCAACTGAATATGGTAGATTCCTGAATACATTATTGTGTGTGACACTCTAGGCCCTTATCTCGATAGTAGTGAATATTATTCATAGTCCAATAGTGGAATATAGAAACCCAAAATGACCCCTAAAGAGAAAAGGATAGTCATAGCAACAACAACAAACTTATGAACATGAATTGTGTAATATAATCTCTTTTTATTTAATATCTCACAAAGCTATAAGCACACCCGTGTCATCATCCCTTTAATACTTTATCATTTTTTTACCTAATTGGATGGATTTTCCCTTGACTATCTTGGCCATGGTCTTAGGAAGGTATTACCATTATGATCAACATGGATCGAGATATATTACTTCCACAACCTAGAAGCAACAAATATTTTCTTGACCATTCAACCAATGTCATACCACAAATGATGAACCCTACACAAGCTAAATTGAGGCGATTTCATTATCATGTTTTTTCCTTGCGTCAAATTGTGCGAGAAAATGGTTCACATTTTCAATGATCTCAAGTCAGGAGAGTAATACACATGTTCATAGATAGGAATATCCAATGACACTTAAAACATGTGGTATTTCTATTGGTAGGTATGTATTCAGGATCTCCCTACTAGATATCACCAAGTGAAAAAATTATAATAATATGTATCAATGCTTATGAACCTCCATCGCCTGATAGTCAAACATTGATTGTATCTAGTCAGCATGATGTATTTATACATTAAGACATATATTTCATCATAATGTCATGGTATCTTGAGGTGATCATTATATCCTAGTGATTAGACAATAAAAACGTATATGTTAATTATATTTTAATGGTATTAAATGTTCATTTTTGATCTTATGGTCCTGAGTTAGTGGATTATAATTTTGAACATTAATTCTCATCATTTGTGCACTTCATGCCTAATGTACACCAATTTAGGCCCAATGATTCATCTCATTTTAATAGATGTAATTTTCAATATTTTAATTTGATATTTTGGTAAATTTTCCTAAACTTAAATATGAACATTTTTAATTCAGGGATCCATAGAGGATTCATAAAGGATTATGGTGATATTTGGCGATGAAACGAAACAATTCTGGAGAAGGTGGATTGGACACCATCCCACTGATGAGAATGCAGGGCCAAAAATATAGTCCCATTGAAGCCAAAATTTCCTGGTATTCTAGAGGAAATGTATAGAAACAAAATATTATTTAGGAGGTGGTGCTAATTCAAGCTCTATGGTGGTTATTAAGGCGACCCAAATAGAATATCAAAATATGGGCCAGAATCTGTGGCATGGAATGCTATCTTACAAAAGAGGCCATAACACCCTATCCACAACTCCAAATAGCCCCAATTTTTTATACATATAGAATGAATCTAAGGACACAAAATAATATTCAATGCTGCATCGATATTCAGCGATATTCATTCCCATACATGACAATCTATTTAGGGGAGACAATGAGGATAAAAAGTCAAGGATGGAATCAATTTCTCCACTACTTTCCACCACCCTAAGCCCTAAATTATTTTAATAATTGGGAATACATTGATTGAGGCTGGGCCTAAGTCTTCTCAATTTTCTACTTAAGGTAGTGGTGGTGAGGGGGAAGTGGTCTCTTGTTTTTTTATGTAATGTTATTATGATAAAGTCCCTTTGTAATGTTTTCAATTTCCATGTAAGTTTATTTTTTTTATTTCTATGTTCTTAATCAATATATTTTTCCTTTATATTCTTCCCATTTATTTCATTAAAACTCTATAATCACAGAGCATAGTGATATCATTGTGTTGTGTTGAATTAGTTCACACATAACTGTGAATTTCATCCACAGGCACGGAGTGCTCGTTATTTCCGCGGTTTTAATTTCTTCAATCCAATTCTTGTAAGCCATATTCCGCCCACCATTGAGGGTATACCATCAATGGAGGGATAACCCTTTAATGGTTTGATCGTAGGAAGATGAGAAGGATGGATTTACTATTCTTTTATGAAAAAAAATTGTTAATTGGATGATTAATTTAAGACTTCCATTCTTCAGTTATTTCCACTCTTCATCTTCATTGTGTTTGAGGAAGCTAAATACAAGTAATAAAATGACCATATACCTTAAAGAGATCATGGATTTGTTTATGTAAGTGTGTAGGGGGTTATTAATTGAGTTTAGTTAGCATCAATCCAGAAAATGATGAAGGTAGTGTTATTTTGAAGAATGGTTTCATCAAAAATTAATAAAACCAAAAATTGTCTAAAAAGGTAAAATTAATTCAATCCACCCAGAGCATAATACTAAGATCAAACAATTTTCATTAAATTGAATTCACTTAGGTTTCTTAGTGTTATTTAAAACCATCTAAAATCAAAACCATGTTGGCCACATCATAGCCAAAAATCTATCTCATTGGTTGTGTATCTTAGGTATCTTCTTAAGTCTCAGTGGATTCGACAACCCAAGCTAGACTACAAGGGTCGTTATACCTTTATCTCTTAGGTAAATTTGACCATGAATCAAATTTTTGCACTGTTGTCGGGGACTAAGTGAGTACTTTAGACCAAAACCTTCTTTACTCACCCCCATTCTTCTATTCTAACCCAAGATCTCTTATCTTTTCCCTTTATCACTTTTTTTTCCTTTTTGCACGTGTCCACCTACACCTGTGATAATTCAAACAGACTAGTTAGGGTGGAAAGTCCCAGGATATGGGATTCAAGTGAACCTAGGGGATTGTTTCCATTAGATCCTAATCTTATTGATACTTTAGAATAAAAAATTGAATCAATTATAATGGATAAATAAAATTGTAAATCCTAAGGGAAATGAAATGGGAAACCCAAATCAAGAAGCTCCAAACCTAGGGAATGTAGTTGATCAAACCATGAATGACTATATCACTACATATTGGACCAATTCCCCCTCATGAATTAGAAATAATTCCCTAGAATATACCAATTACATATTTAAACCCCCTGTCCTAAACCACCTTCTAACCTTTCACGAGATGGAGTCTGAGATTCCCTACCTTCATGTTAACGAGTTCATGGACATTGTAGATACCATGTGTCCCCCAGATCAACTAGAATCACCTATGATGAAGCTCTTTCCTTTTTCATTGAAAAATCATTCTAAAAATTGGCTAAAAAACTTGATACCTGCATCAATCCACTCATGGGACCAATTTTAAAGTGAATTCTACAAAAAATACTTCCCTCATGACAAAACAGTTTCACTTAAAAAGTGCATTCAAAACATTTTTGAAAAAGAGGGAGAGTAATTATATGAATCATGGGAGAGGTTCAAAGACACCCTAAACATAGTTCCACATCATGGTTTTTTTATACCTGAATAAGTGAGAATTTTTTATGAAGGTTTGGGCCTGGGGAATAATCAATTCATTGACATGATGTGTAATGGAACCTTTAAAAACAAAGCACCAAATTATGCTTACGAGTGTCTGAAAATCCTTTCTGAACAAAACCAAACATGGGGAACTTCACCTTATTATTAGAAACCACAAATAACTACTGGAATTAATACACTTAGAGAAGATGAAATCCTTAGGGATAAACTTGCAGCACTCTCTAGGAAGGTTGAAGAGATATACCTTAGGAAAGTCCATAAAATCCAAACTGTAGACCCTGTTTTCAAAATTTGTAACAAACATGACCATAAGAAAAAAAACATCCCAACCATTCCATACATAAATGATGCTCTTTTAGGAGGACCCCCTAGTGGAAGTAAATGCTTTGAACTTTAAAAATCATCAATACCAAAACACCTTTAACCCAAGGGATAATGACCACACAGGCTTCCACTTGAAAGATAACCATAAACCTAGCCAACCATAGGGACAAAATATATACCCCCATCAAAACTACCAAACCCATAACCTGTTCCAAACCCAACCTATCCAACAACAATAGACACTGGTCCATTTTCAATAACCCATCCCACCTCTAAAATATCCCCCTGGGATAAACCAATCTTCTCAAGAACCAACCCAAATTGTTCCACAAAACCTAGTAGAACAACTAGGAAAAAATTAAAAGGATGAAATCAAAAGTATCTTCCCTAAAACAAGAATTTAAAACCCTAAAAATTGGAAAGACACCCATTCCTACACAAGACATTCCACATCAAACAGTAAGGGGAGAGTCAATTTTAACTCAAACAAATCATGAACAACTAAAGTTTTTGACTGTTTTAAGAAGTGGGAAATCAATTGAGAAACCTGAAAAACTAATTCAGAACCCATCTGAATATTCAAACTTGGACAAAAATTCAAATGAACTAAATGATCAAACTAAAAAACATGCTAACATTGTCAACGAAACAACTCTTCAACAAACAACCCCACAACCTGCACCATTTCTTCAATGCATGAAGGGTGAGACCAAGCCTGAATTGAGTAAGACATTGAGGGAAATCTTCTCACAAGTCAAGTGGAACATTCCCCTTCTCGGTAAAATCCAAACCATACCTGCCTACTCAAAGTACCTTAAGGACTTGTGCACTTTTAAAAGAAAATTTTCACATAAAAACCAAGTCCTTTTTGCTGCTAATGTGAGTACCACCATTCAAGGGACCATTCCTACTAAGTTGAAAGACCTAGGTTTCCCTTAAATAAATGTTGAACAAGGAGAGAGAAAAGTTATCAAGGCCTTGTGTGACCTAGGTGCTAGTGTCAATCTCATATCCTATGCTATGTACTTCCAGTTTGGCCTAGAAGATCTCTAACCCACATCTTCCACACTTCAACTTGCTGATCATAGCATTAGGGTTCCAAATGGGATTTTAAAGTACATTCTAGTAAAGGATGAAAACATCATCTAACCAACTAAATTAATTATCCTTGACAACCATCCAAACTTAGTAAATAAGGAACAAACCCCAATCATCCTTGGTCGTCCATTCCTTGAAATAATCAACTCTTTTATCTGAGTTCGAATTGGGAACATGACCATCATATTTGGAAAAATGATTCTAGACATGAACATCTATAATTCAAGATAACAAATAGAGGATGAAGAGGATATTCATGAAGGAAACATGATAGGAAGCATTGATAATGAATCCATAGAACATCAAGGAATATTTGATGGATGCGTAAGTTAGGATGAGATTGATTTCCTTTGGTCACATGATGGAAGTTTATCTCGGTGGCTTGAATCATTTTCAAATTTCTCTTATGATTAAGTTTTAGGTCCAACAATCAGTGAAACCTTTCAAGAAACCACTTTCATAGAGACCAATCAAACGTCCTTCCCTAGATCGGATCAAACCAATCTTGTAACTGAAACTTCTACTCATGGGGATTCGATTCTATCTAAAACTCTAGGAAAAAATCGATCTTGATCCAATGTCCCAATATTCTACTAAAATTCTGAACCAACCTAATCTTGAATTGAAGGAACTTCCCACTGCACTCAAGTATGCCTTCTTATGGGACAATCATACACATCCTATTGTTAGTTCTTCTTCTCTTAAATCCAATCATGAGAGGATGATTCTATATGTCCATAGGAAACATAAGAAATCCATTGGTTGGACCTCGTCTAATATTCCTAGGATTATCCCACTTATCGGGACTCATATGGTTGTTCTAGAATCTGATTCAAATCCATGTCATCAACCTTAATGGCGACTCAATCCCAATATCAGTAAAGTAGTGAGAAAAGAACTTCTGAAATTGTTAAAAGTTGGTATCATATATCCCATAGCTGAGAGTGAGTGGGTTATCCTAATCCAAGTGGTTCTAAAAAATGCTGGAATCATAGTGATAACCAATAAGGATGGAGAGATTCTTCTAACAAGGGTGAGTAGTGGCTACAGATTCTGCATCAACAATAGGAATCTAAACTAATTTACCAAGAAGGACCATTTCCCCTTACCATTCATTGACCATGTCCTTTACAGAGTCACAGGTCATGCCTTCTATTATTTCTTATATGGGTACTTGGGGTATAATCAAATTGAGTTATCCCTAGAGGATCAAGGTAAGACTACACCCACATGTTCATTTGGCACCTTTTCTTTCAAACGCATGCCCTTCAGGTTATGCAATGCCCCTGGAACCTTCTAGTAGTGCATGATTGGAATCTTCTCAGACATGGTAGGGAATTTTATAGAGGTCTTCATGGATGACTTCTCTATGTTTGGGGATACATTTGAAGGATTTATGAGGAATGTGGGGAGAGTATAGTTAAGATGTGAAGAAAATAATCTAGTCCTAAACTGGGAAAAATGTCATTTCATGGTTAAAGAGGGACTAATCCTTGGCCATATAGTCTCTGGTAGGGGGATTAAAGTTGATAAAGCAATGGTTGACATCATTTTTCACCTTCTATCACACATAACTGTTAAGTAAGTGAGTTATTTCTTAGGACATGGTGGTTTCTATAGAAGATTCATCAAGGAATTTAGTTCAATCTCTCATCCCCTTTGTAATCTCCTAGTAAAGGATGCTTCATTTTTTTGGACAGAAATTTGTGAGGGTTCATTCTCAACCCTCAAATCCTCTCTCACCTCTCCTCCCATTATGAAATCTCAAAATTAGAATATTTCTTTAGAACATATGTGTGATTCCACCACTGAAAAAGAGTTACTTTATATTGTATTTTCCTTAGAGAAGATTAAGTCCTACCTCTTAGGATCCCCCATCACTATGATCACTGGCCAATTTCACTAAAATACTTCTTCCATAAATAAGATGCTAAGGCTAGACTAATTAGGTGGGCCCTTCTCTTACAATAATTTTACCTCACAATAAAAGACAAAACAGGTGTTGAAAATGTTATAGTTGATCATCTCTCTAGGGTAGAATTCAATGAAAAATTTTCTCACCTCTCTATGTCTGCTTCATTCCCTGATGAATACCTATACTCTATGATTGACTTCCCTTGGTATGCTGACATATCTAACTTCTTAGTTACAGGGGTCATTCCAAAATTCTTAGGGACTCAAGATAGAAGGAAATTCCTTTCTGATGTTAGTCACTATGTGTTTGATGATCCATACCTCTATAAGGTCTTCCATGACTAAGTCATTAAGAGGTGTTTCCCAGAAACTGAACAAGATTCCATCCTTAAATTCTGTCATAGTGAGGCGTGTGGAGGTCACGTTTCCCCTAAAAAAACTTCTTCTTAGGTTTTTTAGTGTGGTCTCTTCTGACCCACCCTATCAAGGGACTCCTACACATTTTTTCTAAGCCTTCCTAGGTGTCAACAAGTAGGTTCTATCACAAAAAGGAATCAAATTCCACTCACTCACATCTTAGTGATTAAAATCATTGACTACCGGGGTATCAATTTCATGGTCCCCTTCCCAAACTCTAGGGGATATATGTACATCTTTTTAGCTGTCGATTATGTATCCAAATGGGTTTAGTCCATTCCTACAAAATTAAATGATAATCAAATTGTGATTAAATTTCTCATGGAAAACAACCTCTCCATATTTGGAATTCCTTGGGCTATCATTAGTGATTGTGGAACTCATTTTTTCAATCATCCATTCTCAGCACTCATAGAAAAGTATGGAATTTCTCACAGTGTCCACTGCTTACCACCCACAGAACAATGGTCAAGCTAATTTATCCAATCAATAAATCAAACAAATTCTTTATAATATTGTTAATCCATCTAGGAAATATTGGTTGAACAAACTCTTAGATGCTCTTTGGGCCTATCTAACAACATATAAAACCATTTTAGGAATGTACCCATGTAGGTTGGTTTATGGTAAAGCATTCCATTTTTTAGTGGAGATTGAACATAAGGCCTTTTGGGTAATTAATAAAATAAATTATAACCTCTAATTAGACAAAAAAATGAAATTAGATCTCAATGATCTTGAGGAACTTATGATAGAGGATTATGAAAATTCAAGGATCAATAAAGCTAAAGTAAAAGCCTACCAATCTAGATATCTTAAAACCAAAGACATTGAACCAAGAAAACCTATTATTTTGTATAATTCTAAACTTCACTTACACCTGGGAAAATTGAGTTCTAGATGTTGAAGTCTATACATAGTGCATAAGGTGTACCTCCATGGGGTAGTTGAAATTCAATATCCCACCAATGGACAAGCATTTAATGTTAATGGTCATAGAGTCAAACCATTCATTGAACCACTCCAAAAACATGAAGTTGATGAAGAATTGTGTGAACCTAACTTAGATAATTTAAATAATTAATCAATTAGGGTTATAAGTCAAGGTAACAAAGTTAAACAAAGCTCTGCATGGGATCCAACCTGTTGTTTTAAAATTTATAATAATTTTTTGTTTAATCAACTTTATATAGGATTAGTGGATCATTTGTTATAACTTTTTTCTACCTAATATTGTTGACATGTTCTTCTCTTATGAGTATGGATGGGTATAAAAGGGGAGAACCGTATTCATCTTTTTCATGTGGTGTGATCCTTATGTACTACCTTACATATAAATTAAAAATCAGACAATGTATCATAAGTTTGATTTAAAAAAATAAAAAGAAAAGGAAAACCCTAAAAATTATGAGACTTGGTATTAAATAAATTTATGTGTTGTTTGTTTTGTTTGGTTTGTTCTTGTTTTTATGGTTTAGGGACTATTTTTGGTGATACATATTCAATCAAAGAGGTTCATACATCTCCCATGAGAACAAAGATTGTTTTGGGAGCACTACAATCATCATTATGAAGCCACTAGGTTAACTTGTTCCATTCCCTTTCCAACTCCTTCCCCCCACCCTCTTTATCATATCTTTTACTTTTATGAAACTAGGGATAGTTTCATTCAAAGTTGGGGGGTGTGGAAACAAAATGTTTTTTAAAAGATATAATGAAAAAAAAGAAGTAAAATTTCTTTATCATTAATATAATAACATCTTTTGTCACATTAAAACTACATAGAAAAAAAATTATTTATTTTACTCTTAATATAATTCATGATAAAGTTTACAAGCATTGATTTTGGATGTTTTGTTGTCCAATGAGAATTGTCATCATTTTTATTTTCATCTATTAAATCAAAAGTCCACAATGCACGTCCTCTAGACTGTGGGGTACTAATTGGAATTATTAGGGTCCCATAATAAATAGCATAGGGAGGTTTGATTTTTATAAATAATATGAGTATTCATAAAAAATAATAATAAATAATAAAATAAAATAAAATTTTGTGTGTAAGGCAATGGATTGATAAAATGTGAGGTTTTTGGCACTTAGGGATCGTGACTCCAGAGTTTTCTAGCCCTGAGTTTTTCACTCTATCACTATTTATTGTAATATGACTTTTTTTTAATCAAGTGAACTTGAGATGATGCCTGAGTATGTGGGATTCACTTGGTTCCCTAAAGCCTTTGATCCTGGGAGGCATTGGAAAAGTATTGCTACATGGGTTAATTTGATTAACTGCAATCTCAATTACTATGGAAACATTCCAAAAAATCAAAAAAAAACAAAAAAAAAAGAATGATGAACAATCATATTAGGATTAAATTTGATTCCACCTAGTGCTTCCATGATTTCCCCCTTGAATGAAAATGAACCCTCATATCTATTGCGATTCACAACACATAATTTCACATAATTTTTTGGATGAAGTATGATGATGGATTTTTTTAAAGGAACAAGATTGGTATTGGGATTTTTTTTTAAATTTATCATGTTTTAAATTATTTTGATAGGTTATAAAGATATATTTTTTGTAGTTCACATTGTGAGCAATGTTTTTTATAATGTGTTTGCAAAAAAGAATTCAAATATAATCTTCGAATTATTCGCTCGGGACTAGAAAATCTCAAGTTGGGGGTGTGATTATCCTATAAAAACACATATTTTAATTAAATTTTAATTATATTAAGTGTTCATTTTTTGATCTTATGGTCCTGAGTTAGTGGATTTTAATTTTGAACATTCATTCTCATCATTTGTGCACTTCATGCCTAATGTAAACCAATTTAGGCCCAATGATTCATCTAATTTTAAGGAATGTAATTATCCATATTTTAATTTGATATTTTGGGAAATTTATCAACACATAAATATGAACATTTTTCATTCAGGGATCAAAAGAGGATTCATAAAGTATGATGGGGGTATTTGGCGATGAAAGGAAACAATTCTGGAGAAGGAAGACTGGACACCAGCCCACTGATGAGAATGTGGGGCCCACAATACAGTCCCACTGAACCCCAAATTTCATGGGGTTATATAATAAATGTAGATAAACTAATAATAGTTCAGGATCCAGTGAAAATTCAATCTCCATGGTGGTTATTAAGGCGGCCTGAATAGAATATCAAAACCTGGGCTACAATCTGCAGGCCAGAATGTTATCTCACTAAAGCGACCATAACTCCCGATCCACAACTCCAAATAGACCAAATTTTATAGAAGTCTAGAAGACATAATGGGATGCAAAATTATATTCTATGGCCCACCGAGATTCGGTGATATTCTTTCCCACACAGGATGATCTTTTCAGGTGAGACAGGGAGGATAAAATGTGAAGGAGGGAATCAATTTCTCCACTACTTTCCACCACACTAAGGACTAAATTAATTTAATAATTGGGAATAAATTGATTGAGGCTCAGACTAAGGCTTCCCAATTTCCTATTTAAGGTAGTAGTTTTGCGGGGGAAGGGATCTCTTGTTTTTTGATGTACTGTTATTATGACAAGGTTCCTTTGTAATGTTTTCAATTTCCATGTAAGTTTCTTTTTGTATTTCTATGTTCTTAATAAACATATTTATCTTATATTCTTCAAATTTCTTTCATTAAAACTCTATAATCACAAAGCACAGTGATATCTCTATGTTTTGGTTAATTAGATCACACATATGTGTGAATTTCATTCACACACATGAAGGAGTGCTTGTTATTTCCACGGTTTTAATTTATTCAATCCGATTATTGTAATCCATCTTCCACCCACCATTGAGAGTATACCATCAAAGGAGGGCTAGCACTTTAATGGTTTTATCATAGGAATATGAAAAGGTTGGATTGAATTTTATTTTGTGGATGAATTTTTGTTAATTGGATAATTTATTTAAGACTTCCATTCTTCAGTTATTTCCACTCTTCATCTTCACTGTGTTTGCGGAAGCTAAATCCAAATACTAAAATGACCATATACCTTGTAGAGATCATGAATTTGGTTATCTATGTTTTTAGGTGATTAGTAATTGATTTTAGTTAGCATCAAACCAGAAAATTATGAAAGTAGTGTTATTTTGAATAATGGATTCATCAAAAATTAATAAAACCAAAATTGTCTAAAGAAGTAAAATTCATTCAATCCACCCCAAGCATAATCCTAATATCAACCCATTTTCATTAAATTAAATTCACTTAGGTTTATTAGTGTTCTTTAAACCTGTATAAAATCAAAAACCATGTTGGACACTTTATAGTCAAAAATCCATCTCATAGGTTGTGTATCTTAGGTATCTTCTTAGGTCTCAGTGGATTCGACAACCCAAGCTAGACTACAAGGAACGTTCTACCTTCATCACTTGTGAAAAGTTGAGTTTGAATCACCTTGGATCTTCTATTTTTCGTTCTTATGCATGGACCATGTACATATCCTTTTTAATTACCCAAGTACAATAAGATATTTCTCCATACTTCACTTGTATCACTCATGGAAATAATAGATATCTTCTTAATATAAATTGTATATTGGAAATATTATTTTTTTACATATCATAGAACATGTTATTAATCCATTTCTTAAGTATATTGATTTCAAATCACCACATTAATCCCCTCCCATGTGCCAGATATGTCAACCTGGAGAGATAATTCCATGTGACATTTGTAAAAATTCTCTCTTGAATTATTCAAACTTTTATTTTTCAATAAAGTGTATTTATATATATGATTGAATACGTCTAATCAAAAGTTAGATCTAACTCATTAGATCTTATTCCCTCGAACATAGGTTGCTACTTTAATTTAATCACTAGATAATAGATTCCTTTATTCCAGTCTTAACTAACTTGAAGACAAATATCTGTTTTCAATATGTTTTCAAACATATTTTACCTTAAAATAATGGTGATCCCACTAACCTATGGTAGACACATGTAAATGATTCATTAAAAGTAAATACTTTTGTTATTTTGTTAATTACTTCAATCCTTTAATGGATTTCAGTAACTTGTAACTTTTATTAACATTTTTTAACATGAACGCCCCTTCCTGGTTGCCTCATATAGACACCTTCCATGATTGGTGATCATGAAATCCAATTCTCAATAACATGATCATATATATTAGCTATGACAAGTAAAATTACAATGGATTTACAATTAAATACTTTGTATTACCAGTTGAGTATTATTGGAACTATGCTTGTACCATCCATGTATAATCTCATTTGAATACCCACCATAGTAGACAAAATAATAAGACTCTTTGTTCTTTGATACATGGAATCCATTATTGAATTTTAGTTGTTCTTTCCAATATTAGCTAATTTTCATATAATACATGTAGGAATTATTTTTTGAAAAGAATAATTTATCACCAACCAAAGTGAATATAAAGACCATCACTATGGTTTTAACCTTCATATACAGTATGTGTCTCTAGAACAATCTTGTTCTATATACACTTGTGGAACTAATTTTTATATAAACTATATGTGCATCTCTAGCATTGACTAAACTCAATTCAATCTGGATCCCACTATCTCAAAATAGATGATCTCCCTTTTATATAAATTTAGTTTAACACTTGACAGCTATAATTGTATATTTATAGATTTATGTATTATCTTAAATAATTATTAGGATAATTAATTTAGATGCACTTTGTGTTCAGCTTGATGCAATTTTGTTTATAACCTAACAAACCCTTTGCATCCAAACACATGTCAATATGACATGATATATTTCCATCATAATACAACTATTATGATATACATTAGTCATTGTATTTGAATCTATTTATGTGACATCACCCTTATTTGAGAAGCATGTCATGAAATATAATGGATTTTTTTGCAAGTTGCAACATTGATTATTCTTACATCATAACTCTAATGTATAAAATGTGTGTTTAGGAATTATTCCACATTAAATTTTTTTGATCAATTTTAACCTATAAGACTTCATCACCAATCCACCTCATTAAGATCGATGTCATGATGTAGATAAGGTAATGTACATTTACGAATTACTCCATGATACATTATATTTATCGATGATTTCTTCGTCAAGATATTCTTCAGGATGTTAGCCTGAAGAAACTAATATCATCTAACCATGAATATATCATACTTTACTTTAAAATTCCTTAATGACTTAAAGGAATCTAAAGAAATATGTTTACCACTATCTTTCCATTGGAATAGTTCATGCTCACTTTTTGAACTAATTCCAAAATCCGTGTGTCTTACCATTATTCCTAAAGGTTTCTTGGTCCAAACTAAATACGTCAATAATACCTAAGGTGTTTCCCTTGACTGAGTCTAAATATCATACCAGGTATATCATGGATGTGTACTTTTATTTTTTCTTGAAAAACATTATCCTTATATAACTTGGTAAATAAATATTATGTTTTATATTCATCAGTAATTGCCTGTGATTTATGTATTCTTGAACTATTGGTTGAGTGTTAAACACCAAAAACAACATTCATTACTAAACCCGGAATAATGTATCCTTGTGTCTAAATGGAATGTGAGATAATTTTTTTGGTTAAAATCAATATAAGTTCTAAATGAATCATTTATTTGTAAATATAGAAGTCGTGTACTTCTCACCGCTAACATAAGAATCACCCTTTCTCAACTACTTGAAGAATACACCTTACTTCTTGTAACGCCCCGACCCCAGCTACCCAGAGTCGGTGCATTACTTCGTAACATTGGCATGATCACAAGAAAGATCAAATCCCGAAAGACCGATTGGTTTAGTAGCCTTGGAAACACTAGATATAATCATAAAGTTTTACATTACATTTCAAAGTGAAAAACTACTACAACAACAAAGTCTTCATATCCACACTATTAACCCCTCCTAATATCCCTGCAAGTCATTCATAATTTACTTCTTCACTACCTGGGAAAAATAAAACATAGAAAAGGGGTGAGCTCAAATGCCCAGTAAGGATAACAATATAGCGGAACATTCAAAATAAGCATAAACATTTAAGGCAATGCATTACTAAAACAAAAGCCTTTTAAACTTGAACTTCAACATAGTATGGCAAAAGTAAAATGAAATAATGCCATTTACTTATTCACATGGATATTCTACTAATCGAATAATCACATGAAAAAATCAAAAACCACTTTCATAATGTTGGAATGCATAATGCTAAACGTTAATTTCTTTGTCTAGGCCTCATCCCAAGACCTAGGGGTTACTTCTAACCGGAACCCAACCCGGAGTGCCTCTAATAACCGGACACCAACCCGGAGTGCCTCTAATAACCGGACACCAACCCGGAGGGCATACTTTTACCAGTCCCTAACCTGGAGGGCTTACTTTAACCAGTCCCCAACCTGGAGGGCTTACTTTTACCGGTCCCCAACCCGGAACATACTTGTTTAGCACATTCATCTGAAGAAAAGTTTGAAATATAACATAAACATTCGGATTAAAACTAGCATACGAAATGTCAATAGTTTCACCATAAACTATGAATGGTATAAAATAGCACATCCACAGTCAAACATATCACAAAACCTTCAATACAATATAGAAGATTTGTATTATAATAAATCAACTTCAAATAAGCGTAAAATCCATTAAAGGATGTTGACATAGATGAAATCAAAACACTTTTTAGAGAAATATCTCTTTCTATTTTTGAAATCATTTAAGAGCCATATAAAATAAAACATTTTCTTGAAAATATTCTTGTAAGCTTGTAAGGAAAGCTTTGATGATTTTATAACGGCGTAAAATAACCGCACCCGCCGTATAAGTTAAAAAAAACATTCTTACCTCAATTCCGTCGAAAAGGTTAAAAAGGACCTTGTTTTGAAAACGACGGAAAGATTCCTTTATAAACCTCTTATAAAAAGTCAAACAAGGGTATAAATGACTTTAACCCATATTCTTGTAAATAGTAAAAATGTTTTGAAATACATTTTTAAGAAACATGGATGTGGATGATAAAACAACCTCGGATAATGAAGAGATTGTGAAATAAACCCTTACCAATTTGGTAACTTATGAAACATACAACCCATGTAAGAGGTATCATACAATGAATATGTAAATACACATAAATTAGAGTTTATTACATAGAGAATATAATTATGGGCAGTACATACACCACACAAAAGGTGATGGTGGCAATATGGCATGAATCTCACGAAAATAAGGAGTGAGATGAAAACCCCTTACCTTGTACTTTTCCTTTGTTGGGGTAGGTTAACCTCCTGTATAATGGTGAAATAATTGTTATTAAATTATACAAGAATTATATACATTAATATGATATCATATATGATCTTTTAATATTGCTTTATTAATAATATCTTAGTATTATCGTCGTTTCGGGTGTTAACTTACTCATTTTCTTTTATATGTTTTGTTACATAAGTCATGTTTGTTGTATCTTATTCATATCCAGAATGGTATCAAGTCCTTAAACATCATTTTTAAATCATTAAATGATAATTATACTTGAATGGATACGATGGAGAATGAATCTCATCGCGTTCGTGGAGACGGTAGTCCGTACGTACGCACGAACGCTACTTCCATTTAATTTTTATTTTAAAAGAATCGAATCCAAATGATACATAGGTATATTACTGTTCCTGTATAATATAATATTTTATATATGTTACTTAAGTTCATTAACACCATCCTTTATACGTTCCATGTGTGGTATGAATGAGTCATATCATTTTAAGGGGGCGGTAGTCCGCACTTCCTCAAATGAAATTATCGTATGTATATACAACATGAAACGAATAATGGTATGAAATAAAATGGAATTACAGAAGCTTATATATAAAATATATATCATTAATATCATATTTAATTACAGTGCCATCATAATGGCCACCATGAGAGGCGGTAAGATGTATTTGAACAATCATCGTTTCGTGAGGCGTTAGTTTTCCATCCACAGAAACATTATGTTCATAATCCATTAGATGGAGTTGTGTGTATGTGTAGTTTGAATCCTTCTTATAACAACATCCTAGTATATTGAGGATACTGGTGTTGTTACAAAAGAAAGGAAATAAAAAGAGTTTGGGGGTTGGAGAAGCAAAATGAATGAAAATAATTTAAGAGAAATCGTTACCTTTAATTTAGGTAACTCACTTTGGTTGGAACCAAAGGACTTCTTGAAATGATTTCTGCCTAAGGGGAAGCTTCAAGGAGGAGTATAGGGTTGTGGGGAGCTTAGTTGGTCAGAGTTTGGACGAGCCAAGTGGCTTGAGAGGTGTGAAGAAATGAGAAGGAGGAGTGCCCTTTTATAAGAGGGGTGAGGGGCACCTTTGGAAAAGCTAGAAATATTAATTTATAATAAATTCATATTCGGTTTCTAATGGCTCCAAAGTTTACTATTCAAAGGTTGAGGTGGGGATGGGTCGAAAACAACTCATCCAATAGAATTTAGACAGGTTTGGGTACTTATATTAACCTTATCTTTAAGTATTAACTCTAAGTTAATTAGTTTCACTTTTACAATGTCTCTTTGTATTTTTATATTATATGGTTAATAAACTTACCATATACATCCAAGAGACCCCCAAGTGGTCAATTAATGATTAACATATCATGCTATAAGTCCCTTGGACGAACCTTAGATTTTTAGGAATGTAATATCAATTAATAATATAATATTTGTTTTAAGAACTCTTTTATGTCAATTTTGACACTATTCATTAGTTGATTTTTGTGAAACTCATAACAGATTGATTACTTCGAAAAAAGTCAATTATATCAATCCTAATATATCATATTATCCTAGAAAATTAGTGTAATTCATTAAAAGTTTCATATTATATTTATTTGGGTATTTATAATATCAATTATGTTAATTTGTTACTATTTTAGTAATTACTGCATCATCATTGTAACATAAATAAAATAAATTATTTAATGTCTAAAAATTATAAATAAAACATCATTATGTAGGAAAGCTTTTTAGCTTTCTAATGAATATTTATAATCGAAAATCCAACATGTATAACCCTATGTAAAAATTGTTCTTCTAAAAGATATATGCTTGTGTCATTTTTGTATTCATTTTGACTTAATTAAAATAAAGTGTCATTATCACTTACAAGTGGATCCATGGGGTCCCAAAATTGACACAAAGATGCCCATGGTCGACCATGTATCAACCAATAGGGTTAAGACACGTTTTAGGGTAATTTATTATTATTATAATATTATTTTTTTAACCCTTATTTACCGGATTTACCCTTAACCATGGTAATTAAAATATTTACCGCAGTAATTATTCAAAATGTCTAAAAATAAAAGTTACCTATTTACACAATTTGAACATCCTGATTCCAAATATGGAATCCATTTTCCTAAATTCAAAACACAGAAGTGGCAGAAATTAATTTAAAATTAATTCCCGCTGTCAAAACAAAAAGCGTGTTTTTAAGAGATAATAACTATCAAAAGATTGACACTTGTTTATGTTCGGTTTAATTGTAAAATTATGTCCAGTGACCAACATTATATTAAATAGTAAAAATATATTCTAAATATACTTTAAAACCACTCAAATTCATAATTTATTACTATTAATTATTTTGATTAAAAAAGTTGTTTTTAATTAAAATTTAGTAATTTTCACTATTCATCAAAATATGAAAGTTATCCGAAAAGTACCAAAATTTCACCTTAGGCTAAATTTGATATTCCGAATCCAAAAATGAAGTCCATTTTAAAATATAAAATATATATAACTTCAAAAATTAGGTATTACTATTCATAACAGCTAGTTTCATTGGTTACGGTGTGTTAGAACTCGAAGTTGCGTACAACACACGCTACTGTTTTATTCAAAGGAAAGCGTACCGTGGAAGCTTGGGATGTTTCATTTTAAATTTTTTTGATGTCCCCATTTAGTCAAAATGTTTAAAATATTGTATTTAAAAAGGGTTCACTATTAAAAGTTGATAAAAGTGCAATACTGAAAATGAATTTGTTCTTGCATTATATCAAGGAAACTCATAATATGGATTCTAAAATTATAAGGATTATATAAAGTTTAAAATTTAGATAATACTATTCATAACCGCTTTTGAATGGATTATTTTTGTAAGTCATGGTGTGATTGAACTCGGTGTTGCGTGTAGTGCAAGTTATTGAATTATTTTGAAGAAATAACATACTATGAAATCTTGGGGTGTTACATTCTCCCCTCCTTCAATAAATTGCGTCCTCGCAATTTGAAATTTTTCTTCAAAAATAAAAGGTTGAAAGTAGAAAATATATTTGTGGGAAAACCCACATTGGAAATTGGGTTACTAAAATTTATTCTTAATATGAGGAAAAGAGAAATCAAAGGGTCACCACCAAATTATGATCTCGATTAGGAGAACATTGGTGGAAATTAGAGACATATAATCGGAGGAAAAACGTAAATATTTATAGGTAGTGATTGATGTCATCAATCACAAACAAGTGTATAATTGAGGTCCTTAAATTCATCAATCTATGATGATTTGAAATACCATCGGTTCAACAAAACATAGGGTATTAGGATAACACATTTTTGACGTTTCAAAATATCTTAGTTGAAATCCCACATCGAAAAATGAATTAATGAGGCCTCTATTTAAAATAAAGAGTGGAAAGTATGAAGATTACCGAAAATAACACATACTAGGGTTCCATGTAAGAAAATATGGATATGGAAGAAAAATCTAGCCATCAATTATCTGAGGGAGAGTGGTAGAGAACATGGCTATGAAAAGGCCAACAATCCCAAAGCCATAAATTAGTGATGATTTAAGGTACCATCTAGGACAACATTTTTGTTCTAAGTTCCTTTTATTAATGATGAGGAATTTATTTATGAGATTGGCTAAGATCATAAGGAGATATACTTAGTTTATAATTAGAGTTTTATCCATTAATAAATTTCTACCAAAACTCATCATTCACTCGTAAAAAAAAATTCTATTTATACTATTCATAGAGGGTTCCAAAATAAAAGAATTTATAATTCATCTACCAGATCTTTTAAAAAACTACTTTATTTAATCCAGGACATCTCGTGGGATAGTGGTAGGTGATACACCCTTGTCGCCCTTTGGTTGCGGGTTCAAGTCTCGCAGCCTTGCCGGACGCGACGGGTTGCCGCCCGACCTCCGGGTTGTCCTTTTATGGCAATCCAAAATAATCAAAACTAGAACTATCCAAAATACTTCTGTCCAAACTCACAGTCCAACATTCATAAGGAAGGTAAACATAATATAGATCCTTTTTACCCCGTAATAGAATATGAATACCTTCATCATGTATTACCATATTCCTTATTGATTACATTCATGCTCCCTTATTCCATATAGAATGCTGGATATACTTCATTAATCCAAAAATGTTTTGAACCCCAACAATGATGGAATATACAAATCATAAATCAGTTCCAAGGTAGTCAAGAATATCCAATATAATTTATCCAAAACAATCACATATTATTCCAAAATCACTACCTCAGTATCAGAACTATATTATGGTTTATCATTCTCTCAACCATATATTTTCCAAAAATCTATCTTGCTAATGAGTCACTTTTCTTTGTTCCACACAATCTCAAGTCCTTAATGAAATAGTACTGCAGTACAATCCTTATATACTCCATAATTATTATAACAAGTACATTGTTGATACAACACTCAATTGACATAATCAACATAAGAACTCTAATCATTCCTCTTCATCTGTGGTAGTATCATAACTTGATTATTATCCAATAGCATCATTTGCGGCATAGTCTGATGACTGGGACATAGGTTCGCGTAGTGTCCAAACTCCTTGCAAATGAAGCATTGTACATTTAAAACCATTTTCTTACCCTTGCAGTCACGTACTTTGTGCCCTTTTCCTCCACACTTATAACAAACTCCCATTCCTTTCAGGCAAGTTCCACGGTGTTTCTTTCCACAGTTACCACATATGGGAAAATTCTTCATTTCCCTCTTACTTTTATCCATCTTTCTCTCTTCCATCCTTTTCTTCTCTTGCTTCCCTTCAAAGCCATAGGACTCAGTAAACTCTTTACTTATCTTATCAACACATGATATTATTTCTTCATATGATGATAATACATGGGAGACTATTTCTCTTATAAATTCTAGCTTAAGACCATGAAAGATATGATCCTTCCTTCTCTTTGGATCATGTGCATTTCTGGAGTTCTCATTCCTTCTACTGGGCGCCATTTCTAAACAATGGCATACACTAGATCTGTTTATGAATCAGAATACATAATCCCATACTTATAAAACACTTAACATAAATTGAACTATTTATGGATATAATCCATAATCATAAGAATGTTTTCTTTGAGGAAGTATATACTCATAATCCCTTCAAAATGATTTGTAAAGAAAATGAGAGTTATCCTAAGCATATCCCCCGGGAGTGTCGTAACCAAGAGTGCAGCAAGGCCCGTTGTCGTGCACCAGTTCCCGTTCGAGTCTAGCTCAAAGCGGTGTTTTCGGGTTTTACCCCTAGGTACATCTGTGCCAGAGCCGCCTCTACCTGCTCGTATCCAGACAGGGATGTAGTTCTCGGAAAACTCACAAAATCTCTACAATACCAAAATTCTAGGAAGTTCTTCTATACTAATCCTCAATGTTAATCTTAGGTCTACGTGCTCTAATCAGAGTTTATCTAAATCTAGCTTCCAAGGTTTGTACTAAACTTCCTCTGATACCAACTGTAACGCCCCGACCCCAGCTACCCAGAGTCGGTGCATTACTTCGTAACATTGGCATGATCACAAGAAAGATCAAATCCCGAAAGACCGATTGGTTTAGTAGCCTTGGAAACACTAGATATAATCATAAAGTTTTACATTACATTTCAAAGTGAAAAACTACTACAACAACAAAGTCTTCATATCCACACTATTAACCCCTCATAATATCCCTGCAAGTCATTCATAATTTACTTCTTCACTACCTGGGAAAAATAAAACATAGAAAAGGGGTGAGCTCAAATGCCCAGTAAGGATAACAATATAGCGGAACATTCAAAATAAGCATAAACATTTAAGGCAATGCATTACTAAAACAAAAGCCTTTTAAACTTGAACTTCAACATAGTATGGCAAAAGTAAAATGAAATAATGCCATTTACTTATTCACATGGATATTCTACTAATCGAATAATCACATGCAAAAATCAAAAACCACTTTGATAATGTTGGAATGCATAATGCTAAACGTTAATTTCTTTGTCTAGGCCTCATCCCAAGTCCTAGGGGTTACTTCTAACCGGAACCCAACCCGGAGTGCCTCTAATAACCGGACACCAACCCGGAGTGCCTCTAATAACCGGACACCAACCCGGAGTGCCTCTAATAACCGGACACCAACCCGGAGTGCCTCTAATAACCGGACACCAACCCGGAGGGCATACTTTTACCAGTCCCTAACCTGGAGGGCTTACTTTAACCAGTCCCCAACCTGGAGGGCTTACTTTTACCGGTCCCCAACCCGGAACATACTTGTTTAGCACATTCATCTGAAGAAACGTTTGAAATATAACATAAACATTCGGATTAAAACTAGCATACGAAATGTCAATAGTTTCACCATAAACTATGAATGGTATAAAATAGCACATCCACAGTCAAACATATCACAAAACCTTCAATACAATATAGAAGATTTGTATTATAATAAATCAACTTCAAATAAGCGTAAAATCCATTAAAGGATGTTGACATAGATGAAATCAAAACACTTTTTAGAGAAATATCTCTTTCTATTTTTGAAATCATTTAGGAGCCATATAAAATAAAACATTTTCTTGAAAATATTCTTGTAAGCTTGTAAGGAATGCTTTGATGATTTTATAACGGCGTAAAATAACCGCACCCACCGTATAAGTTAAAAAAAACATTCTTACCTCAATTCCGTCGAAAAGGTTAAAAAGGACCTTGTTTTGAAAACGACGGAAAGATTCCTTTATAAACCTCTTATAAAAATTCAAACAAGGGTATAAATGACTTTAACCCATATTCTTGTAAATAGTAAAAATGTTTTGAAATACATTTTTAAGAAACATGGATGTGGATGATAAAACAACCTCGGATAATGAAGAGATTGTGAAATAAACCCTTACCAATTTGGTAACTTATGAAACATACAACCCATGTAAGAGGTATCATACAATGAATATGTAAATACACATAAATTAGAGTGTATTACATAGAGAATATAATTATGGGCAGTACATACACCACACAAAAGGTGATGGTGGCAATATGGCATGAATCTCACGAAAATAAGGAGTGAGATGAAAACCCCTTACCTTGTACTTTTCCTTTGTTGGGGTAGGTTAACCTCCTGTATAATGGTGAAATAATTGTTATTAAATTATACAAGAATTATATACATTAATATGATATCATATATGATCTTTTAATATTGCTTTATTAATAATATCTTAGTATTATCGTCGTTTCGGGTGTTAACTTACTCATTTTCTTTTATATGTTTTGTTACATAAGTCATGTTTGTTGTATCTTATTCATATCCAGAATGGTATCAAGTCCTTAAACATCATTTTTAAATCATTAAATGATAATTATACTTGAATGGATACGATGGAGAATGAATCTCATCGCGTTCGTGGAGACGGTAGTCCATACGTACGCACGAACGCTACTTCCATTTAATTTTTATTTTAAAAGAATCGAATCCAAATGATACATAGGTATATTACTGTTCCAGTATAATATAATATTTTATATATGTTACTTAAGTTCATTAACACCATCCTTTATACGTTCCATGTGTGGTATGAACGAGTCATATCATTTTAAGGGGGCGGTAGTCCGCACTTCCTCAAATGAAATTATCGTATGTATATACAACATGAAACGAATAATGGTATGAAATAAAATGGAATTACAGAAGCCTATATATAAAATATATATCATTAATATCATATTTAATTACAGTTCCATCATAATGGCCACCATGAGAGGCGGTAAGATGTATTTGAACAATCATCGTTTCGTGAGGCGTTAGTTTGCCATCCACAGAAACATTATGTTCATCATCCATTAGATGGAGTTGTGTGTATGTGTAGTTTTAATCCTTATTATAACAACATCCTAGTATATTGAGGATACTGGTGTTGTTACAAAAGAAAGGAAATAAAAAGAGTTTGGGGGTTGGAGAAGCAAAATGAATGAAAATAATTTAAGAGAAATCGTTACCTTTAATTTAGGTAACTCACTTTGGTTGGAACCAAAGGACTTCTTGAAATGATTTCTGCCTAAGGGGAAGCTTCAAGGAGGAGGATAGGGTTGTGGGGAGCTTAGTTGGTCAGAGTTTTGACGAGCCAAGTGGCTTGAGAGGTGTGAAGAAATGAGAAGGAGGAGTGCCCTTTTATAAGAGGGGTGAGGGGCACCTTTGGAAAAGCTAGAAATATTAATTTATAATAAATTCATATTCGGTTTCTAATGGCTCCAAAGTTGACTATTCAAAGGTTGAGGTGGGGATGGGTCGAAAACAACTCATCCAATAGAATTTATACAGGTTTGGGTACTTATATTAACCTTATCTTTAAGTATTAACTCTAAGTTAATTAGTTTCACTTTTACAATGTCTCTTTGTATTTTTATATTATATGGTTAATAAACTTACCATATACATCCAAGAGACCCCCAAGTGGTCCATTAATGATTAACATATCATGCTATAAGTCTCTTGGACGAACCTTAGATTTTTAGGAATTTAATATCAATTAATAATATAATATTTGTTTTAAGAACTCTTTTATGTCAATTTTGACACTATTCATTAGTTGATTTTTGTGAAACTCATAACAAATTGATTACTTCGAACAAAGTCAATTAAATCAATCCTAATATATCATATTATCCTAGAAAATTAGTGTAATTCTTTAAAAGTTTCATATTATATTTATTTGGGTATTTATAATATCAATTATGTTAATTTTTTACTATTTTAGTAATTACTGCATCATCATTGTAACATAAATAAAATAAATTATTTAATGTCTAAAAATTATAAATAAAACATCATTATGTAGGAAATCGTTTTAGCTTTCTAATGAATATTTATAATCGAAAATCCAACATGTATAACCCTATGTAAAAATTGTTCTTCTAAAAGATATATGCTTGTGTCATCTTTGTATTCATTTTGACTTAATTAAAATAAAGTGTCATTATCACTTACAAGTGGATCAATGGGGTCCCAAAATTGACACAAAGATGCCCATGGTCGACCATGTATCAACCAATAGGGTTAAGACACGTTTTAGGGTAATTTAGTATTATTATAATATTATTTTTTTGACCCTTATTTACCGGATTTACCCTTAACCATGGTAATTAAAATATTTACCGCAGTAATTATTCAAAATGTCTAAAAATAAAAGTTACCTATTTACACAATTTTAACATCCTGATTCCAAATATGGAATCCATTTTCCTAAATTCAAAACACAGAAGTGGCAGAAATTAATTTAAAATTAATTCCCGTTGTCAAAACAAAAAGCGTGTTTTTAAGAGATAATAACTATCAAAAGATTGACACTTGTTTATGTTCGGTTTAATTGTAAAATTATGTCCAGTGACCAACATTATATTAAATAGTAAAAATATATTCTATATATACTTTAAAACCACTCAAATTCATAATTTATTACTATTAATTATTTTGATTAAAAAAGTTGTTTTTAATTAAAATTTAGTAATTTTCACTATTCATCAAAATATGAAAGTTATCCGAAAAGTACCAAAATTTCACCTTAGGCTAAATTTGATATTCCGAATCCAAAAATGAAGTCCATTTTAAAATATAAAATATATATAACTTCAAAAATTAGGTATTACTATTCATAACAGCTAGTTTCATTGGTTACGGTGTGTTAGAACTCGAAGTTGCGTACAACACACGCTACTGTTTTATTCAAAGGAAAGCGTACCGTGGAAGCTTGGGATGTTTCATTTTAAATTTTTTTGATGTCCCCATTTAGTCAAAATGTTTAAAATATTGTATTTAAAAAGGGTTCACTATTAAAAGTTGATAAAAGTGCAATACTGAAAATGAATTTGTTCTTGCATTATATCAAGGAAACTCATAATATGGATTCTAAAATTATAAGGATTATATAAAGTTTAAAATTTAGATAATACTATTCATAACCGCTTTTGAATGGATTATTTTTGTAAGTCATGGTGTGATTGAACTCGGTGTTGCGTGTAGTGCAAGTTATTGAATTATTTTGAAGAAATAACATACTATGAAATCTTGGGGTGTTACACTTCTAGTAATGTTTCTATACTTAATTGGTTACTATATATGAATAAATATATGTGGTAGAAATATTGTATCTAATATCTAATAATTAAAACTGAAACATTACATGGATGAATATACCTGAAGAAGAAGTGGTAACTTTCTTTTTTAAATCAGTTTATTGTGATTAAACTTCCATAGTCTTATTTTATGTTATGCTATAAAAATAATCTCATGTTAATACATCCTTAATTGAAGGAATTTGTGAATGTTCCCTTAGTGTTCCACTTTCCATTGTCCTTTTCACCTTTCCATTAAACTTATTCACTACAATAACTAATGATTATTCTTTCTTTACTATTCTTATTTACTTGGTGAACCTTACCTAAAAAGGTAATGAATCCTTTACTAAATACTTTTCATTTTGTAACCTAAAAAAGATAATTGAGTAAATGGATGGAAGTGATATAATAAAATGAGATATAGAAAGATCATGATCCATATTTCAGTTTACACATTTCCAGTGTAATCATCACCCTATTCATATCTTACTTCACTTTATCCTCACAAAATTCTCAGAGATGGGACTTCATGTTATATCACTCATGTACTAATGCAGTGACCAAAACTAGCATCAGAAAACATTATCAAATAACCATCATATTATTTTCACATGAGTCTCCTATAAGAAATTTTTACACCCTCACTTTATGAGGTGGATTACCAGGTATAGGGACACCGACACCTTAAATTTTCTATATCATGGTATTGTGCACAAGCGCTTGTACTATTATTTGGAAATTCATGCTATTTTGGACATTTAATTTTTCCATTATTTATCACAATATTTCTTATGGTATTACATGCCATTTTATATAAAAATAAAATACTATCATATTAGTACTTTTAGTCTTGATTACTGATTTTGAAATTTTGATTAATTAGTTAAATAATAAAATGTCTCAAACTATTTTATCGATCTCTAAGAACCCCATGTACTAGAACTAGAATACTATATCACTTGATTATTCTAGTGGAAAGGATCTTTTAACATCCCCTCATAGTCTAAATGAATTGCCTACCCCACTACTTGGAGGGTTCAAGGAATGTGTTTGATTGGCCAACATTATTAACTCACGGTTCCTTGATCTGTTGAGTGAAGTCCCATCATTTAAAATAAAAACCTAATTTACTCAAAATTTGACTCTAAAATGATATAAAGTTATATTTGGATAAACCAAACATCTATTTTAGTTAAGTCAACTCACCACTCTCATAATAACTCCCCGATAGTAAGAGGAACCCTCAACTTTGGCTGACGAGCACCCTGAACACCCAGTTTTTTCCAAATTCAAATGATGGAAGGCAGTTATGACTTAATATTTCTTTCAAGTTTTTTGTGTTTTTATCTGATGAAATGAAAACATTTTCGTTTTGATAAAAATTTTCTTTGCGATCACACTAACAAATGACTATGAAATAAATAGAAAAATATTCATATTTTCAGTGTTCATTTTATATGTGCATGCTTGTTTATTATTCTATGTGATCACGCAAAAACTACACATTCAAAAAATAATAGACCATAAAAAAATAACGATGATACTAATGGTTCGTCCATTTAGTGAATAATGGATCAATCTAAACCCTAAGGGTAATACCTTGAGTCTCGTCTCTTGCGACTCGAGTTGTAGTGCTCACTCATCCAAAGCGCCAAACTCCTATCTAGTGTGTCGTCAAAGCTCGGTGTGAAGTTTTTCTCTGATAATCTCTTCATTATAAAACAATACTCACACACAGGTGATGGGGTCTCATGAGTACAAAAATACAACCCTAAGAATTGGAAACATGAGCCCTAGTACATATAATGACACTTAGATGACACGCATATCATCATTTATTAAACTAAACCACTATAATAAATAAATTAAAAAAATACACACCAGACATACATTTCTTGGTCCATAACTCATTACCATTATGTACACATTAAGCTCACATATTTTAAATGAATGTAGAAATAAAATTTAACTTTAATTAAAAATATTTTCTAAGAGAAATATAATTGAATTAAAATTTCACTCTTATTTTAATTCAATAATTCTCATCATTCGGTATCATTAATTAATTTAATTTTAAAACCCAAAAATAAAATTAATTAATTAATTAATTTAACATAAAAAATAAATTTATTTAACCCACATAATTAAAATTAATTTCAAATAAAAAATTAATAATTAATTAATTTAATTTAAAACCAAGATTAAATTAATTAATTTAAATAATTTTTTTATTATTTTTAATAAAACAGGGCCCTGAAAACGCTGCTATGGACCATTTATGGTTACGCTGAACCCGTATAAGCCCATAATGGGCCTAGAAAACCCCATATAGGGAAATTATGGGTCAGGAAGGTCCGCCCAGACCCGCTCCAGGTTACTCTAACCCACCCAGGCCATTTGTTGGGGAAAACACAGTCCAGTAGAACCCTTAGAAGGGTCACCTTACATCGTAGGGGGATCCGAACGGTGATGGGGATCAAGCTCATGATGATATCGGAACTATAGTGAATGGGAGGATGTTTGGCGCTTGATCGGGAGGCCATTGATGGATTCGTGATGGTCAGTGAGGCAAAAAGGTGGCACTGGTTTTGAGGATCCAAGGCAGCCAGACCTCACAGAGGCTGACCAGATCTTTTGTGTATGGAAGGGAGGTCGTCTGAGGGAGAGGTATGGTGTATGGTTTTGAATGGAGGTAGTCGGTAGAGCCACAATAGGTCCAAATCTAATGGCCGCTATGGTAGAGGGTATGACACTGTCTTGGAACTGTGGAGGGGAGGTTGGCCCACAGAGCAGCTCACCAATAGGGAGGCGGCACCTGGTAGTGTTGGATCTGGAGGGGATGTCAGCGATGGGATCTCAGAAGGTCATCAACTGGTTCACAGTGGGAACAAATGGTAAGGGTGAGTCCAAAGGATGGTCCTTCATGTGGTGTTATCAGGGGTTTTTGTGTGGTATTTCATAGAGAAAGGGGTCAGTTTACGGTCTGTTTTGTGCCTGGTGGTCACATAGGGGAGTCAAGATCGACCGGCGGAGGAAACTACCAGCTCAACCAGACCAGGGTGCTACACGGGTGCTGGGATGATCGCACCAAGGAGGATACTAAGTTAGGTCCCCGCATGGTGATAAAAAAGAAAAATATGTAGGGACCCTCCTTTGGGAAATTATTCTCAAAGAATTGCTTTTACGTTTTTTTCTTATAAGGTGTCATAGCCCATGACACCTCCTTTAAAAAAATTTGTTTTCTTGTGGGATTTCCACAGGCTACACCCGTTTTTTGGAATCATCTTGTTGAACCAGTAACACCAAGAACCTATCACCTTCTAATTTTTTTTACTTAAAAAAAACAAAGATCCTATTCTATAGATTAAAGAAAAATTAAATCAATTCCACAAAATTGTAGAAATGCCTCGGGTTGGGAAACACTATTTAGACCACCATAAATCCGATCAGGGTTAAGATCAATCAAAAAATTTCAAAACCAATTCATTTGGGTCTTTGAACATTGATTGTATACCCAAAAAATATCATTTTTATACCCAATCTAAAACTTCAGATGACCGTAGAATGGTCTTCCGATATTGAATTAAAGCATGGGCTGCGACGTTGGGACCATAATGACATACTCTATTATATTTATTGAAAATTTTTTATTTGATTAAAATCATAACACATCTCTATGATACCAACTAAAGGTATCAGGTGCACATTGGAAGCCCTGAAAGGTGGGATTTTAATATTTTCCACCGACAATCGACATGAATTCATCATCGTCGGTGAAAGGATTCCATGTATAATCCAAAGGATCATAGTGTGAGAACTTTTAAGAATAAAAATAATATACCAAAATACCATGTTAGATATAAATTCACAGTAGGCATATTCTCGTCATCAATGATCACTGCTTGAAGAATCTGAAGTTCAATTCCTCTAGATCATCTACACGTGCTTCTGAAATCTATAGGAGCATCGATTGTTGAATTTTGGGTTCTATCACAGAGATCCAAATCTGCCTTCGACTCTCCAATGATCACTGCATCACTTTTATTGTGATGCATAGGAGGGAGATCGATTTGAACTCCTAGATCCAGATCCTCTCTCTCTAGAATGCAGGAGAGAGAAGAAGATAAATATGTGGTGAATAGTTATTGTCAAGAGCCTCTCTTCCTCTATTTATAGTGTGTTAAGAAATTACTCGGAATTGCATCTATAGCCCCTAAATAAATAACACACTATAAACTAAATAATATAACTTCTTTACTTAGTCATAAATATTATTATCACTTTATTATAATATAATAAATATATTACATGATAATACTCAATTCATTAACTCGACTTTTTGTTCCCACAAATATTAAATGAAATTTGAATATTTTAAACTAATAATTGTTCAAATAATATTTTCCATGTATTTACATTAATGTTTTTAAATACATTTAATAAATAAATTCAATTCCAATTATTATTAACATGAATAATTTGAATTTATTTATTTTTTTGGTGATCGTATTTACTTGGAAAATACCTAGACCCTAGTGGTAGGGCCCACCGTGTCTAAAATTCATATTCAACTGAATATGGTAGATTATTGAACAGATTGTTGTGTGTGACCCTCTAGACCCTTATCTCGATAGTAGTGAATACTATTCACAGACCAAGAGTGGGATCTAGTAGCCCATCATAGCCCCTAAAAAGATAAATATTATCATAGCAACGACAACCAACCTACGAACATGCACTCTATAATATAATCTCTTTGTCCTTAATATCTCACAAAGATAGACGCACACCAATGACACCATCATTTTCTTGATTTATTATTTATTGATCTAACTGGATATATTTACCCTCGACTGTCAATGCCACAGTCTTATATAGTACTACTATACTAATCAACCTGGCCCGAGATATATTACTTACATAACCTGGAAGGGAAAAATCCATTCTTTACAATTCAACCAATGTCATACCGTTAATGATTCACCCAACACAAGCTACCTCCCCATGATTTCATTATCAGGGTTTTTTCCTTACATCAAAGTATGCGAACAATAGGAACTCATTAGTAATGATCTCATTTCAGGAGACCAATACAGATGTATGTAGTTAGGAACATCCAATGACACCTGAAACATGTGGTGTTCTTATTGTAAGGTATGTCCTCATGATCTCACTAATATAGACCACCAAGTACTAAATTCATGAGAATAATTCTCAATACTTATGAGCCCCTATCACCTAATATTCAGACATCAACTAGGTCCATTCAGCACGATGTATCTAGACCATAGGACATATATTTAAAATTAGTGTCATAATATCTCAGGGTTCTAATTATTATTTGGGATCTACTATAACCTTTTGATATAAAATTAATCTATAGAAATTACCATTAAACCATGGACACAAAAATATCTACACTAAAATAGTAATTATACATCATGTATATCTAAATGTACACATGATATGGTAATTAAATGTACTGCATAGTTGGTTCTAGGGAACCCAATATTGAAAAACTATCAATAATGATTTCATCCCTATTTCAATCATATTAAAATTCTTCATGGTAACAATAGAAACATCTATGCAACAAGCCATTTGGGTCTCAAAAAACTCCCCTACAGACTGTAATTTCATCCTTCACTAAGCCTCCCATGTTGATTGTTATTCATCCAAGTGGTGGAGCCTACCAAACCATCACCTTTGGTGCCCTATCAAGTTTAAATTTACCTATAAAAAATAACCTTCTTAGAAAAAAATAAAATATATTTATTTTTCACTATAATTTGGTTGGAAAACATCAGTTCTTCTCATAGTTGTAAATTCATACCGGATGAAATCTTCCAAAAATATCTTGGTGTCATCAAATTTCAAATATTTTTGGTTCATCCATATTATGTAAATAATTTAAATGATAGAATCATCAAGTAAGTTATTGGATTCATATTTATCATTGAAAATACTCCTAAAAAACTTTTTTTATAATACCTCATTAAAAAATTAGAGTATTTTAACACCAAGGACACCCTCTCTACATAATTTAAAACATTGGTGATGAGGAACTGTAACCATTTTCATTAAAAAATGCTTCTAGACTAGATGAAGTTCTTTATGGAAATATTGAGATTCTTGTGATCTAAGAAATTGAATCAAAGAAAGTAGGAAAGGGATATAATGTCATAACTATAGATAGGATCATCACATAATATTTATAATTAATTAAAGTAATTAAATAATTACCTTTTGGAATTCTTTCTTCGTTGATGGATCTGAAAATAGATATGCCTTGTACGGTTGTTACATTGTAGGAAACAGAGTATATTACCTCTAGTGGGGATCCACACATGATCCAAAAATATTTGAACATGGCCATAGGATTTTCTAGGTGATATCATTGTATATCCCATCACATGCATCATCCACCTTTGATCGCCCTGATAACTGCTTTCAAAGCGTTCTTATGGATCTCGCTTGACTTGAGAGTTGGAGGTGGAGGAAGATAGCTCTATGTTCTTGGGAGTGTTATTGGATAAGGGATCTCTATAGGTCTTGATAGGATTCTCCAAATCTGTTGTCATGACCAAAATAATTAAATTATCTCTACAACAAAATAATATAATTGGGTTTATATATCACTAGGGTTAGAAAAAAATAATTACACAAGTGCCTTTTATTATTTATTTAATCTCTGTGAAACCTCGTGTCAAAAAACAGTAATATTATTATTATTTCTCAACATGTTCTTGACATGCTAATTAAATTAAATATTATTTGATCAAATAATTTTCAATATTTATTATTTCTCACCATACCATTAAACTCAGTCCTCCATTACTTCACAATATTTATTAGGCCTTCAACAATAACTATTTATTTATTAAATAAATATGACTTCATTATTCGCTAATAAATAAATAAATATTATATTCACTAAATAAAAAAATATATTTATTAAATATTCTTCTCACATTATATTCTCTCGAATAACTAGTGGCAGAATATATGCGATCAATAAAAATTGAATAATTATTAAACTATGTGTGAGAATAATATTTATTCAACTTGTTAAATAATAAATAATTATAATATTATTTAACTGAGATTTTGTATACACTTAGTTTGTGACCCTCTAGGCCTCTTTCTTAGTATCATTATGAGAAGTGGCCTAAAGTACAATGTTAACATCTAGAAACAAACCAAGGCACCCATAGAGAAATTATTTAATGTCAAAACAACAAAATACCTCATATAGATGCATACTATGTAATATAACCCCTTAATCATGATATCTCTAATCAAGAATGTTTCATGTCGGTGTCATCAATCTAAGAACTTGATGTCTCTTTCTTTGACTTCTCGTAAATTGAGCTTTCCAATAGAACACCATGTCCATGGATTTATTTAGGCGATATCCTTTCCATAAAAGGGACTAAGATATCAAATTATTTCAAAGAACATTAGGGAAAAATCCTTTCTCACATTATTCATTAATGCAATTTTACTCGTGACACCATGAGAATGTGCCTCAAATTCCTATGAGTCTCCAACCCTGATTGCATGTATCATTTGTATCCCTCAAATGATATCGTCCATATATAGAAAATATATTTAAGAAATGTATCATAGAACTTTCGAGTTCTCATCATTGTGGGGAATTGCTATGACCTTTTGGTGCGATGATTAAACTTGGGGAATTATTATAAACAAATGTTATATAGAAGAGTAATCATGATGTTATAAGAAGTTTATTAATATTAAAAACTATGTATACATGTTATTATAATGTAAAAATAAGTTAGTTCTAGGTAACCAACACCAAAAGACTCCCACATTCACTAAATCCAACAGCTGATAGCCTTCATTCTATTAACTATCACAAGATACTCATGCTTTTATTGAGATAGGACTTTAGTCAAGGGGTCCACCATGTTCTCTTTTTTTGGGTACTCTTCTTACTCTAACTTTACCACTTTGATAAAAATACCTCAATATGTGATACTTCTGGAGTATATTCTTTGTCATTTGGTGTGACCTTGGCTCTTTTACAAGATCTACTACTATAGTATTATCCCAATAAAATGTGATAGGGTCTTTACTACAAGGTAACACATCATGCTACAAGAAAAAATTTCATATCCAAATGGATTCCTTGGCAACATTAGAATCCTCTATATACTCATACTTCATTGTAGAATCATCAAAAACTAGATACTTTGAACTCTTCTAGGTCACAGAACCTCTGTTGAGAAAAAAAACATATCTTGGATATGACTTCAAATCATTCTATTATATCTGAAAACTTTCATTAGTATATCCCCTAATGACCTGCTCCTCATATCCTCCATACACAAGGAACATATCCTTAGTTCTTCTTAGATACTTAAGGATTACCTTAACATCAGAACAATGTTGTTCTATGGGATATTCTTGATATATTCCTACCATGATCAATGCAGATGAAACATCAAGTCTATTACGTCAAATGGAATACATGATTTATCCTATCGATGAAGTGTATTGGATCTTACTCATTCTCTATTTCTCCTATAGTGTCTGAGGACACATTTTCTAAGAAATATGTAAACCATGTAACACGGGAACTAATCCCATCTTGTATTGTTCCATACTAAATCTATTTAGTATATTCTCAACATATAATAATGGTTTGTGTCCTCTTGATCCAATAATTTGTCAGTTTTGGGTATTGAGGGTGTTCAAAGGAGGTTCTAGGAGTTTTCATAGGAGTCAGGGGTACAACAAGGCTATTGTAGTGGTTACATGTTGTGTAAGTAGATCATGCGGCATGAAGTTTGGTTTCATGGCTTGTTTTATGTGGTTCATGGTGTGTAATATTTCATGGTTTGAAAAATAAAATAAATATAAAGGCGATGGGTTTTTTGTCAGAAACCAATCTCGAGGAAATACACAACATGAAAGGGTATTAAACATCGTGTAATACCCAGATACCATAATGTTTTAAGTTTTTCATAGCCCTGCAGCTATAAAAACTCTCCCTCATCCCTAGTCAATATAGTGACCCCTCTTTAATGTTTTTATGATTCCTACACCAAGGATCAATTCTTAGCTTCCCTTCATCAGTTCATAGTGATACAACTTCGATCTAAAGTAAATTCTTCCTCCGTTCTTGAAGTTTCTTCTGGTTTTGTCTCTTTCACCTCCTATTTCTTCTTTCCATGTGATGATAGATGATCTTAAATGGTTTTTGTGGGATTATATTTGGTTCTTGTTGGTGTAGTGGTTTCTTGGCATCCTCGTATTGATGCATCTCTTACCGGAGAGGTGATCGTAGATCTATTGTGTGTTCAGTTCTTGTGTTAAGATCATTAACACCCTTTTGAGGTAGTATATCCTTTGATTATATTCATTTTTTCATCATGGGGGATGGATATACTTTTTTTAACCTATGGATAATGGTTGTGTCAGGATAATATAAGATAATAATCGGTTAAATGAAATTGAAAGGGGTATGTGGATTCTGTTAGAATGCCTTTTCAGTTTTGATACTATGATTTTGATATTGTTAATTATATAGTCTTGATGCCCCACTGAAAATTGTGGTCTTTGGGGGTACCTTGTTTGCGTACTAAATGGGTTTCATGTTTTCTGGTTCCTATTGAACACTTCTATATGAAAAATGGTTAATCAAATAAATCCATCTAATGAATGGATGCCCTGAAATTTGGTTTGTGTGCTAACACCCTTACATAATGAAGTGAAATTGGATAAGTGTCCCCTTTTCTAAATCTAAAAATATGTTATGTCGTGTTATATGATTTGATGTGTGTAATGGTTGTGGATGCATGCATGGGACTAATGTAATGTGTAGTGGATATGTTGTGAAGTGTGGGTTTTCCCTGGTTTGTGTTTTGGTATGTCTATGAGAATGGATGTGTGCTGTGGGTTTGCATGGGTGCTGTTATGGATGAACTTTTAGACAATACATAAACCTGGATATGTAATGGAATCTCATGTTGAGAGATTGATTGATTGTGAAATGGATGAGAAGTGTTTTGCAGTAGGGCTACAAGCTGGTTGTGCAGTAATTTGTTACTAGATGGGGTTGTGAGTTGGGGGTTAGTTTCCTTGATATGTGGCTTGAGTGTTGTTGATCCCTCTGGAAGATCGTTGATTTCATGTCTATGATTGATGTTTTAATAATCACAAATCATCACATACCATTAATTCTTAATCTGGTTTGATTTCTCATAAACTTAATTACAATCTGTTAATGAATCTATTATCATGTTTTTGACTATGCTTATTGACTTACAAAGTATTTTGGAAGTCTTCTGGATTCAACAGACATCGGAAGCACCGATTCAATATCAACAGACATCGAAAGCACCGATTCAATATAAACAGACATCGGAAGCACCGATTCAATATCAACAGACATCGGAAGCACTGATCCAATATCAACAGACATCGGAAGCACCGATCCAATATCAACAGACATCAGAAGCACCGATTCAGTATCAACAGACATCGGACTCACCGATGCAAATGTCTCACCGATGCAAATGAATCACCGATGCTGATCAAAATGACTCACCGATGCAAATGACTCACCGATGAAAATGACTCACCGATGCAAATGACTCACCGATGCAAATGACTCACCGATGAAAATGACTCACCGATTAAAATGACTCACCGATGCAAATGACTCACTGATGCTGATCAAAATGACTCACCGATGCAAATGACTCACCGATGCTGATCAAAATGACTCACCGATGCAAATGACTCACTGATGCAAATGACTCACCGATGCAAATGACTCACCAATGAAAATGACTCACTGATGCAAATGACTCACCGATGCTGATCAAAATGAGCCACCGATCAAATGACTCACTGATGCTGATCAAACTGACTCACCGATCAGATGACAGACCGATGCTGATCTATCTGAGTCACCAATCATTACTCACTAATGCTGATGAACTACCGATCACTTGATTCTTCAATAGTCATAAACAACTGTTTGAATTTCTTTATCTTTATCTTTATTTAATCTAACCAACGGTCATATTAGGTATATTTTTATGCTCTGTCAATTAATTAATAAAGGTTGTCGGATGTCAGGAAACCATACCTCGTACCTGCGGAAAGGAAACTTTTTCTGTATTTCGAAGCACGTGACATAAATACAAGAAGACTCTGCTAAAGAAAAGGGTAGTTGACAGAAGAACACAAGAGGAATACAGAGGAAAAGAAAGAGGAGGAAGAACCAAGCAGAACAGAACCTCATACACAATCAAGCCTACTTAAGAAGAGTTATGTGCATACAAAAGAACATTGAAGAACTTCATCGACTACATCTCACTGCCTTTGAACCTGAAGCATACTACACTCTTATTCTCAAATGAAAACGAGAAGAGGACTCAGAATAAATTCTGACCAAATACAAAAGAGTCCAGAGCTACACTGAAATCACCAGAGCCATTTCTAAACTCTACATCTCTGCTCTGTGATACATTTGTTTACATTTTGAGCGGTGTGTGTTATCTTTTGTATTAAACACACACACTGACTCTTGTACTTTTACTGGAGGATCTGTAAATCCTCAGCAAACCTTTTTACACTTCATTTCCCACTGTGGATAGTGGTAGAGGTCGTGTGAGACCTGGACAGCTCTAAGCTGTTGTTTGTTTCCCCACACAAATCTGTGGTAGAGGTCTTGTGACCTGGACAGTGTGTTCACTGTTGTTAACCCCGATCCACGGTGTGGATCATTTTTATATAACCTTTTGAGAGGACTAAGTCTCGGCTTGAGACTGAACCTCTTGGTTAATTACATGTGTTTATAGCTACATACTATATCCATACTACATATTTATTTCATATTCTGCTGCTATTACTTTGAAATATAATTTATTTTCAAAGCTACTTTGATAGTTAAACTCGCAAGTGTTTATATTTATTATAAACTAGTAAGTTAGTTTCAAAAGTTAATTTAATCATAAGATTAAGTTAACTGAGAACTAATCAATCTTTGAGAAACTAATTGAACCTTTATAATCTGTATAAATTCACTACAGTTTAATCTGTTTTTGAAATAGGCGGATTTTAATCAACATTGTTTTTAACAGAAAATTTTAATTGGAACTCAATTCACCCCCCTCTTGAGTATCCACTCCGACCAACATTTGGTATCAGAGGAGGTTAATATTTTCTAAAAGTACTCTGTTTTTCAACTGTGATTTTAGTTGTATTTTAAAGTTCTTAAAATTTCTGTTATTTCTAAATTTTTATCTATTTAAAATTATTTTTGTAATATCATGGATAATAGACTTGAGGGTGCTGCTACTAACTGTCCACCTTTCTTTAATGGAAACAACTATGCTCAGTGGAAGCTAAAAATGAAAATTCACTTAGAAAGTATGAGCTTTGATATTTGGACTGCCATTGAAGCTGAATACAAAATTCTTAGTACTGATAGATCTACTTGGGATGAACCTACAAAGACTGCTTACAATAATAATTGTAAAGCTATGAATTCCTTGTACTGTGCTCCAGGAGATGAGGAATTTAATAGAATTTATGTATGTAAAACTGCATATGAAATTTGGGATACCTTAGATGTTTCTCATGAAGGAACAACTAATGTTAAGGAGATGAGATTGAATACCTATACTATTGAGTATGATAATTTTAAGATGAAGCCTGATGAACCCATTTCTGATATGTATCTCAGGTTCACTGAAATTGTCAACACAATGACTTCTCTGGGAAAGGATGTTCCAGCAAAGGAACAAATCATGAGAATTTTGAGATGTCTACCTGAAAGATGGAGAGGAACCTCTGTCTCCATTAGAGAATCGTGTGACATTGGAGAACTTCCAGTCAAGGAAATAATTGGTAATTTGATGATTTATGAAGAATAACTCAAGGTAAACAAAGAAGATGATGATGAACCTAAAAGGAAGTCTATTGCCTTCAAGACTACAACCTCAAAGAATAAGGATAAGGAAAAGCCTCAAGCTATCAATGAAAGTTCAAGAAGTGATGAAAGTGAGAATGATTCTGAAAGTGATGCTGAGATGGCACACATTGCTAGATGATTTAAGAAATTATATAGGAAGAAGAAGTTTTTTAGAAAGTCAAACTACAAAGGCAAGTATGATAACAAAGGACACTGGAAAAAGGATTGGAAGAGGTATGATAAATCAGATGAAGTTGTCTGTTATGAATGCAAAAGAAAAGGACACATAAAAGCAGACTGTCCAAAGCTGAAATACAGAAATAAGTATGAATATAAGGATAACAAGTATAGAAATCCATGAAGTCTACTTGTAGTGGTTAAGAAGACAGCACAAGTGAAGCTGAATCTTCAGGCTCTGAAAGGAATCGAGCCAACATGTGTTTCATGACAAACACTTCTGAGGTAACATCAGGAACTCCTGCTTCAAATTCATATTATTCTGGAGATGATTCTGAATGTGATAACATGTATAAATCTGAACTTTTTGAATATTGTGATATGCTTGAAGAAACATGTAATGAGCTAAAAGATAAATATAAAGGTTTAAAGAAACAGTATGCTTTAAGTGTTAAGCATAAATCTGATCTGGATATAGAAGTAGAAAAGAATGCTCAGTTGCTTAAAGATAATACCGAACTAAAATTGTCTAATGAACAACTCAGATAAGACTTAGAGAAGTTCACAAATGGCAAGAATACTCTAACACAAATGCTAGGAAAGCAAGTTGCACCTAGATATACTACTGGTATAGGATACCAACCTGGACAAAGAAAAGTTGCCAAAACTAGATTCATTCCTAAATCTGGATCGAAGATAGTTAATTCTGGAACTTCATATGCCTCAACCAGTTATATTCATAGTTATAGATCTAATAAGGTTTATCTTTCAAAGAATGTTAATTCTACAAATTATATGAGACCCATTAGACAAATATGGGTACATAAAGTATCATTGGCTAACATGTCTGGACCCAAGAAGATCTGGGTACCAAAATCATCTTCCATCTAAATCTGTTTTCTAGGAGACCTGCTTGAAGAGCTGTCACAAGAAGATATGGTACTTAGACAGTGGATGTTCAAGAAATATGTCAGGATACTTTTCATGTTTCAAGAGCTTAGTAAAATTTGATGGAGGCTTTGTCACTTTTGGTGATAATTCAAAAGGAAAAATCATCGGCTTAGGCCAGATTGGTAACACTGATTCAATCTTGGTTTCTGATGTTTTATTTGTCGATGAACTTAAATATAACTTGTTAATCATTTCTCAGTTTTGTGATGATGTTTTTTATGTGAAATTTAAAAATGATTCTTGCAATGTTTTTAACTCTAAAAATGTTTTAGTATTTTCTACTTTAAGAGATGAAAATGTTTATGCTGTTGATTTAGATTCTTTAGCTATGTAGAATATTCCTTGTTTAAATGCTTTTCATAAAGAGTCTTGGCTTTGGCACAGAAGATTAGGACACAGCAATGTGCACTCTCTTAGAAAACTTTCTAGGAAGAACTTAGTTAGAGACTTACCCAAACATGAATTTCCAGCAGAAAAAGTTTGTAATCCCTGTCAAAAAGGAAAGAAACATAAAGTTTCTTTTAAATCAAAGAAAGAAGTGTCAACTTCTCAACCTCTCGAGTTGGTTCACATGGATTTATTTGGACCTTCTAGAGTTTCTAGTTTAAATGGGAAGCACTATGTCTATGTTCTTGTAGATGACTTTTCTAGATATACTTGGGTATATTTTCTAGCTCACAAAAGTGAAGCTTGTTCTTACTTTGTTAAATACTCCAAGTCTGTATAAAATCTTAGTGGACTCAAGATTAAGACCCTGAGAAGTGATCATGGTCGTGAGTTTGAAAATCATGAGTTTGATTCTTACTGCTCACACAATGGCTATAGTCACAATTTCTCTGTCCCTAGGACACCCCAACAAAATGGTGTAGTAGAGAGAAGGAATAGAACCCTGCAGGAAATAGCTAGAACCATGCTCAATGAATATGAACTGCCTATTTACTTTTGGGCTGAAGCTGTAAATACAGCTTTTATGTCATTAAGAGAGTCTTGATCAGACCAGTTCTTAAGAGGACCCCTTATGAGTTGTGGAACCATAGGAAACCTAAGGTTAACTACTTCAAAGTTTTTGGCTGCAAAGTCTTCATTCTCAATACTAAAGACAATCTTGACAAATTTTCATCCAAGAGTGATGAAGGAATTTTCCTAGGTTACTCTATCTCTAGTAAAGCCTATAGAGTTTTCAATAAAAGAACCAAATGTGTGGAAGAATCTATTCACATCAAATTTGATGAAACTAATCCACATGAACCTAAAATCTCTCTTGAAGATGATCTCTCTAGTTTGAATCTCAATGATAAAGACAATGGACCTATAGTTAAAACATCCAGCTCTGGAAATTCTCCAGAACCTGCTTCTGTTGAACCTCAATCTGTAGATGAATCTGAAATCTCTAGCCCTATCTTTTCAAGACCATCTAGGACTCTAAAGAACCATCCTTTAGATGATGTTGTAGGAAATCTAGATAGAGGAACACAGACTAGAGCTTCTCTATGAAATCAGGTTGAACATCAAGCTTTTCTTTCAAAGTTAGAACCTAAATATATCAGTGATGCTATCAATGATGAATTTTGGGTAATGGCTATGCAAGAAGAACTAAATCAATTTGAATGAAACAAAGTCTGGAAATTAGTAGAAAGATCTAAGGACATTTTGACCATAGGCACAAAATGGGTGTTTAGAAACAAAGTTGATGAATCTGGAAACATCATTAGAATTAAAGCTAGGCTAGTTGCACAAGGTTACAATCAAGAAGAAGAAATTGACTATGAGGAAACCTTTGCACCTGTAGCTAGATTAGAGGCTATTAGGATCTTACATGCCTATGCATCACATCTGAATTTCAATCTATATCAAATGGATGTCGAAAGTGCTTTTCTAAATGGTTTTATTGTTGAAGATGTTTTTGTAGAACAACCACCTGGTTTTTTAAATCCTCATTTTCCAAATCATGTTTTTAAACTTTCTAAATATTTATATGGTTTAAAACAAGCTCCAAGAGCTTGGTATGAAAGGTTTTCAAACTTTCTTATCTCAAAAGGATTTACAAAAGGAGTAGTTGATCCCACTCTTTTTATAAAAAGGATTTCAAAAGATGTATTAATAGTACAAATCTATGTTGATGATATTATTTTTGGATCTTCTAAAAATTCCTTATGTACTGATTTTTCAAAGGTTATGCAAAATGAATTTGAATTGAGCTTAATGGGAGATCTTAAGTATTTTCTTGGTTTTCAAATTTTTCAAACTAAAGATTGAATTATTTTAAATCAAAGTAAATATACAAAGGATCTTTTAAAACATTTTGGATTGGATAGTATTAAGGAAAGTGATACACCTATTAGTACTACCTGTAAATTGGATACAGATGAAGCTGGGCAACCAGTGGATCAAACAAATTACAGAGGTATGATTGGGAGCTTACTTTATCTTACTTCTAGTCGACTAGACATTGTGTTCAGTGTATGTATGTGTGCTATATTTCAAGCTAATCCTAAAGAATCACACTTACTGGCTGTTAAAAGGATTTTTAAGTATCTTAAGTATACTATAAATTTAGGTTTGTTTTGTCCAAAAGGACAATCATTTAACCTAACTAGCTATTCAGATGCTGACTTTGCTGGATGTAAGTTAGATAGGAAGAGCACATCTGGAACATGTCATTTGCTTGGAAAATCCCTAGTATCATGGTGTAGTAAGAAACAGAACTTAGTTGCATTTTCTAGTGCCGAGGCAGAATACATAGCTGCTGGTAGTTGCTGTGCACAAATTCTGTGGATGAAACACACTTTGTTGGATTATGGATTTGATCTTAAACATGTTTCAATTAACTGTGATAATACTAGTGTAATAAATATATCTAAGAACCCTGTTTCTCACTCTAGAACTGAGCACATTGATGTCAGACATCACTTTCTAAGAGATCATTATCAAAAAGGTGATATTTCTTTGAAATTTATTAGTTCTGAACATCAATTAGTTGATATCATCACAAAGCCTTTATGCTCTGAAAGAATGAAATTTATTAAACAAGAGTTGTGTATGATTGATCTGTGAAACCGATCTGTGAAACCGATCTTTGAAACTGATCTGTGAAACCGATCTGTGAAACTGATCTGTGAAACTGATTTGTGAAACTAATCTGTGAAACCGATCTGTGAAACTGATCTGTGAAACCGATCTGTGAAACTGATCTGTGAAACCGATCTCTGAAACTGATCTGTGAAACCGATCTGTGAAACCGATCTGTGAAACTGATCTGTCAAACCGATCAGTGCAACCGATCTGTCATACCGATATTATTTTTTATTATTATATTGTAATTAATTAGTAAATTTCTTTTATACTTTTTATGGGAACCCTAAATGATAAAATAAATGATACACGGCTATTTATCTTCCCTAAACCATTGACCTTTCATTTCCCGCCGAATCTTTCAACCTCTCTTCCCCTCTACTTCGAACCTTCGAACTCTTGCCTTCCCAAAGTCCTCGAATGGCTAAGCAAAAGAGACCGAGCAAAGGACCGGATAGCCTTGTACCTTCAAAGCGTGCTCGAGGTGAGTCGAGTAGTACCTCTCAACGATCAGTAAATCCGAACCTGGAAACTCGGATTGTTGCTGTAGAAAGAGAAGTCAGCTCTGTGTGGCTTTTGTCAAGTAAGTCACTGTTGCTGCAAGTTCTTGAATCGGAAGGATGGATAGACTGCTTTTCTGACAACTCTCGAATAGACTACCCGAAGCTGGTACATGAGTTCTATATGAATCTGGAAATCACTATAGATGGTGTGGAGGCTACCAGGACGTCATCTATGGTAAAAGGAAAGAAAATATCCTTCTCATCTAAGCAGTGGGCTGAGTGCTTGAATGTACCTGATGAAGGTCGGTATGAGGATTATGCTGGGAATATTCCTCTAACATCAGATTACTTCTCTTATGAATTAGCTCTGGAGCTTCTGACTGGAAACAGAGAGTCACGGAGAATCACAGCTTTAGAATTAGATGGTGAATGCAGACTTCTTTTCAAGTTTATTCAGCACCAACTTTGCCCTAGGAGAGGAGATTTTGCTGCTGTAATGTACCAGGATGTTTTCCTATTGTTTCTTTTGAAAACACATGAGAGGATCAATTTGTGTAGATATGTGATGGTGCACATAGCTGGAATGGTAAAACCGTCCAAGAAATCCATTTCCTTGTTTTATTCAAAGATGATATCTACCATGCTCAAGAATCTAGCATGTATTGATGAAGATGATGAAGTTGATGAAACACATCATACCTTCTGTCTCAACAAAGAGATCTGCAAGAGGATGAAAATCAATTGGAATTAATGGAAGAAGTGCTGGGTTTCAGATGAAGATAAATTGAATGAAGCCTACAATCCCATAGATCATGGAAAGAGGCCAAAGGATTTGAGAGACCCTGGCTTGAAACCAAATGAGGAACCAGTTTATTCTGATGATGATGAGCAAGAAGAAGGAAATGATGAGGTCACCAAAGCCCAAGAGCAAGAAGAAGCTGCGACTGAGGAAGGAAGTATGTCATATCCTGATGATAGGAGTGATCCTGACACTGCTAGTCCCAAGAGAAGAATAGAATTTGGACCTGCTAGTCCACCCTTAGCCCTACCAGAATCCGAACCCATTCTTGGTGATGAAGAAGATTCTGATACTGAAGAAATTCACATTGAAGCTTCTGAGAAGAGTGATGATGGACATGATGATGATGCTGAGGGTGTTGTTGATGGTGATAACAGACCAGTGAATGGTCTTTCTGAAGATCAAATAGAACCACCTCAGTCAGTACAAGAAATACATATCAGTGGCAAGGATGATTCACCAAAAATCAGTGGAACAGCAAGCTATGAGAAACCAAAATACACCCTGTGTGATTCTGTTTGGGATGACTACCCTGGTTATGCTGTGTTGGGCTTAGAATATTCGGAAGAAGAAGAAGCAATGGCAGAATCTGCTGCAGCTGTGAATAGGAACCTCGCAAGAGAAGCAAGGTCTGTTCCTGTTGTTGATCCTACAAATGTTAATCTACCTGGTTCTGGAATCTCTCAAGCTGATCTTAATAAGTTTAAGATTGAATTGCTAACTGCTGTGAGAGACACAGTTAGAGAGGAAATTTCTAATGCTCTTACTCAAGTGTCTCTACAAGTTTCTGAAAATTCATTGGAAGCCTTCTCACAAAGAGTATCTAATGCTGTGAAGCCAGACCTGACCAATACTGATGACCTTATTGGCAGGCACATAGCCTTTTTGAATCAGACTATGAAGGATCTTCACACTGGCTTGGTATCTCTATCATGCGAATTCCGATCAACCATCTCTGGTATGATGGAAGTTTTGAGAAATTTGATTGAACATCTCAACAAGTCTGACCTGAGGAAGTTGAAAGCTGAGTTAACTCACATAGTTGGCCATGCAAGTACAAGCAAGGTAGCCAAGATCACTACCCATGAGCTAGAATCTCTAAGAGAAGTTGTGCATGATGAGTTAGCTGCTGTTAGACAAATTCTTGATTTAGAATCTTTGAGGAAGATGAAAGAGCTCTGTGATAACAGTCATAAGATGGAATTGGTGTATTCAGCAGATGCTAAGAAAGCTATGCAAGAGATCAAAGAGAAAGTTGATAATCACTTTTCCAAGATTTATACAAAACATGAGATGGCTGCAAACTTCAAGGTGTTGGCAGAGAATCTGAAATTACCTCCAGTCACTCAGGCCTTCAAAACTCAAGTTCATCAGTTGAAAGATTTTACCCCTTCCTTGGCACAATTCATGGAGAATAAAGATGATTTTGAAAAAGCTATGACGTATGGGGCAGAAGTCATTTAGGACTTCATTCATCTTTTGAAGCCCAATTTGAATGCACAGGCCACTGCAATAGTACTTCCTACTTCTGAACCTCTCAGTGACTCTGATGTAGCTCCAAATCAGCTATCTGTTGCTCAAGCTCTATCTCAGTTAAGACCAGTCCCTCAGCAAGCTTCTCAACCAGCTCCTGTTTCTCAACCACAACTCTCTGTGGCACCTGCTCCTACACCTGCCCGAGTTGTCCTACCACCACTTCAGATTCGCCAAGTACAGCCTGCCTCCAAGCCTTCAAACTTACCCACTATTGATCCCAAAGACAAAGGCAAAGCCCCTTTGTATCCCACCAAATAGTTGTGTATTGTTTTTGATAGGGTGCACAATGTGATGCTTGTAATATTCTGTACTTTATCCACTTTTTTCCCTACTCTATGCTGACTGCTTTTACTTTCACTTTCACTTATATGTTTTCCCTCCTTTTTGATTATCCCAAAGGGGGATAAGAAAAAGAATGATGTATGGGAGAGGAAAGATGTATTGGAGAGATATGTGGGGGAGAAAAGATGTATATATCTCAGGGGGAGAAATCAGTATAATATATATGGGAAATTTAAATTAAGGGGGAGATTTATATATCTCTATATATTTATTCTCTTTATGGTTTAATTCTCATTATGTTTTTATTAATGATATATCATATTATTTATATTTTATGATAAAGATTTGTGATTATCAAAAAGGGGGAGATTGTTGAGCCCTCTGGAAGATCGTTGATTTCATGTCTATGATTGATGTTTTAATAATCACAAATCATCACATACCATTAATGCTTAATCTGGTTTTATTTCTCATAAACTTAATTAAAATCTGTTAATGAATCTGTTATCATGTTTTTGTCTATGCTTATTGACTTACAAAGTATTTTGGAAGTCTTCTGGATTCAACAGACATCGGAAGCACCGATTCAATATCAATAGACATCGGAAGCACCGATTCAATATCAACAGACATCGGAAGCACCGATTCAATATCAACAGACATCGGAAGCACCGATCCAATATCAACAGACATCGGATGCACCGATCCAATATCAACAGACATCGGATGCACCGATTCAATATCAACAGACATCGGACTCACGGATGCAAACGACTCACCGATGCAAATGACTCACCGATGCAAATGACTCACCGATGCTGATCAAAATGACTCACCGATGCAAATGACTCACCGATGCTGATCAAAATGACTCACCGATGCAAATGACTCACCAATGCAAATGACTCACCGATGCAAATGACTCACCGATGAAAATGACTCACCGATGCAAATGACTCACCGATGCAAATGACTCACCGATGCTGATCAAAATGAGCCACCGATCAAATGACTCACTGATGCTGATCAAACTGACTCACCGATCAGATGACAGACCGATGCTGATCTATCTGAGTCACCAATCATTACTCACTAATGCTGAGGACCTACCGATCAATTGATTCTTCAATAGTCATAAACAACTGTTTGAATTTCTTTATCTTTATCTTTATTTAATCTAACCAACGGTCATATTAGGTATATTTTAATGCTCTGTCAATTAATTAATAAATGTTGTCGGATGTCAGGAAACCGTACCTCGTACCTGCGGAAAGGAAACTTTTTCTGTCTTCCGAAGAACGTGACATAAATACAAGAAGACTCTGCTGAAGAAAAGGGTAGTTCACAGAAGAACACAAGAGGAATACAGAGGAAAAGAAAGAGGAGGAAGAACCAAGTAGAACAGAACCTCATACACAGTCAAGCCTACTCAAGAAGAGTTATGTGCATACAAAAGAACATTGAAGAACTTCATCGACTACATCTCACTGCCTTTGAACCTGAAGCATACGACACTCTTATTCTCAAACGAATACAAGAAGAGGACTCAGAATAAATTCTGACCAAATACAAAAGAGTCCAGAGCTACACTAAAATCACCAGAGCCATTTCTAAACTCTACATCTCTGCTATGTGATACCTTTGTTTACATTTTGAGCAGTGTGTGTTATCTTATATATTAAACACACACACTGACTCCTGTACTTTCACTGGAGGATCTGTAAATCCTCAGAAAACCTTTTTACACTTCATTTCCCATTGTGGATAGTGGTAGAGGTCATGTGAGACCTGGACAGCTCTAAGCTGTTGTTTGTTTCCCCATGCAGATCTGTGGTAGAGGTCTTGTGACCTGGAAAGTGTGTTCACTGTTGTTAACCCCGATCCAGGGTGTGGATCATTTGTATATAAACTTTTGAGAGGACTAAGTCTCATCTTGAGACTGAACCTCTTGGTTAATTCTCTGTGTTTGTAGCTACATACTATATCAATACTACATATTTATTTCATATTCCGCTGCTATTACCTTGAAATATAATTTATTTTCAATGCTACTTTGATAGTTAAACTCACAAGTGTTTATATTTATTATAAACCATTAAGTTTGTTTCAAAAGTTAATTTCATCATAAGATTAAGTTAACTGAGAACTAATCAATCTTTGAGAAACTAATTGAACCTTTATAATCTATATAAATTCACTACATTTTAATCTGTTTTTGAATTAGGGGGATTTTAATCAACATTGTTTTTAACAGAAAATTTTAATTGGAACTCAATTCACCCCCCTCTTGAGTATCCACTCCGACCCACAAGTGTGATGAGTTTGAAGAAGGATGGTACTGTTTAGTATGTATGATTCTTCATTTATAACATGTAGAAATATTTACCCCATATCTATAGATCAATATATGATATACCATGAATGGTTATTAAACATGGATAATGTGGAACAATGTGTCTTTAATGTCAAGCCACCTAAATTGATTAGGGTCTTCGCCTTCTGAAATTATTATTTCTATGTAGAACGTGGTGTGTTGCGCTTAGTGGCTTCCCATGTAGTGATGGAATGAATAAATAATTGATTAATAAAATGTGGAATGGCTTTCATTGGATTAGATAATGGAATGGAAATAGTTAATGGATGAATAAATGATGGGTTGTGTGGTTAAATATGGTTAATGCTAAACAATAAAATGAATGGGGTGGTTAAATGAAATTGATTGGAAATTGAAAGGAATTTGTGGCTTGTTATGTGGTGTTATGCATTTAGAGTTAGTCTCAAAGGTGGTAGTATTGGGAGTTTATTTTTTCATTGGGAACCCAAAGGTTGGGTTTGTGTGTTTGGTATCATATATGTATATACTCGTATTTTTCCTTGTGATTTCTATATTCACCCCACCCTAGTTGAGATCTATGTTTTGAACACCCCCATTGTCACTAGGGAGGGTGTCTTTCCCAACCATATCGGTAGGAGGATGGATAGTTGGCCACCCGATCTTCCCTACTCCTTCTTCCATGTGGCGATAGCCTAATATTTTTCGGGCAGGTTGTGGTTTGTGAGGCCCATATGTGTACGAGCGAGTTTTTTTTTCCCTTGTGTCTTTAGGATGAGATATGTTATGCTTTCCCAGGTGTGTTCTGGATGACATGTGCTATTATTTCCCATGTGTCTTTAGGATGAGATGCGGTTTGTGGCCTAGGTGTCTGTGGGTGGGATGTGATGTGGTTTGTGGCCTAGGTGTCTACGGGTGGGATGTGATGTGGTTTGTGGCCCAGGTGTGTGTGAGAAGGATTTTGTGTGGTCTTTGAGGCCCTGTTGTGTGTGGGAGGGTTGTAACATGGTAATTTCAAAAGAGGTGGGAGTGAAAGGATGTTTTTTATTATGAAAGTGAGACTAATCAATGGGATGTGGTGTAGGGTACCCTATCATTGATGTGTATTTTATTACATTACATGAATTTTGGTATTTAGTGAGCATTCCTTGATGAGGTTGGGATGGTTTGTATTCCTGTTAGGTGTTGTTTGGTTCTATTTTTTTTTTCATAGGCTTTAGTATGATTCTATCACTTATGCATGGTAAACTTTGGTTTTACTACTTAGTATACTTTTATTCTCACCCTACGTATATAAAATTGTTTTCAAGTTTCCAAGAGTTTTACATGTACTGTGTTGGGCGTTACTAGATCGATCTTTGGATAGTTGTTTATTCATTGCTTTAGCTTGCTTTTTGGTACTTTACTATAGAGACTTCATTGTATTCCCATTAGTTCTATTTTAAAAAATGATTTTGGGATGGTTTTTTGCCTTATTATATATATATATTTACCTTAGAGTTTTTTTGGGATGAACTATATTATATCCCGATATTATTTCACTAAAAATGTAATGCCTCCCATATTGTGATATTTGTATACCCTTGGTGCTAGTCACCAACCCAGGGCCTACTGAAGGTGGGACCCAGGTGTCATTATCTTTCTTTCTCTATTTCCAACCCAGAAGGGGTACCTTTAGAGGGTGGGGGTCATGATAGAATGGTATCAAAGGTGATGGGTGAGAGATAGGATAGTGTTTGGAGTTATGAACAATGAGGATTTCAGGGGTTTGTAAGGAAATAGTGTCAGGTGATCTTGGTGTGTGATATAAGCTATGGAATACTAACTAGGACATAGAATTGTAGGGGGCCCATGATATGACATAAGGAATCCGAGCCTACTGAACGACCAAGTGAGGGTACACCATTTTTAGGGTAGAGACCCTAGAAAATGTACATACATCATAATGACTTGTGTTCTTGTTTGAATTGGTTTATTTTGAAAAAGATATAATGAATAACTAAATATGTAGTAAATGAGTTAAAATAAATTTTAATACATACTCCATACTACTCAGGATTAAGAAATCTTTGTTTACCTTTTTATTTATGGATCATGTTCATCATCTGTATGTAGATCAGGCATTATAGGTTCATTAGACTAATATGGTTGATCTAAGGAGGGATTATCTAGTTTAGGAGGATGACTAGTGGCATAGTATATTGTGAGATTTCCAGTACCAGACGTTGGGGAAGTATGTTGGTAGTGTTTTAGAAATGAAAACAAAAATCCAGCTCTAGGATCTTCAGATCACATTCGGTCTGATCCGAGCCTCGAAGGAGTAGTGGGTTTCATTAGTAGTTATTCATATGAAAGGAGTTGAGCGTTAGTGGTGGATGTCATACCTAGGGGAGATTAAAGAGTATCATGTTTTGTGGGTTGACTTTGATAAGGAGTTTTGAGAAGATTTCCTTTCATCGACTATAATGGCTGAGAAGAGGTAGGAGTTGCTCTCCCTTAAATAGGGGAGTATGTTAGTGTGGGAGTTGGGGATCAAGTTCAAATATCGCCTTAATTTTTTCTTAGATCTATTTCCAAATTAGGATTCTCGTGTGATACGTCTTGTGGAGGAACTTCATTCAGTTCTCCAGTATGCGGCTACTCATTTTACATTTCCAACGTACCTAGAGGTTCAGAAGAAAGAAGAGGTGATCGATCAGATGCACTCTTGAGGAGGTTTATCATGAGAAAGGATCTAGTAGGGTTCTTCAAGAGGTAGAGTTGTCAGTGGAAGGTCTCAGGCACCCGGACCTTCAAGGTTTCGACGATTTGGTAATCAACCTAAATAGGTTCCATTTCGACCTTCTGATCCTTGTTCCTTTCCCATGAACTTAGGAACAAAGTGTTTATTTTGGGGAGTTCACGAACATCTTCAGAATCAATGTCCATTAGTTGTTTGAGCTCAGTTTATTTGAGGTGGATAGGTTCAGCACCATCCTCACCAGTAGCTTCCAGTTGGGCCATTTTAGTAGTAGGGGTAGCAGGTTCATGTTCCACCCATGGGAGATGGAGCAGGTAGAGGCCAACCTCGGGATATTCCTTATATTTAGGGATCTCGACTCAGGAGTGGTCATGGAGTTAGTCATCAGCAACGAGTCATAGGTGTTGGGTGAGGTAATTTTCACACAATGGAGGCAGTGGTTACAACAGGTCCTAAGTTCATCAGAGGTATTATTAGTTTGTTTAGTACCCTTTCTTGTGCTTTGTTTCATTCATAAGTTTCATTCTTCTTTATTACAACCACTCTAGACCATGCTGTAGGACCCCACATAGAGAGGCCTCTCATGCCCCTGTTGTTGAGTAAGCTAGTAGGAGTCTAGACCCACTTGTTTGATGTTTTATGAGGGTGTAGAATGATGATGGGACTATATCAGTCTCATGGGGATCTCTTCTTGCTATAAATGTATCCATACGATGTCATCCTTGGAATTGAACATTTGTATTTTATACATTATGTTATTGAATTATTCCTATGAAGAGTTTTGTTTTAATATGTGGATGACTAGAGTGTGGTTTTCATTAGTAAGGGGGGTTTTCAGGTGGGAAGTTGGTGTGTGGATCCCCTCCTCTCTCTATTGGATGAGTTGTTATTGGAATCAGTGAAAGATGAAATGGTAAAGGTTCCTAGAATCATTGGGAGGTTCCTGGATGTTTTCCCTAAGAATTTTGTGGAACTACACCCTTGATGTAATGTTGTGTTCTAGATAGACTTGTAACTCAGTTATTCTCTGATTTTGATGGATCCTTATCAGATGGAACCTTCTGATTTGAGGTAGTTTAGGATTTAGATAAATGAACTAATGCGAAAGGGATTTATTCGGGATAGTTTGTCATCGTGGGGTGTTTTAGTTACACTACTAGGAAGTGGGGTTTTCCCAACACTTTAATATTAACGGTTCAACAGAAACATTGGTATAGGGGTCATTTACCAACGGTTTATTCAAACCATTAGTAAAGGTTTAGTAATTGAAGGATTTCCCAACAGTTTGAAGAAACCATTGGGAAATCTACAAATTTTTCTCCCTTTACCAATGGTTTGTACAAACCATTGGTAAATGCTATTCATTTCCCAATAGTTTTTAAAAACCATTAGGAAAAGTACCCCCCAAATACAGCACCCCAGCCCCTGATTACACAGAAGCTAGACATTTCCCCCGATTTCCAGAAGCCCCCGCGCAGGTGAACCCTAACCTGAGGTCTTCCATCCGATCAGCTACAACTCCCCCATCCAGGTTAGAATATTTCATCCTCTTCCCAAATACCAACATAGAAGCCCACATTGAGGTAATTTACATGGTTGGTGTGTGGTCTACCAAACTTTGTGACCTAACATGGTGAGTTGAGGTATCTTATCCATTTCCAGTTTCTTTCATCCCAACTATGAGTGTATATCCTTCTATTATCATCCTTTCTCCATTTATTTCACTATCTAGAAAGATCACATCATTATTCCCTATTTTTAGGGATTTTGGAAAAAAATTGATTAACACAATTAGATATTGAATCAATGACTAATAATTGATTGGCAGATGTCTGTGAGTATATATATATGGTTTATAAACTATCCAATAAAAGTATCACTATTATGTGTTCATTACGATGTGTAGTATCATTCAAAAACTTTATTATTAATCTCAAATTTAAAAATAAATGTTTTTGTCTATACTTTATGAAATTAGACCTCGTTATGATCCACGAACAACCTATTATTGCAGAAGCCTAAACTTTATCCACCCATAGGGTGCGCTTGACTTGGGGAACTAATTGGGTAATGAAAGGTATGACCATAGTGGTGCCAAGAATGAGTTATTGAACATGAGTGAATGATTTGGGATTCCTATAACACATAATGGGACCTGAGTCATGTTCCACTTATTTGAGACCTCTTGAAAATGAATATAAATAAATTATAATTTAATTTTTGATTACTTGTTCTTTGATTAATGATTTAGAATTCCTTGAAGAAACCAACCAAGGATTCATGTGAAAAACATAGCTTTTAATTCCATTTGGAAACCCCCTTGGATTCATGATGATTTGGTTTAGAATACCTTGGGTATATCTACCTTGGATTCACAGTGACTATGATTTAGGAAGCCTTGGGGAAGTCCCCTTGGATTCTAAACTAGAGTCCCCTCTCTTTACATAGGTTGGGAACTCCTTCCTCCCTATAAATCCATCTGAAGTCAATCAATTTTTTAGTTCTACACTCCAAATCTATATGGCTTAACTTAGCTTTATTTTATTTCATCTATTATTCTTTGTTTCTATTTTGATTTGTCCTAAACTAGGTGGTGACTTGTGTGGAATGACATACCCAATAAGTGTAGTTTGATTTGTTTTCTATTTTCGTTTTACAATTCAAGTGTCATGATTATATGAATCAACTTGATTTGAAGTCTTGATAACCACTCCTTTTATGTAGTTAGTGAATCATATCAACTAATGGAGGTGCTGGTGAGATGTATCCCCACTCAAATATGGTAAATGGTTTGTTTAGTCATATTTTCTTGAGGTGGGTAATGGATATAAGGATGATCCATGTGAAGGGATTGGGGAAAGTTGGGGTTGTGGGGTAGGTGGTTTTCCTTTTTTTAGTGGGATGATATGGTAGTTTCTGTGGACTTTAGTTTTGGTGTTATGAAATGTACTAACTTTTCACAATATTTCCATTTTTTAGCATCAATAGCTTATTTAAAAAACAATCTTTACACATTATGCATATTTTATAAAAATCCTTCACTTTGTAATATCTTGATCAATGTTATATCAGGTCTATGGTGTATTTTTTTATGTGAGAAATGAAAAAATTACAAAACACATCTCACCTCAAATTTAGGTACACATAACAGAATTAGTATATATTTACACAGTTTTAATAGTTCACTACATCAACTAGAAACTCCTTCCTCTATCGTTTACTTAAATATATTTTCGATTAAACTTTAATCTTATTTAATTGATTATAACCAAATGAATTATAAAAATTATTTTTACAGAATGGATAGAAGTTGGATGTATGAAACCGATCAAATCTCAAGCGATTTTCAAAACAAATTGGAGAGATTTTTAGATTTTGAAATTCACAATGCTTCAGACAATGGTCGCATACACTGACCATGTTCCAATTGTGTGGGTAGACCTTTTTTGAGCTGTGAAGAAGTCATCTACCACATAAACAAATATGGTTTTCAAGAAAACTACTATGGGTGGTTTCACAATGGGGAGAAAATGAAATCTCAAATTTTTGATGATCGAAATGAAAGTACTGGACTAGAGAATTTGTTAGATGATCGGTTTCTGTTTATTTGTCATCATGAAAAAGAAAGGATTTCTACTCAAGAAGACTTCAATATGAGGACAGATAATGCATCTAAAGAAAATGATGATATTTTCAGGGTGAAAGAATTTAATGATGCCACCACGACTCCAGTATAACAATAGTGTGATAAAATGAAAAACTGAAATTTTTAATCAGATTGTTTCATGTAAAAAATATGTATGGGATTTATAATATAGAAATAAATTACATTCTTACCTTCTTGAAGAATTTACTTCCACATGATGCCGATATTCCCTAAAACCACTATATGGCATGGAATTTAGTTCAGGAACTTGGATTTTCAGGAAACAAAATTCATGCTTTCTTGAAATATTGCAGTTTATTCTGGGAGGAAACTGCTGAAAAAAATGATTGTATAAAATGTGTAACATCCTTATGGAGGTCAGAATCTGATGGAATTCCATACCGCATGCCACATAAATTAATTTGGTACTTTCCATTGATCCCCAGACTCCAAAATATTTTTATGTATGATAAAATATTAATAAAAATGAGATAGAATGATACCGAGAGAAATAAGACTAATGATGAGTTGGTTCACCCTGCAGATGGATTTTCATGGAAGAGATTTGATGCTCGATATCCTAATTTTGTAGATGACATGCGTAATGTGAGGTTCGGTCTTTCATGTGACGGTTTAAATCTGTTTGGCCAGATCATTACTTCGCAAAGCACATGGCCAATTTTTATACACATTTATAATCTTCCCCCATGGCTGTGTATGAAAAAACCTTTCACTTTCATGAGTATACTCATATCCATCCCTTCTGATCCCGAAATTTATATTGACGTATACATGTAACCCTTAATAAAAGAGTTTAACTTCTTTGGGATGTGGTTGTATGCACATACGATGTATATTTGAAAGACATATTTCAGATGCATGTTGTGATTATGTGCACGATCAATGATTTTTCAGCTTATGAAATGATTTTTGGATGGAGCACGAAGGGAAAACTATCATGTCTTATTTTTATGAATAATACACGATCCAGAATACTGAGAAATCATTTTAGTTTCAGTTTTATGGGACATCAACGATTCATTCCAATGGACCATCCATATAGAAATAATCATTGAAGATTTGATAATACCATAGAGAATGATGATCAACCTCAGTGTATGTCTGGAACTGATGTGCTTAATGAATTGAAATATTTTAGTTTTTTATTTAGGAAGGGTCAAATGAAATCTTCAAAGAGAAATAATGATTCCAATTAAACCTGTTAAAATTGGAGGAATAGGAGTATCTTATTTTATTTGAATTATTGGTCAACCAATTTGTTACATCATTGCTTAGATGTAATGCACATTAAAAATAATATATGTGAAATGTTTCTTTCGATACTTCTAAATGTTAAGGGAAATACAAAATATGATTTACAGTCTCAGCATGACTTGGTGGATTGGGGCATCAAACCATAATTGCATCCTATGCGTATCAGTGAAAATAAATGTCAAGTTCCATGTGCTTCTTATATAATGAAACCTACGAAAAAAACAATTTCTAGAAGTATTAGAGACAATTAGAGTTCCTGATGTCTATTCAAGAAATATATCTACACAGGTCAACAGAGGAGAGCTGAAGCTAAAATCTTTTAAGACTCATGATTATCACATTCTTCTGCACGAGTTAGTTCCAATAGAAATCCATTATCTTTTGTCCAATAATGTAAGGTTGAATGTTTTTCGGTTGTGCTATTTGTTTAGAGATCTTTGTGCTAATAAGTTTTCCAAGTCTTTCTTGCAAAACATTTTGACAGATGCCCCATTAATTTTGTGTGAGTTGGAGAAAATATTTCCTCCATCATTTTTCACATGCATACTGCATCTGACTGTCCATATTCCCACTGAAAAATTTCATGGAGGACCTGTTTCTTTTCATTGGATGTATCCAAATAAAAGAAATATGTACACATTAAAGTATTATGTCCGAAAAAGGAATCAACCTGAAGGTTCTATCATGAACAGTTACTTGGCTCAAGAATGTATGGATTTCTGCTCAATATATTTATCTGAAATTACTACAAGAATGAATAGACCAATGAGGAATGAAGAATAACGGTATGAGCAAATTAAACCCAGTTTTCCATCACTTCCTCAAACAAGAGGAATTCCCGGATCATATAAATTGAATACATTAAGCCTTGAAGATCGGGAGATGGCACATCACACAGTTTTTTTCAACTGTGATTTGTTTGATGACTACATCAATTAACTAAATTGAATATCTATATCTTACATATATATCTGTTAAACTATTAATATTTTTTACCTACAGGGAACATAAAACAATGATAAATAGAAAGCATCGTTCTTTATCTTTGAAAATGAGGGAGACTTTTCATAGAAAATATTTTTCTTCTTGGTTAAAATTGAACGTAAAAATATTAATGTTTAAAATAATTAAATCAATATTTAATTAAGTTTATTATTCATTTATATTGAAAGTATTGAGTTTTCCTGCTAACTCTGTCACTGAGAAAATAAGAGCTTTGTATTTTGGTCCTAATACCATGGTCTGTGACTATAAATCAATTGTTATCAATATGTACAAATTTATTGTCACTAAATGAGAAAAGAACATGAGAACACAACATGATGGTGTTATGGTTACTGCCACAATAGATTGTTATGCCAGTGAATTAGATAGTAGACCAATATTTGAAAATGTGGGTTATTATGGAATCATTGAAAAAATAATAATATTAGATTATTACTCTCATGGATGAGTCACGATGATGAAATGTCATTGGTTTGATTCGATGACGAGACAGGGCTCATTTATTGATGATTGTGGATTTTTAGTAATTAATATGACTCACACTCTTTCTAACAAAGAACCATATGTATTGGCATCAATGGATAAACAAGTTTTTTATGTCAAAGACCAACTTTGACCTAGATTTGGTTTCATAGTTGAAGTAATTCCAAGAAATATTTTTGATGATGGTGATGATGGAATTGACACCATCCCTACTGCCATTGGAACCAATCCATTTATTTATTTTGATGACTCCAATATCTCAATTGTCAGAGTTGACTGTGAACCTGATGTTATGGTGGGAAATATATAAAATCATCCATTCATGTTCTCAATTATTTTGGTTTACCTCAAGTTGGGTTGTTAAGGTTGGTCATATTCAAATTGATTTAATATTGGTTACAAATATGTTGTATCCAACTTGATCGTTATGTGAATTTTCAATGATTATTGGTTGAAATTTTTATTTGAATTTCATTTTCTAATTTGGAATTGAATTGTATTTAAACCTACGAAACCAACATTTCGAACTTGGTGAACATTTCAATGCTTCAACTGCGATTTGCATAAAATTTGTATGACTCTATGACCTCTCTTTAACATTTTACCAGGTAATGAACATGATGGTTTGTATTCTTATTCAAAACATGTATTGAAACCTGCATCTTCTACCTGAGCTAAAGAAATTAAATTTTTACTTAATTTTGACAATTGCTTTACCACTTATGAATCTGGTAGATTCAATGTTCCATGATTTTAATAAACAGATGAAATTTAGTGAAGAATCATCCTACTAAAAATTAAATTTATTTATTACATCTTGTACGATTTATTGACTTCCTTATATATTTATTCAAGCTCACCTAAAACAATGGTTAGTTAAATTATCCATGAATCCCCCTATTGCCTCTCATTTATTTCGTTTTTGGGTTACACGTTAGTTATCCTTTGATATTTACTTCCATATTTGTTTTCAAATGCAGGAAATGAAACTAATTGAAGAGAGTTGATGAAAACAGATTATGGACAACAATCATCGCATGACTGAGCTGGGAATTCCACCACTAGTTCATGTAGTGAGTATTTTATTTCAAATATATATTTATTCAAATAATATATAATGTCGTGTGATTAATTTTTTTTAAACATTTTTTCAGGATCCATCTATTAGGCGGCAGTTATTTGATGAGAAGCCTAGTAGTGGTTCCAGTACATGGGGTGTTCATTTGAGGGGGGGTTGGTATGAGAGTGAGAAAATATGGCCGGCATACCCGATTATACCCTCCCCTCCCAATGACATACCATCCATCCCACATTCTGATCTCAGTGTTCCATTAGGGACACACAGGATATTTAGGCCTCCCATGTTGTCACCACCCTTTACTTCTGACCCCCCTCACCTGTTTGTACCATATCCGATGATGATTCCAACTCCCCATCCAGCAGTTGTCTAGCCATCCCTGTCATTTTCTTTTACTTTTGCTTCGTTCTCTCTGAGCTGTTATATTCCATCTTCTTCGACTCATTCTCCTCTAGATTCTATCACTGCAAATCATACATTGGGACTCACTCCATTTGTACAAGGTGTTCCTTCAGTTTCTGCGGATCCAGTGGCACCCAATGATCAGACAACTGCAGGTATACTTATACAACCCTAACCAATTGTTACAGAATTATTTATTTTCATTATAATATGTATTGATAAAATATTTGTTTTCCTTTCATAACAAATACATCTACTGATAGAATGTGGGAACGGGGGCGTACACGCATGCATTCGGTGTAGAACCGCCACACGTAGTTAATGGTGGAATATAATGAAGATAGTCAGATGATTGAAAAATCAGGGTAGTAATGTCGGATTTTTTTGGCGACACTTGCCAAATACTTCGACATCATTCCTGTCATCCCACTCACATAGAGACAACTACCAAATGAAGTCAAGGATAAAGCCTAGTCAGAGATATGGGTACAAAAATTTGTTGTATTTAATGAAATATATTAATTTTTTTAATTATATGAATTAATTTTTTGGTGTTAGTTGTGGTTTAATTTCCCCAATGGTGAGGGTGCACGGACAGCATGTCTAAAGGATTTAGGTGAGATTTGAAGAGATTATAAGCATGAGTTGTACATTGGATGGTGTTCTAGAGTGGGAACAGAGTTAGAGGCGGTCCCTATCATGGATGATTGTCCATTAGAATAGTACCGATATATGATTACTCATTGGAAGAATAGAAAATTTATGGTATTAATCAAATTAGAGGTATTTAAATAAAGATTTGCATGTTTTCATTAATACTAATTATTGAATTTTATTTAGGATGCATCTGGAAGAAATAAAAAAACATTGATGCTAAGAAATACGTCCACACATTGGGACGTACTATGATTCTAGATCACGAGAGATAGTAAGTATGACAGTTTATAATCTTTCGTTATGACTTTCACTTTATATTGCTTCCTCCATAATTTATTTGATTGCTAATGTTGTTATATAATATTAGTTATACGATCACTATTTTTTATCCTATTTTTAATTATGTTTTCCTACATTCATTGTCATTATAGAGGCATAAATTGAATATATAAGGACGTGTGCCTTGAGAAAAACTGTTTTTCTTGAGTAGAAAGAAGAAAGATGGAAGTGCGGTTAATGAATCGACTCAACAACAGATTGTAAGTTTTACATTGTAGATTTAAAATTTTAATATCTATTTTGTAACATAATAATCTATTTATATTTGTAACGGGCTACTTTAGAGTCCCTTGATACCCAAGACCCTAACAATTTTGGGTCAAACGATCACCTACATCAGGTGTTGGGAGATGAGCACCCTAGTAGAGTATGCTGCCGACCTGGGAAGTGTATAGTTTCGATGAGGTATTTTCCCTCATTATGTATGATTTTTAGTGCCACTGAGTTGCATCAGGTTAAGGCACAAGAAGAAATGGCTATAAAAAGGGCCACAGAGATAGAAAAACAATCTGTTAGGCAAACACTTCATTTACGAAACTGATGGAATTTTTACATCCAACACTTCCACCAAAGGCCATCACTGCTTGTGATGAATATATGTCATCAATTAGTTCTATATATGGTGCACCAGGTGGTAGTTCTAATGGTGGTCAATATGATGGCGAAGAGGAGGTCGAGGTGGAGGAGGAGGAGGCCGAGGCAGAGGAGAAGGGGAAGGAGGAGGTCGAGGCGTAGGAGGATGGCGATGAGGAGGCCGAGGCTAAGTATGAGTGCTAGAATGAGGGCAGGGATGATGATGGGGATGATGATGAGGATGAGGGTGAGGGTAAAGATGGTGGTGATGATAGTGATGGTTATGAGTCATAGATTGATCCATTGCATTTTTGACTGATATTACTGACCTTCGATGTTTATTGATCTGTTGTGCCTGAATATATGCGTGATTAGGTAGGTCACATTATATTTATTTTTTCCCTATAAATAATAAAACGTGACTTGATAATTTGATGGGAAATCCCCCTATTTTAATGAAATTATAATTTTTTAGTGGAAATTAGGAAATTGGTGGCCTGATTAGAAGTTGATATAATGACATTATTTTTTTACCCTTGAAAGAATTTGCTTAAAAATATGTAAATATCATCCCATGAACCCAGGACAGCCCCCTGGACTGCCCCACAAACACCCCCCTCCCCCCACCCACCTACCTAGACCCTAGATAGCCCCTAGAACATCCGCCCACCCACCTCTCTGGACCCCAGATAGACCCCCCCCCCCCCCCCACCCTCCTCCCTGAACCCTAGACAGCCCCCCGGACAGCCTACCCACCCTCTTTCCTGGACCCCAGATAGCCTCTCCACCCTCCTTCCTAGACCCCGGATATCCCCCCCGGATAGCCCCCCCCCCCCCTGGACCCCGGACAGCCTCCCTACCCTTCCTTCAGGACCCCATACAGCCCCCAGACATCCCCTCGGACATCCCCCCCCCCACACACACACACCCTCCTCCCTGGACCCCGGAAAGCCTCCCAGATAGCCTCCCCACCCCCTTTCTAGACCCCCCCCCCCCCCCCTCTTCCATGGACCCCGAATAGCCCCCGAATAGCCCCCCCCCCCCCCCCACCCTCCCTGGACCCCGGACAGCCCCCACCCTCCTCCTTGGAACCCGAGTAGCCCCCCACCCTCTTCCCTAGACCCTGGACAGCCCCCCACCCTCCTTCCTGGACCTCCTGGGACCCTAGACATCCCTTCTACCCAACACCCCATCATTAGGCAAGCATAGATTCGTCATATATAAAACACCACTACAATTCATGAAAGGCTAAGGACCGCCTACCTTGATTCCATAGACAATCACACTCTTAATTCGGCGTCTCAGATCCCAATCTATGCTCTCTTCAAGAATCACCCTAAATTCTAATAGAAAAGAGGTTTTTATAGCTTCATAATAATATGAGAGATTATTGCATACTCTAATCGAAAAGAGGAAGCAAGGATAGTATTAGACTCACCTGGATCTTCAATCCGCACTTGACGACACTCAAAACACCCAAGGATTGAAGGAGATCCAACCTTAAGAGATCTTGGGAGCTTTGGACTATGTTGATACTTTTGAAAAAGGATACATGGGTCATTTTTGGCATGTACGTGTCAACCCCGCCTCAATACGAGGCACGGTGTGGCCGGTATCACTCGAAGTGTCTTTCTTTTGTTTGAAATGGACAACATTTTAAGTAAAAACATCAACTGGCATATGGAAAATCGACCAAACATATTAAGATTCTGTTGATACTTTTGGAAAACGATCCATGGGTCATCTGTGACGTGTACCTGTCAAACCCAACCCAATATGAGGCACGGTGTGGCCGGTATCACTCGTAGTGTCCTTCTTTTGTTTAAAATGGACACCCTTTTAAGTAAAAACAACTAGCATATGAAAAACTGAACAAACGTATTCGTATTGTGTTGATACTTTATAATAAGGATTAATGGGTCATTTTTGACATGTACAAGTCAACCCTACCTCAATCTGAGGCATGGTGTGGCCGGTACCACTCAAAGTGTCTCACTTTTATTTTAAATAGACATCATTTTAAGAGAAAATAAAAACTGGCATATGGAAAACCAACCAAACGCATTAGGATTATATTGATAATTTATTAAAATGATCCATGGGACATTTTTGACGTGTACGAGTCAACCTCACCTCAATCCATGGCACGGTGGAGTCAGTATCACTCGAACTATCTTTCTTTTGATTAAAATGGACACTCTTTTAAGTAAAAACAACTGGCATACAGAAAAATGACCAAACGTATTTTTATTGTGTTGATACTTTAGAACAACAATACATGGGTCATTTTTTATGTGTACGAGTCAACCATTCCTCAATCTGAGGCATAGTGTGCTCGATACCACTCAAAGTGTCTCACTTTTATTTGAAATGGACAATATTTTAATTGAAAACACCAACTAGCATACGGAAAACTATCCAATTGCATTTGTATTCTATTGATACTTTAGGAAAACTATCCATGGGTCATATGTGACGTGTACAAGTCATCCCCACTTCAATCCGAGGCATAGTGTGGCTGGTATCACTCGAAGTGTCTTTCTTTTGTTTGAAATGAACAACATTTTAACTAAAAACAACAACTGGCATACAGAAAACCAACCTAACGGATTTATATTGTTTTGATACTTTATGAAAATGATACATGGGTAATATGTGATGTTTACGAGTCAACTCCACCTCAATCTGAGGCACGGTGTGGTCGTTATCACTCAAAGTGTCTTTCTTTTGTTTAAAATGGACACCCTTTTAAGTAAAAACAACAACTAGAAAACAGAAAAATGATCATACATATTCGGATTGTTTTGATACTTTAGAATAAGGATCTATGGCTAATTTTTGATGTGTAAGAGTCAACCCTGCCTCAATCTGAGGCATGGTGTGTCCAGTACCACTCAAAGTGTCTCACTTTTATTTGAAATGGACAACATTTTAAGTGAAAACAACAACTGGAATACGGAAAACCAACCAAACTCATTAGTATTCTATTGATAATTTAGGAAAATGATACATGGGTCATATGTGATGTGTAAGTGTCAACCCGAATCGAATTTGAGGCACAGTGTGGCCGGTATCACTCGTAGTATCTTTCTTTTGTTTAAAATGAACACTGTTTTAAGTAAAAACAACAGGCATATAGAAATCCAACCAAATGTATATTTATTGTGTTGATACTTTATAAAAATGATCCATGGGTCATTTTTGACATGTAAGAGTCAACCCCGCCTCAATCCGATTTATGGTGTGGCCGGTACCACTCAAAGTGTCTCACTATTATTTGAAATGGATAACATTTTAAGTCAAAACAATGACTGGCATATGGAAAACTGACCAAACGCATTTTTTTTCTATTTGTACTTTATTAAAATGATCCAATGGTCATTTTTAATGTGTAAGAGTCAACCCTGCCCTAATCCGAGTCATGTTGTGGCTGATATCACTTGAAGTGTCTTTCTTTTATTTAAAATGGACACTCTTTTAAGTAAAAACAACTGGCATACAGAAAATCGACAAAACAAATTCAGATTATGTTGATACTTTATGGAAAAAAATCAATGGGTCATATGTGACGTGTACAAGTCAACCCTACGTCAATCTGAGGCATGGTGTGGCCGGTATCACTCGAAGCTTCATTCTTTTGTTTGAAATGGACAACATTTTAAGTACAAACAACAACGGGAATATGGAAAACTGACCTAACGCATTCAGATTGTGTTTATACTTTAGGAAAATTATCCATGGGTCATATGTGACGTATAGGAGTCAACCTTGTCTCAATACAAGTCACAGTGTGGCTGGTATCACTCGAAGTGTCTATCTTTTGTTTGAAATGGACAACATTTTAAGTAAAACAACAACTGGTATACGGAAAACCAACCAAATGCTTTTGAATTCTATTGATACTTTAGGAAAATGATCCACAGGTTATTTTTGACGTGTACGATTCAACCCCGACTCAATATGAGGCACGGTGTGGCTAGTATCACTCAAAGTGTCTTTCTTTTGTTTAAAATGGACACTGTTTTAAGTAAAAAAACAGACATACAAAAAACCAACCAAATGTATTATGATTGTGTTGAAAATTTAGAACAATGATATCTGGGTCATTTTTGATGTGTATGAGTTATCCCCACATTAATTTGAGGCACTTTGTGTCCAGTACCACTCAAAGTGTCTCACATTTAGTTGAAATGGACAATATTTTAACAGAAAACAACAACTGGCATATAGAAAACCAACCAAACGCATTCGTATTCTATTGATACTTTAGGAAAACGATCCATGGGTCATATGTGATGTGTACGAGTCAAACGCGCTTCAATCTGAGGCACGGTGTGTCTGGTATCACTCAAAGTGTTTTTCTTTTGTTTGAAATGGACAACATTTTAAGTAAAAACAATAACTGGCATATAGAAAACTGACCAAGCGCATTTGGATTGTGTTTATACTTTAAGAAAAATGATTCATGGTTCATATGTGACATGTATGAGTCAACCCCACCTCTATCTGATGCACGGTATGGTTGGTATCACTTGAAGTGTTTTTCTTTTGTTTAAAATGGACACCCTTTTAAGTAAAAACAGCAACTTGCATATATAAAACTAACCAAATGTATTAGGATTGTGTTGATACATTAACACAAGGATATATGGTTTATTTTTGACATGTACGAGTCAACCCCTCCTCAATCCGAGGCACAGTGTGCCTGGTACCACTCAAAGTGTCTCACTTTTATTTGAAATGGACAACATTTTAACTCAAAACAACAACTCACATACGAAAAACTGACCAAACACATTCGGATTCTATTTTTACTTTAGTAAAATTATCCATGGGTCATATGTGACATGTAAGAGTCAACATTTCACCAATCAGAGGCATGGTGTGGCCGGTATCAATCATAGTGTCTATCTTTTGTTTAAAATGGACACCCTTTTATGTAAAAACAACTAGCATACGTAAAACCGACCAAACGTTTTCAGATTATGTTGATAATTTATCACAAGGATCCATGGGTCATTTTTAATGCGTACGATTCAACCCTACCTCAATATGAGACATGGTGTGGCTGGTACCACTCAGAGTGTCTCACTTTTATTTGAAATGGACAACATTTTAAGTGAAAACAACAACTGGCATACAGAAAACTGACCAAATGCATTTGGATTCTAATGATACATTAGAAAAATGATCCATGGGTCATTTGTGATGTTTACAATTCCATCCTGCCTCAATATGATGCACGATGAGGTCGGTATCACATGGAGTGTCTTTCTTTTGTTTAAATTGGACACTCTTTTATGTAAAAACAACTGGCATATGAAAAACCAACCAAACATATTTGGATTGTGTTGATAATTTAGCACAACGATCCATGCATAATTTGTGACACTTAAGAGTCAACCCCACCTCAATCCAAGGCACAGTGTGTCTGTTACCACTCAATGTGCCTCACTTTTATTTGAAATAGAAAACATTTTAAGTAAAAACAACAACAGGCATACGGAAAACCAACCAAATGCATTCAGATTGTCTTGATACTTTAGGAAAAAAATACATGGGTCATATGTGACATGTACGAGTTAGACCCTCTTCAATATGAGTCATGGTGTGGCTAGTATCACTTGAACTTTATGTCTTTTGTTTAAAATGGACATCATTTTAAGTAAAAACAACTGGCATACAGAAAACCGACCAAACGTATTCGGATTGTGTTGATACTTTAGCACAAGGATCCATGGTCTAGCCTAACACAATCCACTTCTAATGTGTGGAACTCCTACCCCTATTCTAAAACACGTGACATTTAATACGCCAATGACAACTACATTCTCAAAGTCACACAAGCTCATTGATACACACCCATTATAATCATCACTAAGTTCAAATATACCCACCCCAAACCATGGGACATTATATTTGTGTTTGGTTGAAGTCATTTATCCATTTCTTTATTTTTGGGAAATTAGCTTCTAATTTCTGAATTCAATCATGTATGTGTTATACAAAATGAAATTTTGTATGTATTCTTAACTTGTATAACATATATAATTACATATTCTGTTTTTTATGTATTGTATTCATAATTGATAATTAAATTATGTATTTAATCAATTCAGTATTCAATTATGAATTGAATTCTGTATTGCACATGTAATTGTCATCTCAATTTTGAATTGAATTCTAAATCAATTATGTATGTTTATAATTACCCTATGAATTATGTTTTAATTTTGTATGTGTATAGTTTCAGGGTGCATTATGTGTTAAATCTATATGAATTAATTGTGTATATGTATGTGTTATAGTTAGTTATTGCAGGTAATTGGAGTTGGGAAGCTGGGAATGTAGAAAGGGCACTCTGCAGCAGGCTTCTACCAGAATTGCACAGAAAATCATGTGCCAACGGTTGTAAACCATTTTCATAGGGCTATAAATGTGTTTCATACCAATGGTTCTAAGAGAACCATTGGTAAAAACACTTTCCCAATGTTTACAAACCGTTTGGATATAGTAAAATGTTCATCCTTTACCAATGGTTTACACAAACCGTTGGGAAAAAGCTATAAAAAACTATATTCCAACAGTTTGAAACTGTTGGAATAGTATGTTTACCAACGGTTTCAAACCTTTGGTGAAATTTTATACCAACGGTTTGACATAACTGTTGGTATAATTTAGATTTCTTAACATATACCAATGGTTTTACAAAAACTATTGGCATATGTGTTTCCTTACACCTCACTTCCCTACGGTTTGGATAACCATTTGTATATATTATACCAACGGTTATCCAGCCTTTACCAAATGTTTGTAACCATTTGTAAAGGGTTCATTTCCAGTAGTGTGTTGTTTTCAAAGAAGGTGGATGGTGGTCTGAGTTTGTGCATAAAATACCAGAGGTTCAATCAGATGACAGTCAAGAACTGTTACCCTCTTCCAAGGATAGATGATATTTCCAACCAGTTGGGAGGGAAATTTGGTTTTTTGAGATTGATTTGTGGTCTAGATATCACAAATTTAGGGTGAATAAGGGTAATATCTAGAATATTTCTGTCAGATACAGGTATGGGCACTTTGAGTTTGTGTCCATGTTGTTTAGTGTTACAAATGTACCAGTTGTGTTCATGGGGCTTATGAAATCCATGTTCTATGAGTTCCTATATTAGTTCTTTTTCATATTAATTGATGATATTTTGATCTACTTGAAGTCATAGGAAGAGCATATTTAGAATCTCAGAACTATCCTGCATACTCTTCGACGATGCTTGCTTTATGGAAATTTTTCTAAGTGTAAATTTTGGACATGATAGGTGCATTTCCTCATACATGTGTTGTCTCATCAAGGTGTGGCAGTAGACCTACCGAAGATTGAAGTAGTTTTTTCTTGTGAAACACCCAAGAATGTGGTAGAGGTTCATATTTTTCTCAGTCTTACGGGCTATTGTTGGATATTTTTACACAATTTATCTTAATTTAAAGCCCCGTTGATAGCTTTGACCAAGAAGGATCAAGATTTTTTGTGGAGTGAACAGTGTCAGGCAGCGTTTGGCTATCAGAATGGGAAGTTGGTGAGTGATCCATTTCTCTAGTTTCTTGAGGAAGGAGTGATGTTTGAGGTGTTCTATGATTCTTTCCTTCTAGGCTTGGGATACATCTTGATGAAGTAGAAAGTAGTAATCTCTTATGGGTCTAGAAAGTTATGTCTCCATGAGAATAATTATGTTACCCACAATCTAGAGCTATTAGTGTTCATCTTTGTGCTAAAGATCAAGTAGCATTACCTCATTGGGGAGCGCTTTGTGGTCTTTACATATCACAAGATTTTGAGGTATATATTTTCCCAATGAGATCTAAACCTATGATAGTGGAGGTGGATGGAGTTTCTTTAGGACTACAATTTTTACATCTCGTACACCACAGTAAAGGGGAATTTCAAGGTTGATTCTTTGAGAAAGAATTTGCAGAAGGATGTTGTTTGTGAGTCTATAGATTCTTGGAGAGTGATGGAAGAGTTGGTAGTATTAAACATTGATTTAAGAGTGGAATATGGTAAGGGGTGTTTGTTTTAGATGATGGTACATTTTTCTCTTATGTTGCAGTCGGAGGAGTCTCAATGGGGAGACTTAGAGGTATATTTTTTTTACGATCGTGTTGGCCGTGGTGATTCTTTGAAGGAATGGTTGGAGGATGGTTATAATAAGATGTTGTTATATAGTAGTATGTTTATTCCGATAGTGATGTGTGGTATATTTATTCATGAGTTCCATAACTCACCTTTAACGGTACACCCAAGAATTTCTAAAATTTATTGTGGCTTGAGGATGTAGTTTTGGTTTCCCAGGATAAATCAGGAAGTAGCAAAGTTTGTGGAAAGATTCTTGGTCTTCCATTGGGTAAAGGTTTAGCACTATGTTTCGGGTGGTTTGTTGTAGCCCTTAGATGCTCCCGAGTGGAAGTGGGATGACATCTCGATTGATTTCATCACAATTTTACCCAGATCTTAGGAAGTCTATGATGTTATCTATATAGTAGTGGATCATCTGACGAAATTGGATCACTTCTTATAAATCAAGGACTCGGGAATAGTGGATGTCTTGGAAAAGAGATATGTGGATGATTTGGTACGGTTTCATGGAATTATGAGGTCCAATATCTTAGATTGAGACACAAGTTTTACCTCATGAGTCTAGAGGGGATTACAACATGATTTTGGAACCCAGTTACACCTCAACACTACTTTCCACCCTCAAATGGATGGGCAGACAGAGTAGACTATCCAAATGTTGGAAGATATGTTGTGAGCATGTGTATTGGACTTTGGTGGATCTTGGGATGACACCTGACTTCGGTGGAGTTCTCTTATAATAATATCTTTCACTCTACCATTGGCATGGATCCATTTTAAGCTTTGTATATAAGACCATGTTATTCACCATTTGTGCTTGATAGAAGTTGGGTAGATAACTGCTCTTGATCCTGAGGTAGTGCAGAGAATGATAAAGAAAGTTCATCATATTTGTGAGAGGATGAATGTATCATAGAATGGCCAGAAGTCTTATGTCGATTTTAGAAGGAGGCCCTTAGAGTTTGAGGCTAGGGACCACATGTTCTTGATTTTTTCCCCTTTAATTGGTTAGTATAGGTTTGGTAGAGGGAGTAAGCTTTCTCCCATGTTTATTGGGACCTTTGAGGTGTTAGGGGAAGTTGGTGAGGTGGATTACCAGTTGGTATTGCCACCGTAGTTGGAGAATATTCAAAAAATCATTCATGTCTATTAGATTTGTTTATATCTACACGATGACTCACATGGCATTGATTGGGGAGAGTTGGATATAGAAGACGATGAGATGTTTGTGGAGTGGCCAGTAGAGATCCAAGATCATCAAGAGAAGGAATTGCGTGGATGGATCATTCCCCCAATTCATTTGTTGTGGAGGCATGGAACCCTAGAGGATATTACTTGATAGTGGTAAATGATGATCCGTGCTTAGTACTCAGAGTTGTTATAATTTTTTTTTGTTCTATTTTTCCATATGATGTAATTTGTGAACCTTGTTTTATGAAATGAGCTATTTTCCCATATTTTGAGGTATGAGTGGTGTAATGTGTGATGAATTTATGATATGTGTAAATAGGAGGACCATATTCCTAATTTAGATACATTAATTGTGAAGCAATTAAACCCTTCTTGGTGATTTAGTGTCGCCCAGTGCAGATAGTATCTTGACATGGAGGTTGGAATTCCTTGATTCATGTGTTTGGGAGGATGTCATTTATTAAATGTATCAGTTTCTTGTTTGGGCTATGTGGAGGTTGATATGGTTACTTAGTGGTTTTATAGAAGTGTGGTTTTTGTCATTTGGGTTGGCATGTTTGGCTGGTGGTAGTGCTTGAAGAGTGGAAAAACTCTTGAAAGGTATCTTACAGGGTGGTTGTTCAGACCCGTTTTTCCTTCTAGTCTTGATTTTAGATTCTCAAGGGTTAGAAGCAATTGGGTGGTATCTAATGTAATTTAATTTGTTCTTTTGGTCCATTACATTGTCAGTTTTGGGTGTTGAAGGTGTTCGTAGGAGGTTCTGGGATTTTTCATAGGAGTCGGGGGTGCAGTAATGCTACTACATGGGTTACACGTCGTGTGAGTAGATTACACAGCATGAAGTTTGGTTTTTTGGATTTTTATGGGTGTTTCATGGTGTGAAATGTTTCAGGTTTTGATAAATAATATAAATTTAATGTCAAGGGTTTTCGTTGGAAACCAACCTCAAAGTATTACACGACATGAAAGCGAATTACATGTCATTTAATACCTCATTGTTGTAATGTTTTATGTTTTTTCCAGCCACTCTGGTTGTCAAACCCTATGGCTGCAATGACTCTCCTTTGACCCTAGGTGACCTGGGAACTCCTCATCAGAGTTTTGAGGATTCCTATGCCAAGGATTTATTCTTATATTCCCTCCTTCTATTTGTAGTGATCCATCTTCAACCTAAGGTTCATTCTTCGTCTATTCTTGTAGTTTCTTATAGTTTATTCTAGTTTTGTCCCTTTCCTCTCCCATTTCTTCATTACATGTGACGATGGATGATCTACCATGTTTCTAAAAGGGATTCTTTTTTTTTTGAGGTGGTGCCACAACATCCTCAGATGGATGCAGATTTTGTGGGAGAGGTGATCGGAGATCCGTTGTGTGGTTCATTCTTGTGTGAAGATCATTGACACCCTTTTGAGGTAGGATTTCCTTGGATTATATTCATTTTTGTATCTTGTGTTAGGGATATACTTTTTTCACCTATGGATCATGTTTGTTTTGGGATAATCAAATATAATAATTTGTTAAATGAAATTTAATGGGGTAGGGGGATTTGATTTTCATGACTTCGAAGTTTTGATACTATGATTGTGATATTGTGAAATATATGGGCTCTATGCCCTGCTAGAAATTATGGTTTTTAGGGGCCCTTATTTGAAAACTAAATGGGTTTCATGATGTTTTGTTTCTTGTTGAACACTAACATATATAAATTGGTTAATCACGTAAATATGGATAATTAATGGATTCTCGAAGATGTTTTTTTAAAGGTTGGGGCCAAAGCCTCATATTATTAGTAAAGAAAAGAAAAGGCCTCTTTAACTATGTATAGGGAGACCCATTATATATCCTGAGGTCCCAGTGGGAATTTATACCATTACATAGCCCGTATGCCCAATTTGTTTTCCCAAGACTCATTCTGTGAAGAGTACTACTATAGTACCTACACTGCTACAGTCCTAGCACAGTACCTACCACTCGTACAGTTCCCTTACCACCGATACAGTGTCCTGTCGCCACTACAGTACCATTGTTTCTACAGTATCTCTACTACTAAAATACCGCTACAGCCGCTATGTGATGTGTTGAATGGTTTTGGATGCATGCGTGGGACTGATGTAATGTGAAGTGTCTATGTCGTGATGTGTGTGTTTTCTCTAGTTTGTGTTGTGGTATGTCTATGATCATAGTTTTTTGATGTGGGTTGTCCTCGGTGGTGTTATGTATGAACTTGTAGATGATACATCAACCTTCCTAGGTAATGGAATCTCAGGTTGAGAAATTGGTTTATTGTGGAATGGATAAGAATTGTTGTGTAGTAGGGCTATGAGATGGTTGTGTGGTAATGTGTTACCAGATGGGGTTATGAGTTAGGGGGTTGTTTTGTTGATATGTGATCTGAGTGGGATGAGTTGGAAGAACAATGGTAGTGTTTAGTATGGGTTTTTCTCTATTTATTACCTGAATAAAGCTTCACCTCATATCTAGATATCGATATATGATATATCATGAATGGTTATTAAACATGAAAAATGTGGAACAATGTGTCTTTAATGTGGATTCACCTAAATTTATCAATTTCTTCACCTTCTTAAATGATAGTTTTTGTGTTTCAGGTGGTGCGTTCGGCTTAGTTGTTTCTTGTGTAGTGATGGAATAAATAAACAATTGATTAATAAAATGTGAAATGACTTGGGTTGGATTGGATAATTGAGTGGAAATGGTTAATGGATGAATAAATAATGGGCTATGTGGTCAAATGTTGTTAATGATAAACACTAAAATGAATGGGGTGGTTAAATGAAATTGGATGGAAATTTAAAGGAGATTATGGCTTAGTGTGTGGTGTTATTCATTTAGAGGCACCAGTAAAGGTGGTAGTATTATGATTTGATTTTATGTCTGGGAACCTATAGGTTTGGTTTGAGTGTTTATTATCATATATGTATATACTTATATTTTCTATTGTTATTTATACATGCACCCTTTCCCTAGATGATCACTACATGACGAACACCCCCATCATGACAGGGGAGTGTGTATTTCCCAAATATCTTGGTGGGTGTATGGATGGTTGGCCACCCTCTCTTCCCTGCCCCCTCTTCCAGGTGGTGATAGCCCAAGATTCTTCGGGCAGGTTTGGTTTTTGAGGCCCAGGTTTGTGTGGGTGAGTTGTACTTTCCTAGGTATCTTCAAGATGAGATGAATTTTTCTTTCCTGGGTGTCTTTAGGCAGAGATTTGTTATACTTTATAGGTGTCTTTAGGGTAATATGTGGGTTGTGTCTTAGTTGTCTATTAGTGGTACGTGATGTGGTTTGTGGCCTAGGTGTCTGTGGGTGGGATGTGATGTGGTTTGTAGACCAAGTGTTTTCGGGTGGAATGTGATGTGTTTTGTGTCCCAAGTGTCTGTGAGCAGGATATGGTGTGGTATTTGAGTCCCAAGTGTGTGCGGGTGGGTTGTGACGTGGTACTTTTGGATGATATGGGAGCACAATGATGTTTTGTGTTAAAAAATAGAAGCTAATCTGTGGAAAGTGGCATGAGTTACCCTATCATCAATGTAAATTATATTAAATTACATGACTTGTGTTATTTGGTGAACATGCCTTGGTGAGGTTGGGATAGTTAGTATACTTGTTAGGTGTTGTTTGGTTCTTTGTTTTCTCACAGAGTCATTAGTATACTTCTCTCACTTGTGAATGATAAACTTTGGTTTTCCTATTGAGTATACTTGTATGATCACCCTACGTATATAAAAAAATTTTGGTTTCCAGTAGGATAACATGGACTATTCTAGGAGTTACTTTCCTGGGTTGGGATAGTTTCTGAGTCACTTCTTTATATTGCTTTTGGGTACTTTACTTTGGAGAATTTACTGTATTTTCATCAGTTCTATTTTAAAACACACATGTGGGATGGTTTTTTTCCTTATTTTATATATATATATATATCTCTTAGAGTTGTTTTGGGGATGAACGATATTATCTCATGATATTGTTTCACTAAAAAGGGTAATGCCTCCCATATTATGAGATTTGTATACCCTTGGTGCTGGTCACCAACCTGAGGCCTACTGGAGGAAGGACTGGGGGTTCATTATCTCCCTTTCTCCGTTTCCATCCCAGGAGGGGTATCTTTGGAGGGAGGGGCTCATGAGACATATATACTTTCACTTATTCCAAGACGAATCTTGGATCTATCATGAATGATCTTGATCCCTAGAATATAGGCTGCTTCACCTAAGTGCTTCATGGATAAACACTTGTTTTACCAATTCATAATAGATGTAATACTAGTATTTCACTTCCAATAATTAACATTTCATCAACATATACTACTAGGATAATGACCACATTTCCACTAATCCTCTTGTAAACATATGGCTCAAATTCTTTATTAATAAAACCAAATTCATTTATGGATTTATCAAATCAAATGTTCCATGACCTGAATTCTTGATTAAATCCATAAATGGATCTCTGCAACTTACGTATCCTTTTGGCATTTCCTAGTGTCACAAACCCTTCTGGTTGTGTCATATACACATATTCCTGAAGGTTCTCAATAATGAATGCAGTTTTGAAATCCATCTACAAAATCCCATAGTCATGGTATGCTGCTATAGTAAGTAGAATTCTGATGGAATTAAACATGTAAACTAGTGAAAAGGTTTCAACATGGTAAATTATTTGATGCATTTTATACTATTTAGATACTATTCATTGTTTATTGGTATTTACTTTACCTTCCATGTCCAGTTTTCTCTTGAATACCCATTTTTACCCAACGATATTTACATAAACTAGTGCATCAACCAGAACCCAAACTTGGATTTGATTCATGGAATCCATTACAGAATTCATGGCTTCTTTCCATCGTGTTGATTCTAATATCTTTACTTCCTCTTTGTAGGAGAGAGGTTCATCATTGTCAACTAATAATTAGTCACTTTCTTCAGTGACTATAAAACCATATCTCTTTGTTTTTATTACCTCTCTTTCTCTCCTACACAGTGCTTGTGTTTCGGGAACTAATTCTTCCACGGGGACTTGTGGCACCTGTTTCTATACAAAAAATTGTGTATCTTGAGCATAAACTTCATCTAATTCAATCTGTCTCCCACTATCATTTTTGAGGATGTGATCCCTCTCAAGAAATACATACTTTCTAGCCATAATCACTTTCTTTTATGAGGGTTTTATAGGTAGTATCCCTCTGTTTCTTTAGGATACCATATAAAGATAAACTTTTTGACCTAGGGTTCTATTTTTTCCCTGATAAGGACTTAAAAATTCATCTCAACCCCATACACAAGTATGTAACAAAATATGTTTCTTTTCACTCCATAACTAGAAGGGAATTCCATTTTCCTCTATAGTTGGTACTCGGTTTAATGTGTATGTCGTAGTTTGCAATGCATATCCCCAAATGGATAATATAATATCTTCATGACTTAGATCGACCATACCATGTCTAACAAGGTACGGTTCTTCCTTTCACTAAAAACATTCCACTGTAGTGTATAAGGTGGAGTGAGTTGAGATATAATCTCAAACTCCCTTAAGAAGTTGATAAACCTTTGGTTAAGATATTTACCACCTTGATCTAATTGAAGATTCTTTATCTTCTTACCTATTTGATTATCTACTTCATTCTTAATTTCCTTAAATTTATCAAAGGACTCTAACTTATACCTCATCAAGTAGACATATCCATATCTACTGAAGTCATCGGTAAAAGTTTTGAAGTAAGAATATCCACCTCTAGCTTCTACTAAAAACGTTCTACACACATTATTGTGTACCAATCCTAGAAGCTCTATGCCCATTCACCCTATCCACCAAATAGTGGTTTGGTCATTTTTTTCTTGTAAACAATCAAGACATATTTTAAGTGGTTTTAGCTCATAAGAGTCTAAATAACCATCTTGATAGAAATTTGTCAAACGCTTCTCGTTTACATGACCAAGATAGTGATTCCATAGTTGGTTTTTATATGAGCCATGTGAACTTGATTTTTTATCAATTTCCAATACTTAGTTTTCATAATTTAATAAAATTTGTCATACCATAACTTATGTTGTCTTTGAAAAAGAAAAAATTTTATTTCCAAACTTGAAAATAAACTCATCTACTTCTTGGAATGATACATAAATTAAGTTCTTGGTAACCATAGGTACATAATAACAATCTTTTAAAACCAAAATATTTTATGTTGTCAATGAAAGGTGGTAGTCAAAAATGGCTAGAGTATCCATTCTCGCACCATTGGTTTCTCACAGATCCACCTATCCTCTATTAATCATTCAGAATATACTTGGTTCTTATATTAGGAAACAAATGTGAGAACCACAAGCTATATCAAGTACCTAATGTGTCGATATTGAAATATTACACTTGATAATGAATGCACCTTTAGCTTCCCCTTTCTTATAGGTGCAGTTCCTCTTCCAGTGTCATGTCTTGTCACATGAAAAACATACCACCTCTATTTCCTTACCCTACCTATAGATATTCCTTTTCTTGGAAGGATGGTTCTCGGGATCATTATACATGATGAGATTCCTGGGCCCCTTTTCCTTATTCTCTATTTTCTTATTTACTAGAAGAACTATGGGTTTATCATGCCCCATTTTATTATCCACTTGGTGAATCAAGATAAGAAGTTTTGAAAGACTCTTCTCATTATTTCTCATATTGTAATTAATAATAAAATTTGAGAAGTTCATGGGTGGTTGTGAAAGCATGAGATCTATATGAAACTCATCTATGAATTTAATCCCTAAGATGTCTAAGCGTTCAATGTAGCTAATAAGATTGACTATATGAGGCCCAGATGGCACAGAACCTCCAAGATTAGTTGTAAACAAATCATTGGAGATCTTGTATATCTCTTGTCTTGCCTTCTCTTGATAGAAATCCTAAAGTGATACATCAGGTTATATGCATCCATGTCCTCATGTTTCTTCAAGAGACCATTGGACATGGATTATAGCATGAAAAATTGAACATATGTGGAATCATTCAAATGTTTCTCATAGAGTGATAACTCTTTATCACTTTCCTCACTTCCAATCAAATCACAAATAGGTTCTTCTAGCACATGAAATTTTATTTCTTGGGAAAAGATAATGTGTAAGAACATTTCCCACTATTGTAAATTTGTGCTTGTGATAATGTTATCCTTTTCAAGTATGGATCATATTGATATGATTGAATTAATTTTAATGTTGTTTCTAAAAAACAAGATGATTATAATTTTTGTGCTTTATATGATAAAATTTAGACAAATAAATAAATATTATATTTATTTAGTCTCTCACTATTTTTATCAAAACCCAATAGCCCTAACCATTGGCTTCAGAATATCCTGTTACTTAGACATTTTAGTGGCAAGGATCTGTATTCTCATTCTCATTATCTTAACATTGGTTGGTTAGGAAACTCAAATTGTTTTAGGTAGGCATTAAAATTCCCACTGAATTAACTCACATTTCCTTAATCTGTTGAGTGGACTCCCCAATACTGAAATAACTAAATTGGATTTCCTCAACCCTTACTTATTAGTTACACCAAGTCCTACATGGTATTCAACCCTTGATGTGAAGCAAGTTCAGCCGACCCAAAACTTCAAATTAGAATTCCCTGATAATTGAAAGCGCCCCAACTTTGGCAGGTTATTCACTTTGAACTATGGTTTGATTTTAACTGAGGTATTGGAAAGATACACCAACTTAATATTTATAATGGAGGGTTTTTATACTTTTATGCATAAATTGCCAATTATTATCTTTATTATATGCTTGTTAATATTTAGTGGATTTACTTAAGTGATTAACCATGTCTTAGATAATATTTACGCATATCCCAATTTAATTTAGTTATATCTTGCATTATCATTAATTTCATTAATTCGTGTGATCATGACAAAACATCCATAATGAAATAACCATGCAACTTCACAGAAATAAAATAATAAATTAGTATGACCATGAGATTTTACTAATGGTTACATTATTTAGTGGTTGATAAAATAACTGTTGACCTAGGGTAAAACACCTTGAACTAGTTAAGGTTCATGTTATAGCTTTCCACTTGTCCATCTATGTATCTATCTTGGATTGGTTTTGTCTTGACTCAAAACTTAAACTTCCTATACTATCTTGGGATCTCCATCCATTACATGTGGTTTTAATCACATGAAAATGAGGGGAAAAGGGTTTACATAAAAGAAACCATTACCATGAAGGTCTTTACATAATAAGAGGATATAAGGTATGAAATCCAATAATTTAATTTAATAATAAATTAAATCAAACCAATCACATACAAAGTTTTGGTCTATGATCATGATTATCCACATACAAGCAATGAATTATGCATTTCATAAAACTATAATTCAATTCTTAATCTTTATTTTTTAAGATAAATCATCCTTGAATCAATTAATTATTATCTTTAATTAATCAATTATTTTATCTTAATTCTCATTCAAATTTCCTTAACATTCTCATCCATCATAATTTTAAACAAATTAAATAAATTTATTTAAATTTGACTATATAAATAAATGTACCATAGAGGAATCACAATGAATACTCATCTGAATATATCAAAAATGTATTAAACTCGTATACTGTTTACTCTTGTGACATATGGCATACATGAATTACCACATAATTTCATGATGTGTACTATCAACTTAATGATTACATGAATTACATGATTTTTTTGTCACGTGTTATGATTCAATGCATGTAGAGTAACAACAGTAATATGACTCATACATGATATAAAGATCTAAACATTACACAGATATTAATTAAATATATATGTATATTTATATTAAAACTTATCACATGGCATGTCCTATCAACTTAATGACCACACGTAAGCACATGTTGATAAGGTTTACATAGTATAATAAATATATTTTAAATATGTGCAATTTGGTATAAGTACAAGGAGTGTGCATGGATATATGTGGCATGTACTTCTCTCACCATCTATTTGAGGCGCATGCCTGGGGACTCGGCATGTAAACCATGCCTTGTAAAATTAGAGTACATGGCATGTATAATCAACTACAGAGCGTATGGTCTCTGACTTACATGGTCACCATTCAAGAAGTATATGTATGGTAATACATGGCCTATATATGACTAAAAGGGACTACACACCATGTACGGGGGATACATGGAAAGTACTTTAGTTGATCGTGTGTCAGGCAGGCCCAATCAATATGTGGTGTAAGAAATAAATGCACCACATATCATCAATGCACATGGTTTGAATTAATTTCTGAATTAATTCTTGATGAATTGAATACAATTAAACATCATGTAACTCTATTTACATGGTGTGTACTCATGTTTTATTTTTTCAAAATCCTCAACACCTCCGGATGATATCTTTTATTTTATTTCATTCATAAAATTAATTGTATTAACTAGATCTGTGATAAACAGAGAAGGAAGAAGTGTATCTTGCAATTCGGATTAAAATAATGATTAAAATTGAATTAAAAACTAAATGAGAAATGTGTAAATCATTAATGGTCTTTAAATAATTATAAATAATTATGTGACCATTATAATACCACTTTTTGGTTTAGGGTGCAGTGGAAGAGTGTGATTGGGTCATGCCCAACTTTTCTTTTTTGTCATGTTCGATGATCAATCTCAGATTTACACAATGATAAATATCGTGATCTATGGAATTGAATCAAAGAAAATAGAAAAGGTATAGAATGTTGGAACCAGATAGAGGATCTTCATATATTATTTATAATTAATTTAATTAATTAAAGAATTACCTTGTTAGAATTCTTTCTTCATTGATGGATATGACAATAGATCGGTGTTGTATGGTCATTACGTTGTGGGAATCAAAGTAGATCCCTTATAGTAGTGATCCAAACATGATCCACAAATCTCCAAACATCATTTTCGGATTCTCTGGGTGCTAGCACGACATATCATATCACTTTCATCGTCCACCATTGATTTCCTTGAGAACCGCTTTCAAAGCGTCCTTCTGGATCTCTCTTGACTTGAGAGTCAGAGGTGGAGGAATATCGCTCTCTGATCTTGGAAGCATTCTTGGAGAAGGGAGCTCTCTTGGTCTTGAGAGGATTATACAAATCCATTGTCACAACCAAAAAAAATGAATTGTCTCTATGATAAAATAATATAATTGGGGTTTTGTATTGCTAGGGTTAAAAATAAATAACAACATAAGTGCCCTTTATTATTTATTTAATACCTATTAAACCCCATGTTAAATAATAATAATATTATTATTATTATTTCTTGACATGTTCTTAACTTGTGAATTAAATTAAATATTATTTAATCAAACAATATTCAATATTTATTATTTTCACCTGATCATTAAACTCAGTCCACCATTCCTCCACAATATTTATCAAACCCTGAATAATGACTATTTATTTATTAAATAGATATCAGTTCATTATTCAAAAATAAATAAATAAATATTATATTCATTATATATCACATAAATATTTATTAAATATTCTATTTACATTATATTCTCTAGAATAACGGGTGACGGAATATATGAGATCAAAAAAACATGAATAATTATTAAATCATGTGCGGGAATAATATTTATTCAACTTGTTAAATAATAAATAATATTATTATTATTTTGTAACACCCCAAGATTTCATAGTGTGTTATTTCTTCAAAATAATTCAATAACTTGCACTACACGCAACACCGAGTTCAATCACACCATGACTTACAAAAAAAAAAAAGCCATCCAAAAGAGGTTATGAATAGTATTATCTAAATTTTAAACTTTATATAATCCTTATAATTTTAGAATCCATATTATGAGTTTCTTAGATATAATGCAAGAACAAATTCATTTTCAGTATTGCACTTTTATCAACTTTTAATAGTGAACCCTTTTTAAATACAATATTTTAAACTTTTTGACTAAATGGGGACATCAAAAATTTAAAATGAAACATCCCAAGCTTCCACGGTACGCTTTCTTTGAATAATACAGTAGCGTGTGTTGTACGCAACCTTGAGTTTTAACACACACCACAACCAATCAAACTAGCCGTTATGAATAGTAATACCTACTTTTCGAAATTATATATATTATATATTTTAAAATGGACTTCATTTCTGGATTCGGAATTTCAAATTTAGCCTAAGGTGAAATTTTGGTACTTTTCGGATAACTTTCATATTTTGATGAATAGTAAAAATTACTAAATTTTAATTAAAAACAACTTTTTTAATCAAAATAATTAATAGTGATAAATTATGAATAGTAAAAATTACTAAATTTTTTAATTAAAAACACGCTTTTTTTTACAGCGGGAATTAATTTTAAATTAATTTCTGCCACTTCTGTGTTTTGAATTTAGAAAAATGGAATTCATATTTGGAATCAGGATGTTCAAATTGTGTAAATAGGTAACTTTTATTTTTAGACATTTTGAATAATTACTGCGGTAAAACCATGGTTAAGGGTAAATCTGGTGAATAAGGGTTAAAAATAATATTATAATAATACTAAATTACCCTAAAACGTGTCCTAGCCTTATTGGTTGATACATGTTCGACCATAGGCATCTTTGGGTGGATTTGGGGACCCCATGGTGCCACTTGTAGGTGATAGGAACACTTTATTTTAATTAAGTTAAAATGAATACAAAAATGACACAAGCATATATCTTTTAGAAAAACAATTTTTACATAGGGTTATATATGTTGGATTTTAGATTATAAATATTCATTAGAAATATAAAAATATTTCCTACATAATGAAATTTTATTTATAATTTTTAGACATTAAATATTTTATTTTATTTATGACACAATGATGATGCAGTAATTACTAAAATAGTGCAAAATTAAATTAATTAATATTATAAATACCCAAATAAATATAATATGAACCTTTAAATGAATTAAACTAATTTTATAGGATAATATGATATATTAGGATTGAGTTAATTTACGTTTTTCGAAGTAATCAATCTGTTATGAGTTTCAAAAAAATCAACTACTGAATAGTGTCAAAATTGACATAAAAGAGTTCTTAAAACAAATATTATATTATTAATTGATATTAAATTCCTAAAAATCTAAGGTTCGGCCAAGAGACTTATATAATGATAGTTTCATCATTAATGGACCACTTGGGGGTCTCTTGGATGTATATAGTAAGTTTATTAACCATGTTATATAAAAATACAAAGAGACATTGTAAAAGTGAAACTAATTAACTTGGAGTTAATACTTAAATATAAGGTTAATATAAGTAACCAAACCTGTCTAAATTCTATTAGTTGAGTTGTTTTCGACCCATACCCAACTTAACCTTTGAATAGTCAACTTTGGAGCCATTGGAAACCGAATATTAATTTATTATAAACTAATATCTCTAGCTTTTCCAAAGGTGCCCCTCACCCCTCTTATAAAAGGGCACTCCTCCTTCTCATTTCTTCACACCTTCAAAGCCTTTTGTTTCGGCCAAAATCTGCCACAATACTCTCCCAACATCCCTCACTACAACTTAGAGGATTTATTTTGATCAGAAAGCAAACCTAAGGATCCCTTTTGATCACATCAAAAGGAAGAACCCGAAGAAGAGGTAATGTTTTCACCACCACTTTTCAAGTTCCTTTCTTCTTCCACTTCTTCTTCCTTTGTTGTTACCATTCTAAAATAATAACTCCAGTATCATATATATAATGTGATGTTATTATAAATATGGTACAACCATATTCAGTATTCTATCCACCCTTTGAATAACATGTCACCATACGTGCGTACGTACGGCTTACCGTCTCCACGTCGTGGTGTAATTGTTATTCAATATATTATTATTTTGGATGGGTATAATAATGATATGTAACTCATATAAATAATAAATATAACATGTTAATGATTCTGTATATATGATATACAATCCATTTATATATTATTTTAATATCAAAAGAATGATATTATCACTCGTGCGTACGTACGGACTACCGTCTCCACGAACGCGATGAGATTCATTCTCCATCGTATCCATTCAAGTATAATTATCATTTGATGATTTAAAAATAATGTTTAAGGACTTGATATCATTCTGGATATGAATAATATACAACCTATCCTTTACAAACATGTATTACGTAACAAAACATACAAAAGAAAACAAGTAAGTTCACACCCGAAACAACGATAATACTAAGATATTATTATCAAATCAATATTAAAAGATCATCTATGATATCATATTAATGTATATGATTCTTGTATAATTTAGTAACAATTATTTCACCATTATACAGGATTTTAACCTACCCCAAAAAAGGAAAAGTACAAGGTAAGGTATTTTCTTATCTCACATTCAATTCCGTGAGATTTCCATTATTCACCAGTAAATTATTGAAAGTGGTGTATTGTGTACTGGAATTTGATATATATTATCATGATTATCTTGATATTCATGTTATTCTGTAAATAATTTGGTGGTTATTAACTTTTGGCCATACGACTCAGTTGATTAACGTGGTAAGGGATTTTCTTATCTCACATTCAATTCCGTGAGATTTCCATTATTCGCCACTAAATTATTGAAAGTGGTGTATTGTGTACTGGCATTTGATATATATTATCATGATTATCTTTATATTCATGTTATTCTGTAAATAATTTGGTGGTTATTAACTTTTGTCCATACGACTCAGTTGATTAACGTGGTAAGGGGTTTTCATCTCACTCTTTATTTCCGTGAGATTCATGCCATATTTCCACTATTATCTTTTGTGTGGTGTATGTACTGCCCATAATTGTATTCTTTGTGTAATACACATTACATTATGTGTATTTACATTTTAATTGTATGATACCTCTTTCACGGGTTGTATGTTTCATAAGTTACCAAATTGGTAAGGTTTTATTTCGCAATCTCTTCATTATCCGAGGTTGTTTATACATAATTATCTACTGGGACCTCGTTATCATCCACGTCCATGTTTCTTCAAAAATGTATTTCAAAACATTTTTAATATTTAAAATAATATGGGTTAAATTCATTTATACCCTTGTTTGACTTTTTATAAGAGTTTCATAAAGGAATCTTTCCTTCGTTTTCCAAACAAGGTGCTTTTAACCTTTTCAGTAAAATTAAGTTAAGAATGTCTTTTTTAACTTATACGACAGGTGTGGTTATTCTCTGACATTATTACACCTTTGAAGATTACCTTATACGCTTGTAAGTATATTTTCAAAATAAATATTTTCTTTTATAATTATGTTATTTTTAAATGATTTCAAAAAAAAAGAGATATTTCTCTCAAATATATGAAAATCCAGTGCAAATGTATACGTATTTAACACAAGCTTAAAAATGTTTTCAGAAAACCTGACTCTCGAGTTTGGTATACAGGAAGGGATTGGGAGTGGACCCATCATGTCCTGTAATTAGTCGAGCAGTATCAGAATTAGTTATTTTGTTTTCATAAGCTTGCATAATGTTTTCAGAAAAACACTGGAGTGTATTTTAGCAATTTTTAAAGTAAATATCTTCTTAAAAATTGCATCGGTAGGTCTCATGAGACAAACTAGTGTCTTGGCACAATGCCTTGGAAAAATCTTATTTGTAGTCTTGGCACGAGGCCCTGGCTCTGTGGTTATGATAGTCTGGCATTATGCATTCCAACATTATGAAAGTGGTTATTGATATTGCATGTGATTATTCGATTAGTAGAATATCCATGTGAATAAGTAAATGGAATTATTTCATTTTATTTATGCCATACTATGTTGATGTTAAAGTTTAAAAGGCTTTTGTTTTAGTTATACATTACCTTAAATGTTTATTCTTATTTATGAAAGTTTCTGCTATATTGTTATCCTTACTGGGCATTTGAGATCACCCCTTTTCTATGTTTTATTTTCCCAGGATGTGAAGAAGTAAATTATGAATGACTTGCAGGGATATTATGAGGGGTTAATAGTGTGGACTATGGAGACAATATGTTGTTGTAGTAGTTCTTTTTTATTTTGATGATGTAATGTAAAACTTATGAATATATCTAGTGTTTCCAAGGCTACTAAACCAATCTGTCTTTCGAGATTTGATCTTTCTTGTGATCATGCCAATGTTATGTAATTAATGCACCGACTCTGGGTAACTGGGGTCGGGGCGTTACAGTAGGTATCAGAAAAAGTTTAGTACAAACCTTGGAAGCTAGATTTAGATAAACTCTGATTAGAGCATGTAGACCTAAGATAAACTTTGATGATTAGTATAGAATAACTTCCTAGAATTTTGGTATTGTAGAGATTTTGTGAGTTTTCCGAGAAATACATCCCTGTCTGGATACGAACAGGTAGAGGCGGCTCTGGCACAGATGTACCTAGGGGTAAAACCCGAAAACACCACTTTGAGTTAGACTCGAATGGGAACTGGTGCACGACAACGGGTCTTGCTGCACTCTTGGTTACGACACTCCCGGGGGATTTGCTTTGGATAATTCTCATTTTCTTTACAAACCATTATGAAGGGTTTATGAGTATATACATCCTCAAAGGAGACATTTTTATGATTGTGGATTATATCCATAAATATTTCAATTTATGTTTAGTGTTTTATAAGTATGGGATTATGTATTTTGATTCATAAACTGATCTAGTGTATGTCATTGTTTAGAAATGGCGCCCAGTAGAAGGAATGAGAACTCCAGAAATGCACATGATCCAAAGAGAAGGAAGGATCATATCTTTCATGGTCTTAAGCTAGAATTTATAAGAGAAATAGTCTCCCATGTATTATCATCATATGAAGAAATAATATCATGTGTTGATAAGATAAGTAAAGAGTTTACTGAGTCCTATGGCTTTGAATGGAAGCAAGAGAAGAAAAGGATGGAAGAGAGAAAGATGGATAAAGGGAAGAGGGAAAAGAAGAATTTTCCTATATGTGGTAACTGTGGAAAGAAACACCCTGGAACTTGCCTGAAAGGAATGGGAGTTTGTTATAAGTGTGGAGGAAAAGGGAACAAAGTACGTGACTGCATGGGTAAGAAAATGGTTTTAAATGTACAATGCTTCATTTGCAAGGAGTTTGGACACTACGCGATCCTATGTCCCAGTCATCAGACTAGGCCGCAAATGATGTTATTGGATAATAATCAAGTTATGATACTACCACAGATGAAGAGGAATGATTAGAGTTCTTATGTTGATTATGTCAATTGAGTGTTGTATCAACAATGTACTTGTTAAAATAATTATGGAGTATATAAGGATTGTACTGCAGTACTATTTCATTAAGGACTTGAGATTGTGTGGAACAAAGAAATGTGACTCAATAGAAGGTTAATTTTTTGGAAAATATATGTTTGAGAGAAAGATAAACCATAATATTGTTCTGATACCGAGGTAGTGATTTTATAATAATACATGATTGATTTGGATAAATTATATTGGATATTCTTGACTACCTTGAAGCTAATTAATGATTTGCCTATTCCATCATTGTTGGGGTTTAAAACATTTTTGGATTGATGAAGTATATCCAGCATTCTATATGGAATAAGGGAGCATGAATGTAATCAATAAGGAATATGGTAATACATGATGAAGGTATTCATATGCTATTACGGGGTAAAAAGGATCTATATTATGTTTACCTTCCTTATAAATGTTGGACTGTGAGTTTGGACAGAAGTATTTTGGATAGTTCGAGTTTGGATTATTTTGGATTGCCATAAAAGGACAACCTGGAGGTCGGGCGGCAACCCGTCACGTCCGGCAAGTCTGCGAGACTTGAACCCGCAACCGAAGGGCGACAAGGGTGTATCACCTACCACTGGCCCACGAGATATCCTGGATTAAATAATGTAGATTTTATTAAAAGATCTTGTAGATGAATTATAAATTCGTTTATTTTGGAACCCTACACGAATAGTGTAAATAGAATTTTTTTTACATTCTGTTATCTTTTAGAGTGAAAGATGAGTTTGTGGTAGAAATTTATTAATGGATAAATCTCTAATTATAAAGTAAGTATATCTCCTTATGATCTTATCCAATCTCATAAATAAATTCCTCAACATTAAGAAAAGCAACTTAGAATAAAATTTTTTTCCAAGATGGTACCTTAAATCATCACTAATTTATGGCTTTGGGATTGTTGGCCTTTTCATAGCCATGTACTCTACCACTCTCCATCAGATAATTGATGGTTAGATTTTTCTTCCATATCCATATTTTCCTACATAGAACCCTAGTATGTGTTATTTTCGGTAATCTTCATACTTTATACTCTTTATTTTAAATAGAGGCCTCATTAATTCATTTTTCGATGTGGGATTTCAACTAAGATATTTTGAAACGTCAAAAATGTGTTATCCTAATACCCTATGTTTTTTTGAACCGATGGTATTTCAAATCATCATAGATTGATTAATTTAAGGACCTCAATTTTATACTTGTTTGTGATTTATGACCTCAATCACTACCTATAAATATTTACGTTTTTCCTCCAATTATATGTCTCTAATTGCCACCAATGTTCTCCTAATCGAGATCATAATTTGGTAGTGACCCTTTCATTTCTTTTTTCCTCATATTAAGACTAAATTTTAGTAACCCAATTTCCGATGTGGATTTTCCCACAAATATATTTTCTATTTTCAACCTTTTATTTTCGAAGAACAATTTCAAATTGCGAGGATGCAATTTATTGAAGGAGGGGAGAATGTAACACCCCAAGATTTCATAGTGTGTTATTTCTTCAAAATAATTCAATAACTTGCACTACACGCAACACCGAGTTCAATCACACCATGACTTACAAAAAAAAAGAAGTCATTCAAAAGAGGTTATGAATAGTATTACCTAAATTGTAAACTTTATATAATCCTTATAATTTTAGAATCCATATTATGAGTTTCTTAGATATAATGCAAGAACAAATTCATTTTCAGTATTGCACTTTTATCAACTTTTAATAGTGAACCCTTTTTAAATACAATATTTTAAACTTTTTGACTAAATGGGGACATCAAAAATTTAAAATGAAACATCCCAAGCTTCCACGGTACGCTTTCTTTGAATAATACAGTAGCGTGTGTTGTACGCAACCTTGAGTTTTAACACACACCACAACCAATCAAACTAGCCGTTATGAATAGTAATACCTACTTTTCGAAATTATATATATTATATATTTTAAAATGGACTTCATTTCTGGATTCGGAATTTTGAATTTAGCCTAAGGTGAAATTTTGGTACTTTTCGGATAACTTTTATATTTTGATGAATAGTAAAAATTACTAAATTTTAATTAAAAACAACTTTTTTAATCAAAATAATTAATAGTGATAAATTATGAATTTGAGTGGTTTTAAAGTATATTTAGAATATATTTTTAACATTTAATATAATGTTGTTCATTGGACATAATTTTATAATTAAACCGAACATAAACAAGTGTCAATCTTTTGATAGTTATTATCTCTTAAAAACACGCTTTTTGTTTTGACAGCGGGAATTAATTTTAAATTAATTTCTGCCACTTCTGTGTTTTGAATTTAGAAAAATGGATTTCATATTTGGAATCAGGATGTTCAAATTGTGTAAATAGGTAACTTTTATTTTTAGACATTTTTAAAAATTACTGCGGTAAATATTTTATTTACCATGGTTAAGGGTAAATCTGGTAAATAAGGGTTAAAAAATAATATTATAATAATACTAAATTACCCTAAAACGTGTCCTAGACTTATTGGTTGATACATGTTCGAACATAGGCATCTTTGGGTCGATTTGGGGACCCCATGGTTCCACTTGTAGGTGATAGGGACACTTTATTTTAATTAAGTTAAAATGAATACAAAAATGACACAAGCATTAATCTTTTAGAAAAACAATTTTTACATAGGGTTATATATGTTTGATTTTAGATTATAAATATTCATTAGAAAGATAAAAAGATTTCATACATAATTAAATTTTATTTGTAATTTTTAGACATTAAATATTTTATTTTATTTATGACAAAATGATGATGCAGTAATTACTAAAATAGTGAAAAATTAAATTAATTGATATTATAAATACCCAAATAAATATAATATGAAACTTTTAATGAATTAAACTAATTTTCTAGGATAATATGATATATTAGGATTGAGTTAATTTACTTTTTTCGAAGTAATAAATCTGTTATGAGTTTCAAAAAAATCAACTATTGAATAGTGTCAAAATTGACATAAAAGAGTTCTTAAAACAAATATTATATTATTAATTGATATTAAATTCATAAAAATATACGGTTCGGCCAAGAGACTTATATCATGATAGGTTAATCATTAATGGACCACTTGGGGGTCTCTTGGATGTATATAGTAATTTTATTAACCATATTATATAAAAATACAAAGAGACATTGTAAAAGTGAAACTAATTAACTTAGAGTTAATACTTAAATATAAGGTTAATATAAGTACCCAAACCTGTCTAAATTCTATTGGTTGAGTTTTTTTCGACCCCTCCCCACCTTAACCTTTGAATAGTAAACTTTGGAACCATTGGAAACCGAATATTAATTTATTATAAACTAATATTTCTAGCTTTTCCAAAGGTGCCCCTCACCCCTCTTATAAAAGGGCACTCCTCCTTCTCATTTCTTCACACCTTAAAAGCCTTTTGGTTCGGAAAAAATCTGCCAAAATACTCTCCCAACATCCCTCACTACAACCTAGAGGCTTTAGTTTGATCATAAAGCAAACCTAAGGATCCCTTTTGATCACATCAAAAGGAAGAACCCGAAGAAGAGGTAATGTTTTCACCACCACTTTTCAAGTTCCTTTCTTCTTCCACTTCTTCTTCCTTTGTTGTTACCATTCTAAAATAATAACTCCAGTATCATATATATACTGTGATGTTATTATAAATATGGTACAACCATATTCAGTATTCTATCCACCCTTTGAATAACATGTCACCATACGTGCGTACGTACAGCTTACCGTCTCCACGTCGTGGTGTAATTGTTATTCAATATATTATTATTTTGGATGGGTATAATAAAGATATGTAACTCATGTAAATAATAAATATAACATGTTAATGATTCTGTATATATGATATACCATCCATTTATATATTATTTTAATATCAAAAGATTGATATTATCGCTCGTGCGTACGTACGGACTACCGTCTCCACGAATGCGATGCGATTCATTCTCCATCGTATCCATTCAAGTATAATTATCATTTGATGATTTAAAAATGATGTTTAAGGACTTGATATCATTCTGGATATGAATAATATACAACCTATCCTTTACAAACATTTCTTACGTAACAAAACATACAAAAGAAAACTAGTAAGTTCACACCTGAAACATCAATAATACTAAGATATTATTATCAAATCAATATTAAAAGATCATATATGATATCATATTAATGTATATGATTCTTGTATAATTTAGTAACAATTATTTCACCATTATACAAGATGTTAACCTACCCCAACAAAGGAAAAGTACAAGGTAAGGGGTTTTCTTATCTCACATTCAATTCCGTGAGATTTCCATTATTCGCCACTAAATTACTGAAAGTGGTGTATTGTGTACTGGAATTTTCATATATATTATCATGATTATCTTTATATTCATGTTATTCTGTAAATAATTTGGTGGTTATTAACTTTTGGCCATACGACTCAGTTGATTAACGTGGTAAGGGATTTTCTTATCTCACATTCAATTCCGTGAGATTTCCATTATTCGCCACTAAATTATTGAAAGTGGTGTATTGTGTACTGGAATTTGATATATATTATCATGATTATCTTTATATTCATGTTATTCTGTAAATAATTTGGTGGTTATTAACTTTTGGCCATACGACTCAGTTGATTAACGTGGTAAGGGGTTTTCATCTCACTCTTTATTTCCGTGAGATTCATGCCATATTTCCACTATTATCTTTTGTGTGGTGTATATACTGCCCATAATTGTATTCTTTGTGTAATACACTTTACCTTATATGTATTTACATTTTAATTGTATGATACCTCTTTCACGGGTTGTATGTTTCATAAGTTACCAAATTGGTAAGGGTTTATTTCGCAATCTCTTCATTATCCGAGGTTGTTTATACATAATTATCTACTGGGACCTCATTATCATCCACGTCCATGTTTCTTCAAAATGTATTTCAAAACATTTTTAATATTTAAAAGAATATGGGTTAAAGTCATTTATACCCTTGTTTGACTTTTTATAAGAGTTTTATAAAGGAATCTTTCCGTCGTTTTCCAAACAAGGTGCTTTTAACCTTTTCGGAAAAATTAAGTTAAGAATATCTTTTTTAACTTATACGACAGGTGTGGTTATTCCCTGCCATTATTACACCATTGAAGATTCCCTTACACGCTTGTAAGGATATTTTCAAAATAAATATTTTCTTTTATAATTATGTTATTTTTAAATGATTTCAAAAAAAAGAGATATTTCTCTCAAATATATAAAAATCCAGTGCAAATGTATACGTATTTAACGCAAGCTTAAAAATGTTTTCAGAAAACCTGACTCTCGAGTTTGGTAGACATGAAGGGATTGGGAGTGGACCCATCATGGCCTGTAATTAGTCGAGCAGTCTCAGAATTAGTTATTTTGTTTTCAGAAGCTTGCATAATGTTTTCAGAAAAACACTGGAGTGTATTTTAGCAATTTTTAACGTAAGTATCTTCTTAAAAATTGCATCGGTAGGTCTCATGAGACAAAATAGTGTCTTGGCACAAGGCCTTGGCAAAATCTTATTTGTAGTCTTGGCACGAGGCCTTGGCTATGTGGTTATGATAGTCTGGCATTATGCATTCCAACATTATGAATGTGGTTATTGATATTGCATGTGATTATTCGATTAGTAGAATATCCATGTGAATAAGTAAATGGCATTATTTCATTTTATTTATGCCATACTATGTTGAAGTTAAAGTTTAAAAGGCTTTTGTTTTAGTTATACATTGCCTTAAATGTTTATTCTTATTTATGAAAGTTTCCGCTATATTGTTATCCTTACTGGGCAGCTCACCCCTTTTCTATGTTTTATTTTCCCAGGATGTGAAGAAGTAAATTATGAATGACTTGTATGGATATTATGAGGGGTTAATAGTGTGGACTATGGATACAATATGTTGTTGTAGTAGTTCTTTTTTATTTTGATGATGTAATGTAAAACTTATGAATATATCTAGTGTTTCCAAGGCTACTAAACCAATCGGTCTTTCGAGATTTGATCTTTCTTGTGATCATGCCAATGTTATGTAATTAATGCACCGACTCTGGGTAACTGGGGTCGGGGCATTACATATTTAACTGAGATTTTGGATAAACTTAGTGTGTGACCCTCTTGGCCTCTTTCTCAGTGGAATTAGGTGAATCAGCTTAAAGTTCAAGGTTAGTATTTAGAAACATGCCAAAACACCCATAGATAAATAAGTTAGTGTCGCAACGATATAATACCTCATACAGATGCTTACTGTGTAATATAATCTCTTTATCAGGATATCTCTAATGAAGAAGATTTCATGTTAGTTCCATCAAACTATGTGCTTGATGTCTCTTTCATTGACTTCCTAAAAATTGAACTTTCCTATATAACACCATAACCATGTATTTATTTAGGCTATATCATTTCAATAAAAATTCCTGAGATGTCAACTTCTGTTAAAGAACAAAAGAGACAAAATCATTCTCATGTTATTCATTAATTTAATAATACTCGTGACACACCCAACGTATCCTACCTCACTAAAAACATTTTTCATCACAATTTTTATTAATACATCATAGTACATGACTCATAATACTCATTAATAATAATCTTAAATTCCATGGACTAATACACACGTCCGCTAATAGGAACATCCTATAAGTCTCCACCCTTGATAGCCTATATCATTTATGTCACTCAAATGATATCATCCGGCTATAGAGCATTTATTTAAGAATTGTTTCATAGCACTTTCAGATTTTCATCATAGTGGGGAACTACTATGACCTTTTAGTATGACATCTACTCTTGGGTAGGGGTGTAATCGAGTCGAGTCAAGCAGATACAGGATGATACTTGATCTCGAGATGGATGCATAATATCAATATTCAATACTCAACTCGACTCAATACGTTCCTGAATTTGAAATCTCGAGCTTGAATCAAATCAATAAATGAGCTACTCGAGAACGATCGATTAAGATCGACTAATGCGATTAGCTCGATTATTACTTAGACTCAAGCTCGATTGTACCATAGCTCGAGCTCGATTTTCCCATAGATCAAGCTCAAACTCGAGCTCAAATATCAAATACATATAAGTATAATTAAAATTTCTATTTTTTACATTGAAAATTCATATTTAAAAATATTACAGAAATCAATGAAAAACATAAAAAATAATTCAACTATCTTAACAAACATCAATAAAATGGATTGTTTTAATATTAATTGGAATCCATTGGAAAAAATAAAAACAAAGCAATGATAATGATTCCTATACACAATAAGAAATATCCTACTCATCACATAACCACTTTGAAGATCCACATAATTCGTTCAAAAATGTGCAACAATCCAAGACTCCATCATCTATGCATGATACTTCAAAAGTGTGCAGCCTTCAAAAATGTGCAGCAAGCCTGACTCCCTTCAAAAATGTGCAGCATCCTTCAAATTTAAAAATGTGTATCAGACTTCAAATATGTGTAGCAGGTTTAGAAAAAATACTTCAAAAATGTGCAGCATCCTTCAAATTCCAAAATTTCCAGCAGCCATCAAAAATGTGAAGCCAGCCTAGAAAAAAAATACATCAAAAATGTGCAGCAGCCTTCAAATTCAAAAAATTGTATCAAAACTTGGAATAAACACTGATAAAATTAATTAACATTTATTGAAATTATTATTTATTATAATTAAAAAAAATTGAAAACTAAACACTTATTTAAATAATGATTCTTGAAATACTAATGTAAAAATGAATTACAAACTTACATAACCATTCCCCTTAAATAACATTTTTGAACAAAATAAGTAAATGGATGTAGAAATGACTTACAAACTTCCAGAAGCACCATGTTTGAAAAAAATGGATTTGTACAGAATGACTTTTTACTAAACAGAATTTAAAAAATTATACAATTATGTACAAAAACGGAATACCAGAGAGGACCATTTTTAGTCTTTCACAGCCTTGGACTGTAAGAAAATTGATGAAACATAGATAAAAAAATTATGAAACAAGATTTTATGGTATGAGTTGAATAGAATAGATACTGGTATGGCTACACAAGTGACTTTAACTTCCATTTTAGGTGCCACATCAAATAATAATAGAAACAGTTAACAGCAGATAAAAATAATAATAAAGTCATGAAAAAATGTGTTTTTTCATGATTTTTTTTTTAAAAAAGATACATTCATTAGTTGAATCTAAAATGACATTATTTCTTTCTTCATAAATTAAAAAATAAAAGTAAAAACACAAGAGATTAATTATAAAAAAAATTCAATTATGATACCTTATCAATTTTTTTCACACCATGAAAATTAAGACACCAATATCCTACAAAAGTAAATATTGAACTATCTCAGGAGAAAATGAGGATAGATAAGTGTCAATAACTCTACTCCCCACACTAAATGTTGCTTCTGAAGAAACTATTGTGATAGGATTTTCAAGTATAACAGCATCCGTCTTAGAAATAATTTGATACTTCAATGTATTAGCCTTCTGCCACTCTAATGCATTAAAAGAATAAAAATACCCTTCAAAAATGAATCATTCCTCTTCTAAATAAATGTCTAAATTTAATTTTTATAGATGAATAGTCTCAATAGACTTCACATTATTTGAAAATTCAGACCAGCCCAAAGTATATGGCACTACACCCCAACTACTAACATCACCACCCACTCCAACAATAGAACTTCATTGACTGATACCCATATATTCATTAGTGTATTGCACAAAAATTTCATACAAAATTTCATAAAAATGAGAAATATTTTTCTTCCATTCATTTTCATGATAAAATTGAGAAAAAAACTCAATCACCCTCATTTTTCACCTCGGATCCAATGTTACAGCAATGGACATCAACAAATTACATTCTCCCCAATATTTTTCAAATTTTCTATTTATATTCCCAACCATTTGTTGAATAAAATTATCCTCTCTTGTTGATTTATTATCCAACAAAACTTTTATCTGGTATAATTCATTCAAAAAAAAAGTTTGAAGTTGGATAATTACTGCCGAAGATAATCTTAGTAACAGAATTAAACACTTCCAAAATATGACAAACCTTTTCCACTTTTTACCAATCTTCATTACTTGGGAAACAGTGGTAATGAGACTCTCATTCCTTAAACCATATAAATACATCTATGAATTTAATTAAAAATGATAACATTTATAATGTTTAATTCCAATGGGTCTTGCATTCAAGAATCAATTTTTTATGAGGCAATTGAAGTTGTTGTGCTATCTCAAAAAATAAGTTCAATCTTACCTCTTTTTGATTGATGAAGTTAACACTTTCATGAACTTCATATATCACATGATTAATCTTATAAAGACCATCTTGAACCATGAGATTCAAAATATGAGCACAATAAAGAACATGAAATACATTCCCATCACAAATTAATCATTAATTTCTTGAAAATGTATCTCTTATAATTCTAATATCAACATCATTGTTTGAAGAATTATCCATAAAAATTGTAAATATTTTATTTTCAATTATCCACTCCTTCAAACATTTGAAAATACAATAAAAAATATCAACACCATGACATGGAGGAGGTATGTGAAGAAAACATATAATGCGCTTTTGTAATCTCCAATTGACATAAATAAAGTGCGCAATGAGAACCACATAGTCAATTTTTTGATTTTTTAACTTCCATAAATTAGTTGTCAAACTAATCTTATCAACAGATCTTAATAATCCCATGAGTTTTTTCTTTTCAGTTTTGTTAATTTTCATGCAATCCTTCTTAATAGTATTGTGTGATATTTTCTCCCACTTAGGCATCCCGCATCTTTGCATCATGTTAAATACTTCTTCTTTCACAATTGAAAACGAATGTTCATGCATGAGTATCCATTGTGCAGTTGCCTACCTCATTTTTCTCATATCAAACTTTCCATCTGTTAGAGCAAGTAATATTTGTGCACTTCCACTAATGTTAGTAGGCTAAAAATTGATCCTTTTTTTATTCTGATAAATTTTTCATTTCAAACAAGTCTCCAAATGTTTGATAAATTGTGTCATGCTTTTACTTATCTTTATAGATAATTTTCTCTTGCAATAAATGCACTCCCCTTTTTTAGAACCATCTGGAAGACTAAATTCATTGAATTCTAACCAAATAGCAGAGGTTTTTTTCCTCTTATTCCTGTTAACATTTTCTTCTTCGTCATTCTCTAGAACAATATCATCGTCACCCCATTCTTTATTACTACTATCATTGGATGGCATATTCACATCAACATTTTCATCAACATTATCATTTTCTAATGTTTGGCACTTATATGACTCTTCCAAATTTATAAATGAATGATGGATTGTGCTTGACATATTTAGCACTCTAGAGTGAAAAATCTCATCAAGTTCATAAAAATTTTATATAATAAATGATTTGACCAATAAATAAACATTTATTAGAAGTGTTGAATTTAAGTAGGGAAAAAATAATTTGACAAACAAAAAAATCAGAACTTATTATAAACAGCAGGTTTCAATTTACAAAAAAGAAATTAATTGGACAAAAAAGTAAATCTTATTAGAAACAATAACTTTTATTGTACAAAAAAACATTTTACAAAAAAATTGCTTTATCAATATAAAATATATATATATATATATAAATAAATTCAACAAAAAATTCAATATTTTTAAATTCATAATTAACTACCATTTGATGAACACTATGAAACAAATCGGTTTTTTTGAATTCATAATTGCCTGCATTTTTAAGAACACTATGTTTTAATAGTGATAAATTCATAAATAAATTCAATAATGAAGAACACAAAAATGAATACAACATACAATGACATATTTTAAACCTAATAAAATTCATCGAACAACTCATTGTGTTTATCCTATCATTAAAATCAAAAACATCAATGTAAAATTCATATTGGGAAATAAACAAATTCAACAATGAAGAACACAAAAATAAATGCAATATACAATGCAGTATTTTACCCTACCATTAAAATCCAATAGGGATAAAAACTCACATGTAAACAAGATAATGAATGAAGATAGATATTGGGAAAATAAATTTTTACCAAAATAGCACTAGCACAAAATAGGGCAAGGGAAGCGCCTCGTTTTATTAGCACTAGATAAAAGCGCCGATACATGTATCCTTTATGAGTGTTAAGGAAAGCACTTATAAAAGGTACACCTTTATCATCGCTTTTCTTAGCACTGATAAAAGTTTTTAATAATCTATTTTCAAAAATAATGTTTATTTGGATTCATTAACTAAAAAATGCATGTTTATAATTAATATTTTTTTTAATATTACAAAAATTTATATATAATGTTTTAAAAAAGTATTTCTACGATTATAATTAAATATATATATATATATATATATATTTAAATAATTATAATATAATAATAAATTTCATTAAATAATAAATATATTTTTTAGATTTATTAGATTTATTAAATTTATTGGATTTATTAGATTTATTGGATTTATTATAGATTTTTAGACTTATATTTATTAGTTTTATTAGACTAATTAATTAGATTTATTAGATTTATTAGATTAATTAAATTATTAGATTTAGTATATTATTATATTTATTATATTTATTTTGTTTATTTTATTTTTAATTAATATATATAAATACCTTTTTAAATTATATAGTTATATTAATTATTTAATATATATGTTGCAATGAATTTGGTCAATAAATATATTGATTATGCATGCATATGTTATGTAACATAATGTTCATTTATAAATTACACCCTTTCTTATTATTCATGTTGTCTATTGATGGCTTGTTTTTTATTGTGTATATTTTCTAGGTATATGATTAATTCATGTTACCCATATATACTATTATGTTCTAAAAAATACTTAAAAATTACATTAAATGTATTTAAATAATAAATATGCTTATAATATTTATAATTATTAAATTTTAATTATATATAAATACTTTTTACATATATTTAATTGTAATTATAATTACAACTTTATATATATATATATATTTAAATAATTATAAAATTATAATAAATACATATATTATAATTATATATATAATTATAATTATATACAAATATTTATAAATATATTTATTTATAGTTATAATTATAACTATAAATAACTGGATATATGTAAATAATTATAAAATTATAATAAATTTATTTATTATACTACTTATAAAGTTATAATATAATTAAATAAATATATTTATAAATATAAACAAATATTTATAATAATAATTCCTGAATGAATATAGATATATTTAAATAACTGAAAAATATAATAAATATATCAATTATATATATTTATATACAAATATTAATAAATAAATACAAATAGTTATAAATATAATTCTAAATAAATGTAGATATATTTAAATAATTAAAAAATTATAATAAATATATTTATATATATTTATAAAATTATAAATATATTTTTTATAATTATATAATTATTTAAATATATATATATATAATGACAACTATAAATAAATATTTATTTATTATAATTTTCAATTATAAATAAGTATATATTTATTTATTAGTTATAAATATAAATAATTATTTATTTACTAGTTATAAACACAAATAATTATTTATTTATTTGAATAATTATTAATTTATAAAGAAAATATTTATTATTTTCATATATAATGTTATATATAATTAAATAAATATATTTATAAATATATAGAAATATTGATAAATATATAAAAATGTTTATATTTATAATTATAAATAAATGTAGATATATTTAAATAATTATAAAATTATAATAAATATATTAAATATATATATATTGATAAAATTATAAAAATTAGAAATATTTATTTGTTATAATTTTATAATTATTTAAATAAATATATATATATATTCATATATATTTATAATTATAAATAAATATGTATTCATATAATAAATAAATATATATTCATATAAATAATTATAAAATTAGAAGAAATATAGTTGTATATAACTACAATCTTATAAATATATATAATTAATATATTTAGTATATATATTCTAAGATTATAAATATAATAAGTATATTTCTTATAATTTTATAATTATTTAATTTCTGTTTTATAAATATATAAATATATATAGTTATAATTATAAATAAATAAATTTATTAATTTATCATATATATAATTTTATAAGTATATATATTAATATAATATCTTTATCAGTGCTTTTTATTTTAGAGCTGATAAAACATACCTTTATCTACGTTTTTTAGTTAAGGCAGAGAAAAGGTTCACCGGGTTTTATAAAAAAAATCCTAACAATCTCTTTTATTCTCACACCCCTTAAGCTCTCGCAGAAGCTGACCCCTACGCTATGACTCCTCCTCCTCCTCCTCTCACGTCACCTCTCCTTGACCATGAATCACACCTCCACCATGTGTCATCACCTCCGTCGTGTGCCACACTATTGTGCGCCTTTAACAGTCTCCTCTACCATAACAGTCTCCTCCATCATACATCTCATCTACCCTTACAGTCTCCTCCGTCGTGCACAAACCTGTCATGCACCTCTCCTCCACCGCATGCCACAGCTATGTCGTGTGCCACACCTTCGTCATGTGCCTCTCCTCTATCGGTGAGTTTTCTCCTCTTTTTCATCTATTTCGTCTTGTTCTCATGTAATTATATTTTTATATTGATGTTCTGATGTGAAGTGTGAAGGCTAAATGCCCCCATTAAAAATTTTGTTCATTGGTGGTCCTTGTTTGTGCACTAAATGAATTGCTTGTTGGTTGGTGTTACTCTTCATATTTTTTTCTTGGATTTTGTGTGACTCGGTTGTGCATTTGAAGTGTAATTCCACTAGATCATAGTGTAATTTCTTTTTAATGATGAGGATTTATGTCGTTAGGGGTTGAGTAGTATGTCACTTGACATATTTATGTGTTCTCCATTAATGTCAACAAGTTTTAGCTTTGATCTTTCTTGACTGAGGTATGTGTTTCTTTGGAACTCCCTTGTAATACATATTATAAATTTCTTACATGTTTTTAAATGATCTATTATGAAATTATAATCCAATGTTATGACTTTTTTGGGTTTCAATTGGATTGAAAATGGTTTAAATAGTTGGCATAGACTTATGTCACATGCCAAGTGTTTTGTAAAAGGCTCGAGTGGATTTTTTAAAGGAATTTAAATATTTTGAATGTTCAATCAAAAAAAATTTTCTTTAAATTGAATATGTGATATTTTAAAGTCATGTTTTTTAAAATGAATGGAATTAACCTTCATCCTATTTAAATGGTTTTGAGACCCTTAACTCTCATGGCGGATTAATATGTTTTTAAAAGGATATTGAAGTTTAATAAAATATTTCTTATCACATATTTCCTTCAAAAATAAACGGGTTTATTATTATAAAAATTTATTTATAGAAAATGGTTGGGTTTCCAAATGGACTTTCTAGTGAATTTTGATAAATGGGTTTTTGATGAAATTTTAAATGTTGTTCTCAAATGGGTTAAAAATGGATTGGATTCTTGAGTACATTTGTAAAATCCTAGTTAGTAATTTAAAGGAAGTTATTTTATAACTATGAGAGACCCTCAATTAAGCTCCATGCATTTATTATTCATGTTGTGGCTCGTAACCCCATGGGGGATTCTTTATATTTTTATTCTTATTGTGAATCTTATGAAAGGATGTGAAAGGGGATGTTTCTTGTGAGGGTGTAGGAGGTGGGTGAGGTTAAATTTCAAATTATTGAAATTAAATTTATGCGATGATCTATTATTTCATTGGTTACTCAAATCCACTATTGAAATGTCATGGGTGTTCTAGGAGACTAGTAGGTATCCAGATAAGTGAAATCCCTAGTGTGTAGTGAGCTACCTAGTGTAAGGACTTAGTTATATTGAGTGAGTTTCTGAGATGTTTCAGTTTGCCTAGAATGTACTGGAAGGGACCAAGGTTTCTTTTGATCCCCTGGTCCTGATAGATCTTAGTGATTTCTATACGACTACTTGGATATGAAAAGTAAAATAGTATCAACCAAGGTTCCTCATCTCCAGTTCAATATCCAAATACATGAGTCTTAGGATGTTTAACATGATGGTTACAACATTCTTAGGACAAATTAGAAAATTTATTTTCATGGATGGATTGTATTCCCTTCGTTTTTTTTATTATATGGCACCACCATTTGGTTGTTTTCTGGATTATGTTTCCTTGTTTCCTTAGTGCCTATATATGATCATTGTTTCAATTCAAGTGTGTATTTTTTTATTTTCAAATAGGTTGATTTAAATGGTTAAAAAGTTTTATTTAAAAAGGGAAAAATTGTTTATTTATTAAATGAGTTTTAAGAAAATGGCTTTCCATTGTTGTTATTTATGAAAAATAGTTACAGAAAATGTTCTAAAATAGGGATAAACTGTGATTTGACATGTCTTATATGGTTTTAAAGGCCCTCTTTCCATATTTTGATATTTTTATTTCAAATTTTTAGTCATCATTGTTTTTATATTATGAAAAGGGAGGTTGTTTGAAAATATGTAAGTTTGTTGTTTTTACACTTGTTTTATAATTCATGGGAAAGTATATTTTATACCGTATGTTCAAACTAGAACTTTATGAACTATATTATAAAGGGATTCAAATATAATTATTTATGAAATCATATGAATAATTTTTAGCTCACACCCTACATATGAACCGGTGGACATGAGTGTATGACGCTCTTATATCTCCGTTTTCAGTGCCCAATTTTGTTTTGTTCTTAATGCTCATATTGGTTTATGGTTGTACTATGGGATGTGGCAAGTTACTAGGGGTCACTATCATTAATGTTGGAGTTATTTTTGTTTTTATTCCCTTTTTAACTTTCCGTTTCGGATATTTTAGTAATAATGAGTTATGATTTTTTTTAGGAATCAAGTTATTGGTCTAGAGTGGGTTCTTAATCACTACCCTTAATAAAAAATCTTAAGTTTCTATTGGCTAGCTATAATCCCTACATTCATGTTATGGATAAGTCATGGTAGTATATAATACTCTAAATGAGATGGTGTAGGATTCTAAAATGAGATTTGAGTTATATGAGATAAGGATGAACTACTAACTTCAAATTTCCATCTATGATAATACCATTAAAATAGACATGGAATTATATGAGACCTGACCTAAGTTGTGTAGCTCAATATGAGTATTTATATGTTCATGAGTGATCCTTCTAAGATCATAGTGGTAGATTGATGAAAGCACCAATATTAATCATAAATGAGCTTGGTAATGAGTATGTCTGAAATTGTGATGTATCAGGAGTTTTGATTTGAAAATTTTCAGTCTATGATGGTCATATGGTTGCTTATGTGTCTAGAAAGTTGAGAACACATAAGATAAACTTCCCAAATCCTTTCCTAGATTGGGAAATAGTGGTTCTTTCCGTGAGGTGTTATTGGAATACACCCAAAAATGTGTTTGAAAGTATGTTCAACATAACTTTTTTTGGTTTTAAATAACATTAAAATCATTTAAACACTTTTCATGGACGTTGGTTTCATGTGAAGTATTTCTCAACTCACTTTATTGGATTTTCTAAATGGATTTGAATGTTTTGAAAGCGTGTGTAATGATGGTTTCATTTTAACAAGGGGTGTGTGAAGTTTTAAATGAAAATTTGTAAAATATATAGGGTTTTCGATCATTTTAAATAATTAACATTAGTGGGTCATGAAGTTTCCATGAATGATTTATAAAAAATTGAATTGGGGTTTTGAGAAAGAGTGTTTGAAACTAATTGGTTTATTTTAAAAAGGGCGTGTTATTTTAAAGAGTAATTTGTGTAAATGGTTGGTTTTTTTAATGGAATTTCAAATGTGATTTTATAAATAGTTTTCAAAGGAGGCATAAAGTCTATAACTGTTTTTATCCTTGGTTAATTTTTATATCAACATTTTTTATATTTATTTTATTAAAAAATAATATCACGAAATTAAATAATATGGCTATGAATAAAGATAGGATGGATGCCAATCACTTAACAAGAGAGTATGAATATGGAGTGAAAGAGTTCATCATGTTTTCAAAAGATCATGCATATGAACCTTCTCAAATCCTTTGTTAGAGTTTATAGTGTTGTTACTGAAGATAAGTTAGTCTATATGATTTGGAAGAACACTTGATCTTTCATGAAATATATCGAAGCTATAAATGTTGGAATAAACATGGGGGGAAAGTGAATATAGATATTGGTTGGGATAATGGTGCATTTTATGGATCATCTAATATGATTACAGGTGGGGAAAATAAAGAAGACCATATTGAGGATGTGATTACAGAAGTGAATGATGATGAAGATCGTATTAAATAAATGATAAGGATGATTGAAGATGAACTTTGTGATTTCCGAAAATTGTTTGAGTAGATAAAGAGTTGTACAAAGATGCCTTTGTATAGTGGTTTCACTAAATATACATCACTGTTTTCCATACTTAATCCATATAATATGAAGTGGGAAACAGATGGAGTGATGCCAGTTTTATAGAATTACTTTTTCTCTTGAATGACATGCTACTAGAAGATAATGATCTCCTGATCCGAATATACGATGCCAAACGAATGCTACGTTCAATGGGTATGATATTTTAATGAATACATGCATGCCTGAATGACTGTATATTATTTCACGAGAACCATAAATCACTTACAGAATGCCCAAAGTGTGTTTCTTCTCAATACAACAAAGATGAATCTGGTCCTACAAAAGTTATATGGTAATTTCCAATCATTTTAAGGTTTAGGTTCTTAAATGGAAGTGAGGAGACCATAGGGAAATTGACGTGGCACACAGATTGAATAAATAAATATGGGAAACTACATCACTCGAAAGACTCTCCTCAGTGGAAGATAATCGATCATGAGTACCCTAATTTCAAAAATGAACCAAGAAACCATCGTCTTGCATTATCTACAGATGGGGTGAATCCTTTTGGTTTTCAAAGAAACACTCACAGTACAAGGCTGGTTGTGTTGGTAAATTATAGCTTTGCACTGTGGTTATTCATGAAACAGAAACACACCATGCTATTTATTCTTATATCAGGATCGAAGAAACTGAGTAATGATATTGATGTTTATTTGGATCCATTGATCAAGGATTTGAAATTATTATGGGATTTAGGTGTTACGTTGTATGATGCTTATAGAAATAAATATTTCACATTGAGAGACCTGTTGTACAGGATGATAAATTACTTTCCTACTTATGAGAATTTGTTAGGATATAGAATTAAAGGAAGTTATGGGTTTCCCATCTACGAACAAGGTACATAGTCAATTAGGTTGAAACATTCATCGAAAACCACGGTTCTATGACATCGGAGATTTTTACCCCAACGACATAAGTACCGATCTTGGATGACATCATTCGATGGATGTTTAGAAGAATGTACAGCACAATCTCCACTGACTAGTGATCAAATTTTTGAGAATGTAAAGGATATGGACACTTCTTTTGGTAAACCATTTTTTAAAAACCTTAAAAAAATAAGTTGGAAGAAGATATGGGTTTTTTTAAACACCATACTAGAATTTTTTGTATGCCAAACACTTTCTTAATGTTATACATGTTGAGAAAAATGTATGTGACAATGTCATAGACACATTTCTAAATGCACCTGGCAAAAAAGTGATGGAATTAAGGCTTGGTTGGACATGGTTGAAATGGGAATATGAGAATAGTTAGCGCTAGTGAAGGGTGAAAAACGAACTTTTCTTCCTCCAGTTGCTTACACTCTTTCTAGGTTGGAGAGATTTCAGTTTTTCAACTTCTTGAATGGTGAAAAGGTTCCAGAGGGGTATTCATCGAATATCAAGAACATTGTTTTAATGACCGATTTAATGTTAAAGGGTCTAAAATCACATGACCTAAACATTTTGATACCAGATCTATTTCTTATAGCTTTACGTTTCATTTTTTCCAAGAATGTCTATTATATGTCAACAAACCTCTGTTTCTTCTCAAAAGCTATATGTAGCAAAGTTATTGACCTGGAAAAATTTCCGAGTATAGAAAGAGAAATTGCCATCATATTATATGAATTGGAAATGTTCTTCCCACTGACATTCTTTGATATGATGACTCATTTGATGGTTCACTTGGTGAGAGGGATTTGACTTTATATTCCTATACACTATAGAAGTATTTACCCCATTGAACAATATATGAAGATTTTGAAAGGGTATGTCAAAAATGAAAGTTGGTCATATGGTTGTATTGTGGAGTGATATATTGTTGAGGATGCCATTGAATTCTATACTGAAACATTTCCGGTGTGGAAATCATTGGTCTAACGAAATATCGTCACACTGGGCGGCTTGTGGGTGAAGGAATTTCTAGAGGAGAGGTTTTCACAATCAATATTACATATCGAGAGTAGGCCCACCTTTACGTTTTGCATAACAGTTTAGAGGTTGACCCATATGTTGAAACCCAAAAATAAATTCGTAGGAATTTGAATCCATCAAGGGCTGAGAATGGATATCAAATACATATAATAGAAAGTTTATAGGATCATTTTGGGACCATATATTTAAGGAGTCAGATGAAAATTTGAACTCAATTTCAGAACGGCTTCAATGGATAGCCAGAGGAAAAAGTTTGTATGTATTATCTTATAATGCTTATAAAATTAATGGTTATACATTATATAATAATGAACATGATGAAGACAGTACCATGTAGAATAGTATAGTTATACTTGTGGCTAAATCAATACATGTTTCTAGTGCTAAGGAAAAAAATACAATTTATGTGAATATGTCATATTTTGGCATCATCAAACAAATATGGGAGTTGGATTATACGAAATTACAAGTTCCAATTTTTTCAATAAAAGTGGGTTGATAACAGAAGTGTTGTTAAAATAGATGAGTTGGGATTCATGAAAGTTGATTTTAGTAAGGGTACAAAGACGAACCATTTATAATGGAATCATAATCAGTACAAGTATTTTATGTTCTAGATCCCAAAAACTGAAACTGGTCAATTATTCTATTATCCACCAAAACCACTAAAGGGTGAGATTAAAATTCAATGGAGTTTGACCTATTCATTGGGATGTCACAATCATTTCACAGTGGTCCCAATGTAGATGGTGTTTTGTATGTCAGAGGAGACCACAATGAAGGGATTTGGATACTCGATAAAGGGGTCAAATCCCTTCAGTATTGAAAAAGACAGTTCAATAATTAGGTTATATTTTTTTGTAATATACATCATGTTGACTTACTTTATTATATCTTTGTTGATGATTTTATATAATCTAAATTAAATATTGAACAACTTCTATAGATAATGAATTCTGCATGTGATGATGCATCCATTCTCCAGGCACAACAGGTCTCTCAACCAGCTACTGCTCATAGTGTATAGGACCAACAGGTTTCTCAACCTATGACTGTTTTTTCTCCCAGTGTAGAGGTATAACCACTATCTACACATGTTGATGGTAGCGCTCTGAAAGAACATATTGATTATTTAAAACCAAGGAAATAGTAGGCACCGAAACACTAGCGGTGCAGCAAAAATGGGAGCGTCGTTGTTTGATGGTGTTTTCAAAAATACTTAAGGCAAAAGTAAAAGGTATCAAATACAAGGTTGTATAGAATAAGAGGGTACAACATGTTAACCCCAACAATTCCATGTTTATTTGTTACATTGGAATCATCACTCGGAAACATGTGTTGATTGATGTACAGTCGTGGCACCATGTTGTCACCGAGCTTCAAACACTGATGTGGGCAGATATTTTGTTAACATTATGATATATCATTTCTTTAATTTAAAAATAAAATAAAATAATGCAACATTGACTTACTCTTCATCATCCCTTGTAGAGTGAATTTATAGTGGACGACTCACACAAGGACTATGTATTAAGGGTTGTTGTAAGGATTCGTGTAGGCTTTCGCACAATTTTAATGAAATGTTATCTTAGAGATGTTGAAGGGAAAATAAACCCACACCCACCTCTTATTTATGCACACCTGATAACCCAAGGAGCATGGGATGTGTTTACTAGTCGTCATGAGGAGCAGTCTTTTCAGGTACATTCTGTTTGTTAATACATTGTTTGAAGATATGTGAATTCATAACTTTTATTAATAGTTTTTTATTTATGAAATAGAAAATGAGTGATGAAAATAAGGAATGAGCAGCAAAACCAGAATAACCCTACCGTAAAGCAAGAATGGGATACACTTCACTTGAAAAAAAATTGGTACATATTTTAAATCGACCGTTATACTTTTATGTGACATAAAACGACACCATAACTATGTTCGTCTGTTTATATAAAGATTGATGAATCCAAATCCAATGTCACTTCCATCACATGCCATGAGTTATGGAAGGAGGCATGTGTAAATAAAGATGGGATATTAATATATGAAAACACACAAAAAATGTGGGAAACATGTGTAAGTATGACATAATAAATATTTGTTTTCATTTAAATCGATATTACATAACAATGATTACTTATTTTCCTATATTTTATATCTAACATAGTCACAGGAATTATCAACACCCAAACCGGATGTGGACATTCTTTTGGTGGCCTTGAAGTAGCCTGAAAATTATTGTAATGTCAGAGGTGCGGGTTTTGGGGTGACACCCCGAACATTTTTTGAGAAAAAAATCAATAGGATGATCAAAGTGTAGAAATCAAAACAATGAGAGAAAGAATAGTTATCCTTGAAGAACATATGCAATTTTAAAGAGTGTTCATGGAAAATATGATGGAAGCGGGGAAAAGAGAAGAAACAACTCAAGAACAACCATCATGTGAAGATCCCACCCCACCCATCACTAGCTTTGAGGTGAGTCATTCCCCTCAAAAACTTGTCTTAGTTGAGATAATCAATATTCTAATAGTTGTTTCGATGAATTGTGAATCAGATAGACATTGATACCTTTCCTGTACTGATATTGTATAGGGTAAAAATGATTGTGATTTATATCTATCAACACCCACCCATCACCTTGTCGAGAGGTCTGCTGTGTTTAATATCCAGAACGTCATGCTACACAACAGAACACCTTCAACAGGTCATGTCAAAGTGATGATTAATATAGCCCATGATTCGAGCACCTAGCTACCTATTCTAATTGATGATGAAGATATTCATAAGTTCAAGCAAGATCTTGGAACATTCATCGCATGGTTGTCATAGATTGTAAAAAAAATGTCGAAAACGAGGTATTCATTTCAAAAAAATCAAGATAAAACATTAAAATTTAATGAAAAAACGTTTGAACTGATGAATGTTTTTACAAGCGGACACAGGGAAGGGGTGAAAAGAATGAAAAGATCAAAACCATCTCAAGGATAAACCAATTGATCAAAATGATCTACCTAAAGAACCTTAAACCTTCTCATTCTATATCTGCATTTATTATCATTGCAGACTCATGTGAATGCAAAGTTAATAGATGGTGGGGTTCACACAATTCTTTTTGTCGAAAATATATATAGTGGGGAAGATCCAGATTTCATTAGTGTTGACAGTGTAAGTGAAATCCTGAAGTATGGTTGGTTAGGTAGCTTAGTTGTAAATGTATATATGAGGTATGTTTTCATGATTTGGTTTTCCCAAAGCTGATATACTTTGATAATTGTGACAAAATGCATTTCATATTTTTCAAAGGCATATATACGAACAAATATTGATGGGATTTCCCCATGAATAAAAATTTGGACTCGTTAGTCCTCACATCACCTCTACAGAAAAAACAGATATAGAATCCAAGAAAGAGGGTGAAATAGTGGAAGTCTTACTCAAATAGTTTAATAGAAAAATTGCAGATGATAGACTCTTCATAATACCAATGATGCAGGGGTAAAATTGTAAAATTTAATCATATGAAATATATTCTAATTTATTTCATTACTTATTCCTTTTTTAGGCAGTATTGGATTCTCATTGCGGTAAATTTGGATACTCTAAAGATTTATTTCATTAATTAAATGGATGGATATCCAACAAACTTACCACAAATGATAGTGTTTGTCAATTTGTAATACACTATATCCAACATTTTAGAACTAAACATCTAGTTATATAATATATATTATATTTTAATGAGGATTATGTTATGATAGAGAGGATCATGAATATCATCTAAATCATGAAATGAGGCTAGGGGAAACGGATAAAAAAACATCACAAGTACTACGACTGGATAAAAATCAGGGAATATATAACAAGATTTCCTTATCCAAACACATAAAAAAATTACATATTTTTATCAATGTTTCTACAGTGCCCAAAACAAACAACCGATAAAGAGTGTGGTTATTATGTTTGTAAATTTATTAAAGAGATTGTATTCCATGAACAAACCAGCATCCATAAAGAGGTATTTTCGAAGATAATTACTATTTGATTTAAAATACTTCTTAATCCTTTGTGTATTTATATTTTTTTAGTACTACCATGATTATCCAAAAGATTATTATTCATATGATGAGATATATTTGTTTAGTAATGAATGGGAATCATACCTTATGGAAGAATGTATAGAAATAGCATGAATATGTGACTAGTATGACTCGAAGTGTCTATCTTTATTTAAAATTGTCATTATTTTTAGTAAAAAGAACAAATGTCATACTGAAAACTAAGAAAATGCATTAGGATTGTTTTGATACTTTTTCAAAATGATCCATAAGTCATTTTTAAGTATATGAATCAAATTCACCTAAATCTGACACATGGTGTGACCGTTATGACTTTAAATGTTTATTTTTATAATAAATTGACAATAAAATTAGCAAAAAGAACAAGCGATATTTTGAAAACTGAGAAAATGCATTCATATTCTTCTGATACTTTAGGACAACGATCCATTAGTCATTTTTGAAATATAGGAATCAACCACACCTCAATCCAATGAACTGTGTGACCGATATGGCTCAAAGTGTTCGTTATTAGTTTAAAATTAAAATTTTAGCTCAAAACGTCTAACTCACTAAAAAACAAGCAAACTCACTCCGATTGTCTTTATAATTTAGGATAATGATTTATATGTTCTTTTTTATGTGTATAAAGTAGTCTCATGTAAAACCGATGCACGATGTGACCGGTATGACTCAAGATGCGTGTTTCCAGTTTGAAATGATATTTTAGTAAAAAACACAAATTACATACTAAAAACTTTGAAAATGCATTCGGATTGTTTTGATATTTTAGGAAAATGATCTATAAGTCATTTTTGATGTGTAAGAATCAACTACACCTTAATCTGACACATGGTGAGACAATTATTACTCAAAGTCTCTCTTTTTATTTAAAATTGACATTAATTTTAGTAAAAAAAATACAACTAGCATACTAAAAATTGGGAAAACGCATTCGGATTATTTTCTTAATTTAAGAAAACGACCCATGAGTCATTTTTAACATGTAGGAATAAACCCCACCTCAATACAATGCATTATGTGACCGGTATAATTCTAAATGTATCTTTTTATTTAAATTTGACATTAATTTAAGTAAAAAAAGAAAAATTGTCGTACTGAAAACCAAGCGAACACAGTTGGATTGTTTTGATACTTTAGGAAAATGATACATGATTCATTTGTAACGTGTAGGAATCAACCACAACTCAATATAACACATGATGTGACTGGTATGACTAAAATTATCTGTTATCAGTTTAAAATTTACATTTTAGCTCAAAACGTGTCATTCACTAAAAACCAAGAAAATGTTTTCCAATTGTCTTCATAATTTAGGAAAAAGATTATTATTTCATTTATAACATGTATGAAGGAGTCTCACATCAAACCGATGCACGATGTGACTGGTATGACTCAAAAAGCGTGTCTCCAGTTCACAATGATATTTTATTAAAAAAACACAACTGAGATAGTAAAAACTGAGAAAACACATTTGGATTGTTTAGATACATTAGAACAACGATCCATGAGTCCTTTGTGACATGTAAGAATAAACCACACCTAAATCCAATGAACGATGTGACCAGTATAAATCCAAATGTTTTTTTTAAATTGATGTTAATTTAAGTAAAAAGAACAAGTGACATACTAAAAACCAAGAGAATGCATTCGGATTGTTTTGATACTTTAAGACAATGATCCATGAGTCATTTTTGATGTGTAGGAATCAATCGTACCTCAATTTAATGCATGGTGTAACCTGTATGACTAAAAGTGTCCATTATTAGTTTAAAATATACATTTTATCTTAAAACTTTTCACTCACTGAAAACCAAGAAAACAACCTCTGATTGTCTTCAAGCCCTAATAATTTTTTTTTATTATTTTCATAAAAGTCCACTTTTAGGGAAAAGTGGGAACTGCGCTAGTCCGATTACGTCATACTTATTCAAAATTCAAAACGGGGCCAAATCAAAATTCAAAACAATGGCCACTGCCACGAAAATAAAATCCCACAAATCACGCACCATCGAATAACACGCTAACAAAGCCATCACCACAACCAGTAGTCATCATCACACCATCATCATCTCTGCCTAACGTCGATCCGTCCTCTCCTGAGTCACCACCTCGCCGACGATAGAAAACCATCGGAGCACCTCCCACCACCGCACACCCGCACCGTCGTCAGAAAACCCTCGTCACATTGAGACGTCGTAAACCATAGTTCCTTATCTGCAAACCTCATCACTGAACCCATAATCATCTTCACCGGAATGGTACCAAACCTCACCGTCGCCAAACGATCATCATCACCATCTACCTCCCGAAGCCGCCCACTCAACCACACTTCCCAAAGAACCTTGGAGACCACCGCGAGGTCTACCTCGGAGAGAATGGTGGTAGCCTCCGATTTTATTCATAATTTTGGAGATAGATTAGTAAGTCCTTTGTGACATGTATGAAGCAGTCTCACCTCAAACTGACGCATGATGTGATCGGTATGGCTCAAAATGGGTGTTTCCCATTTGAAATGATATTTCAGTAAAAAAAACAAAACAGTCATTCTGAAATCCAAGAAAACCCATTCAGAATGTTTTGATACTTTAGAAAAACGATCCATGAGTCATTTGTGACATATAGGAATCAACCACACCTCAATCCGATGAACGATTTGACCGGTATAAATCCAATTATGTCATTTAAATTTGATATTAAGTTTAGTAAAAAAACAAGGGACATACTCAAAACCATGAAAACTCATTCAGAATGTTTTGATATTTTAGGAAAACAATCCATAACTCATTTGTGATGTGTAGGAATCAAAATCACCTCAATACGACACATGGTGTGACTTGTATAACTCCAAATGTGCCTTTTTTTATTAAAAATTGAGATTTTATTAATGTATACTTTCATATTAATGTTTAATTTATTTCTTTATAGTATTACTAACATAATATTTGTTTTCTTATATAGGTGGAACTTTTTTCTGGTGTTAGGATGATTTGTTCGGCAACTAATACCATGGGCGGATATTTTTGAGAGAGGATCACAAATGTTAAAGGATGAAACATTAATGTTTTTAACTATTTGTTGGATAATTATAAATGTAATTATATAAAACATTGTTTGAAATATATATAACATTGTTCGTCAAACCCTTGTGTGTGCTTCTTTGTTATTGTGTGCACTGTGCAGGTGTTGTTTTGTGTAGGTGGTGTGTTTGTGTTGTGCAGGTGCATGTGCTGCTGGTGGGTGTTCTATTATATAAAAAGAACATCACATGCATCTAGGCCTTTATCAGCGCTTTTTTAGCGCTATTGAATGGGACCCCCTATCTTCGCTGAGATTAACAGTGCTTTTCTAGCAGTGTTAAAAGCGTTTTCTAGAACTGATAAAATTACTATTTGTAGTAGTGTAAGTTGAATACCTCGAACAGGGAATCAAAATAGAGTTAGGGGGATTCGACGACCAACTATGGTAGGGAGAGGTAGTGCCAACCGGAGTAAGGGAAAGGGAGCACAAATCAGCTAAGGGGGATCTGTTGCCCTCAAGGGGGAGTAGAGGAGGCTGAGGGGATAATATGTTGTCATCGCCAGGAGGGGAGGGGGAGGTATCTGACAAAATCACATCAAGGGAGTGAGGAGGGGGTAGCAAGGGTTTCGAAATTACGGGAGGGAGAGGAGGAGACAGCGAGCTCGCTCGAGGGTGATGGAGGTAGAGGCTTTCAGTGAGAGTCTCATTCGAGGAGGGTGAGGGTCTCAGAATGAGGGTGAGGGAGGGAGACGAGGAAGGAGAGATTCGGCGAGCATGATAGAAAGGAGAGGTAGAGTTGCTCGATCGACTCGTGTTCGGGCAATGGAGAGGGTGAGGCAAGGTCGAGGGAAATGGAGAGGCTTGCTCTAGTGGGGGAAGAGGTGGGGTGGCGTGAGAGGAAGGGAAGTTGACTAGGGTTTTTGATAGGTTAAATATATTTTTTTTTATTGCTCAAATAAGCTCGTAAGCTGTTCGGTAATATTATTTCAGTACTCAAACTCGACTTAATGAGTTACTCAAGTAGCTTGATCTCGAGCTCAACTCAAAAAAAAATCGATTCGAACTGGAGTATTTTTCAAGTCGAGCTCGAGTAGCATGAGAGCACCACTGTATCATTTACACCCCTAATCGTGAGACATTATCACATATAAATGTTACACAAAAAAATCAGGATGTGATAAGAAGTTTATTAATATTCAAAAGTTGATTGTATGACACCAAGTCCAACAATATCATGATATAAAGAGATTATATTACACTGTGTGTGTTCGTAAGATGGTTGTTGTTGTTATGACTACTTCTTATCTATTTAGGGGTCTTGATGGGTTGTTAGACTCTACTCATGGTCTGTGAATAGTATTCACTGCAATCGAGATAAGGTTATAGAGGGTCACACACTAAGTGTATTCAAGAGTTTTTTATATTCTGATGAATATGTGTATATGACATGGTAAGTCCACCACGAGGTATGGGTGTTGTCTGAGAATATATGATTTCCATGAAATAAGTAATTTCATATTATTTGAGTTTAGAATAATTGGTATTGAATTTATTTATTAAATATATTTAATGTATTAAAGTAAATATATGGGAAAATATTATACGAACGAGTGTTATTTAAATATTCAATGTTCGTTTAATATTTATAGGAATCTCAAGACAATTTATTGGCTCAGTCTTTATCATGTAAAATGTTTATTGTATTAAAAGTATGTCATAAAATTATAAATGATATTTCTGATTCAGTAAAGTAGTCATAAGATATCATTTATAACTTATTTATTGCCAATTTATATCCGGGGTCGGGGAGTAATTTTTGGGTAATTATTAATTCATTATATAAGTGGGAGAGGCTCTCATTTGCAGAGATTATTTATCAAGCAATTTTGAGAGCTTCCTCTCTCATATCTCATGCTTCTTAGAGAGAGAACCTCTTCGTCAAAGCAATTAGATCTAGCTCTCATTCATGGATCGAAGTAACATTGATACAGTGATCATCGGGTGGTCTAAAGCAGCGTCAAATCTCTATGATAACACTCATAATTCAATGATTGACAATCCCAAGGTTTTTTGAAGCACTTGTGGATGATTTTGAGAAATTAGACTTCAGATCCTTCAAGAAGGAATCGACAGTGATGAGCGAATGTCACACGCGTGGCTTCGGATTGAATGAGTTATTTTTCCGGTTTATTTTTTTTCTTAAAGTTTCACACAATGATCCTAGGGTTGTGACCGGTCAACGCTTCACTGGAAATGATGTAGTTATATCGATCACTATGAAAAATTATAAATTACCATTTTTCTGAGCATTTGTTGTTCGCTCAGCACCAAAAATTTTTATCAGAGCAATCACGTGATGTTTTAAGCTGAAGAAAAATTAAACTTCCAATAAATATGTATAGAGGGCATTGCTACAGTCCCAACACCAAAAACGTCATTTTAATTCGACGTCGGATGGCCGTTTTGTAGTCATTTAAAGTTTTTAATACAGATTTAAATTAAATTTGAGGTATTATTTTTAAGAACATATCTATTTATATGTTAAATAATACCCTAGAGAAGACCGTCGGTGGCTATTTGTGGAAATTCTAATAATTAGGGCCATTTTCAGGCAGCTGGAGTGTATTTTCCAGGCCGACCTGCTCAGAGTCATCCGCCAGTGACCGCCGACACCTCCGACCACCAGTGTGAGCCACAGGGCCGGCCCTAGTGCAAGCCCAAAGAGCCCCCGGGCTAGGGCAAGAGGTAAGAAAAGAAAAAAATACAGAAGTAGGGATAAAATTTTCACTATTTTACTGTAGCTCTTAATACATTTTAGGGAAAACTTTTATATGCAGTCTTGGGAAACAGAATTTATCAGGTTGCTCCTGGCGAGCCACCCACAGTCCACTAGTTTCCTTGGGTGCCGAACCCACCAGTTGAGACCCCAGACACCCACCGAACCCCCTTACCCGAACCATGCTATTGCCTAGCTGTCCACAGTAACCCCACTCCGGATCGACCACTGACACATGCGCCGACTGTCCGACCCATGAGCCACCTTAGCGACCGACCCATGTATATGTGAAATTTAATTTATTTAATTATTAACTACATGGTATGTTCCTAATTAATTAATTATACAAACGGTCTATGTGGGAGTATGTTTTTATAATGTATAAGAAATATTAAGATGTGGACCATGCCAATACGATGTGATATTTCAGACGAGAATTTGTTACATTGGATCGGGATGCGAGGTGCAATATGAGTCAAGACCCGGCTTGGGTATTATATCCCTTAAGTCACGGTTGGTTCATTGAGTATAAATGGATCAACCAATATCATATTCTCAAGATCATTTACACAATTTATTTAATTTATGCACTGTTTATTATTTTTATGAATATATAACATTACACAATCACATAATATTATAAACATAAAAAATAAACAGATTAAATGAATTTATGATGTTATGAATTCATTTCTATTTATTCCTTGGTCAGTTGTGATTGCAATCACATAGAACTTTCCTGCCAGATAGAAAAATATTTCTTTCTTCAATAAATAATAAAAAAACCCTAAATGAAATATTAGGCCATAAATGTATTTCGTCGTTTAAATTTGGACAAAATCAAGTGTACGGGGTTCTCATCAACCCTAGTTGAGGGTGTCTCCTACTATTAAAATTTTTTTATGAGAACAATGTTTTGACTTAAATAATGATAACATCAAAGAAATAGCCAAAAATAACTTGTTTCACCTTTAGAGGAAAATTTTTGAGTAATTCAAAAACATGATTTTAGAAGTTGAAACTTCACACAAAAGATCAATGAGCCATGAGTTAATGCAGTAGGTCAGTTAGATGCCTATATTGAAACTCTTCTACTAGTGGTATAGACAAATCATGGACTATGATGAAAGGTTTTAGAGATCCTTTCCACTTGAATACTCTAGCAGCAGATTATTCTAAATCAATTAGTGATGGCTACTAGTGTAGGTTCTGGGTGCCACAGAAGCACGTTGGTGGGTGTACCCAACTTTAATTTTAGCGTTAACAACGATCAATCCGAGATCCATCATGATAATAAAACTCCAGATCTTCAAAATAGAACAAATAATGAAAAAGAAACAGGGGAGTCTTAGAACCATAGATTGGATCATCATATGTTGGTTATAATTAATTTAATTAACTGACAAGAATTATCTTGATGGAATTCTTTCTTCATTGATGTTTCTAGTCACGATCTGATATGATCCGTCGTTGCATCATAGAATCCAAGTATAAGATTACTTTAATGGTGATCCACACATGCTCCACGTATCTCTGGATATCACCGAAGGTATCTCTGGGTGCTAGTGCGGAAGAGCCTTCGTTTGAAATTTCCGCCTTCGATCACCTTGATCTGGTGGAAGAGCATCTCTCTCGTAGCTTGAGAGCGTTCTTGGAAGAAAAGAATTCTCTCTTGGTTTGAGAGCTTTCTCTAGATCCATTGTGCACAACCACAAAAAAACGATGAGGCTAATGAGATTTATATAATTGAGATTTTAATTAAATTGAATAATAAAATGAATTAATTACCCGAAAGCATTTATTCATTTCATTTAGTTCTACGTAATACCCCATGTCTAATAATAACATTTGAATATTTTTAATACTTGATAGGAATCCATCAAATTACACATAGTATTATTTAATTAAATAAATAATATTATTTCTCATAAATTCCCAGAAAAAAATACACGACGTGTATATTTAATATACACGACATGTACTTTTTTCCATTTTTCTATATTTCCTCCACCACATTTATTAGACCTTTAATAATGACTATTTATTTCTCAAATAAATATCACTGCATTACTCTCTAATGAATATATTATTTTTCCCACAATATATTTTCTTGAATAACTAGTGTCGAAATAAATGCGATCAGACATCCTTGAATAATTATTAAACCAAAATCAGGAATAATCTTTTTTCAACATGTTAGATTAATATTTAATTGAGATACTTATACACACTTAGTGTGTGACCCTCTAGGCCTCTTTCACAGTGTTATTAGGCGAAGCCTGACTAAAGTCCAAGGTTAGCATCAAGAAATATGCCAAGAAACTCATATAGAAAGAAGTTAACACCGTAATGATGTTTCACCTCCGATGAATGCTTACCTTGTAATGTAATCCCTTTGTCTCGATATCTCGAATCAAGCGGGTTGCATGCTAGTGCCATAAACCCATGTGCTCGATTATTCATTCTTTGACTTTTCAGAATTGAACATTCCCACTCCTCACCATGGCCATGGATTTATTTAGGCTATATCAATTCCATCAAAGGGCCTAAGATATCTACTTCCGTTATGGAACAGAAAGAAAAAAATCCTTTCTCGCATTATCTATTAATGCAGTATCACTCGTGACGCAGCCAACATATCCTACCTCATTGTGAATAGTGTGTCATCATAGTTTTCGTCAATACATCTAAGTGCACGAGTTATAATACCCATTAATAATAATCTTAAAGTCTAAGGATTAATACACACATTCGCAGATAGGAACATCCAATGACACTATGAAATGGGGATTTCCAACTGGCTGGTCTCGTTCTCATAATATCCTCCTGGATATTACCAAGGGCGCACACCATGAGAAGGTGCCTCAATGTTTTATGAGTCCTCACCCCTAATGGACTGTATTATTTGTGTCTCTCAAATAATATCATCCGGACATAGAACATATATTCAAGAACTATGTTATGACATTTTCGGGTTCTCATCACAGTAGGGATATGCTATGACCCTTTAATGCAACAGCTAACCTTAGGAAATTATCACATTCATTGTCACGCAGAAGAACAATCAAGATGTTATAGGGTATTTATTAATGAATAAAGTACAAAGTAGTTGGTTCTAGGCCACCAACTCCAACAGACTCCCACTTGGACAAGATCCAACTGCTAACATCCTTTAACCCGCTATCTCTCACATGATATTCATGCTTCTGCTGAGATAGGCCTTTAGTCATTGGGTCCACTATGTTCTCTTTCATGGAAACTCTTCTCACTGCAAATTCACCCCTTTGATATAAATCCCTCAAGAGGTGATACTTCCAGAGTATGTGTTTTGTCCCTTGATGTGACCTTGGTTCATTTGCGAGATCCACCGTTGCAGTATTATCACTAAACAATGTTATAGGATCTTTACTGTTAGGCACCACATCAAGATCCCGGAAAAAGTTCAGAATGCAGATGGCTTCCTTGGTTGCATCAGAAGCCGCTATATATTCAGACTCCACTATAGAATCGGTGACAACTGGTTTCTTTGAACTCTTCCATCTCAAAACTCCTCCATTGAGATAGAAAACATATCCAGATTGAAACTTCGGATGATTCTGATCTATCTAAAAACCAGCATCAGTATACCCTCTGATGATAAGATCCTCATCTCCTTTATACACCAGGAACATATCCTTAGTTCTTCTTAGATACTTAATGATAGTCTTATTAGAAGTCTAATACTATTCTCATGAATCTTTTTGATATCTTCCTACCATGATCAGTGCATAGGAAACATCAAGACTAGAACATAACATGGCATACATGATGGATCCTATAGCCGAAGCATATGAGATCTTACTCATTCTATCTTTCTCTTGTTGTGTCTGAGGACACATTTTCTTTGAAATATATAGGCCATGTGACACTAGAAATAATCCCCTCATTGATTGTTTCATACTAAATCTCTTTAGTATCTGGTTAATGTATGTACCCTGACTTAGTCCAAGAAGCCTCTTTGATCTATCATGAATGATATTGATCCCTATAATGGAGGATGCTTCACCCAAGTCCTTCATGGAGAAACACTTTTTCAACTAGTCCTAAACTGACTGTAAGACTGGTACATCGTTTCCAATAAGCAGTATGTCATTAACATATACTACTATGATAACGACTGCATTCCCATTAAACCGCTTATAAACACATGACTCACATTCATTCTTAATGAAACCAAATTCTTTTATGGCTTCGTCAAATTGAATGTTCCATGACCTGGATGCTTGATTTAATCCATAAATGGATTTTTTTCAACTTGTAAACCTGTTTGTCTTCACCTAGTGTCGCAAACCCTTCTGGTTGTGTCATATACACATCTTCCTAAAGGTTCCCATTAAGGAATGCTATTTTGGCATCCATTTTCCAAATCTTGTAGTCATGGTAAGCTTCCATTACAAGTACGATTCTTATGGATTTAAACATGGAAACTACAGAGAAGGTTTCATCATATTCAATTCCTTGATGTTGTTTGAATTCTTTGTCCACTAGCCTTGCTTTATAGCTGCTAACTTGACCTTCTGTCACAACCCGCCTCCCTGGGCCATGAACCTTGTCATCTGATCCCATGGGTCTCATGTAATACCTTGGTTTCCTTCCTAGCACACCATAGGATATTACTCAATAGGTTTTCTTATCAGACTAATTACTGTCCCCACAGGACAACACATATTCTTTCAGTGTGTTTTGTCCTCACACACACACACCCTGGGAAACTTCCCAGAAGGTCACCCATCCTGATTACTACTCTAGGCCAAGCATGCTTTACTGGGAAGTTCTAATCAGGTAGGCTCCCGAAAAGAAATGTGCATCTTGTCGACATGGGTAGTAACATTTATCCTTTTAAGTCTCACTTTTCCATGGGTGTTAAATTATCCACCCCTTTAAATCACAACGCACTCGTTGTGGACCCCAAGCCTCAAACCCAGGCAGTGCCTAAGCGCTTTCGGCTGGGTATTGGATATGATACCATTTGTCACGACCCGCCTCCCCGGGCCATGAATCTTGTCATCTGACCCCATGGGTCTCCTGTAATACATTGGTTGCCTTCCCAGCACACCATAGGCTATTACTCACTAGGGTCTCTTATCAGACTAATTAATGTCCCCATAGGCCAACACATGTTCTTTCATTGTGTTTTGTCCGCACTCACACACACCATGGGAAACTTCCCAGAAGATCACCCATCCTGATTTCTACTCTAGGACAAGCTTGCATAACTATGGAGTTCTAATCTGGTAGGCTCCAAAAAATAAAGGTTCACCTTGTTGACATGGGTAGTAACATTTAGCCTTTTTAAGTCTCACTTTTCGAGGGGTGTTACATTTTTTGTAACGTCCCGGTTCTTGAAGCCACCTAGAGGCGCCCCATACCCGGTTGGTCACATGGCCTCAATCACATTTCCCCAAATGCCAGTGGCTGTTGATTTGCAGTGAGGGACTTGGGTGTGATATTGGAGAAACTATGTCCTCATTGGCAGAGTACACAATAGATGTACACAAATACATACAACATCAGAAGTAGTAAATACCAAACAATAGTAACAACGGAAGAATGATAATGGAAAAAACTAGAGAAGATATATATATAAATGATGCATGATATATATACCAGGAAAGTTTGAACCAGACATAAGCCAGGTCCCGCAAATTTATGAAAAGAAAAGTGCAAGTAATGTCAAAAGAAAATAAAAACGTTACATTACATCAAATCCATACGCATCCTTCTCCCCATCATCAGATAAATCATCACCAGGATCAGTTGAATCCCATTCAGAAGATTCGTATTTGCGCATCATCTCAAGATACATATTTTTCTTCCGAAGCATTTCCTCAGACAACATTTCCTTGACCAGCCGTTTCCCACTGAATCCTTTGTCCCTCTTTGGGGACCCTCCCCTTCGTTTTCCACTGTACCCATTTGCAATATCATTTTCTTGTGACCCTACAATCTTGTGTGCAGACCTTGTCACCATTGGTTTAGGTAGATCCGTGTAGTCTCTCCTTGGGCCCAAAATCATGACCCAAACAGTGTGTGAGACAAAATCTCAGTAGGCTACCACCTGAAGACATGTGCCTAATGGTCAGTGAATATATGGCAGGTAAAAGTACAGAAAGCAGTAAACAGAAAAGTACTTAGGAGAAAACAATCCAAAGTTTCTAGCATATAATTTACAAACAAGTAAGAAACCACTCAAGAAAGTAGAAAAAATAGGTAACCCTGTTGGTAGTTCTCACAGCCTAACCCCTATGGTTTAACCAACAAGTACTAGAAACCCTCTAGGAGGCACACACAGTATCACCCCTCTGGTTCAACTAAAGAATAGACTCTCTAGGGAAGCACTCACCGTAAATTCCCCCTATAGTCTCATATCATACTAAAAGAGCTCTAGGTAAGCACTCAACATCTCATTCCCCATGTGTCCTACGTTGAGGAACTACAGACACTCTAAGGAAGCACTCAATATCAATTCTCCCGGTGGTCTAGCATCGTATTATAAAGACACATTGGAGAAGCCCCTACGTCCATTATCCATGTGGTCTACTACACTAGGTTCTCACGGCCCTGTGTAAGTCAAATAAGCATAGCTTGCGTATTGGCCAAAGTAACCTCAAGAACTAATTGGCTAGAATTCTACAGCATCTCAGTATGAAAGAATAACAGCCACACCATCCTACAATACTAGGCATGGGAAAACAATAATAGTCAAAAGGGTAACTAGACCCAACTGTCTAGACAGGCAAGAACATTCATGGAAAAAACATACAAAGCCTAATAATTAGCCCAAAACACAATCAAAATCCACTAATCTAGCATACAAACAAAGCAGAAAATCAATAGGGCTAAAATGGTAAACATGCAATACCCCGTTCAAGGGTATTAGTAGAATTTTCACAAAATACTCAAAGAATTTCTACAGAAAGGCACAAACCACCTACCTTGATGTTAGGATATTGATATACTTGAACCACAGGGCTTGAATCACTTTATCACGTCAAATATCTATAAAAAAGTCTAAAACGTTCAACCCACGATAACATGGAAAAGATAAGGAATCATGAAATGGGGTTCCAACAAAAGAGAGAACTCACTGATGTGATTCCAATGCAATCAACGGAGTTCGATTCAGAGGACAGACGGTCGCTTGTGGGTTCGTTGAAGATATGTAGTTGTTCAGGAGATCTCGGCCTAACGACACCTAATAGAAGATGTTTCTAGTGATTAGACGCAACCCCGATGCGTTTAATGAAAAAAATAAAGTACATGGTGTGTACTTTTGGAGTTCATGGCATGTACTCGCCTTTTCCCTACTCCACTTTAGGCAGACTCCAAGTCACCCCTACATGGTCATGTGTGTGGCCATGACACGGCCAGCACACGACCTCCATCGGCATCGCAGTACATGGTGTGTACCTATAATGTACAGGATGTGTACTTTGAAAATTTCCAGATTTTTCTCTTTTCCTAAAAAATGACCATAAAAGGAAACCATACCTGAAAAGAAGATCTGGGTTCTTACAAACTTCCCCCTTAAATAAATTCGTCCCCAAATTTCCCTAGCGTAGCGTAGAAGAAGAAATCATGAACAGTTTCGGCTATTGTGCTTGCACATCGGCCTCCCTCTCCCAAGCCTCATCCTATACCCACCCGTGCTGCCATAGCACCCGTACCAGAGGAACAGACTAGCGATGGAGAACCTTTGTACTGTGATCAATAATCTAGATTGAATGTTCCTCGAACGATGCATCCACATCAAGCTCAACCTTGTCTAGTTGAAGGACATGAGACAGGTCTGAAAAGTAACGTCAGAGCTTAGAAATGTGAAAAACGTCGTGCATAGCCCGGTACCTCTAAGGTAACTGCAACCGATAGGCAACAGGCCAAACTCTATCCAACACCTCAAACGGTCTGACGTACCTCAGTGAAAGCTTACCCTGTCTCCTAATTCTCCTGCGCCCCATCCTCGGTGTGACATGTAGGATAACCTGATCCCCAACCTCGAACTCCAGAGGTCTTCTCCGCTGATCAGCATACGAATTTTGATGGGATTGTGTAGTATCCATCCTCTTCCGAATCAACTATATATGCTATGTGGTCTCCTGAACAAGATGAGGTCCCAGCAAAGCTGTCTATCCTACCTCCATCCAGTATAAGGGTGATCGGTATGGCCTACCTTACAAAGCCTCATATGGTGCCATCTGAATAGTAGCTTGAAAACTATTATTGTAGTAAAACTCCACATGAGGTATATGCTTCTCCCAAGAACCTCCAAAGTCCAAAATGCAGGCTCGGAGCATATCCCCAAGCACTGGAATTGAATGCTCAGATTGGCCATCTGTCTGTGGATGGTATGTTGTACTCAAAAGTACCTATGTACCCAAAGCCTTATAAAGCCCTTGCCAGACCCGAGAAGTAAAACACACATCCCTGACTGAAACAATGGAGTTTGGAACTCCATTTAGACGAAAAATATCTCAGATGTACAATTGTCCCAGCTCATCAACACCGAAGGTATCCTTGATCGGTAAGAAGTGAGAAACCTGCATAATCCTATCGATGACAACCAAACAGCATCATTCCCTTGAGGTGACCTCAGAAAAACGGTCATGAATTACATCGCGACATCGTTCCACTTCCACTCTGGAATGGGTAACTGCTGCAAAAGTCTTGTTGGTCGCTGATGCTCCGCTTTCACCTGCTGACAAATGGAACACCACATGACAAAACCAGCAACAACTCTCTTCATACCTTGCCACCAATACTGGTGTTGTAGATCACGACACATCTTGGTGATTCTAGGATGAACTACCCAAACAGAGGAATGAAAGCCCTGCATCAGCTCTTTGAGTATATCTATTGGAACCCATACACATCCCTAGAAACGCAAGATATCATCCTCGCCTATGGTTCATCCGGGAAAAGGGTCCTCTCCTGACACACTCCCCCGCAGGACTAGGCCTTCTGAGTCTGATATCTACCTCATCCGTACTCTATCGAGAAGATTAGAGGTAAAAACTACAGAATATAGAAAATTCTACCCCTGTCTATCGTGAACCTCTAAATGCATCTTAGAGAAGAGATCCATAAGTTTCCACTCACTGCTGGCCTCTTGAATTGCCGGTATCAATGTTCTCCTGCTCAACGCATCAGCCCTGGGAAACTTCCTATAAGGTCACTCATCATGATTACTACTCTAGGCCAAGCATGCTTTACTGTGAAGTTCTAATCAGGTAGGCTCCCGAAAAGAAAGGTGCACCTTGTTGACATGGGTAGTAACATTTAGCCTTTTTAAGTCTCACTTTTCCATGGGTGTTACATTATCCACCCCTTTAAAGCATAATAACCTTGTTGTGGACCCCAGGCGTCAAACCCAGGCAGTGCCTCAGCACATCTGGCTGGGTATTGGCTATGATACCATTAGAGGTAAAAACTACAGAATATTGAAAAGTCTGCCCCTATCTGTCGTGCACCACTAAATGCATCTCAGAGAACAGATCCATAAGCTACCACTCACTACTGGCCTCCTGAATTGTCTGTATCTGTGTTCTCCTTCTCAACGCGTCAGACCTGGGAAACTTCCCAGAAGTTCACCCATCATGATTACTACTCTAGGCCAAGCATTCTTTATTGTGAAGTTTTAATCACGTAGGCTCTCGAAAATAAAGGTGCACCTTATTGACATGGGTAGTAACATTTAGCCTTTTTAAGTCTCAATTTTCCATGGGTGTTACATTATCCACCCCTTTAAAGTACAACACCCTTGTTGTGGACCCCAAGCCTCAAACCCAGGTAGTGTCTAAGCACTTCCGGCTGGGTATTGGCTATGATACCATTTGTCACGACCCACCTCCCCGGGCCATGAACCTTGTCATATGACCCCATGGGTCTCCTGTAATACCTTGGTTTCCTTCCCAGCACACCATATGCTATTACTCACTAGGGTCTCTTATCAGACTAATTACTGTCCCCACAGGCCAACACATGTTCTTTCAGTGTGTTTTGTCCTCACTCACACACACCATGGAAAACTTCCCAGAAGGTCACCCATCCCGATTTCTACTCCAGGATAAGCATTCTTAACTATGGAGTTATAATCAGGTAGGCTCCCAAAAATAAAGGTGCACCTTGTTGACATGGGTAGTAACATTTATCCTTTTTATGTCTAACTTTTCTAGGCGTGTTACATTCTTTGTAACGTCCTGGTCCCAGAAGCCACCCAAAGGCATCCCATACCCGGTTGGTCACATGGCCTCAAGCACATTTCCCAGAAAGCCAGAGGCTGCCGACTAGTAGAGAGGGCATTGGGTGTGATAGTGGGGAAACTATGCCCTCATTGGTAGAGTACACAGCGAAAGTACACAAATACATACAACAACGGAAGCAGTAAATAGCAAACAACAGTAACAACAGAAGACTCATAAAGGAAAAAACTGGAGAAGATATATATATAAATGATGCATGATACATATATGTCTAGGAAAACAGCCAAACAAGACACAATGCTGGAATAAAATAGTGTTAAACCAAAGTGAAAAAGAAAGAAGATAAACTCCTCATCATCGCAAGTCATGGCTTGGTATCATGCTCTCCAGCTCCACAACAATCAAGAACCTGAAGTCGAAGGGTGCTTGCCCTTATCTATACCTGCAAAAATATAATCTATTTGGTCCCAAAGGTATGACCCAAAAAGGGTGTGAGACAAAATCCCATTAGGCAACCACCCGAAGATCTGTGTCTAATGGTTAGTGAATATATGGCAGGTAAAAGTACATAAAGCAGTAAACAGAAAAGTACTCAGTAGTAAACAATCCAAAGTTTCTAGAATATAATTTACAAACAAGTAAGCATCCAATCAATAAAGTAGAACAAACAGGTAACCCTATGGGTATTTCTCACAGCCTAACCCCTATGGTTTAACCAAAAAATACTAGCAACCCTCTGGGAGGCACACACAGTCTCACCCCTCTCGTTCATCTAAATAATAGACTCTCTGGGGAAGCACTCACCGTAAATTCCCCCTATAGTCTTGTATTGTAATAAAGGCACTCTGGGGAAGCACTCAACGTCTCATTCCCCCTATGGCCCGCATTTAGGAACTACAGACACTCTGAGGAATCACTCAACATCAATTCCCCATGTGTTCTCGCATCGTATTATAAAGACACTCTGGAGAAGCCCTTACGTCCATTCTCCCTGTGGTCTACTACAATAGGTTCTCACGGCCCTATGTAAGTCAAATAAGAATAGCGCGTGTATCGGAAAAATTATCCTCAAGAACTACTTGGATATAATTCTAAAGAATCTCAGAATGAATGAACAACAGTCACACCATCCTACAATACTAGGCATGGGAAAACAACAACAGTCATAAAGGTAACTAGACCCAATGGTCCAGACAGGCAAGAACATGCATGAAAAACACTTCCAAATCCTAAAAATTAGCCCAAAACATAATTTAAATCCTCTACTCTAGCATACAATAAAATAGGTAATCAATAGGGCTAAAACGGTAAACACGCAATACCCCATTCAAGGGTATTGGTGGAATTTGCACAAAATACTCAAAGACTTTCTACAGAAAAGAACAAACCACCTACCTTGATGTTAGTATATCGATATACTTGAACCACAGGGCTTGAATCTCCTTAAAACATTGAAGATCTATAAAAAGGACTAAAACGTTCAACCCATTATAACATGGACAAGAGAAGGAATCATGAAACGGGGTTCCATCAGAAGAGAGAACTCAATGATGCAATTCCAACGCAGTTGACGGAGTTCAATTCGGAGGACGAATGATCGCTCAAGGTTTTGTTGAAGATCTGTGGTCGTTCGGGAGCTCTCAGCCAAACAAGACCTAAAAGGAGATGTTTATGGAGATTAGAGTGACCCCAGTGCATTTAATGAAAAAAAGAAAGTACACGACATGTAATTTTGGAGTACACGATGTGTACTTTCCGTTTCCATACTCCTCTTTAGGCGGCCTCCAATTCACCCCTACATGGCCATGTGTGTGTCCATGACACGACCAGCACACAGCCTCCAGTGGAATCGCAGTACATGGAGTGTACTTATAAAGTACACGACGTGTACTTTGAAAATTTCCTGATTTTTATCTTTTCCTCAAAAACGACCAGAAAAGAAAAACATACCTGAAAAGAAGATCTTTCTTCTTATACCTTCCATGTCTAGTTTTTTATTGAATACCCATTTGCTTTCAACATGATTTACATCAACTGGATCATCGACAAGAACCCATACTTGGTTATGATACATGTAATCCATCTCAAAATTCATAGCTTCTATCCATCTTGTAGCTTCTGATCTTTCTACTACTTCCTTGTAGGAGAGAGGTTCATCATTATCCGACAATAATGATTCACCATCCTTAGTGACTAGGAAACTAAATCTCTTTGGCTTCCTTACCTATCTTGAGCTCCTATGCAGTACTTTTGTTTCTGGAACCTCTTCCACAAGGACCTGTGGAACTTGTTCCTGTACCAACTCTTGTTTATCTTGCACATCAACTTCGTCAAAGTCAATCTTTCTCCCACTATCCTTTTTCTAGGATGTGCTCCCTTGCAAGAAATACAGATTGTTTGGATACAGTCACTTTCTTGGCTGAAGGGTTATATAGGTAATATCCGTTCATTTCCTTGGGATATCCTATAAAAATACACTTCGTGCCCCGAGGTGCTAGTTTGTTTCTTGAGAAGGACTTAATAAATTTCTCGCGTCCCCATACACATGTGTGAGATAAAATGAGTATCTTTCCATTCCATAACTCGTATTTAATTCCATTTTCCTCCTTAGTTGGTACTCGGTTTAATGTGTATGCTTTAGTTTGTAATGCATTTCCCCAAAATCACAACATAAGATCTTCATGACTCATCATCTACCTCACCGTGTCTAACAAGGTGAGGTTCCTCCGTTCACTAACACCATTCCACTGTGGTGTATAAGGAGGATTGAGCTGACATAGAATCTCAGACTCCCATAGAAGATCGTTGAACTCTTGGTTCAAATATTCTCTACCTCGATCTGACCGAAGCTTCTTTATCTTCTTACCAAGATGATTCTCTACTTCATTTTTGAATTTCTTAAATTTCTATAAGGCTTCTGACTTATACCTCATTAATTAGATATACCCATATATACTCAAATCATATGTAAAAGTAATGAAGTAAGAATATCCACCTCTAGCTTCTACTCGAAATTGTCGACACACATCAATGTGCACCAATCCTAGAAGCTTTTTGGCCCTTTAACCCTCTCCACTGAAAGGTGGCTTGGTCATTTTACCATATAAATAGGCATGAAATCTATCAAGTGGGTTTATCTCAGTAGAGTCTAAATAAACATCTTGGAAGAGCTTCATCAAGCGCTTCTCGTTTACATGACCGAGACGGTGATTCCATAACTGGGTGATGTATGAGTCATGTGAGTTTGTTTCTTTATCGATTTCCTACACTTGGTTTTATAAATTTAATACATAAAAACCATTATTTAAATGTTCTATACCATAACATACATTTTTCTTATAAAAGAAGCAACCCTTTTTTTCCAAACATTAAAATAAATCCATCCATATCCAAACATGATATATAAATTATGTTTTTAGTAACACTAGACACATAATAACAATATTGTAAAACCAAAATCATCCCAGTTAAAAATGATAGGTGGTAATAGCCAATGTCTAACACAGTCATCCTCGTTCGATTGGTAGCTCAAAGATCCACCTCTCATATGACAATCTTTTTAAATCTACTTGGTTCCTGCATTTGAACATATATGTGAGCCCCACAAGAAGTATCTAAAACCAAATGTGTAGAAATGGAAAGATTGCACTCTATAACGAATGCACCTTTAGTATCCCCACGCTTTTGTGTGCAGTTCCTCTTCCAGTGGCCTTTCTTGTCACATGAAAAACATACAACCTCACGTTCCCTACCCTGCCTCTGGATCTTCCCCTTCATCGAGGGATGGTGCTTAGGGGCTTCAGATCGTTTATGAATCCTTGTCCCCTTTTCCTTATCCTTTTATTATTCACCACAAGGACTCCGGGGTTTTCACACTGATGTTATTAATACTTTCATGACATATTATATACCCCCTTTACTAATTTCATATTAAATGTGCATAATTTGTGTGAAATATTAATGTTTTAATACTGAGTATAATTTTTGAGCATTTTTAGTATTCCAATTGAGTCATTTTACTAATTTATTAATACCTCCCACCCTACTGATTAAAATTGTGTGGTTTTTCTTTTTTATGATTTTTTATTATATTTCTCACATATCATTAGAAGGAATCATGGGCCAATTCTTCAATTTGAAGGCTCATATGGTCAATACAAGAATAACCAAAAAAATTTGGATGAAACTGGACTATCAATGATGATTGAGTTACTGGTCTAAATCCCAAAGCCCAAATTTTATGAAACTACACCATATGTTCTAGATTATCTAAGGGAATCACGGATAAAAATTTGAAGGTCCAAATATAAGAAAAAGGGGCCCAACTAATGCCTTGAAGTCCAGCCCACCATTGTGGATGAGAATTAAACTCCAGACGCTATTCATGACATATATCATGATTTAATAATCAAATTGAGCTGATATTTTTCAGTGTTAAAGAGGGTATATAGGAGGAAGACTTTGGTGAAGAACTTATTTGTCTTTGAAGGCATATTTCTATTAAAAACCCATTCATATTTTGGACTTCAAAAATATTGGATGGAAATGGACATATTAACATTGTTTAATCAACCAGACATAACATTGGCTCCAAATGTCCAAATGACTCAAAATTTTGAGAGAGGTCGGCCAACATTATTATATACAACTTTTAAGAAAGACATATCTTGATATTCGTATTTCTGGATGTCCAAATCGTCGATCCAAGTGGAGGGATAGATTGGGAATGCAAAAAGTCCACTTCCTTGGGATATAACTGCATCCCCCTCCTCTCCTTCAAAGGGGTTGGCATTTCAGAAGAGAGGAGAACATATTGGCATGACCAAATCCTTTCCAAAGGCTTGTTAGGACCTTCTATATTCAATTTTTCACTTTATATACCTTTCCTTCTCTTTTTTTCCTCTCACTTTTGTGTTGTTCTTTATTTGTAATCTTGTAAGTTTGTGTTTTGTAATTCTGTTTTAACGCGTGTTTCTTATTCAATATCTCTTATTCTCATCCAGATTATGTAGTTTAATATTAATGTTCTTCAAATAGTTTAAATACAGTTGAATCCCCTTCCCTTATTTTTCTTCCTAATTCAATCGAAAATCCTTTTTTAATTATCATCATTGTTCTTGTGTGTGTGTTCGACACACCACTCTTTTCTTATCCCTTTATTTTTATTCTCTTCTTAAATTATAATCATAATAATTATAAACAGATTATTAAACACCCAAATGGATGAGTAAATCTCTCATTGGAGTGAATTATAATTTAGGTATGTTAAGTGATTGAGAGCTTTTGCTCGATGAATATTCTTTGAATTAACATTGTGTATATTGTACTTAACATGTCATAGATTAATGACTTGTTTTGTCTAACATGTGGTTTCCATGGATTATTGAAACCATAAATACACCACCATCAATAAGATCTGATTTATATTAGAACCTTAAGTTAAGTTAAGTCTTGGATTAAATCCATAACACTTAGGAATTCTAATCAACGTCATCTTATGACATGGGTGTTAATTTAATGAAATATAATGAAAATCTCAAGGATATCACAAGCGTAACTACCTAATGATGAACTCACCCCAATCTTTATCAATTTTATAAATCGAACATCATCCATAAATTATTTCATAAGCTCTGCAAACAAACCCCCCAATCAGAATACAATTAACTAAAAACAACTGACTATTAAAAAGTATCATCGTTGAGGATTCGACCAGAGTGCTACTATACACACTAACAGAGCATCAGAAGTTTGACCGGTCGATTGATGATAATCGGCCGCAGGTTTTACATTCCCTGTGTACTTATCTACCAGGTGAATCAAGTTCAGATGTTCTGATAGATGCTTCTCATTGTTTCTGATGTTATAGTGGACAATAAAGCTATAGAAGGTCTTGGACAATGATGATAGGATGAGATCTATAGGAAACTCATATGGTAACTTAATCCCTAAGATGTATATGCGTTCAATGTATCTAATAATATTGACTACATGAGGCCCAGCTAGTACAGACTCTAAATTCTTCATTATAAACAAAGCGTTGGAGATCTCATATCTCTCTCGTCTCACCTTCTCTTGGTAGAAATCCTTAAGGTGAGACATCGTGTTATACGTGTCCATGTTTTCATGTTGGTTCAAGATCTCATTAGACATAGCCGATAGAATTAAACGTTAGAAATCTATGGAATCATCCATATGTTTCATATAATTATATAGTTCCTCGTCACTGGCCTCTTTCCCAAGCACAACTGGAACAGGCTCTTCCAGCACATACAATTTCCTCTCATGGCAAAGTATGACCCGTAAACGCCTCTGCCACTCTTGGAAATTATTATCGGTGAGAAGGTTTTCCTTCTTGAGTATGGTTTGAAATGGTATGTTTAAAGTTATTTTTCTTTCCATTTCTACAAATTAATATGATCAAAAGTTTAGTACTTTATTATGATAAAACCGAGACAAATAAATAAATTAATACTTATTAGTCTCCCACTATTTTATCAAAATTCAATAGCCCTCAACATTGAATTAAGAATATTCTGTTGCCTAAATATTCTAGTGGAAAGGATACATATTTCCCGTTGTGTTACCCCAACTAGAGTTGGTCGAGAAACTTCAAGTGTTTTAGGTAGGCATTCCAAATGCCAGCTACATTAACTCATAGATCCTTGATCTGTTGAGTGGACTCCCCAATCTTGAAATCCTTTAATTTTGGATTTCCTCAACCTTTGCCTCTTAGTCACACCAAGTCCTACTGTGGTAGTAAAACCTTTATGCGAACCAAGTCAAGTCAACTGAAAACCTTGAATTATAATTCTTGGATAATTGAAAGCACACCAACTAGGGTTGGTCAAGCACTTTGAACTATGGTTTGATTCTAACCAAGATTGTGGAAGGCTATACCGACTTGATATTTTATTTGAGGGGTTTTATCCTTATATGTAAGTGGACATTTTATTATATTTGATTACATGATTGTTAATATTAAGTGGGATATACTTAACTGATTAACCATGTCTAAGATAATATTTACGCATAAGCCGATCTTATTTTAGTTCCATATTGAATGCTCGTTTAATTCATTAATTGTGTGATCATGACAACACACCAACAATAAATAAACCATGAAACTGACATAAATAAAATAAATGGCATGATCATGACCCTTTTCTATTTATTTGTTTATATAGAGGTTGATAAAATAACCCAAGACCTAGGGGAGAAACACCTTGAACCTTTTGGGTTCGTGTTTACAGCTTTCCACCAGTTCTCCATTGTATCTCCTTAGATTGGTTTCACCTTGGCTCCTAACATGCGCTGACTCCACCAGCTTGGTAGATCCATCCATTACATATGCTTTTATCTCACACACAGGTGAGGGGTAAAACAAAGTTTTACATAAAAGAAACCTTGGGTGCGCATGCCCTACATATTAATGTGAAGAAGGCTCGCAGACCAACAAATTTAATTTAAATAAATTAATTAAAAGAAACCATTCGCATACGAAGGTCTTGGTCTAGATCATGATCATCCATACATGCAACAAAATTTATGCATAAATAAAACTAGTATTAAATTATTTAATCGTTATTGTTTAAGATAAATCACGCTCAAATCAATTAAATATCTTTAATTAATCAATCCTTTTATCGTAAACCATTTTCTGATTTTTTTTTTGAGATTCTCATCAATCATAATTTTAAACAAATAAATTCATTTAAAATTATCTTTTTACGTAACTTGTACCTTGGATGAAACCCGGTGAATTCTCATTCATAACTACCCAATGAGTAGAAATGAACATTACACAGATGTTAAATTAAACACATATATATAAAACACCTATCACATGTTGTGCCTCAGCTTTACGCCTGCACTATGGTACACATCTCAAGGGTTTGTATAATATAATAATAAATTTTAATATATATGCGTAATTTGGATGAGTACACGGTGTGTAGTTCTGACTACACGACGTGTACTTCTGTTCACCAGCCATATGAGGTACACGCCCGGGAACATGGCGTGTAGATGTACTTTGGAAATCTTTAGAGTACACGGTGTATTCAGTGGGACACACACCATGTAGTATCTGCGTTACACGGTTTCCAGCCAAGCAAGTCGTGTACGGGGAACACGGTCTGACCCTAACCCGAAGTGACTACATGCCGTGTTCAGTGGACCAAACAGCCTGTAATCTGGAAACCGTGTACCACCTATTCATGGTCAATTCGGGGTGTCATTTAAGACTTATAAATAATCCAATACATGACCTGATTTGGCGGAACACTCTGATGCATTGAACCAAGACCACATGGCGTGTATTGCTGAATGCATGCCGTGTATTCTAGTGTTGTACAACCAAGAACATTTGACACCTCCAGATGAGATCCTCTGTATTATTTTAATAAAAATTAAATGAAAAATTCATTTCGGTAAGGTGAACGAGAAATGAGGGAGGAGGAACAGATCTCGAGATTCAGATTTATAGAACGATTAACTTGAATTGAAACAACAAAATTATTAAATGCGAAAATTACCAACTAAAAACTAAATAATTATAATCAATGATATCACTTTTATGATACCACTTATCGGTTCTAGGTGTAGCTGAAGCATGTTGGTGGGTATACCCAAATTTAATTTTAGCGTTCACAATGATCAATCCGAGATCCATCATGATAATAAAACGCCGGATATTCAGAATGTAACGAAGAAATAAAAAGAAATAGGGGAGTCCTAGAACTATAGATAGGATCATCATATGTTGGAAATAATTAATTTAATTAATTGAAAAAAATTACCTTAATGGAATTCTTTCTTCATTGATGTTTCTGGTCACAATCCGGTGTGAGCCGTCGTTGCGTTGTAGAATCCAAGTGTAGGATTCCTCTAGCGGTGATCCTCACATGCTCCATGTATCTCTGGATGTCACCGAAGGAATCTCTAGGTGCTATCATAGAAGAGCCTTCACATGCGATGTCTGCCTTCGATCACCTTAATCCAGTGGAGGAGGATCTCTCTCTCATAGCTTGACAGCATTCTTTAAAGAAAAGAATTCTCTCTTGGCTTGAGAGCTTTCTCTAGATCTGTTTTTCACAACCACAAAAAATGGCTAGGCTAATGAGAATTATATAATTTGAATTTTAATTACATTGAATTATAAAATGAATCAATTACCCGAAAGAATTTCCTCATTTCATTTAATTCTCAGTAATACCCCATGTCCATTAATAATAGTTGACTATTATTATTACTTGACATGCGCCCAACAAATTAAACCTAATATTATTTAATTAAATAAATAATATTATTTCTCATAAATTATCAGAAAAAAAATTCACGGCATGTATATTTAATATACATGGCATGAACTTTTGTTTTTTCTATTTTTCATTATTTCCTCCACCACATTTATTAGACCTTGAATAATGGATATTTATATCTCAAATAAATATCACTGCATTACTCACTAATAAATATATTATTTCACCCAAAATATATTCTCTCTAATAACTAGTGTCAAAATAAATTCAATCAGACATCCTTGAATAATTATTAAACCACAATCAAGAATAATCTTTATTCAACTTGTTAAATTAATATTTAACTGAGATACTTAGACACACTTAATGTGTGTCCCTCTCAGACTCTTTCTCAATGGAATTAGGCGGAGCCTACCTAAAGTCCAAGGTTGGCATCTTGAAACATGCCAAGGCACCTATAAAGAAAGAATTTAATTCCAAAATGACGTGTCCCCTCTTACAAACACTTATTGTGTAATGTAATCTCTTTGTCTCGATATCTCGAATCAAGCGGGTTTCATGTTTGTGCCATAAACCCATGTCTCGATTATTCTTTCTTTGAATTTTTGGAATTGAACTTTCCCACTCCTCACCATGGCCATGGATTTATTTAGGCTATATCAATTCCATCAAAGGGAATAAGATATCTACTTCTATTATGTATCAAAAGGAACAAATCCTATCTCTCATTATCTATTAATACAGTATCACTTGTGACGCACCCAACGTATCCTACCTCACTGCGAACTGTGTGTCATCACAGTTTTCATCAATACATATAAAATCTCGAGTTGTAATACCCATTAATAAAAATATTAATGTCTAAGGACCAATACACACGTCTGTAGACAGGAACATCCAATGACACTATGAAATGTGGATTTCCTATTGGCGGGTCTCGTTCTCATAATATCCTTCTGGATATTACCATGGGCGCACACCATGAGAAGGTGCCTCAAAGTTTTTTGAGTCCTCACCCCTAATGGCCTGTATTATTTGTGTCCCTCAAATAACATCATCCGGAAATAGAACATATATTCAAGAACAGTGTTATGGCACTTCTGGGTTCTCATCATAGCAGGGATCCGCTATGAATCGTTAATGAAACAACTATCCTTATAACATTATCACATGCATTGTCCCAAAGAAGAACAATCAAGATGTGATAAGGTATTTATTAATGAATAAAGTGAAAAGTAGTAGTTTTTTCTAGGCCTCCAAATCAAACAGACTCCCACTTGGATGAGAGCCAACTACTAACAACCTTCAACCTGCTAGCTCTCACAAGATATTCCTGCTTCTGTTGAGATAGGCCTTTAGTCATGGGGATCATAATGCTCTCTTCCATTGACACTCTTCTCACTACAACTTCACCCCTTTTATAGAAATCCCCCAAGATCTGATACTTCTAGAGTATGTGTTTTTTCCCTTGATGTGACCTTGGTTCTTTTCCAAGAGCCACCGCTGTAGTATTATCACAATACAATGTGATTGGATCTTTACAGCTAAGCACCACATCAAGCTCCTGGACAAAGTTCTGAATCCATACGGCTTCCTTAGTTACATCACAAGCCGCTATATATTCATAATCCACTATTGAATAGGCGACAAATGGTTTCTTTGAACTCTTCTATCTCATAACTCCTCTATTGAGACAGAAAACATATCGAGATTGTGACTTTAGATCGTTCTGATCTTTCTAAAAACTAGCATTAGCATACTCTCTGATGACAAGCTCCTCATCTCCTCTATACACCAGGAACATATCCTTAGTTCTTCTCAGATAATTAAGAATAATTTTAATATTAGTCCAATTATATTCCCCTAGATCAACTTGATATCTACCTACCATGCTTAGTGAATAGGCAACATCAATCCTAGAACATAACATGACATACATGATGGATCCTATAGCCGAAGTGTATGAGATCTTAATCATATATATTTCTCTTGTTGTGTCTGAGAACACATTTTCTTAGAAAGATGTAGGCCATGTGACACTAGAACTAATACCCTCTTGGATTGTTTCATACTAATTCTCTTTAGTATCTAGTCAATGTATGTACCCTAACTTAGTCCAAGTAGCCTCTTGGATCTATCATGAATGATCTTGATCCCTAGAATTTAGGCCATTTCACCCAAGTCATTAATGGTGAAACACTTGTTCAACTGGTCCGTAATTGACTGTAAGACTGGTACATCATTTCCAATAAGCAATATATGGTCAACATATACTACTACGATAACGACTGCATTCCCATTAAACCGCTTTTAAACACATGGCTCACATTCATTCTTAATGAAACCAACTTACATAATGGATTCATAAAATTGAATGTTCCATGACCTAGATGATTTCTTTAATCTATAAATGGATTTTTTCAACTTGAAAAATCGTTTGTCTTCACCTAGTATCACAAACCCTTCTGGTTGTGTCATATATACATCTTCTTGAAGGTTCCCGTTAAAGAATGCTGTTTTGAAATCCAATAGCCAAATCACATAGTCATGGTAAGCTGCCACTACAAGTATGATTCTTATGGATTTAAAAATGGCTACTAGTAATAAGGATTCATCATAGTCAATTCCTTGACGTTGTTTGAATCCTTTAGCCACTAGCCTTGCTTTATAGGTGCTAACTTGACCTTCCATGTTTAGTTTTATCTTGAGTACCCATTTGCATCCAACCAGATTCACATCAACTAGCTCATCAACCAGAACCTAGACTTGGTTCTGATACATGGGATCCATCTCAGAATTCATAGCTTCTAGCTGTCCTGCAGCTTGTGAACTTTCTACCACTTCTTTGTAGGAGAGAGGTTCATAATTATACAATAATAATGATTCACCATCCTTGGTGACTAGGAAACCAAATCTCTCTAGTTTCCTTAATTCTCTTGAGATCGTATGCAGTACTTCTGTTTATGGAACCTCTTCCACGGGGACCTGTGGAACTTGTTCCTGTACCAAGTCATGTGTATCTTGTGCAAAAACATTGTCGAAGTCAGTCTTTCTCCCACTATCCTTTTTTTAGGATGTGCTCCCTCACAGGAAAGATGGCTTGTTTGGTGATAATAACTTTCTTTTCTAAAAAGATATATAGGTAATATCCTTTTGTTTCCTTGGGATATCCTATAAATATACACTTCGTGCACCAAGGTGCTATTTTGTTTCCTAATAAGGCCTTAACAAATGCCTCACATCCCCATACACGTATGTGCAATAAAATGAGTTTCTTTCTATTCTATAAATTAGAGGGAATTTCATTTTCCACCTTATTTGGTACTCAGTTTAATGTGTATGCAGTAGTTTGTAATGCATATCCCCAAATGGATAATGGAAGATCTTCATGAATCATCATCGACCTCACCATGTCTAACAAGGTGTGGTTCCTCCTTTCACTAACACCATTCCACTGTGGTGTATAAGGAAGAGTGAGATGACATAGAATCACATAATCCCATAGAATATTGATAAACTCTTGGTTCAAATATTCTCCACATCAATCTAATCGAAGCTTCTTTACCTTTTTACCAAACTGATTCTCTACATCATTCTCGAATTTCTTAAATTTCTCTAAGGCTTCTGACTCATACTTCATTAAGTAGATATATCCATATCTACTCAAGTCATCAGTAAAAATAATTAAGTAAGAATATCCACCTATAGCTTCTACTCGAAATGGTCCACACACATCTATGTGAACCAATCCTAGAATCTCTGTGGCCCTTTAACCCTGTCCACTAAAAGGTGGCTTGGTCATTTTACCTTGTAAACAAGCGTGACATATATCAAGTGGTTTTATCTCAGTAGAGTCTAAATAACCATCTTGGTAGAGCTTCATCAAGCACTTCTTGTTTACATGAACGAGATGGTGATGCCACAACTTGGTGAAGTATGAGCCTTGTGAGTTTGTTTCGTTATCGATTCCCAACACATGGTTTTCTTAATTTAATACATACAAACCATGATTTAAATTCTACATACCATAACATATGTTTTTTTTATAAAAAAGAAACCCTTATTTCCAAACGTGAAAATAAATCCATCCATATCCAAAAATGATACCAAAATTTTGTTTTTGGTAACACTAGGCACATAATAACAATTATGTAAAACCAAAATCATCCCAGTTGGAAATGAGAGCTAGTAATCACCAATGGCTAACACAGCCAACCTCATTCCATTGGCAGCTCGAAGATCCACCTCTCCTCTGATAATCTTTATAAGTATACTTGGTTCCTACATTTGAATACAGATGTGATCCCCACAAGCTATATCTAATACCCAATGTGTATAAAAGGAAAGATTACACTCGATAACAAACACACCTTTAGTATCCCCATGATTCTGGGTGTAGTTCCTCTTCCAGTGGCCTTGCTTGCAACATGAAAAACATACTGCCTCCCATTCCTTGCCCTGCCTCTGGATCGTCCCCTTCTTGGAGGGATACTGCTTAGGGGATTCATATCATTTATTAATCCTTGTCCCCTTTTCCTTGTTCTTTTATTATTCACCACAATGACTTTGGGTTTTTCATGCCCCATGTCCTTATCTACCTAGAGAATCACGGAAAAATGTTCCTATATACTCCTCTCATAGTTTCTCATGTTCTAGTTGACAATAAAGGTAGATAAGGTATTGAGCAGTGAGATCTGTATGAAACTCATATGGGAACTTAATCCCTAAGACGTATAGGTGTTCAATGTACCCAATAATCTTGACTACATGAGGCCTAGTTGGGGAAGACTCTCTAAGATTACTTGTAAACAAATCATTGGAGATCTCATATCTCTCATGTCTCGCCTTCTCTTGGTAGATATCCTTAAGGTGAGACATCATGCTATATGTGTCCATGTTTTCATGTAGCTTCAAGAGATCATTAGACATAGCCAATAGAATGAAACATTGGACATTTGTGGAATCATCTATATTTTTTATATAGAGATATAGTTCCTTGTCCCTGGCCTCTTTCCCAGGCACAACTGGAACAGGCTCTTCTAGCACATACAATTTCCTCTCGTAGAGAAGGATGACGCATAAACGCCTCTGACACTCTTGGAAATTAGTACTGGTGAGAAGGTTTTCCTTCTCAAGTATTGTTTACAATGATATGTTTAAAGTCATTTTTCTTTCTGTTTCTAAAAATTAAGATGAGAAAAGGTTTAGTACTTTATTATGATAAAACTGAGACAAATAAATAAATTAATACTTATTAGTCTCCCACTAATTTATCGAAATTCAATAGCCCTCACCATTGACTTCAGAATATTCTGTTTCCTGAATATTCTCGTGGAAAGGATCCATATTTCCCTTCAAATTACCCTTACTATAGTTTGTTAAGCAACTTGAAGGGTTTTAGATAGGCATTCCAAATTCCAACTGCATTAACTCGGAGCTCCTTGATTCACTAAGTGGACTCCCCAATCCTAAAATCCTTTAATTTTGGATTTCCTTAACCTTTTCCTCTTGGTCACACCAAGTCCTGTTGTGAAAGTAAACCCTTGATGTGAACCATGTCAAGTCAACCCAAAACCTTGAATTATATTTCCTCGATAATTGAAAGCACCCCAACTAGGGTTGGTAAAGAACTTTGAACTATGGTTTGATTCTAACAAAGATTATAGAAGGCTATACCGACTTGATATTTTCTTTGAGGTGTTTTATCCTTATACATAAATTTAAATTTTATTATCTTTGATTAAATACTTGTTAAAATTAAGTGGGATATACTTAAAATATTAACCATGTGTAAGATAATATATACGCATAATCTAGTCTTATTTTAGTTCAATTTTTCATGCTCGTTTAATTCATTAATTGTGTGATCTTGACAACACAGCCACAATAAATAAACCATGCAACTAACAAAAATAAAATAAATGGTATGATCATGACCTTGTTATATTGGTTAGTTTATCTAGTAGTCGATAAACCAACCCAAGACCTAGGGGAGAAACACCTTGAACCTTTTGGGTTCGTGTTTATAGCTTTCCACCTGTTCACCTTTGTATCTCCTTGGATTGGTTTCACCTTGTCTCCTAACTTGAGCTGCCTCCACCAGCTTGGGAGCTCCATCCATTACATATGCTTTTATCTCACACAGAGGTGAGGGGTAAAATGAGGTTTTACATAAAATTAATCTTGGGCATGCAGGCCCTACCTATTATTGAGTAGAAGGCTCACATGCAAACAAATTTAATTTAAATAAATTATTTAAAAGAAACCATTCACATACAAAGGTCTTGGTCTCTCTTATTATCATCCATATATGCAATGACATTTACACATAAATAAAACTAGCATTAAATTTTTTATTCGTTAGTGGTTAAGATAAATCATGCTCGAATCAATTAATTATATTTAATTAATCAATCCTTTTATATTAAACCCTTTTTTGAATTTCCTTGAGATTCTCATCCATCATAATTTTAAACAAATAAATTCATGTAAAATTATATTTGTACGTAACTTGTACCTTGGATGTAACCCGGTGAATTCTTGTTCATAACTACCCAATGATAATAAATGTACATTACGTAGATGTTAAATTAAACACACATATATAAAACACCTATCACGTGTTGTTCCTCAAATTTATTCCGGCACTATGGTATACATCCCAAGGTTTTGAATAATATAATAATAAATTTTAATAAATCTACATAATTTGGAAGAGTACACGGTGTGTAGTTCCGACTACACGGTGTGTACTTTTGTTCTCTGTCCATCTAAAGTACATGCCTGGGGACATGACGTGTAGATTTACTTCATAAATCTTCAGAGTACATAGTGTTTTTAGTGGGACACACGCTGTGTAGTATCTTCATTACACAGTTTTCAGCCAAGCAAGTCATGTACGAGGTACATGGTCCAACCCTAACCCAAAGGGACTACATGCCGTGTTTAGTGGACCACATGGAATGTAATCTGGAAACCGTGTGCCACCTATTCCTAGTCAACACAACGATTCATTTAAGACTTATAAATACTCCAACACATGGCCAGATTTGGCGGACCAGTCTGATGCATTGAACCTATACTACATGGCATGTACTGACGAATACATGCCGTGTATTCTGGTGTTGTAAGACTAGGAACGTTTGACACCACCAGATGAGATCCTCTATTTTATTTTAATAAAAATTAAAAGAATTTTTTTTCCGTAAGGCGAACGAGAAACGAGGGAGAAGGAACATATCTTGAGATTTAGATTTATAGAACAATTAACTTTAATTGAAACAACTAAATTATTAAATGTGTAAATTACCAATGGAAAACTAAATAATTATAATCAATGATATGACCACTATGATACCACTTGTAGTTTCCGAGTGTAGTGGAAGCGTGTTAGTGGGTGTACCCATATTTAATTTTAGCATTTATAACGATCAATCCGAGATCCATCTCGATAATAAAATGCTAGATCTTAGGAATATAACAAAGAATGAAAAATAAAGAGGTGAGTATCATAACCATAGATAGAATCATTATATTTTGGTTATAATTAATTTAATTAATTGATAAGAATTACCTTGATGGAATTATTTCTTTATTGATGTTTCTGGTCACGATCTGATGTGATCTATCATTGCGTCATAAATTCCATGTGTACGATTCCTTTAGTAGTGATCCACACATGTTCCATGCATCTCTAGATTTCACCGAAGGGATCTCTCAGTGCTAGCGCGGACGATCCTTCACTTTCGATGTCTGCCTTAGATCACCTTGATCTGGTGGAGGAGGATCTCTCTGTCGTATCTTGAGAGAATTCTTGGAAGAAAATAATTCCCTCTTGGCTTGAGATATTTATCTATATTTGTTGTGCACAACCACAAAAATATTGGCCAGGATAATGGAAATTATATAATTGGGATTTTAATTACATAGAATAATACAATGAATCAATTACCCAAAAGCATTTATTCATTTCATTTAATTATTTGTAGTAACCCATTTTTAATAATAACAGTTGACTATTATTATTACTTGACATGCACCCAATTAATTACACCTAATATTATTTAATTAAATAAATAATATTATTTCTCATAAATTCCCAAAAACAATACACGGCGTGTATATTTAATATACACGGCATGTACTTTTGTTTTTCTATTTTTATTTATTTCCTCCACCACATTTATTAGACCGTGAATAATGGATATTTATTTATCAAATAAATATCACCGCATTACTCACAAATAAATATATTATTTCTCCCATAATATATTATCTCGAATAACTAGTGTCGAAATAAATGCGATCAGAAATCCTTTAATAATTATTAAACCGCAATCAGGAATAATTTTTATTCAACTTGTTAAACTAATATTTAACTGAGATACATGGACACACTTAGTGTGTAACCCTCTAGGCATCTTTCTTAGTGGCATTAGGGAGAGCCTGCTTAAAGTCCAAGTTTAGCGTATAGTAACACGCCAAGACACCGATAGAGATAAAAATTAACACCGCAATGAGGTGTCACCTCCAACGAATTCTTATCATGTAATGTAATCCCTTTGTCTCGATATCTCAAATCATGTGGGTTGCATGCTAGTTCCATCAACCCATGTACTCTATTATTATTTCTTTGAATTTCCATAATTGAACTTGAAAATTACTCACCATGGCCAAGGATTTATTTAGGCTATATCAATTCCATCAAAGAGCTTAAGATATCTACTTCCATTATGGAACAAAAGGGACAAATTTTTTCTCACATTATTTATTAATACAGTATCACTCGTGAGGAACCCAACATATCCTACCTCACTGGGAACAGTGTGTCGTCACATTTTTCGTCGATACATCTAAGTGCGCGAGTTGTAATACCCATTAATAATAATCTTAATTTCTAAGGACCAATACACACATCCACAGATAGGAACACCCAATGACACTATGAAATGTGGATTTCCTACTGGAGTCTCTCGTTCTCATTATATCCTCCTGGATATTACCAAGGGCACAAACCATGAGAAGGTGCCTCAATGTTTTATGAGTCCTCACCCCTAATGGCCTGTATTATTTATGTCCCTCAAATAACATCATCTGAACATATAACATATATTCAAGAAGAGTGTTATGGAACTTCTGGGTTCTCATCATACGAGGGATCCGCTATGACCCCTTAATGAAACATATATCCTTAGGACATTATCACATGCATTGTAACACAAAATAACAATCAAGACGTGATAAAGTATTTATTAATGAATAAAGTACAAAGTAGTTGATTCTAGGCCACCAACTCCAACAACTAGGGTTCAATAAAATAGCATCAAATATTTAATGATTTAATCTATAATGTCTAATCAATAATCATGATAAAATTATTAATAAACTAGATTTTTTTGTTGAAAATGTCATGTAACACTAAAAATATGCTATAATTTATTTTGGAAAATGGATATGTTCTATCCAGCATGAATTTATAAGAGTAGTGCAGGCGCTTACACATAGGACTAAGATATAGTAAATACAAGGTACTGGAGTCCCCTGTAACAGTTGAGCCACCTCAGCAAGTGAGGTAGTGAAAGATGATTATAGGAGACTCATATATAACGCATTTGATGTTTACATCATAATGAAATCATCAAATTTAGATGTGAGTTATGGATACAACATCGGAACATGGATGGTTTAAAATGATGTCTCATCATCGAGTAACTGGCAAGGAGAAAGTGAAGTGAGATATGAATGAGTGATCATTACATTGGATATGTGTAAATTGAAAGTTGGATCGTGATCTTTAAATAAATCCATTTCTTAAATATATTCACCCATTTACTCCAATTTCATTTAAGATTACAAAAACAAACAATATGGAGAAAAGCGTTCCATTACCTTTTCGGTAAGGTTCTCCAAGTTAGTAAAAACTCAAAGAAAATATAATCTTTAATTCTTTTTTAGAACATGTTAAAAGACAAGGTGAAAATGCCAATGGAAAGTGTGACACCAAAAACACATTTGTAGAATCCTTCAAATAATAGAGGTTTATTATCATATAGATGGTTATTTTATTCTCCAACCATGAGATAAATCTATGAAAGTTTAAATGTTATGACCTGAATTGAAGAAGCAAGTAGTCACTTCTTTTTCAACTATATTCATCAATTGTTTGTAATGTTTCTATTATACTTCTTGGGTATTAAATAAAACATGCATATCACATATGTGTATTGAAATAAATTTACCAAGTATGTATAGAAATGTTAAAAGAATTATGGTGTATTCTCTAAGAAGCTAACAAAGGGTGATTCCAAAGTCCACAGTGAGAAGTACACTAAAATTCCATGTTTAATGATTCTAATTTTAACTTTTATTAAGTATTACCAAAAAAATTATCTCATGTTTCCATTAAAAAAGAGACATTATTTCATTTTTGTAATGAATGTTGTTTATGGTGTATTATATGTAATGTCCCGGTTCCGGAAGCCACCCAGAGGTGCCTCGTACCCGGTTGGTCACATGGCATCAAGCGCATTTCCCCAAATGCTAGAGCCTACCGACTATTAGCGAGGGCCTTGGGAGTGATAGTGGGGAAACTATGCCCTCATCAACAAAATACACAGTGGAAGAGAAAACAATAAACAATAGTGGAATCAGTAAACAATCCATACACATGTAAACAGGAGTAGACTAAATATGATAAATAGCAGGAGCACAGACATATATATGAAATGGTTAATGATACATATGTCTAGGAAAACATCCAAACAAGTCACAATGATGAATATTGTACTAAACAAAAGTACAAAAGATAACATAAAAGCAACTCCTTAGCATCGCAAGCCTCAACTTGGTCCCATGCTCTCCAACTCCAATGCAATCAAGTACCTGAAGTAGAAGAGCGCTTTCCCTTGTCTATACCTACAAAAATATAATCTGTTTGGGCCCAAAAGCATGACCCAAACAGGGTGTGATACTAAAACCTAGTAGGAAACCACTTCAAGATCTGTGCCTAACAGTTAGTGAGTATATGGCAGGTAATAGTACAGTAAGAAGTAAATAGTAGGCTGTTACAGGATAATACATAGCAGTAAACAACATCAAACAATCCACAGATCAACAAGAAATAGTGAATAAATAGCTAACTACAAATAGGAATCCCTCTGGGATGTACTCACATCCATCCCCTATGGTCCTATCTAAGAAGTACCAAAAACCCTATGGGCAGTACACTTAGCGTAACCCCTCTGTTTGGGTCATATGAAATTATAAGACTCTCTGAGGAAGAATGCTCAGTCAATTAACCTTATAGTATAAGGTAGTCAAGGACTCTCTGAGAAAGATCACATAGTCTATTACCCTTATAGCCCCAAGGTCTAAAGACTCTCCAAGGAATCTCACTCGGTCAATTCCTCCTATAGCCTCAGGTCTATCATAAACTCTCTGAGGAAGATCGCTCAGTCAATTCCTCTTATAGCCTGGAATGGTTTAAGGAAATTCACACAATAAAGACTCTCTGAGGAAGCTCACTCGGTCTATCCCCCTATAGTCTATAAAGCCCAAGACCCTCTAAGAAGGCTCACTCGGTCTATCCTCATATAGTCTATAATATCCAAGACTCTCTGGGAATCTCACTCGGTCCATCTCCTTATAGTCTATAGCACCAAGTTCTCACAGTCTCGTTCCAGTCAGTGCATAATAATTCAATAAGGCCAAACTAAACCTACATAGCTACGTGGATAAATGGTCTACAACACAACAACCAAAGTCAAGTAACAACAATCCATCCCACGGTCACAAGGCATGGAAAACAGGTATAACAGCCAATAGACTGAACAAGACCAAAAGGTCACAAACAGAAAAAGGCATGCTAAAAACATCCAAGCATATAAATTATCCTTATACATAGCCAAAATACCTATACACAAGCATACAAGCAAGGCAGGAAAACAACAGGGAAAAATGGTAAACACACAATACCCTGTTCACGAGTATTGGTGGAATTTGCGCATAAAACTCAAGGACATTGAATGGAATGGAACAAACCACATACCTTAATGCTAGGAGATTGATATAATTGAACCATGAGTCCTGAATCTCCTTATAATGTTGTAGATCTACGAAAATGAACAAAATGTTCAATCCACGATAGCTTGAGAATGATGAGGAATTGGAAAATGATGTTATAGAAGAAGGAAGATCTTACCACTGCAGTTCCAACATAATTGACGACGGTCGATTTGGAGAACGGACAGAGGTTCGAGGGATTTTAGATGATCTATGGTTGTACCCTCACTCTCGGTCAAAGAAGCTAGAGAAGAATAGGTTTCTGGGGTTAAGACGTGACCCCGGTCTGTTTAATGAAAAAAAAAGAAACTACAAGGCGTGTACTTTTGGAGTTCACGACGTGTACTAGGCTTTTCCGTACTCCGCATTAAGGAGCCTCCATATCACCCCTACATGGCCGTGTGTGTGGCCATTACATGGCCAGCACACGGCCTCGAGTGTCATCAAATTACACGGCATGTACTTATAAAGTACACAACGTGTACTTAAAAAATATCCAAAAACTCATCTTTTCTCCAAAAACTCCAGAAAAAGGAAAACAATACATGAAAAGAAGGTCCAGGTTCTTAAAAACTTCCCCCTTAAATAATTTCATCCCTGAATTTCCCTAGAGAGGCATAGAAGTAGAAACCCCGAACAGCTCTGGCCACTACGATCGTACATCAGCCTCCCTCTCCCAAGTCTCGTCCTGTACTCGCCCGTGCTGCCATAGCACGCGTACCAGAGGAACAGACCGGCCATGAAGAACCTTCGTACTAAAATCAACAATCCAGATAGGTTTCTCCGCAAAATATGCATCCACATCAAGCTCAACCTCCTCTAGTTTAATGATATGAGATGGGTCTGAAAAGTAACGTCATAGCTGAGAAACGTGGAAGACGTCGTGCATAGTCGGGTACCTCTGAGGTAACCGCAACCGGTAGGCAACCAGGCCAACTCTCTCCAACACCTCAAATGGCCCGACATACTGTGTTGAAAGCTTTCCCTGTCTACAGATCCTCTTGTGTCCCAACCTCAGTGTGACATGTAGGAAAACCTGATCCCCGACCTCGAACTCCAGAGGTTGTCTCTACTGATCAGCATATGACTTCTGTCGAGACTATTCCATAGCCATCCTATTCTAAATAAACTCTATCTACTTTGAGGTCTCCTCAACAAAAAGAGGTCCCAGCAAAGCTGCCTCTCCTGCCTCCAGCTAGCATAAAGCTGATCGACATGGCCTACCATACAAATCCTCATAAGGTTCCATCTAAACAGTCGCCTAGAAACTGTTATTGTAGGCGAACTCCACAAAGGTATATGCTTCTCCCAGGGACCTACAAAGTCCAAAATGAATGATCTAAGCATATCCCCAAGCACCTGAATCATACTCTAAGACTGACCATCTATCTGGGGATGGTATGTTTTACTCAGAAGTACCTGTGTACCCAAATCCTTCTGAATCCCCTTCCAGAACCAAGAAGTAAAGTGCGCATACCTATATGAAACGATGGAGTACGGAACTCCATGCAGACTTACAATCTTTCAGATGTAAAACCATCCCAGCTCATTAGCATTGAAAGTCTCCTTGATCGGATAGAAGTGAGAAACCGTCGTGAGTTTTTCAACGACAACCCATACTACATCATTCCCTTGAGAAGGCATTGGCAACCCTATCAAGAAATCCATCACGAAATTGTTCCACTTCCAATACGGATTGATTAACTACTACAAAAGACCTTTTGGTCGCTGATACTCCGCTTTCACCTACTGACAAGTGGAACACCTCATGAAAAAACCAAAAACATCTCTCTTCATACCTGGCAACCAATACTGGCGGTGTAGATCACGATACATCTTGGTGATGCCAGGATGAACTACCCAAACTGAGGAATGAAAATCCCTCATCAGCTCCTCACGTATGTCTGCTGGCACCCATATGCATCCCTGTAAATGTAAGATCTCATCCTCGCCCATTTTCAATCCAGGAAGAGTTTCCTCTCCTGACACACTCTCCCGCAGGACTAGGCCTTCTGTGTCTGATAGCTTCCTCATCCGTAACTGATCAAGAATTGTAGAGGTAACAGATACAGAAGATAGAATGTTCTATCCCTGTCTGTCGTGCACATCCAAATGAATCTCAGAGAACAAATCCATAAGCTACCACTCACTACTGGCCTCCTGAACTGCCTAAATATGAGTTCTCCTACTCAATGCATCATCCACTGCATTGCCTTTCCCAGGTGTATAGGCAAGCTCAAAGTCGAAGGACTGAAGATACTCGACCCACCTGTACTGTCTCAGATTCAGATCACATTGAGTGAAGATGTACTTGAAACTCTTGTGATTGGTGAACTGAACAAAGTTCTCTCCTAGAAGATAATGTCTCCAACACCGTAAATCATGAACAACTGCTTCCAACTCATGGTTGTGTGTCGGGTAATTCTTCTCATGTGGCCTCAACTGTCGAGACCCGTACGCAACAACTCCATGTCCCTGCATAAGCACAGCTCCCTGCCTGATACATGAAGCATCATAGTAGACCGTATAGATCTTGCCCAGCTCTGGAGAGACTAGTATCGGTGCTGACGTCAACCTCCCTTTCAACTCTTTAATGGCGAACTCACAGAAATCTAACCATAAGAACTTTTCCCCTTTCTTGGTCAGACCTGTCAGTGGTGCTGCTATGCATGAAAATTTTTGTATAAAACGCCTGTAGTATCCAGTCGGCCCTAGAAAACTCCGCACTTAAAAATCATTATTCGGATACTCCCAGGAAACTACTACTCTAACTTTCTCTAGGTCTACTGATACTCCTGTCTCGGAGATAACATGACCCAAGAAGTGAATCTGATCCATCCAAAAGTGTCATTTTGAGAGCATAGCATATAACTAATGCTCTATCAGTGTACTCAAAATGATCTCAAGATAGGTAGCATGGTCGTGTCGAGTGTGAGAGTACAACAAGATGTCATCCACAAAAACCACCATGAAGGAATCCAAGTATTGATGGAACACTCAGTTCATCAGTTCCATGAAAACCGCAGGCACGTTCGTGAGACCGAACGACATAAACATATACTCTTATAGACCATACCTACTCCTAAAGGTAGTAAGAGGTATATAAGATGGTCTAACACGCAACTGATGATAACTGGATCTCAAGACAATATTCGGGAACACTCGGGATCCTTAAATCTGATCAATGAGATCATCGATCCTCGGCATGGGATATTGGTTCTTGACCATCAACTGGTTCAACTTCTAGTAGTCTACACAATGCCTAAGGGTATCGTATTCCTTCTTCACAAATAGGAAAGGCGAACCCCAAGGAGAAGTACTCAGTCGAATAAAACCCTTTGCCTGCAACTCCCCCAACTACTTCTTGAGCTCCTGTAACTCAGGTGTAGGCATCCTATAAGGAGGAATGGACACTGGTACCACTCCTGGCATGAGTTAAATCGAAAAGTCTACCACATGCTCTAGAGGAAAACCTGAAAAGTCCTCTGGAAAGACATCTCCAAAACAATCCACCACTAGAGGAAAGTCTAACTGCGAAGTCCCCTAGTCATCGAGATATAGACTATCAATCTGGGCTGTAACTCCTCCCAACCCAAGATGCTCCAGACCCGCTCTGCTCGCCTGGACATCCCACTTGCCTCAATGAAGAAAGGATCCACCCTCTGGTGATACGAAACTCACCCTGCAGTGATAACAGTCGACAACTGCCTAGAAGGGAACTAGCCAGTCCATTCCAAGAATGACATCATAGCTCATCATCTCTAGGACATATAGGTCCCATAATAAGTGACACCCTGAAACCTCAAGAGGGAACTCTCTGCACTAACATATGCTAACCGCTCTATTCCCCAATGGTGTTTCTAGAGTCAAAGTATCGGCAGAGGAAAATATGAAGAGCCCAAGGCTCTCCACAACAACAACAAAGATAAAGCTATCCGTAACACCAGTATCAAAAAGAGATGAAGACAAAACTGAGGCTACTTGGTTCGTACCTTGAACTGTAGAAGGTCCGAGATCCTTCTCCTGATGGGTCTACTCCACTGAAAATTTTGGCCTGTACCACAGCCCTGCGACCCTGCCTGACCACTCTGAGTTGATCCACTCTGCTGTCACTGGTAGCTTGGTGACTGACCACCATGGCCGCAGCCTCCACCTCGGCCCAAACAGCCGGAAGAACTCCAGTTACTGAAATGGTGATAAACTAGTGGTATTTCTCCTGAACGAGGAATCATGGATAAACCCCTGTCACCAGTTGCAGGTGAGAAAACCTGACAGAAGCGCTGAAGGTGACCCATCTTGTAGCAAGATAGGCACTCCATAGGGTCTCTCTGGCACTGAGGCCTAGTATTCCCGCTCCTCCCTCATTGGTAGCATACTACATGGCTGCCCGAAGATACATTCTTCCTACTCTGATCTCCTCGAGAAGACTCCCAACAGTGATTCCCTCTATTAGTAGGAGAAAAGATGACTCTGGATGTGGAACCGCCATGGCTCACTACTCTAGAATCCCTCAGATTGCGCTCAGTGATCAGCGCCTGGTTGAAGATAGAGGATATCGAATTCAACCTGAAGATGTTCACCTGATAGTGGATTTCGTGCCTCAAACCATCCTCAAACTTCTGCACAAGGAACAACTCATCACCTCCTGGAATAAGTGTGAAACGCTGCAGCTCAGTAAAGTACGACGGGTACTCCATAACTGAAAGAGTACCCTGATACAGAATAATAAACTCCCGGGATCGATCGGCCCTCTAGCTCTCTGGGTAGAATTAGTCATAAAAGATATGCTAAAACTCCTCCCAAGCCATATCCTAGTGGTATCCCGCCTGAGAGATGACATCCCACCACCTCTTGGCGGAGTCTCGGAGCATGTAGGTCACGAGCTTCTGCCTCCTCTCTGGTTGTACTTCAAGATGCTCAAATATCATCATCGTGGCTTTGAGCTATGACTCTGCAGCCTGTGGTCCTTCTTCCCCTGAGAATGTGGGAGGATCCTGCTACTGGAAAACCTGCATCAATTAGACCATCGACAGGACAGGAGGTTGTGCTCCCTAGAAGTTCTGCATCATCATCATCATAAAACCTTCCCTAAACTGTGCATCAGTGCCTGTAACTGGTATCACAATTGGTGCCAAGGCTGGAACAACAGGAGGATCTGCAGGAGGTCCCTGATCGACCATATCCGATGTCTAATCACCGTCTGGAAGATGATGTGCAACAGGAGGACGTCTCGGTGGCATAACTCTGAATGGTCAAAAGCACACCTTAAATCAGGATTATCAAAGTCTGAGAACACAAGAGTACAAGAGGGGAATAGGATAAAGAAACAATCAAGTTTTACAAAACATGACTACATGGCATGTATAAAAACTACACGGCGTGTTCTCTTAATCCATTCACCTGGGCATGTACTTCTGCCACAACTTGTTCATGTAACGCCCCAACCACATGGCCTGTTTTCCCCACACACGACGTGTACTTGAACTCTATTACCCTGCTCAAGTCTCCTTACATGACTAACCCACACGATCCTCTTAATCCTAGACTACACGATGTGTTCACTAAGGACACAACGTGTACTATACAAGGTTGAAACGACCCGTGTTGTTAGTTACACGGCCGGCTACACCGTTCACTCTACACGGCGTGGTCCCTAAGAACATGACATGTTCTTGGAGGTTTTTCCTAGACCGTGTTGTTTGTGATAGGACCAGGTACTTAGGTCATAGTGCACGATATGTAACAAGAGGATACGTCATGTAAAGTCAAGGTTTTATCCATCTATGTTGTTAGTTTCATGGGTAGACACACGGTCTCTAAAATACGGCATATACCTACTATACATGGCGTGTTTCTAAAGATTTTCACAACCCCGTGTTTCAGCCCACACAGTCAGTGACACTGTTTAAAAACTACATGACATGTATTAATAAAGTACACACCGTGTATTCTAGGCTTTTCCGGGTAGTAGCTCAGAAACTACTCCGAAGCCTAGAAAACACAGAAAACAAGAGTTAAGGTTCCAAATTTTGATCCGTGAGGGCCCATACTACCCGCGAATCAAAGATTAGAATCTTATACAAGTTATAACAAAGAAAAAAACAATGATCCACCAAATTAAGGTCTATGAGGGCCCATAACACCTCAAGAACCAAAGTTTTGTGTCCATATAAGCAAAGCACTATACAAACAAATTCTTTATCAAATAGTAGGGATTCTATCAAAGAATCTATCACAAAAACATGCATAATCTACACAATGTCTATCAAAAAAACATGAAATCTCTAATGCATCTTAGATGGAATGGAAAGAATGCATGACATGTGATTTATGACAAGTGCCTATATGATGCATGAGATGGCATACACTTATCTCATCAGGTTGTGATAGAAATAGAACCGCAATAACAACAGCGGTAATAGCACAAAGAATGTGAATCACCCAATGATGAAATAAAATCAACTGTAAAAGTGAAAACTAGTAAAACTGCAATAAATGGGGTAGTATGGCTTTTCCATGTACACCAGTTAGCTACTCCTGGGAATAGCTTATTACCAAGTACCTATTTCATCTTATCCCTGGCTATAGTCTCCAAACAGTAAGTAAAGAGAAAATAATTCCTCTGATACCACTTTGTAATGTCCCTGTTCAGAAATCCACCTAGAGGTTCCCCGTACCCAGTTGGTCACATGGCCTCACATACATTTCCGCAAACGCCGGATGCTGCCGACTAGCAGAAAGGGCTTTGGGTGTGATAGTGGAGAAACTATGCCCTCATCCGTAGAGTACACAGCGGAAGAGAAAACAATAAACAATAGCAAAAGCAGTAAACAATCCATACACAATTAAACAGCGGAAGACTAAATATGATAAACAGTAGGAGCACAGACATATATATGAAATGATGCATGATACATATGTCTAGGAAAGCAGTGAAACATGTCACAGTGCTGAATACAGTACTAAACCAAAGTACAAAAGAAAACAGAAAAGAAACTCCTCAGCATTGCAAGCCTCAGCTTGGTCCCATGCACTCCAGCTCTAATGAAATCAAGTACCTAAAGTAGAAGGGTACTTGCCCTTGTCTATACTTGCAACAATATAATCTGTTTGGGCCCAAAAGCATGACCCAAATAGGTTGTGAGACTAAATCCAAGTAGGCAACCACCTGAATATCTATGCCTAATAGTCAGTGAGTATATGGCAGGTAATAGTACAGTAAGAAGTAAATAATAGGCAGTAACAGGATAATACATAGCAGTAAACAACAATAAACAATGCATAGATCAACAAGTAGTAGTGAAGCAACATCAAACCACAAACAGAAATCCCTCGGGGAAGTACTCACAGCCATCCCGTCTTGTCCTATCTAATAAGTACCAATAACCCTCTGGGTAGTACACTCTGCCTAACCCCTCTAGTTTGGTCATATGAAATTATAAGACTCTCTGAGGAAGCACGCTCAGTCAATTCCCCTTATAGTATAAGGTAGTCAAGGACTCTCTGAGGAAGATCACGTGGTATATTCCCCTTATAGCCCCAAGGTCCAGAGACTCTCTGAGAAATCTCACTCAGTCAATTCCTCCTATAGACTTAGGTCTATCACAGACTTTTTGAGGAAGCTCGCTTAGTCAATTCCTCCTACAGCCTGTAATGGTTTAAGAAAATTCACACAACAAAGACTCTCTGAGGAAGCTCACTCGGTCTATCCCCCTATAGTCTATAAAGCTCACGACTCTCTAAGGAAGCTCACTCGATCTATCCTCCTGTAGTCTATAATATCCAAGACTCTCTAGGAAGCTCACTCGGTCTATCCCCTATAGTCTATAATGTCCAAGACTCTCTAGGAAGCTCACTCAGTCCATCCCCTTATATTCTATAGCACCAGATTCTCACGGTCTCATGCCAGTCAGTGCATAAAAATGATATAAGGCCAAAGTAATCCTTCAGATCTACTTGGCTAACCATTCTACAACACAACAAGCGATGTTAGGGAACAACAATCCATCCTACGATCATAAGGCATGGAAAACAGGTATAACAGCCAATAGGCTGAACAAGACCAAAAGGTCATAAATAGAAAAATTCATGGGAAAAACATCCAAGCATATCAATTATCCTTATACATAGTCAAAAATACCTCTACACAAGCATACAATCAAGGCAGGAAAACAACATGCGAACACGGTAAACATGCAATACCTTGTTCACGGGTATTGGTGGAATTTGCGCATAAAACTCAAGTACTTTGAACGAAAAGGCACAAACCACCTACTTTGATGTTAGGAGATTGATACAATTGAACCATGAGGCCTGAATCTCCTTAGAACATCATAGATATATGAAAATGAAAAAAACTTTCAATCCATGATAGCTTGAGAAGGAGGAGGAATTGGAAAAATGATTCTCTAGAAGAAGGAAGATCTTACCGCTGTGGTTCCAACACAATTGACGGCGGTCGATTCAGAGAACGGATGAAGTTTCGGGGGCTCAGAGAAGATCTGCGGTCGTACCCTCGCTCTCGGTCAAAGAAGCTAGAGAAGAAGACGTTTCTAGGGTTAAGAGGTGACCCCGATCGGTTTAATGAAAAAAAGGTACACGGCGTGTACTTTTGGAGTACACGGCGTGTACTAGGATTTTTTGTACTCCGCATTAGGCGGCCTCCACATCAACCTTACATGGTCGTGTGTGTGGCCAGGACTCGACCATCACACGGCCTCGAGCGACATCAAAGTACACGGCGGGTACTTATAAAGTACATGGTGTGTACTTCAAAAATTTCTAGAAACTCATATTTTCTCCAAAAACTCCAGAAAAAGGAAAAACATACTTGAAAAGAAGGTCCAGGTTCTTACATTATACTCAACTAAAGGATTAGTTATGTTTGAATCATTGGAAATAACTGATGACTATAAATTCAATCCTCTAATATCTAGTTGTGGAATAATAAATCTTTTTTCAATTAAAACTAACGTTGGACATCAAGGATATAACTAGTATGCTACTTAGATACTATGAAGTTAAATAACTTTTGTTTTATTGGCGTATATATCTATTTAGTTTTTAAAAAACCATTAGAAATAAAGGTAAGCCACAAAGCATTCATAATTAGTTCAGCTATAAATTTTGAACTATTCCAAGGGTAATATAGTGGTAATTATACATCATAATCTTCCATTAAGTGCTTTATGAAATGTAAATGTAAAGTACATAATATACATGGTCAGAAGATACGAGTATCATTGATCCTGTATTCCAAATTTTTTATTGACCAAGCATTCATCAATAATTATAATATAGGATGGAGGATTTCCTAAACACACATTTCCTTATACACATCAGTGTGATGATGTTACTAACAATGATCTATGATGAGTATTACATGAAAAAATGATCAATAAAATGTTGCATGGATTAATTCTTAAATGCACATTTCCTTATACACATCAGAGTCATGATATAAGTAAAAGAAGTATTGATGTTGAATCTAATTTTCATTTCATAAATATCCATTATTTTTTTGCGAAATTCTTCGTAAATAAAGGTGAAATCCCATAACCATGTTCCAACTATAATGATAAATAGATATCATATGAGTTATAATATGATATAAATCCATTATTTCATAATAAAATGTGTATAACTACAATGTTTTTGTTAAGTATATAAACAAATTTTCATCAAGAAATAAAAAATTTACATCTAAAGTAACTATCCAAAATTGTTCAAAGGGTACTATAGAAAAACTTAAGATAGAAAAGTAATAAAAAATTTATAGACTATATTTTTATAAAAGGGGTGAACATATATATTTTAGAGAGTGGGATAAATATTTACATGGATTTAGTCAATATCCAAGATGAACAAGTAGTTTTCATAGGAAAACTTCCATAAGAACTTGTGAAAAAGAACTTTTCTAGAGACACATATTTCATATGAAGGATAAATCCATGGTAATGGTTTTATATTCACCATGGCCAGTGATACAATATTCATTGAGAATAATGAATCCTAAAAGTATGTAGTAAATGGAAACAAGGTAATATTGACAAGATAAATTAAAATTCAATAATAGATTCCATGTATCAATGTACATGGGAATAGTATTTTGAATAATGTGGTGGGTATTTAAGTGAGACTATGCATGGGTGTTATAAGTGTAGTACCAATAAGGCTTGATTTTTAATTCCAAATAATCATTATTAAATCCATTTGAATTATACGAGTAATAGCTACTTTATATGATCATTATATTGTGCATTGATGTCAAGAACACGAATCTTGGAAAGAATCTGTACGATGCAACTATAAAGGGATGCTGAAACCAAACAGTTCCAATAAGGGGTTCAAGTTAGAGAAATCCAATTTTGGATTAAAGTAAGAAAAAAGATAATAGAATATTCATTTGGAATGATTTTTTTCCATGTTTTTAGAAGAGGTTAGTGGGAAAGACATTTTATTCAAAGTAAAATATGTTTAATAACATATGGAAAACAATTATTTGTCTTACGGTTAATTAAGACTAGAATGAATCTAATTCTCCAAAGATTGACTTAAAGTAGTAACCTAAGTTCTAGGGAATATGATTAATTGAGGATGATCTAATGGTTACTTAGACCAAGTCAAAAGTACATATAATGATAATGTATTGAGAAATAGAAGTTGGAAAAATTCAAGAGATAATTTTTACCAATTTCACATGGCATAAATCTCTCCAAGAAGACATGTATGGGGGAAAAGAGGAGATTAATGTGGTGAATTGAATTCCATATGGTTATAAGATAGATCAATCACATTTTCCATGATATGTATAAGAAATTATATCTCCAAAATATACTATATAGTAGTAAAATATAATTTATATCTAAGAGAACTGCATATGAAGCATTCAGAACAATCTAATTGTACTTGAGAAGGTACAAATGATATGTACCTAGTACGTGGATAGGAAGAGATACTAGTTTTTAGATGACACAAACTAGTTTCACTTTAGATAAATATATTATAATATCATAGTCAGACTAAGGTGATGAGAAAGAGAAGCTCATTTAAGCTAGTGGTATTCATGTTTATAAATATCTACATTGTTTCAGCTTCTAATGCAGCTAAAGAAGTAGTGTAAAATATTAAATGATTTGTTCAAGTTCATGTAATTTCACCTAGTATGTGATGTTTTATAATAATATAAATGATAATAATTCTACTACTATTATTATCCAAAATGTCATTTTTTGACAGTGGACAAATGGAATATACTTAGGGATATAATCTCTTAAGGAGTTTTACTCAAGGAGGTGAGGTTGTAGATAATAGAATTTCCATACAGTGGAGACATGGAAGGACCAATGACTGAAGCCATAACTTAGTAGAAGCATGGTATTATCATGTGAGTGCTAACTGGGATATTTATAAAGTTGGCTCTAGTGTAAGAGGGAGTGTTGTAAAAGTTTTTTACCAAGACCCAACTTGAACAGTACTTTTTGATTAACATATCATGTATATAGTGAGTTATCCATGATTTATTCCTACTATAATAGTGTTGGTATTTATGAATCCACTATATAAATGGAAATTTTCATAGATTATTTATCATATCAAAAGGTTATAGTAGTTTTCAGGCTATAATGAGAACCTAGAGATACCATGACAGTAATCTTAAAGTTATGTCCTATGGTCCAGATACATCATACTAACTAGGAATAGATTATGTGTGATAATAATATTCTGGGATCTCACAATCATTGAAGAATATTCTCTTAAAGTTCACTCTTGGTGATCTCGAGTAGATGAGGTCATAAGGATTGACTTACAAATAGGAACACCACATGTTTCAGGTTTCAGTGGAAGTTCATATTAGTGAACACGTGTAATGGTCTCCTAAATTGATATTATTATCAGTGTATACTATTTGATCACGTAATTTGATGCAAGGAATTTTTTTCAATGAATTAATAGCGTGGTAGCTTGCATTGGGTGCATTGTTAGTAGTATGACATTGATTGAATAATCAATATAGAATTTTTTTTCTTCCAATAAAAAGTGATATCTTTGGCCTAGTTGATCAGGATGGTAGTACCTTCACTAAATCCATGTCCATAGTAGAATAAGTTAATTCCATTTAATAAGTTCAATGAACAATAAAGAAATAAAGGATGAGTACACATGTGTGTGTCCTATTGTGATGAATGATTATATAAAAATAGTGGCCCCCACCATGATGTTTAGCAATTGTCTGAGAAAATATATCAACATGAAATTATTAAATTCATATTATTAAAGATTATAATAATTGGTATTGAATTTAATTATTAATATTTTAACAAATATTAATGTAAATACATGGGAAAATATTATATGAATTAATACTATTTTAATATTCAAGGTTCATTTAATATTTATAAGAATATCGAGTTGAGTTAATGACACGATATTTATCACTTAATATATTTATTATATTACAAGTAAATAAAAAAATTATGGATGGTATTTATGATCAGTAAAGTGGTCATAATATATTGTTTATAGATTATTTAGTGGGTAATATATATATAGGGTTCATGGAGATATTTTCAGGTATTTATTACTTCTCTATATATGTGGGAGAGAATCTCATTCATAGTGACTATTCATCACATGATTTTTATAGCCTTTCTCACCCCTCTCTCACTCCCTATAGATAAAATCTAACGATCCAACCAATCCTATCGAGCTATTTTTCATGCATTGAAGGAAAATTGATGCGGTGATTATTAGGTGGTCAAAGGCAATGTTAGTTCTATATACTGGCACCTGGAATTCAAATATTGATAATCCTACAGTTTTTTGAAGGGTATGTGGATGATATAGAGGGATTTGATTCATATCCTTCAAGGAGTTATCACCGAAAATGACATGATGTCAAACATTCAGCTCCAAATAAAACATGGTATTTTTATGGTTTACATGTGTGTTGAATGTCCCAAACGAAGATCATCAGTTTATAATCGAGGAAAACATCACTAGGAATGATGTAGTTATGTTTATTTATAGTGAAGTTTTTAATTATCATATTTTTAGGCTTCTACGGTGTGCCCGGTACCAATAGTCCTTCCCTAAAACAAAGAAATACACTTATATTTAAAAAGAAGAAACCCTTTACTAAAATTGAACCTTTCAAGTATAGAGGATTTCATAAATATGGAAAACCTTTTCAAAAAAAATATATAACTTAAATCAATGAACAAAAAAGATATTTTAAAATAATATATTTTATCTTTCCCCAAAATATGTAAATACCTGATCTTTCTGTATATTTTTAGACCAAGGAAAAATCATTTCTAAAAAATATAAGACTTATCCCAATGGATAAACTTCCCATAAACACTTTTATAATGTTTTAATACATTCTTGAGATTATTTAGGTTTCTAGAAGAGACATGATATAAAATAATCATATCAAGATAATTGAAGAGGTGTTCGGGGAAGTAAGAACCATAGAAACTTGTATTGGGATTAGCTTCACATCTTTATACATTTTTTCCAAATTCCTTCTCAAGTATCCAGCTACAATACAAAAGGTAATAGAAAAGAGGGGGTCACCCTACCCAATGCCTCTAAAACCTGAGAAATATACTTATAGTGATCTATTGATTAGGACCAAGAGTCTGGTAGTTTTAAATTAAGTCTTAATACAATTGATAAATAATTCATTGAGGCTAAATATCTTTAAAATTCCACAAATAAAACTCTATTTAATTTTCTCAAAATATCTCCTAAAATCAAGATTAATAGAGATATTACCGCCTCTAGAATTCAATTTTGAGTAAATTAAATGCAAAGACCCAGATTTTTACATGTAAATTTTTTTATTAAATAGAAGTATTATGAGTCTGCAAAAATTGATGTCACGTGATTTTGAGGTGTGGTGTGTCAGGAATGAATTTCTGAAAAAATTTTCAAGTACGTTCAGTAAATGTGTGAGTGGGTTTTTGTAACTTTTGAATAGGTGATTGGAATTGAAATATGAAGATACTATTGAACTCACAGTGCCGAAATTCGCTTTAGGAGACCTTCACCTCGATCGCAGTAGGTCGAGGGTTGGAATTAGTTTTCGGACTTTTCGTGGGTGTGTTAAAACAATAAAAATAAAATAAAACATATTTATTTTATTTTTCTTTGTGAAACCTCCCATTTGAATTTAGTGGTGGGGACCACCCGACCCCTTGAACTCCCTCTTTAATGTAGAGTTAACCCTTGGACTCCTCCCAATTTATTATGCCAAATTCAACTTAATTAATGATCCAACCTTTAATTGTTTAATTAATAAACTTAACATATTAAGTTGACTCCTCATTTCCTGTGGGGGAATTCGTGTTTGAAAAGGAGAGGAGTTTTGGAGAGAGATTTTGGAGGATCATCTTCTTCAAAGAAGAATACTCTTCAATGAAGAGCATCCTCTGGAATCAGAGAATGAGGACGACGCTTGAGCCCAGATCAGAAATATCTTAGAGGAGCGATGAACACCGACATCACCATCTCATCGACTTCGTTTTCTTCATCGCGACATCTCTTACAGGAGAATGAGGTAGGAGTTTTAATTTTATTATGATTAAATCTATTTTTATTGATTCTTTATATTCTGGATTCATAATGATGACGGCCAAACAAATGAGGCCATCATCCCGCACATATACCTTGCCCCATTTATCTTTTGTTCTTCGTGCATTATTTGTCCATTCTTTGAAGTCAAATATTTTAAAATTACATAAACACAATGTTTTGATGAGTGCAACAAATAGACACGAATCCGTCGATTCAAGGATCGTGAATACCTGAACGACATAATTTTCGTGCTTGGAACGAAGCCGCAATGGCTCGCGGAAGAAGGCGGCAGTCGGCACCCGACTGAACACGAGGAAGGAAGGTAGCATGCGTCCACACTGCCAGATGATGAGGAATCCATGGCCTATTGATCATATCGGGGCAGGGTGGCGGCGGATATCCGGACAACCGTGTGGCGAAGCGGCGGTGCGCGTCTGCGCCGCTGGTGGAGCAGGAGGTCGCGGTCGCTTAGTCACGGCAGAGGCCGAAGAGCGGATGGCCATGTCGGTCATAGTGGAGCAGCGGTGTGTGACCACACCACTGGGAGGAGGACCGGCCGGAACACCGGTCGACCATTGTGGTTCGGCGGGACCCGCTCGGGTCCCAGAGTGACTTGGCAGCACCTAAAGGCATTGCTCATTGCCATTCCGAACGGAAGGGGGTTGCTCCCCCTTCGGTGCCAGCTTGGGTGGACCATGCCAGCAGGTGTCCCCCAATGCAGGCCGGTCTGGGCTACCCCCTACGTTGTCCAGGCTAGACCACGACCCAACGGGTCGGGCCTTCCAAGGCCTAGGCCATCCGGGTCAGAACCCGGCCCATCCAGACCCAGTTTGTCTTTTTTGGCCATAACATGAGAACCATGTGTCTGTTTGATGAACCTTCTAGGGAAACAAAATACTTGGATAGATATGGTCCTTTGGTATAATCCACTTGAGTTTTGGACATGGTTGGAGTACGTCCGGGTTGGATCAGCACCGAATCCAACTGGGCCCTCGAAGTAGAAACGCTAATAACTTACAGACTGGGCGTCTGATTGATACATAGTCTGTTGTGTTGGGTCACTTATGATGTGACCGAACATTGGGATACTTCCTCGTGGGACTTCAGGGTGGTTGAGGTATGACCTATGGCTTGGGGAGCGTTTCTCCCAAGTACACTACATATAGAACCCTGCGACTGGTTGAGAATTGATGACTGCTAACCGTTTTGACTCAAAGTGACCCGACATGCCCAGTGGGGAGTGCCTCTGTGTGACGTGGTAGACACACAGTGGGGAGAACCTCAATGTAATGCGACAGACCCATGGTACTCGACAGGATGGGTACTTCAGCAGGCCATGAGGGGGAGCGCCTCTCTGTGACGCGACATACCCACGGTGGGGAGCGCCTCTGTGTGACATGGAAGACCCATGATACTCAATATGAGGAGTACCTTAGCAGTCCAAGGTTAGTGGGAAGTGTCTTTGTGTGACACAGCAGGCCCAATATACTCCATAGAGGATGATTTCTCCAGCATCCGAGGTGTTTGACTTTGTGACTAGGGATGTTACTTGTTATTATCCTTAGAGAATATTGTGTCTAACTATCAGCTTTTATAGTGATCATGTGTGGGTCAGCATTATAATCTTGTTTCTTAGAGTTGTATACCTAGTTTGAGATGAGTCTTATATCTTTATGGTGTACTTACGTGGTACTTTATCTTTGTGGTATTACCTGTATGGTAGTCTTCCCTCCTGTGTGAGGTGGGTATATTCTGATAACTTAGGTATATGTATGGGAATATACCAAGTAGGGTTGAATGTTGTTTCTATGTTTTTTGGTTTATCCTTTGTGGATTTGAGAGTCCTTTGGGGGTATTGGGGTCCCTAATGAGTATTTTTATACTCACCCTTGCACGGGCTATGCCTGCACCTTGTTGTGTATGGTGCAGATGATGGACAACACTGACTGAGGACAAAGGTACCTGGACTGGAGACTTCTTAGAGGTGGACCTTTGACGAGGTGATCCACAGAGACGATCATTCGAGAGTTATACCTACCCTTCTGGTAGGATCCTTGGTGGGTGTTCACAAGAGATGTACTAAGTTTTACTTGTACTTTACAGTTTTTATTGAACTTTATAGTTGGGCTTGTTTTCTCTCCCTTTTACATTCTTACACACCCTATTTACTTTATAGTTTACATTGTGATCGTATCTGGTTGTGTGCTTGGTTTGTGTGAGTTTACAGTTTATAAAGGCAACACCTTCCCATTTTAGGTAATATGACTTTCAGTTCTTTTCTCCAGCCCCTGGCCTATGGAAGGCGGTCTTGGGGTAGTCACAGCACAGGTCATGGGGGATGGGTCATGAGAAATTGGTATCAGAGTTGTTTGGTTCTACCGAAGAACTAGGACTTTGATCTTTTATGCGTGGTGTAATAGTGTTAAGTGTTTTGAATGTGGTTATCAGTTTTTGGAGCCCATTTTTGGTGCGACTACTGACATATCCATACACCAGGACACTGACATCTGATTTTTGACTCGGTGCATGAAAACACTGATTTTGTGTGTGTTTTTGAAAAGTTTTCTTTGTGATATCTTCGAGTCAGCTCGCCAGGTATTAACTTAATGACTATGGCACACATATTTCTTTTTAGGATTCCTCCACATAGACATCCAGCCATGGTTCCAAGTAGAGTATGTGATGACATCCCACCGAGTAATGAGGCTTCGGTGTAGGCCCTCCTTATGGCAGTTGTACCATCAGATGGTGTACAAGCAGCACCACTACCTGTTGGGCAGCCGATACCACCAACCCCAACAGTAGAGGGTTCACACCGCTTGAGCACGTTGCACGAGTTCTAGTGCCAGAGGCCACTGAGGTTCCAGGGAGAGACAGATCCACAGGTGGCTGAGGATTGGATGGAGGCTGTGGTTAGAGTTTTCCAACTGGTAGGGACACCAACTGATCTTATTGTGATCCTTTCCATCAGTCTTCTTTAGGTATCAAAGGTCATATGGTGGATCTTGATGCTCCAGGTTCACAACAAGGTGTCTATCATTTGGGTGGACTAATAGAGCCTTTTCAGGGTAGAGTTCATCACAGCGACCCTACTCTTAGTGCGTCTACAGATGCTTCTCTACTTGCAGTAGGGTATCATGATTGTAGCTCAGTATTCGGTGAGGTTCAATGATCTCTCGTGCTACTCCATAGACATTGTGCGACAACCTTTCTTTAGGAACTTGACATTCGATTAAGGGATCTGGTTGGAGATTAGATCTTAGATGGTTTCTCTCAGCATCCCGATGCAGGTGGGGGTGTTAGAGCGAGCACTCTTAGTGGAGAGATTCCTTGCTGAGTAGTCACCGGCAGTGAGACCCACCAACGGACGACACGTAGCAGAGTCATCAGCAGCTGGTAGTAGAAGAATGACACATAGGTCCAAGAGGACCGGACCTACAAGTGGAAGACCACATGATACATGGTTGGTGGTGCGGGGCTCTAAAGATAGAGCAGGACCGGCAAGGGACATGCAGTGTTATTCATGCGGTGGGCAGGGTCACATGGATCGCGACTGCCTGAACCACCATACAGACGACCAAAACACAGTTGAAGGACCGCCTGGTCAGAGGCAAAGAGTCGATCGAGGAGGTCCACAGGAAGGAGGAGGACGTGGAAGAGGAGCAGCCCATGCAGCAGGTGGTGGGCGGCGATTTGAGGTTCTACTGCCACCACCACCAGGAGGTCCACCCAGACCACAAGGAGAAGGTGGACAGGGACGATCTCAACTCGAGGCAGCTGAGGCCTATGACCATGGAACTCTATAGATGATACGAGGTATGATCTGTGTCTACTTCACCCTAGCTATAGTACTTATAGACACAGGTTCCAATCACTATTTCATCTCCACGACCATCATTCGGAGATCAGAGATACTGGTGGAGTCGTTGCCTCGATCCTTATGAATAGAGACTCCTATGGGAGTAGATTTGACTATTACGCACTGGTTATGGCAGTGTGAGCTTACTCTAGGAGGCGAGAGCTTCGGCTGGAATCTCCTAGTAGCAGCGTCGAGGGCTTACGACATCATCTTGGGTTTGGATTGGTTATCTATAGTCCATTCTCAGATTGACTATATTAGGCACAACGGTTGGTGTGTCCACATGGATGAGACTAGTTTTTCCTTAACCAATGATAAAGGGAACCTTTTCAGTACATGATAGACTTACCCGGAGGAGTGTATAGCTGATGACACATCAATTGGATAGCCTTACCCTTGGAGCGATTGATGTTGAGAGTCTAATCTATCCTTTAGTGGTGGACAAGTACACTGATGTTTTTCCTGATGATGTTCCGGGTCTACCTCCTCATAGAGAGGTGGAATTTTACATCAATTTGTACCTCAGGACAACACCGATATCTACACCAGTATATCAGATGGATCCCGCGGAGCTTTGAGAGTTGTAGGTATAGCTAGAGGACTTGTATATCAAGGGGTTCATTAGGCCCAGTATTTCCCCTTGGATAGTCCCTATTTTGTTCGCCAAGAAGGCAGATGGGAGTTTGAGACTTTGTTTGGACTATTGACTCCTGAACCAGGTGTCCATGAAGAACAAGTACCCACTACCAAGGATTGGCGATCTCTTTGATCAGCTAAAGGGAGCACGATGGTTTTTGAAGACAGACCTCAGATTAGGCTATCACCATCTCAGGGTATGAGACGAGGATGTGCAGAAGATGTCCTTCAGATGTTGGTATGGCCGCTATGAGTTCTTGGTTATTCCATTCGGTGTGACCAATGCCCCAGTAGTGTTCATGGGACTCATGAACAGGATCTTCCAGCCATACTTTGATCGCTTTGTGGTAGTATTCATCAATGACGTCCTGATATACTCAGAAACGGAGGAGTATCATGCCTATCATCTTCAGATAGTTCTGTACACACTCCGAGAGCACCAACTTTAGGGTAGTCTCCCGAAGTGCCAGTTCTGGATAGGAGAGGTCCAATTTTTGGGACACATTATCTTAGAGGTTGGAATTGTGGTGGATCTAGTGAAGATTGAGACCATTCTTGTTTGGGAGCCACCCAAGAGTGTGATGGATGTTTGTAGTTTTATGGGCTTGTCCGGTTACTAATGGATGTTTGTGACTGACTTTTCCAGAGTAGGGACACCCTTATTAGTGTTGATGAAGAAGGGGCAACCCTTCGTGTGGTCAGAGAGATGCCAGCAAATTTTTCAGGAGATGAGGCAGAGACTGACGAGTGCCCCCATATTGACGCTACTGGAGGAGGGTGTTGGGTACGTAGTCTACTGCGACGCATCAGGGACCAGACTTGGATGTGTCCTGTTTTAGGAGAAATCAGTGATTGTGTATGGTTCTCTACAACTGAGACAACATGAGAAGAACTATGCTACCCATGACTTGGAGTTAGTAGTAGTGGTATTTTCCTTGAAGATGTGGTGATATTACTTGATGGGCAAACATTTTATAGTCTATTCTGATCACAATAGTCTCAGGTATATCTTCTCTCATAAAGACCTGAACCTGAGACAGTAGCATTGGCTTGAGTTCCTCCAAGGACTATGACTTTGAGATAGTATATACTCTTGGGACGGAGAAGGTAGTAGCAGATGCACTCTACAAGAGATCTGGTATACAGTTGCTGAGTGCGGTGATGGAGCAGCTAGCCGCTTTTCAAACAAACTATGTGGATCGAGATGGAGCAGCTTAACTTCAGTCTCTGACAGTCACTCCCCCACTCCTTCAGTGATTCAGGGAGGCGCATCTTGGGGACACTGACTGCGAGGAACGACATGCTCAGATATCCATAGGACAACCACCTGATGGATTTTTTGACGGTTGGGAGTATGTCATCCTCTTCAGAGGGCGTACTATGGTTCTGGTGGAACTACAAGAGGAAGTGTTGAGGGAGTTCCATACATCCCCTCTAGCGGTATGTCCAAGAGTGGAGAAGAAGTACCAGGACCTTTGGTGTTAGCACTGGTGGCCGAGAATGAAGAAAGTAGTAGCAGAGTTTGTCTCTCAGTGCCTCACTTGTTAGCAAGTGAAGGCATAGCATCAGGTTCCAGCGGTCTTAGTTCAACCACTAGAGGTTCTATAGTAGAAGTGGGATGAAATTTCCATGGACTTCGTGACAGGACATCCATGAACATCCAGGGGTCATGATTCTATCTGGATGATCATTGACCGACTCACCAAGTCAGCCCACTTCCTACCTATCAGAGAGTAGGGATCAATAGAGAGTTTCAGACACCTCTACGTGAAGGATATTGTACGGATTCATGGAGTGCCATCTAAGATTGTCTTCGATCATGATGCATGTTTCACTTCTCATCTATGGAAGGGGTTTTCAGAGGCGTTCATAATACAGCTTCGGTTGAGTATCGCCCTCCATCCTCAGACGGATGGTCAGAAATAGCCAACCATTAAGACCCTCGAGGACATACTACATGCTTGCGTCCTTGATTTTGGCCATAGCTGGGAGGATCAATTTTCTTTGGTGGAGTTCATGTACAAAAAAACCTATCACTCCACTATCAGTATGGAACCACATGAGGAATTGTATGGGCGACCTTGTAGATCACCACTATGCTGAACTGACCCAGGTGAGTCAGCACTCATGGGACTAGAGATGGTATAAGCTACCATGAAGAAGGTGCAGATCATCCAGGAGCGGATGAAGACTGCACAGAGCAGGCAGAAGTCCTATGATGACAGGGGAAGAAGACCTATGGATTTCGAGGATGGTGACCATGCCTTTCTATGGGTATCACCTCGATGTGGTTTGCGGAGATTTGTCCAATGTGTAAAGTTATCTCCGAGGTTCACCAGACCCTTTTAGGTCCTCAGTAGAGTTGGTGAGATGGATTATCGCTTAGCACTTCCACCTCATTTTCACCGGGTCCACGACGTTTTCCACTTATCCCAACTGAGAAGATACATACATGATCCTTCTCACATCATCAACTAGGGAGAGATAGACATCGACGATGGGGAGACGTTTTCGGAGGTTCCAGTAGAGATTGAGGATCGACAGAAGCGGGTCCTTCATGGGCGGTCGATACCACTAGTGTGTATTAGTTGGCAGCACGGGAATCTCCAGGAGAGCATATGGGAGTGTGAGACTTAGATTCATTCTCAGTACCCCAACTTGTTTCCATAGTTTGTGTTGTGGATTTTGGGGATGCAAAGCCCTGAGGTGGGGAGATTGTAAAGTCCCAAATATTTCTATGTAATTTTTATTATTATTAAATGAAAATATTATGAGTCCACAAAAATTGACGGCATGTGATTCTGAGGCCTAGTGTGTCCAGAATTAATCTCTGATCATTTTTTCGGGTACGTTCAGTAAATGTGCGAGAGAGTTTTGGTAACTTTTGAACCGGTGCTTGGAATTGAAATCTGATGACACCGTTAAACTTGCAGTGTCGATATTCTCTTAAGGAGACCTTCACCTTGAACTTAGTAGGTCGAGGGTGGAAATTAGTTTTTGGACGTTTTGTGGGTGTGTTAAAAGAATAAAAATAAAATAAAACGTCTTTATTTTATTTTTCTTTGTGAAAAATCCCATTTGAATTTAGTGGTGGGGACCACCCGACCCCTTGAAATACCTCTTTAATGTAGAGTTAACCCTTGGGCTCAAAATTTATTGTGCCAACTTCAACTTAATTAATGAGCCAAACTTTAATTGTTTAATTAATAAACTTAACATATTAAGTTTCCTCCTCATTTCCTGTGGGGGAATTTGTGTTGGAAAGGGAGAGGAGTTTTGGGGAGAGATTTTTGAGGATCATCTTCTTCAACGAAGAACAATCTCTAATGAAGAGCATCCTACAGAATTGGAGAACGAGGATGACGCTTGAGCCGGGATAGAAAACATATTGCGGAAGCGACGAACACCGACATCACAATCTCATAAACTTCGTCTTCTTCCTTGTGACATCTATTATGGGAGAACGAGGTATGGGTTTTAATTTGATTATGATTAAATCTATTTTTTATTGATTCTTCATATTCTGGATTTACAATGATGATGGAAAAACAAATGAGGCCATCATCCCGCACATATACCTTTCCCCCTTTATTTTTTTTTCTTCACACGTTCTTCGTGCATTCTTCGACATCAGATATTTAATGACACAGCAAACAAATTTTTTTTCCAAGCGTGACATATGGACATGGATCCCTCGACCCGAGGATCATGAATATGAAAATGACATAATTTTCGAGCTTGGAATAAAGCCGCAATGGATCGTGGAAGAAAGTGGCGGCTGACACCTGGCCGACAGCGAGGAAGGAAGGGAAGTGCACGTCCGTGCTGCTGGATGATGAGGAATCCATGACCCATCAGCCACGATAGGGTAGGGTGGTGGCTGGAATCTGACTGGCTGCGTGGCGGAGCAGAAATGCGCGTCTGCGTCGTCGGTGTAGCAGGAGGCCACAATGGAGGTAGAAGAGAGGCTGACCATGCCAGCCGCAGTGGAGAAGCGGTGCAAGACCGTTCCAATGGGAGGAGGACCGGCCGAAACATCGGCCGGTTTTTGTGGTTCATCCGGACTCGCTCGGGTCCCACAGTGACTTGGCAGTGCCTAAAGGCGGTGCCCGTTGCCATTCCGAATGGAAGAGGGACGCTCCCCCTTCAACGCCGGCTCAGGAGGACAATGCCACCGAGCCGCGCCCAGTGCGGGCTGAGCCAAGATGCCCCCTACATGGGTCGGGCTGGACCATAGCCCAGCAGGTCGGTCCCGCCAAGGCCCAGGCCATCCGGGCCAAACCCGGGCCCATCCGGACCTAGATTCGCCTTTTTAGTCATAACTTGAGAACCGAGCATCCATTTGACGAACGGTCCATGGCACCAGAATCCTTGGATTGAGACAGTCATTTTTTTATACTCCACATGAGTTTTGGATAAGTTTTGAGTACGGCTGGGTTGGATCGGACCCCGAATCCAATCGGGCCCTCATAGCATAAATGCTAATAACTTACAGACCAGGTGCTCGATTGATGCGCCGCCTATTGCGTTGGGTCCCTTATGATGTGAAACACTGTTGGAATACTTTATCATGGGACTTAGGGGTATTTGAGGTATGACTGATGTCTTGTGGAGCGGTTCTCCCAAGCGCGCTATGTACGAAACCCTGCAACTGGCTGAGACTTGACAACTGCTGACTATTTTGACTCGGAGTGACTCAACAGGCCCAGCAGGGAGCGCCTCTGTGTGAAGTGGAAAACCCATGTTAGGGAGTGCCTCTATTTGATATGGCATACCCATGGTACTCGACAGGAGGAGTACCTCAGCAGGCCACGAGGGGGAGTACCTCGGTGTGACACAGCAGACCCACTGTGGGGAGCACCTCTGTGAGACACAGTAGACCCATGGTACTCGACAGGAGGAGTACCTTAGAAGTCCAAGGTTAGTGGGAAGAACATATGTGTGATGAGAAATACTCACTGTAACCCATAGAGGATGAGTTCTCCATCAGCTGAGGTATTTGATTTTGTGACTAGGGATGTTACTTGTTATTATCCCTAGAGAATTCTGTGGCTGGCTATCAGCTTTCATAGTAATCCTATTTGGGTCCGCATCATAATACTGTTTCTTAGAGTTGTATACCTGGTTTGAGCTGATTCTTATATCTCCATGGTGTACCTGTGCGGTAATTTATCTTCATGGTATTACCTGTGTGGTACTCTTTTCTCCTGTGTGAGGTGGGTATATTCTGATAACTTAGGTATATGTATGGGTATATACCTAAGTTGGGTTGACTGTTGTTTCTATGTTTTGTGGTTTATTCTTTGTGGATTCGAGAGTCCTTCGAGGGTATTGGGTTCTCTACTAGGTATTTTTATACTCACCCTTGCATGGGCTATGCCCACACCTTGTTGTGTCTGGTGCAGACGACAGACAGTGCTGACTGAGGATGAGGGTACCTGGACTGGAGATTGCTTAGAGGTGGACCTTTGATGAGATGATCCATAGAGATGATCATTCGAGATCTGTACCTACCCTTTAGGTGGGATCCATAGTGGGTGTTCATAGGAGCTGTACTCAGTTTTACTTGTACTTTCCAGATTTTCTTGTACTTTCTTGTTGGGATTGTATTCTAGCCTCTTTACCTTCTATACACACCTTGTTTACTACATAGTTTACTTTGTGCTTGTATCAAGTTGTGTGCTTGGTTTGTGTGAGTTTACAGTTTATAAAGGAAACACCTTCCCATTTTAGGTAATATGTTTTTCGGTGCTTGTCGCTAGCCCCTGTCCTATAGAAGGCGGGCTTGGGGTAGTCACGACACGGGCCCTGGGGGACGGGTCGTGACATTAAAACTATCCAAAGTTGTGATCAAATAGTCTTAGATTTTATTTTCTTGAACAAACCCAACTAAGTTAGGGGAGACAAAATTTTCATGCATATTATTGGGATTTTTTTGATAATTTTATATCCTATGTTATTCATGGGACTAGGATGAAATTGAGAGATTTCATCAGTATTCATTTCTTTAGGAATAAAAATCAATCACTGATAATTTTGGCCATTAAGTAAAAAAACTCTTTGAAAAAATAACATAATAATTCCCAATAGGTCATAACCAATGATATCATGATATTATTATAAATTTTTATTATCATATCCATTAGGGCCAATAAATCTTTCTAGATTGATATAAAAGAGAGATTCTTTGATGTAACAACCTGCAACATTATGGGTTGATGAATTTAAGAAGAATTTTGAATTTTTGTATTAGAGAAAGTTACATACCATGAATTGAGATTCAGATTGGGAATTAGTATTTTCAAAAATCTTTAGGAGATATCTTTAGAAAGGGAACAAGATTCAGATGGCTGTTTGAGTTATTGGGTAAGTGACCGAGAAAGGTTAGTGTGACCCTGTAACTAAAATTTAAACTACAGGTAGAGATCACAATGTAGCTATGATGGTTGTATCATAGTGTTTGAGGTTGATCAAGATAAGGGTACGCCATAGGGGGTTTCTCCATAGATAGGGAAGTGGGATACAAGGTTATCCATACCTTTTTGGGGCTAGCTACACTATAGCTGAGGATGCCTCGATGCAACACAACCTGGTATGGAGATCACACCATAACCATCAATGGTTCTTCTATGGAGGGCCCTTGGGGGGATTAATGTTAGTCCACCACAATGTGGTCTATGTTGTGGCCCCTATGGACATTCCATAAAAATACATCTGCACATGTTTTTTAGTAGGGGCGAAGTGGTAATTTACTAGTCACCCACTTTAATTTCAGGAGAAAGAGGGAAGATAGGGGACCATTTATATATGACACCCCTATATTCCGATCCTTATTTCCCCCTATATTGGTGGATGGTTTTAGGCTTGATCTGATGGAAATTATGAGTATATTTCTCATACTCTCCCCTTTCAATTTGGTTTTCATCATTGCCCTCAGATTTTGGATGAACTAGATTAATGTTTTGGGGTTGATTCCATTGAATCATGGTAAAATAGGATGATATTTGTGGATATTTTATATGTGATGGATATAGGATGTCTCAGAAGGTTTATCACATTCTATATGAAGTGAATTTAGTGCCAAGATGACGCTTGATGGGATTTCCATTGAATGTGCCTCCTTCGATTAAAATAAGAAAATTATTTATAATTATCTATAATTGATTATTTTTACTTTATGGTGAGAGATAGGAGCTCAAGAGAAACTACGATATTGGAAGAGGAAATGAATGGCCAGGTTGAGGGAGAGAGAATCTTTTTTTGAGTGGTAATTCCTTTGAGGTGGTAGGTGGAACCTTTAATACAATTTCATATGATTTTTTATGCAAGAGAATACATGAAATTATACTACATGAGGCTCAAGTATGGGGATTAGTGACCAAGGGTACCCTGGGTAGTAGTGGTAGGATGGTTTTTGGCCTTTTATTTAATACATAATGTTTGGATATATGTGAAAATTCTAGATGGAATTCAAATTTTTGTTCTGATGGATGATCAGGTTTTGAATTGGACTTTGAAATGAGGTTTTAAATGTTAGAACCCCTTAAATGTGTGTAATTAGACTTGAAACGGGCTAGGAAGGTAGTCCTGAGGACTTGGGTAAGCATCATAGGGTCCTTGTGGTTGTAGTGGCTTGAATGCATAAGTATGTAGGGCCAACGACTAGACATTAAGATGCCACCAAATAGACAATGATAGTGGGAAGTAGCACACCATTGACTAGAACCACTGGCCAGCCAGTGGCCTAGGGATGGTTGGCTGGTGCACCACTGGCTAGCCTGTGGAATCCTACTGGCTAGACGATGGCATTTTGGGAAATTTTTAATTGGGGTCATCCTCATAATTTCACATGAGGCCACACATTATTCTACCCACTTAATATTTTCTCCCTATTTTGTCTAGTATAACCCCCATATTCACCTCCCACCATTTCCTCTCCTCTTGGATGAATCTACTTCAATCCTTGTTTAATCTAAGCACCTCCAGATGCATTGGAAATGATCAGGGTAAATAAAGATGTACACTACCTTTTATTCATCATATCTTTCATTGTATTAATCTATCTTGACTATTATGTCTAATATTTCCTATTTTTAGATCATTTTTTGGTTTCTTGATTTATCCTGATTCAGGCGGAACTGGTGGCTGATATTGGATGTACAGAATCTCTTAAGCCTGAGGTAGGTGGACCATAGGCCCAACCCACAGTATCACATATTTTCTTAAGTTCTTAAGTTTTTTTTCAGACCAGATTGTAGTGTATTGGACTAATTTAAATGGAATGTTTTAAAATTTCATTTTCTATTGTTCAACACATTTTTCATGCCTTGAGCCTTGTAAGAGTGTGGTTCCTAGTGGAACACAATGTAAATGTATCTCTTTTTTGAATTAGATAATTAAAATGATATTCTTCTCAATGGAAAGGTAAATGAATAATATTAAAGCTACATTTATATATGAACACTTAACCATGTTTGGATGGATATCATTAAATGGATAATGTTGTTTGAAATAGTTAAAAAAGAGGGATAGTGAATTAAATCGATGGATGTGAAATGGAATTTTACAACCATCGATGTTGTAAATGAAATTGTAATTTTACATAAAAAATGTTTTGGTAAATGAAAATGGGGTTTTATTAAATGAGATGTGGGATTTTAAAATGAATTCCCCTATAGTAATGTGTTTTTTATTTTTTAAAATGGGAAAATGATAAATCATTTATGTAATAGGATAGGGTGTATATAATGGATTGATTTATTTATAATTGGAAGCAAGGTTCCATGAATAGGACCTTGAGTTTTATTTGTTAAATATTGATTTATGAGAAGGAAATAACATTCTTTATTGGTAATGGTGTTTTTTCAATTGAGTTTCTCAGGAATTAATGATGAGTTTAAAATGACTTGGATAGATTCCATAGAGTCTGTGTGGACCTAGACTTGTATATAATGTTGTGAGAGATCCCTAGATTCCATTAAGAGACTTATATGAATGCCATGTTTTGTTGAAACCATTAGATTCATAGAGGTATGTTTTTATGGAATTCCATGAGAATGTAATTAGATTTTGATTATATTAATTATCATGAATTCCTTGGGGTGTATCCCCATAGATTTGTGTAATGTATTTATTTATCGAATGTAATTGATTAATGTGATGTATTTTTGTAGTGTACCATGATGAATGGTGTGGGATAAACTCCTCAAATTCAATTTTATTTTTTTTGGGTATAATACCTTAGGTATAAGTTGAGGATTCCCATAAAATCATGATTCTGAATGTCAAGGATGGTTCCTTGATTTCATACTATTAGTTCAAATAAGTGAAATTCCAAGGGTCAATCCCCTTGTTTTTCCTATGAAATTTATTTAAAGGGAATTCTTATTTTAGCCACATGGGTTCCCTTCAGATATTGTGACTTTTGAAGCCTTGTTGGTATAGAATATAACCAGATGATCTATATAATATGCCACGGACATAGATACACCAATACATTCTAAAGTGGGTAGGTCCAACCTCAGGTTTCACCATAGATCTTGAGATCAGTGTTTTTTATATTTATTTATTTATTTATTTATTTTGAAGTACATTATTTTTTTATCTATATCACTTCTATATGAGAATGTTATATGAACTATTTATTTTAGTAATTCCTTTTTTGGTGGCCTATTGACTTGTATTCACAACATAATTAGGCCTCCATGTAACTTGAGTACCCAATCAGAAGACTATATGTTTGCAGGTTTATGTGTGGGAAATACTCTATTTCATTGGTTTCTTTAGTTTGGCATGACATGCTGGGAGTGGGGTATGGACGATGAGATAATGTAGGACTTTAGACCAACCAGGGGTGGTGTTTAGTTTCAATTTTAATTTTTCCATTTATTCTTTTCATTCTGTGTGATCCATCCACAAGGGATCAGTTATGGAATGTTCGACAGACTCTAGGTTATATAATTTTGATATTGTAGTTCTTTGTTTCATTTTACCTAACTTATCTATGATGATTATATGACCTGTTTTATATTTTCTCTATTGTTTCTACTTATTTAGGGACTCTAACCAAAGGTTATAGTCTCTCCATGATATCCTTATAGACTCTTATCACTATTCCACAACCTCTTTCATATGAGGAGGTAAATTTGAGGCTATATAGCACAATCGATCTAAGTATTATTCATAGTGATTCAGGGTGGGGAATTAGAAAATGGTATCAATGCTATTTTACCTTTGTCTAATTACTTGGTTATGGTATAAAAAGGAATAAAAATGCATTAGGCCTTGAAAATGAGCTATTTCATGGGAATGATCGAACCACATACGAGGGGAACCCATGTTTCTCGGGATGGTATTTATTGTTCTAGAAATTCTCTATTACATTTATGATACTTTCACTTTTAGTGAAACATTTATTTTATGATGTAATCATTTATGGGAATTTTACTCTCAACCTGGTATATAAAGAGAGGGTTTGTTTGTTCATGCATCATGTTAGGCATATATTATTTTTATATCATCCATATAATTCATGTTATTGATATGATCACTACTTGATATTTATACTATAATTTGATTTTAATTGTCTGATTTATATCGACATATAGTTAAAAAATAATTATTAATAAAAGGAGGATTTTTATTTAAATATTTAGCATCTTTTTATATGGTATTTTTCCATAAAATACTACGGTGGCATCTCACTTGGCCAATTCCATGTGTAATACTTTAAAAAATATTCAATTATAAATGAGATATTAATTGATGGTATTGATTAAATAAGGTTCCAATAATAAAATTATAAGGTGTTTTCCATAGTAGATTATGAATGAAACATTATTTAATCAGGCTTTGAAAACTTGAAAAAATTTTGGTTCCTAGAAAAAATAAAATGGTAACAACTAGAAAGATTGAAAACAAATATTAAAATGATAGTTTTGGATAAATAGAGTTCTAGAAAGAAACCTATAATGAATTTTCTATTAAAACTTTTCAATGAAACTCTATTTAATCAAGCCTTGTAAACATGGAAAATGTGAACCCTATTAAAAATTTGAACTCTATGGATTAAAGAATAAGGAATATTCATTGATAATTATGGGAATTAGTATAGACCAAGGTAACTTAGAACACATTTAAATAAAGAATGACCCTTCATATGTGTATTTAGGGATGTTGAGATTGCCCAAGTTATAATATTCCTATGATTTATGTTGAGGTAGACCCCATAAAGTGTGGTGTGACCTTATATAAGTTCTTGTGACTGACCATAGTGGAAGTAGCGAGGCTAGAGAGATATCCTAGTTTGTAAAATCTTTCTTTATGTGTGGTGTAATAAATAGTAGATGCTACACCCCTTCTATATTTAGTTTGATTTAAAATATTTCAATATCTTGAAAACTATGATCTGTAGTGTATGATTTTGAACCTTGTGTGTATCACCCATGGTTTCAAGTAAGTAACCCTTTATTTATGATTTGTATGTATGTAAAGTATATGGGTGATGTTTGGGAGAGTTTGGATAAATTTTGGTGTGTTTTTGGGGATTTTATATAGGTGCACAATTGGTTCATTGTTTGGGAAAATAGTGCAACACCTACAGAAAACCGCTCATAGTGAGACATAGGCTAAAGGGGAGTCACACGGGTGGTGCACGGTTTGACCAAACCGTGCTAAGTTGGGAAATTTTTAGATAGTGAGATTTGGAATTTCTGGTGCATGATTTGGTAATTGTGAATGCTAATCATGCAAGGTTCAACCTTGAGGTAGTGGCTGACGCATGGTTAGCGCACTGTTTTCCAAACTATGTGATTAACTGTGCATTTATTAAAATTGAGATCCTAAAGTGGTGGATCTCACTCATTTTCCCCTATTACTCAATCATTTTTTCTCTTATGTGGACCTAAATTTATTTTCTCTCTTCCCAAAACTAGAGATAGATTCTTCTATCAATTTAGAGGTGATCCAAAGTCTTATCTTGGTGTTTTGAAGCCAGATTATCATGATAAGCGATCATTCTTGATGGGTTTTCTTAGATTTTCTTTTCTATCTCTCTCAGTTTCATAGATATACATCCGTTGTGGATAGATATAAGATATTTTATACCAAATATGATTATATTTGGCTTTTCTGTTGATAAGAGAAAACATCTATGGTTGTTTTTTAGTGTTTCAACCCAATTTCATTGGCGTTTCAGTGTCGTTCTTCGTTTTCACCCTAAATCTCGTGGTAGGTGGCTTTAATCTTGACTCCCCTTGATAGAACTAATTTTCATAGTTTAAAATTATTTAAATTTATTGAAATTGATTGATAAATTTTTGTTTAAAGCATTCTAGAAACCCTCCTTAGCGATGGTTTGTGGATTTTTGTGGAATTATGGAATTGTTATAAAAAGTGCTTTGATAAATGATTTTAAAATGTTTATTTTAAAATAGTTTCTTGGTTCAATTTATGGAATTTTTTCTCAATAAAAATGATGTTTTATTGAAATGGTTTTGGCATGGTTTTTGGGCATACTTAGAGGTGCATGTTCATATTTCATTTATGAGGCTTGTTTTAAATAGGACATTGTGCTCGGTGCAAAAGGTATAATGGCACATAGGTTTTAATTACCTTATGATGACTTGGAAGATCGAAGAGAAACTGATCATGAGTATGGAACTGTCATAATGAAGCATGCATGTGGAAATGTGTGGTTTTTTGGAGATGTTGTTTATCAAGACGTGGGAAAAGCTAAGGTATCACACTTCTCTTGTGGTGATTAGTGATACTTGGGCTTTTTTGTGGAGTGGAGCATGGATCAGGTTGGATATTTAAAGTTGTGGTTGTCTTTGAATTTTGTTGGGTTGTCTTCCATTGTACACTTAGTTGTTTTGTATTCTTCCTATATGGTACTCTTTTTGGTGGTTTTGATATAAATTAAATGTTGAGTTGTATTTTATTGATATCATGAATCTTATAGTGGGTTATTTGGTTATGGAATGTTTGGTTGGTTATTTAATTTTCAAATGGAAAATCATCCCCCATGTGTATTTAAGCCCTACATCATTTATTTCCAGCCTTTGGTGCCTTGGGGATGTCGCTTAAGGCCAAGTAATATCCTCCCACCTTCTCAAGTCAATGAGAAGGGGCAGGATGTTATAAGTGGTATCTGTTTTTTCGATCTGAGAATCTATTTAAGGCAAGTGGTATCATCTCGGTCCTTCCATTTTTCTGGAATAAGTGGTATTTAACTTGTTATTGGTTATCATTCTTGGAATTGAATTCATTCTAGTATATTTCTTCATTTGGGATCATATAAAGGAATAGGATTTTTGAGACTTGAAATGTAGATCATAAAAATTGTATCCAACCTTTTTATAATGAACATAAACTTACTATGGAGTTGGGAACATAAGTGTTTTATAGACACTTATAGGAATTGTAATCTCATTTTCATGGGTTTAGCCAATGAAATGAGCATGAAATTCCTTAGAGGAATGAATTTACACTAGGATTTTATATTTCATTTTGAGTAATGATTTATGTCTTTGTGAAATGTTTTTTTTTGAAGAATGTTAAAAAACATTTCAAATGAAAGATTTTGAAAAAGATCATGATGGTGATATTTTGAAAATGGTTTGATTTTCAAAAATCAATTGAGATTTTTCAAAAATGGTTGAACATGGAAAATGATGATTTTGGAAAGAACTGTTGTGATAGTATGTTGTAGTAGAATTTTAAAGGATAAACCACTAGTTAATAGAGAGTGAGACTTAAGTATTTTTTTTATAGAAAATGGAACCTGATAGGTGTTGTTGAAACCAATTGGAATAACCTACTAAGAATGTCATTGCACCTGTTCCACAAGGGAACCAACAACTAGTTCGTAGTATAGTCCATGATTTTTAGGTATCGATATCAGGAATAGGAGGAATGGGCGAAGGAAATTGGATCATTCTGTCTTATTCCATAAGTATAATCCACCCATCTTTAGAGGTGATTTGAAACTAGAAAAGGTATAGGTGTGGCTGAATAGTATAAATCGTATCTTTAATTTCATCAGTGCACCAGTAGAACTGAAATTCATGATGACAACATATATGCTGGATTATCTTCCACGCTAGTGGTGGGATTTAGCTATTCAGGAACAATTAAACCACAACCTTGCATGAAGGTATTTTTAGGAACTATTTAATAAAAAATTCTATACTCATGCGTTCATAATTCAATGAACGATAGAATTATTCAACTTTAATTGGGAAAAAATTTCTATCTTGGACTATATAGATAAATTCATGAATTTAGTGCACTTTGCACCCAAGGTTGCTGTGAGTGTGTCCTTGAAGGAATGCATCTTTGAATCAAGGTTGAGACAGTAGATTAACTAAAATATTTCTATACTCTATATTATATATTATACATAGATAGTCAATAGAGTGACAATAGCTCAAAGGGACATATCAGGAGCTATGGGAGGGGGAAGTATGTCAATACCTATGGGAAACAGTGGGAACTCTAATGTTGGGAGCAGGCGAAAGAGGGAAACCTATTTCCAGGGTGAGATCATGATTCAAAATAATATGGATGGATTAGAAAACCTTCCTCCACAACCCAATAGTAATGAGGGATGTTTTTAATGTGGTTTTCTTGACCACATAAAGTGATAGTGTACATAACAACCTAGAGAATGCAACAACTGCAATTAGATGGGGCATCTTTAGGGCTGTTGTCATAGTGCTCTGAGGTCTATTGCTCAAGACACTTCTCAATTGTTGTAGAAGTCATATTCTTTGATAGGGTGAGGGTATAATAATACCTCTCATCAGAAGAAAAAATTTATCCATGGTGATTCTAGTAATACTATGAATCCTTAGGCAGTGCAATCTCAACAAGGAAATAAGAAGCAAAGTGTTGCAATGAAGCAATTATATAGAGCAGTGAAGGTTATTTTGGATGATCAAATTGGAACATCTACAACACAAGGTATGATTCTTTTGAATTCTACCCTTATGAAAGTGTTTTTTACACAAGTTTATCCCATTCCTTTATTTCTTCTCGTGCTGTTGATTTTCTAAGCTTAAAACTTGATTTGATGCCTTCTATGATAAAACTTAAAACTCTTCTTGGTCAAAGAGAGTGTAGAGCCTTTGTGTGTAGATAATGTTCTATAATAGTTGATGGAGATGATATGAAATAGGATTTCTCTGTGCATGATATGAATAATTTTGATATAATCCTAGGTATGGATTGGTTGACAATGTACAAGGCTCACATCGACTGTTATACCAGAAAGGCCAGTTTTAAGACTAATAAAGGCATCGAGCATCTCTTTTGAGGAGACAATAATACCAAATCATGTTCAATGAGATTTTTTTTAACAATTAGTTAGAATGATATCATACAATTTTGCATCGTTGTCTTTGTCATTAATGGACGAGATTGAGATGAATATTTTTCCAATAGTTGTGGGTCAGTTTCTAGATATCTTCTTGCTAATTTCTCAAGGTTCCCAACCACGATAGAAGTGGAGTTTATAATTGATCTCTTTATAGGGACCAGTACTATTTTCTTTCTATATTATTTAATGTACCAAAAATAATTAAGGGAGATAAAAGTGCATTTGGAAGAGCTGGAAAGAAAAGGTTTCATTCATCCTAGCACGTCTCTATGGTTAGTACCAGTCTTGTTTATGAAAAAGGTGGATTTAACTCTTTGGATATGTGTGGATTATCGTAAGCTTAAAAAAGTTAAGATAAATAATGAGTATCTACTACCATGAATTGATGATCTATTCGATCAATTAAGATGAGCTCAGTGGTTCTATAAGACTGACTTGTAATCAAGATATCACCAATTGTGGGTTCAGAAGGAGGATATTCCAAATACAACTTTCAGAAGAAGATATGGCAATTATGAATATGTGGTAATTCCTTTGGTCTTACGAATTCTCCAATTGTATTTATGGAATTGATGAATCATATATTTTATAGATATCTGGATTCATTCGTGGTGTTTTTTTAGATGATATATTGGTGTATTCAAGGACAAGGGATGAGCATAAGAAACACCTGGATATAGTGTTGGGAATCTTAAGGGATCATTATTTGTATAAAAAACTAACATAGTATTATTTTTGGATATAAGAGGTATGTTTTCTTGCCCATGTAATTTGTGAAAAAGGTGCTTCTGAATATCCAGAAAATATCAAGGGTGTGATCTCTTGGAAAACACTAAATAACATCTTTGAGATACATAGTTTTCTTGGATTGGATGGTTATTATCAATGATTTTTTGCATTATTTTTCATGAATATATTTGCTTATGATATTTTGAAAAGGAATAATGATCTATTCCAATGGGATGAGGAATTCCATAAGTCTTTTAAAGTGCTAAATGTTTGCCTTACATCAACACCAATCTTGATTTTTCTATAATCAGGACAAGGGTATGTGGTGTATTGTGATGCTTGGAGATTAGGGTTGGGGTGTGTTCTCATGCAAGGCGATCATGTTATTGATTATGATTCAATGAAGTAATTAGTTCATGATAATAACTACCCAACACATGATTTGGAGTTAGCTTTCATACTCCATGCTTTGAAGACTTGGCATCATTAACACTTTGGTGATAAATTTACGATGTTTATAGATCATAAGATCTTGAAACATATTTTCTCACAAAGGTATTTGAATATAAGAAAAATAAGATGTATGGAGTATCTATAAATGTTTGCCATTGACTTTATGTATACACCAGGTAAAGGTAATTCAATGGTCGACACATTAAGAAAATATTCATATACTCAATTAGATAAATTGGATTTAGATGAGTGGGAGTTGATGTTGGTCCTAGTCGACATGCATGTGGAATATGAAGACTGAGGTGATGTTGTGGTTTTATTTCCTGTTTCAGTGGTTCTAGATTTGGTAAAGATTGTTAAATAGGTACATATATCCAATTCATAATGTGTTGTGATGAGTTCAAAATTCAATGGTGGGGAGACCATTATGGGATTAAAACTAGATTAGAGTTTAGTGTTGTGATTTAGAAGTCAGATGGTCGTAGTTATGGATTATTAAGAAAACATTCTCCATTATTACCACCATTCACGATGGTCTATTCATCCTTGAATACATAAGATGTATAAGGAATTGAAATCACATTTTTGGTGGATCGTTATGAAAAGAAGAGTGGATGAGTTTGTTTCAAGATTCTTAACTTTCCATCAAGTTAAGTAATAGCATAAAATAATGCTTGGAATGTTGTAATATTTACCAATTTCAGTGTGGAAATGAGAGTAGATAGCTATGGATTTTGTAACAGGCCTCACAATAACAGAACTAAAACAATATTACACATGGGTGATAGTGGATTAACTCAAAAAGTCATCTCATTTCATCCCTATTCATGAATCTCATATGGTGGAGGACTTGTTAAAAATCTATATCTGATAAGTGGTAGAGTCATGGTGTACCAATATCCATTGTATCAGATATAGATCCAAGGTTCATGTCTCATTTCTTGAAATAATTACAGAAATACCTTGTGTCTCATTTGACATTGATATTGGATATCATTATCATAAGGACCACCAATCCGAATAGATGATACAAATGTTGGAATACATGTTGCGGGCTTGTGTAATGCATTTTGGTGACACGTGGGAAGAGCATGTGTAGTTAGTGGAGTCCTCTTATAAAAAAATATCAGGGCTCGATACATATGGATCCTTTTGAAGCATTGTATGGGTATCCTTATTGTTCTCTAATATTTTTTAGTAGAGACAGGTGAGAATTTTCTAGTTGGTCAGATCCTTGTCCAAGAAACAATGAAGAATATTCAGTCGATCAAGAAATGGATGGAGACGACTCAGATTGTTCAAAAATCGTATGCAGATCATCATTGACGGACATTATCATTTGATTTTAGTGATTGTGTGTTCTTGAGGATCTCTTAAGGCATGGAAATCATCATTTGTGGAAATAGGTAAAGTTATATCCTTGATACATAATCTCTTTTGAGGTACTATAATGAGTTAGTGAGTTGGCATATCAGTTGGCATTTCCACCATGTTTCAGTGTGGTACGTAATGTGTTTAATGTATCTCAGTTGAAAAATTATCAACCTAATCCTGACCATGTGATCAAACTAGATCATGTTGACCTTGAGATATATGATTCATTGGTGCACATACCAATGCAGATTGTTGATTAGAAAGAGAAAGTCTTGCATAGAAAAAGAATTTGTCTAGTGTTGGTGTTTTTGGAAATATGGTCATATTCATGAATAGACCTAGGAATAAGAGAAGGAAATGAAAGAGAAATGGAAAGAACTCTTTCAGGGAAATGATGGTTTTTTACTTTCTGGGGATGGAAAGTCCAATGGTGGGGAGAATATATCACCCTCAGTTTCAAGTATGTAGCCCTTTATTTATTATTTTTACATAATTAAAGTATATGAGTGATGTTTTTGAGAGTTTGGAGAACTTTTGATGTGTTTTTGGGGATTTTATATAGGTGCGGGGTTTGACAAAACCATGAAACACCTATATGAAACCATGCACAATGAGACATATTCAAAAGGGAAGGCGCACAAGTGGTACTTGGTTTGACCAAACCATGCTAAGTGAGGAAATGTTGAGACAATGATATTTGGAATAGTTTGATCATGGTTTGGTAACCGTGTGATCTAACCATGTGAGGTTCATCATTGAGGCAGTGGCTGACGCATGGTTAGCGCATGGTTTTCCTAACCATGTGACTCACCATGCAAGAGTTAAAACTGAGATCCTAAAATTGTGGATCTCACTAATTCACCCTATAAATCACCCATTTTTTAACCTATGAGGCCCTAACTCAATTTTTTATCTTCCTAAAGTTATATGAATCTTTTCCCATAAATTTTTAGGAGATCCAAAGGATTTTCTTGATGGTTTGAAGCCGTATTGTTGTAGTAAGTGATCGTTCATGGTCATTCTTGATGGGTTTTCATAAACCATCTTTTATATTTCTCTCGATTTTCAAGATCTATATTTTTTTGGATAGAGAAAATATAGTGGATACCAAATATGATTATATTTGGATTTTTGTTGATAGGATAAGAGATCTAAGGACTTTTTTGGAGTTTCAACCTAGTTTCATTGGCATTTGAGGGTCGTTCTTTGTATTCGCCATAAATCCTGAGGTAGGTGGCTTCACTCTCGAATCCTATTGGTAGAAATTATTGTCTTAGTTTTAAATTGTTTAAATTTATTGAAATTTATTGATAAATTATTGTGCAAAGCATGGTAGAAACCCTCTTTAGTTATGGTTTGTGGATTTTTGTGGAATTATGGAATTGTTATACAAAGTGCTTTATTAAATGATTTTAAAATGATGATTTTAAAATAGTTTCTTGGTTTGATTTATGGAAAAAGGTTTGCAATAAAAAATATATGTTTTATTGAAATGTTTTTGGCATGATTTTTGGGAATTCTTGGTGGAGTGTGTTCATATTTCATTTATGAGGCTTGGTTAAAAGATGACACTGTACTCGGTGCCGAAGGTGTAATGGAACATAGGATTTAATTAACTTTTGATGACTTGGTAGATAGAAGAGAAACTATTAATGTGTATGGAACTTTAATAAATAATCATGCATGTGTAGATGTGTGGATTTTGTATTGGAATGTGATATAAAAAAATAAAATATGAAATGGTTTTGAAGAACTTTTTTCGTTTCTTTCCTTGGAATTTTTTATTATTTTGAGAAAAATATTTTATAATAGAAATTTTTTATATTTAGTTATAAACTGATTGCATAATTTTTTTATATAAACTATTTTATAAAATTTTCTAACCAGTTCTATCCTAGTGGCGTGAGTAGACAATTCATTGGAGTAAATCTACTGAGTTTCACTACTCACCCCTGCTTTGGAACTTTGGTGCTTTTGCAGATGTTGTTAGTCGAGACATGGGAAAATATAAAGTATTACACTTATATGTTGGTTCTTAGTGATACTTGGTATGCTTTTTAGAGTGGGTCATAAAGAAGGTTGGATCTTTGGATTTTTGTTTGTATTTGAGTTTTGTTGTGCTGTCTTCTGCAATACACTTGGTTATTTTATAGTCTTCTACTATGGTACTATTTATGGTGGTTTTGATATAAATGAAATGTTGAGTTGTATTTTATTGGTATCATGCATCATATAGTGGGTTATTTTTTATATTTTATTTTTAGTTGGTTATTTTATTTTCAAAGGGAAAATCATCCCCCACATGTATTGAAGCCCTCTGTAATTTATTGCTAGCCTTTAGCACATTGGGGATGTCGCTTAATGATAAGTAACGTCCTCAAGCCTCCTCAAGAAAATAAGAAGGATCAGGTTGTTACACTGTGGCTTCTGAGAGACCTAAGAGTGGGTAAGGTAGAATGGGTTCGTACTATTGTATGAGACATTAAGGCAGGTGTTGGTAATACTATATGTCAGGTGACCTTGATACGTGGATGAGTGTTATCCAATGAGTGGTGATCCTTATGAGGATTTTTATATGGGATAGGTGGTAGGACCAAGTGGTCTTTGATAATGACTAAGGATTATTTAGTTAGTTCTATGTGACATTCAAGAGTAACTTATGATAGGGGTTTCCCTAGTTCAATGAGTTCCTTAGATGAGGGAAGAATTGTAGGATTCTTACATTAAAATATAAGGATGGAAAGTTCCTTGGGGTGTGTTTCTTAGGTATAGAGAAATTTCTTGAGTATTTTTATGCAATAAAGGAAGAAATAAAAAATATGTTTTAGATCATTCATGATTCCCAATGTGTATGGAAACCCATATGGAGGTTTGGGAAAAGGCATGAGGGGAATGCATTGGGTCTTGAGACGTGGAGTGATGAGAGTAATGAATAAATACCTTTATCATATTGGATTGAAATGTTCCCTCAGGATCATTTTGTGATCATGGTTAGGAACTTTGGGGTCGGAACAACACTGGTGGGTGGTGACCATGTGTTTGAAATGGACAAGATGTCATTTGGCCTGAGGAATGGGAGATATGAGGGAGTACACTTGTTATATCAGAATGAGACCGAATATCCCGTGTTAGTCATGCATGACACCTAATGATATTTAATTGGTTTACCTGAGGTGAGACTAGGTATAAGAAATAGGAATGGTTATGCATTAAAGGGGTTTAAATATAAAATAACTGGTGATTCCATTTCCTAGTATCAAGTTTGGGATGCACTTCAAGTAACTCTCTGAGATTAGGGATAAATGATTGTAGTTTTGGAATGACACTAGTTGGATGATGGGTGTTTTATGGGATTGGAACAAATGAAGTTCCTATTTTTGAATAGATATCTCAAGGGTGCACCATGTTATGTAAGGCTAACTAGCACATGATCATGGTTAGTGGTTTGGTGTGTGATCCTAGTTTTGATGTGATGTGACCCATGCGAGTGTAAGTCAGGTTATGTGATCATGTGGTGAGGTAATGTGTTCCTTTTTGGAATTTATTTAGCAAATAATTGCATGATTTCAAGCATAAGAGACACTAAATTTTCTACCAGTGGGTGGCTGTGTATAATCCAGAGACTGATTTGCTTGAGAATACATTGCAGGCTTAATTATGTTGGGGTTTTTTTAGAAAAGGAAAAGACCCTCAGTTGAGAGAGGAGACATATGTGTGGATTAGAGAAATATGACATCATAAAACCAAGAAATAAATCTAGTTTTGGTATTTATAGGGTGGGGACATGTATAAAGAAGAGCGATATGCATGTGTTGATTGAAGGACCTATTGGGTTCGATGCTCAAGGAGTGTTGTATGAAATTTTATATGGAGGGGATCCCACCATTGGATGTTAGAGGGTGTGATAATGTCTTTTGGGAAATTTAATCAAGTAACAAGGATAAATATTCTCTTTAGGAAGAGGCTCAATCACTTCTCATAGGTATCAAGCGTTGAAGACAACACAACATTCATTGGGAAATGGTTGAAACCAACTCAAAAATAATTTACAACTCTCTACTTAGACGGTGTGAAACTCTATGGAATATCTCCTACTATATACGTAAGTGAAAAAACTCACTAAAAATGGAATTTAAGTCCTTCACACTTATAATGAGGGTAATAAAGTCACTAATTTTTTAGCATCCAAATCCACTCAAAGGAAATTGGTGACCTACTTCTCTAGATTGGGTTCGTTTCCGCCTGATGGAACCAGCATTGTCCTAGGTTATTATCTTGGTCTACATTTCTATAATCCCTCATAGTTTCTATTTTTGTTTTGTACATTTTCCTAAGGACCCCTTTCATTCATAAATTAAATAATGATGATGATGATGATGAATTCTTCCAAGGATGGTGTTTTGTGAGCTAAGAGAGGGCAATGTTTGATGTATAAAGTGGTAGTCAGGTATGAGTGAGTTGGGTATATATGATCATTTTGTTTAGTGATGAATAGGATGAGGTCCACTGAGATCAAGGTTTTTTTCAAATGCAGTTACAATAAGGATACTCCTATGGTGGGGATCACCATGTCAGTTGAGGCATGTGTCTGCCATGATTAGAGGGGATATTGATTTGGTGAATCATTCAGGGGATGGGTCTTCAGATAGTCATGATTACATAATATGTTAGTGCACTTATAGTTTTAATGTAATCTAGTTTCCTTTATGAATTACAGTGTTTAATATATTTGTGACGTTAGTTTGAGTTTGAGTGATAGTTCAAGACCTAGGATAAATTTTAGTAATCCAAGCATGGTTCAGTGCGGTGGAATTCTAGTTCTTAGGAGAGGGCATAGTGAGTAGTGTGATTGGTTGGTGATTCAACCATGGTATCACACCAAATATTGGGGTTAGACATTGGTGAGTGTTTTTATGGTCATATAATTCCTTTAATTCTCAATGTATCATGATATAATAATGCAACGATGCATCAATATCTATGTATGAGTGTCCTTAAGATAGGTCTTCTAGTAGAGGTTTGACTATTGTTCTTATTCTTAATTAAATGATGTAATTTCACAACTACATCAAGAAGATCATATTGGATACAACTGGGTAAATTTCTAGAGATTTCTAGGGCTTTCATCGAGGAATCTTCATTTTTAGGTTGATATTGGTTGGTGAAGGAACATCTGTTTTAGTTCAGATTATAAAAATTAATATGGGAATAATCATTGGATTGGTTTACTTATGTGCGGTCTAGTGTGGTGTATTGGAAACTGCACCATGTGAATTGGAAACTGCACCAAGTTCATCATTAAAACCCAAGAATTATGTTTTTGCAGACAATTCTGATGGTGGGGTTCATCATGGTTCAGAATTGGCCTTTATGGGCTAAGCCTTGTAGTGGAAATCTCTATACACATTATGATCAATTAGACGAAAATGTGGTTGTGTATCAGGATATATGATCTTGGGTAATAATTGTATTAGAGTTCTGAAAATTACAGCAAATTCTCATGCTTTAATAAATAGGGTGTTTGGTTTTTAGGAGCTACACTTAAGATGCACATTAGGCATTTAGAAATGGAATGTGACCATTTGGTACCAAATTAACAACTGATGTAGTTTAGGTTGTGTGTCTAAATTATTTCTATGTATTCACAAGTATGATAAGAATTGTAGTGGGGATATTATAAAAACCCTCATCCAGATGGACATAAACAATCTTCAAAATACTCGAAATTTTGTTCAGATGGATAGTTAGATTTTGAATTAGACTTTGAAATGAGGTTATGAAGGCTAGAACTCCATAAACGTGTGTAATTAGACTTTAAATGGGGCTCATATAGTAGAAAAAAAATTCTCGGGTGAACATTAGAGGGTTCGAGTGATGCTAGTGGCATGAGTCCATAAGGTTGTAGTGCTATGAGCTAGCTGGTATGATGCCACCTATTAACCAGTGGTAGTGGGAACTAGTAGGACCTCAACCTAGAGCCACTGACCAGCTAATGTGAGTCTACCAACTAGATGGTGTCATTTTGGGTGATTTTTAATATAGGTAAGCCTCGTAATTTTACCAAATTTCACCCATTATTCTTCCCATATGGGATTTCTACCCCATTTCTATCCAATAATACCCCCATACATGCCTCCCTCCCTCCCTCTCTTATTCTCTTGGATGAAGCTACTTCATTCCATGGACAATTCAATCATTTCTTGATGAATTTTAATGATCTAAGAAATTATATATGTCCACTAAATTTTATTCTTCATATCATTTTTCATCTTATTCCCTATCAATTATTATCTGCAATACGTCATATTTTTAGAGTGTTTGTCTAATTTATGAGTTTCTACTAATTCAAGATGAACCAAAAGAATATATTGAATTTGTAGACTCACTTAATCCCAAGGTATATGGTTCATAATCCTAACCCATAGTCCCACTTATCTGTTTAGGTTCCTAGGTTGTGGGGTCATTACAACTCTCCATGCATTAACCTAATTTAAATGTAATTTTTTACTTTTGTTTCTATTTCTCAATGCCCTTATTCATGCATCGAGCCTTAGAAATGTGTTATTCCTAGTGGAACACCTTGGAAAGGAATTTGATCTTGTAATTAGCTCATAAAAGTTTAATCTTGTGTATATAAAGGTAAAAAAGTAATATTAAATGGATTATTCTTGATGAACCCTCGACCATGTTTTTCATGATACCATTAAATGGATAATTGAGTTTGAAATAGTTAAAAAAATTTAGTATTTTAATTAAGTAGATAATTTTTAAATGGAATTTTACAACCAATTATGTTGTAAATATAATTTTAACATTATATGGCTAAATGTTTTTGTAAATGGAAAGGCTTTTTTTATGAACTGAGAAGTGGTATTTTATAATGACTTAGACTATAGTAATGTGTTTTTTATTTTCTAAAATGGGAAAATGATAAAGAATTTATTTAATAGTTTGGTTTGTATATAATGTTTTTATTTTTTTGATAATTTGTTTCAAGGGTCCATGAAGAGGACCTTGGGTTTTATGTATTATATAACGATTCATAATAATGAAAGAAAAATATTACTTGATAATGATTTTTTTCAATTGAGTTTTTATTGAATTAATAATGAGTTTGTAATGCTTTTAAAGGATTCCATGGAATTCATGTGTACCTAGACTTGTATGGAATTACATGATAAAGACTTTGATTCCACTAAGGGACTTGAACGAATGCCATGGTGTGTTGAAACACTTGGATTCATAGAGGTCTGACTCTATTGAATGACTTGGAAATCCCTTGAATGATACATAGATTCATTATAATGAATGTATTAGGGAGGATAATCCGTGTATTTTGGTAATGTATTTATTTATCAAATTCCATAGATTAAATCCAGTTATTCTTACAGGTTACCTTGATGAATGTCATGGGATTATATCCCCATATTCATCTTAATTATTTTTGTATGGAATGTCTTGGATGTATGCCAAGGATTCCCATCAATACACACTCATAAATATCAAGGATGGTCTCTTAAGTTAACAATAGTAGTTAAAATTAGTGGAATAACAAGGGTTACACTCCTTAGATTCCCTATGAAGTTTATTAGAAGGGAATGCTTGGTTGACCTATGTGGTTTCCTATCAGATATCATGACTTTTTTTCATGGGTGTATACCTAGGAACTAGATGATCCATATCATATATCAGGAGTTGAGATACACTAACACTAGATGAAGTGGGTAGGTCTGACCTCATGTTTCACCGTGGAGCTCAGGATTAGTGGTTGTGCTATTTATCTATTTATTTTATAATATATTAGTTTTTTATCAGTGTCACTTCTGCATGCACGTGCTATATAGACTGGTTATTTTTGGGACACCTCTTGTGGTGGCCTACTAAGTTGTACTAACACTATCATCCGGACTCCATGTCACTTGGGTACCATAATACAAGACTATCTGTTTGAAAGTTCATGTATGTAAAAGTGACCATTATTATTGATTTATTTGGTTTTTCATGGCATTCTAAGAGTGGGGTATGGATGGTGGGAATAAGAAAGACTATGAACTAACCAAGGGTGGAGTTCAATTTTAGTTTTATTTTGTACCTTTTTTTTTGTGATCCCACCACAATGTGTCAGTTTCTTGAATGTTTGGAATACTAATTATTATAGAATGTTGATATTTTATTTTTTTCATTTTACCTAACTTATCTACTTTGAAATTGGTTTCCCTAGACCCAACTTGTTTTGTACTTTTATTACCACTACATGTATTTAGTTTTTTATAATACACAAGTTTATCTTTCCATAATAGTGTAGATACTTCTACATCCACTTTTTTTTGGAAATTTCCTTAGATTACCTGTCACATCAAAGGGTTATAGTATATCCCAGGCTATAATGAGAACCCTGAGATTCCATGACAATAATCTTAAAGTAACATTCTATGGTCCAGTTAGATCATTCCGAAAGGACACAAATGACGTGTGACCATCAGGTGTTGGGGGCTCATAAGCATTGAGACTTCTTCTCATGAATTTCGCACTTGATGATCTCTAGTAGTTGAGATCATGAGGATAGGTCCACATAATATTAATACCACACATTTTAGGTGCCATTGGTCATTAATATCTACAGACACATGTAATGGTCTTTAGACTTGAGATCATTGTCAATGGATGTCATTTATTTACGTACATTTGATGCAAGGTGAAAACCATGGAGACAAATTCGTGGTGAGGGAGTTTGTATCGGGTACGTCATTAATGTCCTAACATTGATTAAATGATCGAGAAAGGATTTGTTGCTTCTGAGTTCAGGAATAGATATCTCGGGCCTGGTTGATTAGGATGGTTTCACCTTCATTAAATCCATGTCCATGGTAGTGGAAGGTAAGACCATCTAGACAAATAAACAAATAAAATAAAGAAAGATAAAGAATTATGATAGTGGTGTGCATTCATCTTTATTAAGATATCGATGATGAAGAGATTATATTACACGGACCGTGTTCGTAGGAAGGAAGTTATTGCTTTGACTTTTCCTTATCTCTATAGGGGCCTTGATGGGTTGCTAGACCCCGCTCTAGGTCGGTGGATATTATTCACTGCTATTGAGGTAAGGGCCAAGAGGCTCACACACAATAGAACCTTGAGAATTTGTCCTATTCTAGGAATAGGAATATAGAACTTGGTGGTCTCTGCCAAAGGGTCCGAGCACTATCTGAGTTCTATAGATCACCAAAGAATAAATAAATTCATTAATTATTCCATTTTAGAATAATTCATTGAATTTATTGATAACATGTATTTATAAGTTATATAGTAAATGCAAGTATTAATATTATTCGAATGGATTTTAATATCCTAGGTTTGTTTAATATTAGCTGGAGGCATGAGTTGAGTTAAAGACTCAAATTTATCACATAATATATTTATATATTATGAGTAAGTGATAAATGATAAATATTATTTATGGAATAATTTTATTTGTCATATATACTTATTTATAACACTTATATAGTAGACGTTTATTACACAGTGCGTGGGAATCTATACCACATGTTTTAAACATTCCTTGTATAAGTTAAAGAGAGGCTCTCCCATGTAACTATTCATGTGTTGGGATTGAGAGCTTCTCTCTACTCTTGGAATCTAGAGAGAGAGTCTCTCAAGAAAAGGAATATCTTCAAGTTCATCTATCTCAGATTAAATATTCTTCCCTTGATGTGATCATCGCTGCACTAAAGTGAGCGTTGAAGATCCGCGCTAGAACCCAGGTCTCGATGAATGGCACACGATCAGATTCGAGAGGCATGTTTGGATGATCTAGAAGGCTTAGATGTTGGATTCTTCGAGAAACGATCTCCAGCATCTTGTGGCGGACTTTCACACATCAAATCTGAACTAGGTACATGTTGTAACACCCCAAGATTTCATAGAGTGTTATTTCTTCAAAATAATTCAATAACTTGCACTACACGCAACACTGAGTTCAATCACACCATGACTTACAAAAAAAAGTCATTCAAAAGAGGTTATGAATAGTATTATCTAAATTTTAAACTTTATATAATCCTTATAATTTTTGAATCCATATTATGAGTTTCTTAGATATAATGCAAGAACAAATTCATTTTCAGTATTGCACTTTTATCAACTTTTAATAGTGAACCCTTTTTAAATACAATATTATAAAATTTTTGACTAAATGGGGACATCAAAAAATTTAAAATGAAACATCCCAAGCTTCCACGGTACGCTTTCCTTTGAATAATACAGTAGCGTGTGTTGTACGCAACTTCGAGTTTTAACACACACCACAACCGATCAAACTAGCCATTATGAATAGTAATACCTACTTTTAGAAATTATATATATTTTATATTTTAAAATGGACTTCATTTTTGGATTCGGAATAACGAATTTATCCTAAGGTGAAATTTTGGTACTTTTCGGATAACTTTCATATTTTGATGAATAGTAAAAATTACTAAATTTTAATTAAAAACAACTTTTTTAATCAAAATAATTAATAGTGATAAATTATGAATTTGAGTGGTTTTAAAGAATATATAGAATATATTTTTACCATTTAATATAATTTTTGTTCATTGGACATAATTTTACAATTAAACAGAACATAAACAAGTGTCAATCTTTTGATAGTTATTATGTCTTAAAAACACGCTTTTTGTTTTGACAGCGGGAATTAATTTTAAATTAATTTCTGCCACTTCTGTATTTTGAATTTAGAAAAATGGATTTCATATTTGGAATCATGATGTTCAAATTATGTAAATAGGTAACTTTTATTTTTAGACATTTTGAATAATTACTGCGGTAAATATTTTATTTACCATGGTTAAGGGTAAATCTGGTAAATAAGGGTTAAAAAATAATATTATAATAATAATAAATTACCCTAAAACGTGTCCTAGCCTTATTGGTTGATACATGTTAGACCATAGGCATCTTTGGGTCGATTTGGGGACCCCATGGTGCCACTTGTAGGTGATAGGGACACTTTATTTTAATTAAGTTAAAATGAATACAAAAATGACACAAGCATATATCTTTTAGAAAAACAATTTTTACATAGGGTTATATATGTTGGATTTTAGATTATAAATATTCATTAGAAAGATAAAAAGATTTCCTACATAATGAAATTTTATTTATAATTTTTAGACATTAAATATTTTATTTTATTTATGACACAATGATGATGCAGTAATTACTAAAATAGTGAAAAATTAAATTAATTGATATTATAAATACCCAAATAAATATAATATGAAACTTTTAATGAATTAAAATAATTTTCTAGGATAATAAGATATATTATTATTGAGTTAATTTACTTTTTTCGAAGTAATAAATCTGTTATGAGTTTCAAAAAAATCAACTATTGAATAGTGTCAAAATTGACATAAAAGAGTTCTTAAAACAAATATTATATTATTAATTGATATTAAATTCCTAAAAATCTAAGGTTCGGCCAAGAGACTTATATAATGATAGTTTCATCATTAATGGACCACTTGGGGGTCTCTTGGATGTATATAGTAAGTTTATTAACCATATTATATAAAAATACAAAGAGATATTGTAAAAGTGAAACTAATTAACTTAGAGTTAATACTTAAATATAAGGTTAATATAAGTACCCAAACCTGTCTAAATTCTATTGGTTGAGTTTTTTTCGACCCATCCCCACCTTAACCTTTTAATAGTTAACTTTGGAGCCATTGGAAACCGAATATTAATTTATTATAAACTAATATCTCTAGCTTTTCCAAAGGCGCCCCTCACCCCTCTTATAAAAGGGCACTCCTCCTTCTCATTTCTTCACACCTTCAAAGCCTTTTGGTTCGTCCAAACTCTGCCAAAATACTCTCCCAACATCCCTCACTAAAACCTAGAGGCTTTAGTTTGATCAGAAAGCAAACCTAAGGATCCCTTTTGATCACATCAAAAGGAAGAACCCGAAGAAGAGGATGTTAACCTACCCCAACAAAGGAAAAGTACAAGGTAAGGGATTTTCTTATCTCACATTCAATTCCGTGAGATTTCCATTATTCGCCACTAAATTATTGAAAGTGGTGTATTGTGTACTGGAATTTGATATATATTATCATGATTATCTTTATATTCATGTTATTCTGTAAATAATTTGGTGGTTATTAACTTTTGGCCATATGACTCAGTTGATTAACGTGGTAAGGGATTTTCTTATCTCACATTCAATTCCGTGAGATTTCCATTATTCGCCACTAAATTATTGAAAGTGGTGTATTGTGTACTGGAATTTGATATATATTATCATGATTATCTTTATATTCATGTTATTCTGTAAATAATTTGGTGGTTATTAACTTTTGGCCATACGACTCAGTTGATTAACGTGGTAAGGGGTTTTCATCTCACTCTTTATTTTCGTGAGATTCATGCCATATTTCCACTATTATATTTTGTGTGGTGTATGTACTGCCCATAATTGTATTCTTTGTGTAATACACTTTACCTTATGTGTATTTACATTTTAATTGTATGATACCTCTTTCACGGGTTGTATGTTTCATAAGTTACCAAATTGATAAGGGTTTACTTCACAATCTCTTTAATATCTGAGGTTGTCTTTACGTAAGTATCTACAGGGACATATTTACTATCCATGTCCATATTTAATAAAAGAGTTTTCAAAGGGATTATTTCAAAGGGAACTTTTACTAAAACCTCATTTTAAATGTTTTAAATATTTATTCTTCTAAATCATCCTCATTTATGTCCATGTTTTCAAAATGGTTTGTAAGGATTTATTTATATGAAAATGAATGTTTTAAAAGTGTTAATTCCATTCAAAAGTTTCAAAGTGGTATTGGACACTTTGATTCAAAAATTTATTTAAATGACTTACTTTCTAAATTTTGTAACATTAAAATGTTTTCATGAAAAAGGGATATTTCTCTCAATAATTTTTTAAAAAAACATTTTCATCTATGTCAACATCCTTTGATGGATTTTAAGATTATTTGAAGTTGATTTATTATGATATAAAACTTCCATATTGTAATGAAGTTTTGTGATATGTTTTACTGTAGATGTGTCATTTATATAGCATTCATGGTTTATGAGTAAAGTATTGACATTTCGTATGCTAGTTCCAATAAGAATGTTTATGTTATATTTCAACCTTTACTTCATATGAATGTGTTGGACAAGTATGTTCCAGGTTGGGGATTAGTTAAAGTAAGCCCTCCAGGTTGGGGACTGGTAAAAGTAAGCCCTCCAGGTTAGGGACTGGTAAAAGTAAGACCTCCGGTTTGGTCTCCATTTATTAGAGGCACTCCGGGTTGGTGCCCGGTTATTAGAGGCACTCCGGGTTGGTGTCCGGTTATTAGAGGCACTCCGGGTTGGGTTCCGGTTACAGTTAGCCCCAAGGTCTTGGGACGAGGCCTTGACAAAGAAATTAAAGTTCATCATTATGCATTCCAACATTATGAAAGTGGTTATTGATATTGCATGTGATTATTCGATTAGTAGAATATCCATGTGAACAAGTAAATGGCATTATTTCATTTTACTTTTTCCATACTATGTTGATGTTCAAGTTTAAAAGGCTTTTGTTTTAGTAATTCGTTTCCTTAAATGTTTATTCTTATTTTTGAATGTTCTGCTATATTGTTATCCTTACTGGGAATTTGAGCTCACCCCTTTTCTATGTTTTATTTTTCCCAGGAAGTGAAGAAGTAAATTATGAATGACCTGCAGGGATATTATGTGGGGATATGAGTGTGAATTATGGATACATTATGTTGTTGTAGTAGTTTTTCATTTTATGATGTAATGTAAAACTTATGAATATATCTAGTGTTTCCAAGGCTACTAAACCAATTGGTCTTTCGAGATTTGATCTTTATTATGATCATGCCAATGTTATGTAATAATGCACCGACTCTGGGTTACTAGGGTCGGGGCATTATAGTTGGTATCAGAGGAAGTTTAGTACAAACCTTGGAAGCTAGATTTAGATAAACTCTGATTAGATAACATAGACCTAAGATAAACTTTTAGGATTAGTATAGAAGAACTTCCTAGAATTTTGGTATTGTAGAGATTTTGTGAGTTTTCCGAGCAATATATCTCTGTTTGGATACGAGCAGGTAGAGGCGGCTCTGGCATAGATGTACCTAGGGGTAAAACCCAAAAACACCGCTTTGAGCTAGACTCGAACGGGAACTGGTGCACGACAACGGGCCTTGCTGCACTCTTGGTTACGACACTCCCGGGGGATATGCTTAGGATAACTCTCATTTTCTTTACAAATCATTATGAAGGGTTTATGAGTATATACTTCCTCAAAGAAAACATTTTTATAATTATGGATTATATCCATAAACTATTTAATTTATGTTATGTGTTTTACAAGTTTGGGATTAGGTATTATTATTCATAAACTAATCTAGTGTATGCCATTGTTTAGAAATGGCGCCCAGTAGAAGGAATGAGAACTCCAGTAATGCACATGATCCAAAGAGAAGGAAGGATCATATCTTTCATGGTCTTAAGCTAGAATTTATAAGAGAAATAGTCTCCCGTGTATTATCATCATATAGAAGAAATAATATCATGTGTCGATAAGATAAGTAAAGAGTTTACTGAGTCCTATGGCTTTGAAGGGAAGCAAGAGAAGAAAGGTATAGAAGAGAGAAAGATGGATAAAGGGAACAGGGAAAAGAAGAATTTTCCCATATGTGGTAACTGTGGATAGAAACACCCTGGAACTTGCCTGAAAGGAATGGGAGTTTGTTATAAGTGTGGAGGAAAAGGGCACAAAGTACATGACTGTAAGGGTAAGAAAATGGTTTCAAATGTACAATTCTTCATTTGCAAGGAGTTTTGACACTACGCGAACCTATGTCCCAGTCAACAGACTATGACGAAAATGATGTTATTGGATAATAATCAAGTTATGATACTACCACAGATGAAGAGGAATGATTAGAGTTCTTATGCTGAGTATGTCAATTGAGTGTTGTATCAACAATGTACTTGTTATAATGATTATGGAGTATATAAGGATTGTACTGCAGTACTATTTCATTAAGGACATGAGATTGTGTGGAACAAAGAAAAGTGACTCAATAGCAGGATAAATTTTTGGAAAATATATGGTTGAGAGAATGATAAACCATAATATAGTTCTGATACCGAGGTAGTGATTTTCGAATAATACATGATTATTTTGGAAAAATTATATTGGATATTCTTGACTACCTTGGAACTGATTAATGATTTGTATATTCCATCATTGTTGGGGTTTAAAAAAATTTGGATTGATGAAGTATATTCAGAATTCTATATGGAATAAGGGAGCATGAATGTAATCAATAAAAAAATATGGTAATTCAGGATGTTTCAGTGTATTAAAAGAATACATGATGAAGGTATTCATATGCTATTACGGGGTAAAAAGTATCTACATTATGTTTACCTTCCTTATAAATGTTGGACTCTGAGTTTGGACAGAATTATTTTGGATATTTCTAGTTTGGATTATCTTGGATTTCCATAAAAGGACAACCCGGAGGTCGGGCGGCAACCCGTCGCGTCCGGCAAGGCTGCGAGACTTGAACCTGCAACCGAAGGGCGACAAGGGTGTAACACCTACCACTGGCCCATGAGATGTCCTGGATTAAATAATGTAGTTTTTTTAAAAGATCTGGTAGATGAATTATAAATTCATTTATTTTGGAACCCTGTACGAATAGTATAAATAGAAAAAAAAATTACATTCTATTATCTTTTAGAGTGAAAGATGAGTTTGTGGTAGGAATTTATTAATGGATAAAACTATAATTATAAAGTAAGTATATCTCCTTATGATCTTAGCCAATCTCATAAATAAATTACTCAACATTAATAAAAGGAACTTAGAACAGAAATGTTGTCCTAGATGGTACCTTAAATCATCACTAATTTATGGCTTTGGGATTTTTGGCCTTTTCATAGCCATGTTCTCTACCACTCTCCATCGGATAATTGATGGTTAGATTTCTCCTCCATATCCATATTTTCCTACATGGAACCCTAGTATGTGTTATTTTCGGTAATCTTCATACTTTCCACTCTTTGTTTTAAATAGAGGCCTCATTAATTCATTTTTCGATGTGGTATTTCAACTAAGATATTTTGAAACGTCAAAAATGTGTTATCCCAATACCCTATGTGTTGTTGAACCAATGGTATTTCAAATCATCATAGATTGATGAGTTTAAGGACCTCAATTTTATACTTGTTTGTGATTGATGACCTCAATCACTACCTATAAATATTTACGTTTTTCCTCCAATTATATGTCTCTAATTTCCACCAATGTTCTCCTAATCGAGATCATAATTTGGTGGTGACCCTTTCATTTCTCTTTTCCTCATATTAAGACTAAATTTTAGTAACCCAATTTCCGATGTGGGTTTTCCCACAAATATATTTTCTATTTTCAACCATTTATTTTCGAAAAACAATTTCAAATTGCGAGGACACAATTTATTGAAGGAGGGGAGAATGTAACACCCCAAGATTTCATAGAGTGTTATTTCTTCAAAATAATTCAATAACTTGCACTACACGCAACACTGAGTTCAATCACACCATGACTTACAAAAAAAAGTCATTCAAAAGAGGTTATGAATAGTATTATCTAAATTTTAAACTTTATATAATCCTTATAATTTTTGAATCTATATTATGAGTTTCTTAGATATAATGCAAGAACAAATTCATTTTCAGTATTGCACTTTTATCAACTTTTAATAGTGAACCCTTTTTAAATACAACATTTTAAACTTTTTGACTAAATGGGGACATCAAAAAATTTAAAATGAAACATCCCAAGCTTCCACGGTACGCATTCCTTTGAATAATACAGTAGCGTGTGTTGTACGCAACTTCGAGTTTTAACACACACCACAACCGATCAAACTAGCCATTATGAATAGTAATACCTACTTTTCGAAATTATATATATTTTATATTTTAAAATGGACTTCATTTTTGGATTCGGAATAACGAATTTAGCCTAAGGTGAAATTTTGGTACTTTTCGGATAACTTTCATATTTTGATGAATAGTAAAAATTACTAAATTTTAATTAAAAACAACTTTTTTAATCAAAATAATTAATAGTGATAAATTATAAATTTGAGTGGTTTAAAAGTATATTTAGAATATATTTTTACCATTTAATATAATGTTGTTCATTGGACATAATTTTACAATTAAACCGAACATAAACAAGTGTCAATCTTTTGATAGTTATTATCTCTTAAAAACACGCTTTTTGTTTTGACAGCGGGAATTATTTTTAAATTAATTTCTGCCACTTCTGTGTTTTGAATATAGAAAAATGGATTTCATATTTGGAATCAGGATGTTCAAATTTTGTAAATAGGTAACTTTTATTTTTAGTCATTTTGAATAATTACTGCGGTAAATATTTTATTTACCATGGTTAAGGGTAAATCTGGTAAATAAGGGTTAAAAAATAATATTATAATAATACTAAATTACCCTAAAACGTGTCCTAGCCTTATTGGTTGATACATGTTCGACCATAGGCATCTTTGGGTCGATTTGGGGACCCCATGGTGCCACTTGTAGGTGATAGGGACACTTTATTTTAATTAAGTTAAAATGAATACAAAAATGAAACAAGCATATATCTTTTAGCAAAACAATTTTTACATAGGGTTATATATGTTGTATTTTAGATTATAAATATTAATTAGAAAGATAAAACGATTTCATACATAATGAAATTTTATTTATAATTTTTAGACATTAAATATTTTATTTTATTTATGACACAATGATGATGCAGTAATTACTAAAATAGTGAAAAATTAAATTAATTGATATTATAAATACCCAAATAAATATAATATGAAACTTTTAATTAATTAAACTAATTTTCTAGGATAATATGATATATTAGGATTGAGTTAATTTACTTTTTTCTAAGTAATAAATCTGTTATGAGTTTCAAAAAAATCAACTATTGAATAGTGTCAAAATTGACATAAAAGAGTTCTTAAAACAAATATTATATTATTAATTGATATTAAATTCCTAAAAATCTAAGGTTCGGCCAAGAGACATATATCATGATAGGTTCATAATTAATGGACCACTTAGGGGTATCTTGGATGTATATAGTAAGTTTATTAACCATATTATATAAAAATACAAAGAGACATTGTAAAAGTGAAACTAATTAACTTAGAGTTAATACATAAATATAAGGTTAATATAAGTACCCAAACCTGTCTAAATTCTATTGGTTGAGTTGTTTTCGACCCATCCCCACCTTAACCTTTGAATAGTAAACTTTGGAGCCATTGTAAACCGAATATTAATTTATTATAAACTAATATCTCTAGCTTTTCCAAAGGTGCCCCTCACCCCTCTTATAAAAGGGCACTCCTCCTTCTCATTTATTCACACCCTCAAAGCCTTTTGGTTTGGCCAAACACTGCCAAAATACTCTCCCAACATCCCTCAATACAACCTAGAGGCTTTAGTTTGATCAGAAAGCAAACCTAAGGATCCCTTTTGATCACATCAAAAGGAAGAATCCGAAGAAGAGGATGTTAACCTACCCCAACAAAGGAAATTACAAGGTAAGGGATTTTCTTATCTCACATTCAATTCCATTAGATTTCCATTATTCGCCACTAAATTATTGAAAGTGGTGTATTGTGTACTGGAATTTGATATATATTATCGTGATTATCTTTATATTCATGTTATTTTGTAAATAATTTGGTGGTTATTAACTTTTGGCCATACAACTCAGTTGATTAATGTGGTAAGGGATTTTCTTATCTCACATTCAATTCTGTGATATTTCCATTATTCGCCACTAAATTATTGAAAGTGGTGTATTTTTTACTGGAATTTGATATATATTATCATGATTATCTTTATATTCATGTTATTCTGTAAATAATTTGGTGGTTATTAACTTTTGGCCATACGACTCAGTTGATTAACGTGGTAAGGGGTTTTTATCTCACTCTTTATTTCCGTGAGATTCATGCCATATTTCCACTATTATCTTTTGTGTGGTGTATGTACTGCCCATAATTGTATTCTTTGTGTAATACACTTTACCTTATGTGTATTTACATTTTAATTGTATGATACCTCTTTCACGGGTTGTATGTTTCATAAGTTACCAAATTGATAACGGTTTACTTCACAATCTCTTTAATATCCGAGGTTGTCTTTACGTAAGTATCTACAGGGACATATTTACTATCCATGTCCATATTTCATAAAAGAGTTTTCAAAGGGATTATTTCAAAGGGAACTTTTACTAAAACATCATTTTAAATGTTTTAAACATTTATTCTTCTAAATCATCCTCATTTTTGTCCATGTTTTCAAAATGGCTTGTAAGGATTTATTTATATGAAAATGAATGTTTTAAAAGTGTTAATTCAATTCAAAAGTTTCAAAGTGGTATGGTACACTTTGATTAAAAAATGTATTTAAATGCCTTACTTTCTAAATTGTGTAACATTAAAATGTTTTCATGAAAAAGGGATATTTCTCTCAATAATTTTTTAAAAAAGCATTTTCATCTATGTCAACATCCTTTGATGGATTTTAAGATTTTTTGAAGTTGATTTATTATGATATAAAACTTCCATATTGTAATGATGTTTTGTGATATGTTTGACTGTAGATGTTTCATTTATATAGCATTCATGGTTTATGAGTAAAGTATTGACATTTCGTATGCTAGTTCCAATAAGAATTTTTATGTTATATTTGAACCTTAACTTCATATGAATGTGTTGGACAAGTATGTTCCAGGTTGGGGACTGGTTAAAGTAATCCCTCTAGGTTGGGGACTGGTAAAAGTAAGCCCTCCAGGTTAGGGACTGGTAAAAGTAAGCCCTCCGGTTTGGTCTCCGGTTATTAGAGGCACTCCGGGTTGGTGTCAGGTTATTAGAGGCACTCCGGGTTGGTGTCCGGTTATTAGAGGCACTCTGGGTTGGGTTCCGGTTACAGTTAGCCCCAAGGTCTTGGGACGAGGCCTTGACAAAGAAATTAAAGTTCAGCATTATGCATTCCAACATTATGAAATTGGTTATTAATATTGCATGTGATTATTTGATTAGTAGAATATCCATGTAAACAAGTAAATGGGCATTATTTCATTTTACTTTTTCCATACTATGTTGAAGTTCAAGTTTAAAAGGCTTTTGTTTTAGTAATTAATTGCCTTAAATGTTTATGCTTATTTTTGAATGTTCCGCTATATTGTTATCCTTACTGGGCATTTGAGCTCACCCCTTTTCTATGTTTTATTTTTCCCAGGAAGTGAAGAAGTAAATTATGAATGACCTGCAGGGATATTATGTGGGGATATGAGTGTTAATTATGGAGACATTATGTTGTTGTAGTAGTTTTTCATTTTATGATGTAATGTAAGACTTATGAATATATCTAGTGTTTCTAAGGCTACTAAACCAATCGGTCTTTCGAGATTTGATCTTTCTTATGATCATGCCAATGTTATGTAATAATGCACCGACTCTAGGTAACTAGGGTCGGGGCGTTACACATGTTCAGTTTATTTTTGTGCTCTACTTAAACCTTGCGAGATCCTCGGACCAAATTGGGATAAGATCATTATTGTTGATAGGGTTATGTCACTCTGGTGATGCAGAAAAGTTTTAAATTCCCGGCCCACCGGCTTCCGCTGCGCCGTCCCGGTACCTAACAATCTATGACAATGATTTGATCTATTTTATATGTTTTTTTATTATTTCTATTGCTTTAGGTTATTTTTCCAAAGGATAGAGCCTCTCCATGATATCATTATAGTCCCTCACCACTAGTCACAAGCATATAGAAAACGGGAGGATCATTTTTGTTAATGCAGAACCACTGGTCAATCTGTTGTTTATGATAATCCAAGGTGGGGTATTACATCCTATGCTTGGAATAATTTCTCTTCAACATGTAGTTGAATTGTGATCACATAAAGACTATATCACCAATGGGTTAGAGTTCCATTCATGTTGATGTGAGGTCTTAGGGGGGTATTAGGGTGAATGTGGTGATGGGGGAAAACATAGGTTGGGTTCTTAGGGATAGTTGGTAGGAGTGAGAGGCCTAGGGATTAGAAGTAATGGGTGATATGATTGTATTCCTCACAAGTGACTAGAAAATTTCTCTTATGGATAGTGAAGAGTCTTTCAATATGTGAAGAGTGGGGTGAGTCCTTTAAGATTATATGGGGTATGTCAAAGAGGGGTTGTAATTTATTTTATGGGTTTATGGATATCTCAGAGGATACATGAGATGTAACCTAGTGAGGTTCATGGGAATTGTTTGGGAATTGGCATCGGATTTTCAATGGGATTGGAGTGTGATAGCTCAAGACAATCTTAGGCAGTAGAACCAGTAGTGATGAGGGTTTTTTATGAGGTTGAACTAAGTCTAGATGTCAATATCAGATAGCCTATGAGTAATAGTGTCACCAAGGGGTGATGAGATTAAGATGTTATAAATGAGTTAGTGAGCATATGTTATGGGTTGAGGGACCTGTTTTCTATTATATGTGTGTTCTTGACTGGTGATTGTGATTGGGGATATACTTGATGGGGGAAAGGGATATTGATTCATGGTCCCACCATGAGTGAGATGGTTCAAGACATATCACCATGGGAAATATGGGATCCTATGGTGCATGATTTATGGAAATTTCCTTTTTTCATAAGGCTTATGTCATGATAGTATACCTCCTTGAGTGAGAGGGATGGGTTTTTATGTGGTGTGAGACATAGATGATGGACCCTACCTTAAGTGATGGGGTCGTGGGCCATGAACTGTACATAGAACTTACCCTATCCCCTTCAGGTAGTGGGTTAAGGAATTTGACGACACCTTATATAAGTATTTTGTTATAGATTTGGAATTGGATATAATATAATGAGGCGATGAAATGGATTATATCATTGAACAAAAGTGGGTATAGTCAGATTCCATGGTGACCTGGTTAGAACATGGCAACTTGATAGTCATATATAACTTATCGAGTGTCATGGTAGAATTATTTGCACATGATGACTTAGTGATCATGTTAATTCTGTATTTCATTAACTCATGCATAAACATGCATATTATGATGTATGTTAGGTCCACATGTTGAGACACTACAAAGTTATATTGTCACACCTTGCATGGTAATCCTAGTGCATGTGCAGACCTTATGTATACTTTTAGGTTGAGTAAAGGATGTATAATGGATCATTCTAGAACAACTTGAGGGTATTGGGAGAATAATAGTGTAGTATAACCCAGGTATGGTTATAGGTCCACCAAGTTAATTTTTAGTATTTTTTTATTTTGTATAAGGGACCAACTTAGTGGTTGATCAATGCATGTTTTGTAGGATTATGTGTCTGTATGCTACATTTTTTATGTGTTATAGAATTTTTTTATTTATGTTTGTGTATTATGATTATTTGTTTTGGATGTTTGGTTATTTATATTATGTTTTTACTTTGATTCAAGGAAATAGTCTTCCCATTATTTATATTAGTCTATCGCTTCTAGTTAGTAGCCTCTGGCATATGGGGAGGCATGCTTGACGTCACATAGCTCCTCAGACTGGGGCAGTGTCTAGTGGCTTCTAGACTGAGGTATTACACATAACCACTTATTGATTAGGAATATGTGGAAGAAATATATTTCCCACAATTTTCATAGATTGAGGTATAAAAACCTCTAATGAATAGTTACAATCATTATCAACTCCATTGAAAAGGATTTGATATTATTGAAGTATATGTATCTTCATATTATTCCTTTTATAAGTGAGATCATAGTCAAGAATGAGATGATCCATAAGCCTATTGATTTTTCTAGTTCCATACATTATATTAAATAAGGTTGTATTCCTACCCCCTTCCTTGATCAATTTGACTCTATAGTTCTCTTTAAGGATATCCTCCTTTATGAATATGGGGAATTTGAGTTTTATTAATATTTTAGTCACTTTAAAATTAATCTCATTGAAATATAAATGATCATTTTATATATTTTCTAGTTTATTTTCAAGAGTACATTTTTTTACATCAAGTTAATTAATTGTTTTTTCTCAATTCCATCAACATTAGATTAATGATTTTTAATTTTAACTGATAGGTATAAATTTCATTAGTAAAAACCTATGGTTTCTATATTTCAAGAACTAAATATTGAAATTATAGATACTGGATCTATGAATTGTTGAACCTAAATGGCCTCAAATATTTCTCTATTTATTTACTATTTATATTATTTAAAAGATTAGGATCATAGTTCATTTAAAGATGGGTCACACAAAAAATAGAGTCTCAATGCTCAAAGAATTGAATATTAACAAAGTTCTTATCAATATTATTGGAATAGATAATATTTTATTTTCTTCTATACTAGGTTTAATACTTTACAGTAAAATTAACCTCAAGAAACTATTTCCTTTAAATGCATTAATTAATCTCCCAAGAGGAGGTAGGTAAATAGGAAGGTATAACCTTTTCTGAGTAGTCTATAATAGTATTAAAATCACCAGTGAAAATCATGGGAAAATAAATCATCCTAGAATGAGAATAAAGATCATTCAAAAACCCATTTAATCTATATAGACATTAGAAGAATAAAAAAATAACCACATAATTTCTATCATTTGAAATCAAAAATTTAAGTGACCATTTTATTTTTAATTTCAAAAAGAAAGACATTAGAAATTCTCTATAAGGGAACCACCCATAGAGTATCAATTGTAGAGTCATGAATATCTAAAATAATATACTTATAATCTATCGTGATTAATATAATTAAGATAGTTTAAATAAAACATATGTTTCGTATACCCAATTTTGTTCCTATTTTTAATAATGATATTTGGAAGGGATCTTATAGTTTTAGAGTTTTAAATCCCTTGAAAATTTAAATAGTGATTCTTCATTTTCTTATCCATTTTCCATTTTCATTATTTCCAATAGACTATGGATTATTTTTATTTTAAGATCCATTTGTCCATCCCTTACTTTCAATAGGGTTACCCACTTCATTTTTATTCAACGAATCATCCAATTTTTCTTAACTAGAAGATGTATGTTTTCCTTTAGAAAAAATGGTATATTTTTATTATATACATCCTTCTACCATGAAACTTTAGTATTTTGATCATGGGGGGTAGCTAAGAAATATTTCTTAGATTGGTACCATGTGGAAATGAGTCAGTCACCTTAGAATGTTGAGATTCTGTGACATTCACTGAGTAAGAAGTTTTTTACCAGTTGTATGAACCTCACCTTGTTCTAATTTTTTTAGAAGATTAAAATTCCATAATATGATCTAAATAAATAGTGGGACTAATTATTTATTCAATATATTTTTTAGTTACAACATATGTGATTTTATCAATCCCTCTAGAAGATTAAGTAGAATTATTAGAATCATTTCTGGATAAAGCGGGTATAATCTATCCCAAATCTAGATTTATGACCCCAATAGGGTCCTCTATCTTCTTAGAAACCTGAGTAATGCCAGAATTAATTTATGATGGATTATTATCATTAAAAAAATAAATACATTTTCAGCAACATAATTATATCTCGAAGCCATAGTAGTAGACTCCCCTTCTTTATTTGGATCAAAAATAATTGTGGGATTAGTACATGATATGTCAGTATCATTTAATATGTCCATAGGTGATTTACCTCTATTATCAGTCTTTGATCCCATAGATTTTAAGGGACACACATTATATTTCTTGAACTGAAGATTTTTTACAGATCTATAATAAGAAACTAAGTTCCTAACAACCTTCCAATAATCACAAGAGGGAGGAATAAATTCAAAAACAATTTGAACTTCAATCCTTGAATCATTGGGTTTAAGGTGAAAACCATATGAAATTATATTTTACAGTTTATCTTTAACCATTATTCTTGATTAGTATCCAAGGTTACCTTACATTTTATTTTCATCCAATTTAAGAGGTGTCCCCACACATGATACAATGTCACTAAGAATATGGGGATTCCAGAAGACTCTGGATAAACCATGAAACAAAATTTAAATTTGGTCCTTATTAGGCTTTGAAGTAAAAGGATTAAAATTGATATCCCAATCTAAGAAACTAAATATTCTTAGTTTGAGATATAAGTTATTGAATTTTGATACCTTTTAAATTTCATAAAAGCTGCTGAAAATAACCCATTTAAATTGGAAATAACTTCCAATATCTTAGATACTAGAGCATCAATAACCTTAATTTTAGATCATTAAGGGGGAGAGGGGTTTCCCGTTTCACTAAAATAAATCTACCAATACTAGAGAACATATAAATTTCAATATTTTCTTGAGTGAATCTGAATTTTCTTTCAACATATATTTACAATCTCCCATATTTTAGATACATTGATATTTTGATCCTAGAAGTGAAATATATCTAGAACTTCCATGATCATAATCGTAACCTCCATGAAAGTGAAACCATTGATAAATTTCCTTTATACAATAGTGTACGAGTACCTAATATTATTATTTTGTTGATATTCCATGTGGAAAATGCTTCAAATCATATCATAATAGATCAGAAGATATAATAAAACCTAATCACCCTCTAATCACCATGGGAATCGCCTATTAAGATCTCTATATCCCTGAATATATGAATAATAATATTATTAACAATAATAATAATAATACTAATAATCAAGAAAGTATTATCTAATAGAAATGATCTACGGAGAAAACTAATTATAAAAAACTAATTATATGACTTGTATAAATATTGAGGAACAAATCCTCCTCAATTTTGAAAGGAAAAACAAAAGGCCAAAAAGGTATTCCTGATTGCATTCCATTATTAGATAATATATATACAACCCTGGTCCCCTTATTATAAATATATGACATAAAAAACTCAATTTTATTAATGAAATAGATATTCCCTAGACACTTTTCATAGAACAAAAACTGGTTATGTTTTATTTTATGACTAAATATTAATCATTAATAATCAAACTAGATTTTAGGAGATTACCCATTTTAATTTTATTTTATGATTAAATCATATCATAAGGTTATATTTACATGAAATCATAGTGTATGTGTAAAACCATGAGATTTTTTGTAATATATATTTTAATTAATTTAAACTTTTGGATATTTTTCATTTCACACAACACTAAATATAAATTTTTTTTATACGAAAGTACTAAGTTTGGATTATTTTATATGCAACACCAAGTTAATATTTCACTATAAAAGAAACTTATATTATCTTACGGTACATTAAATACCATGTTTGTATTGCATTACACACAATATAAAGCCACTTCTATAAATTTCATTAAATGAAAGTTCAATTTTTACCGAACTACAATATGATATTAAAGTTGGTATGAGTGCAATTAAAGTAAATATAAAATTCCACAACCATGAGAATGAAATTTATGATAATATTATGGATTACTTGAAGGTTATATATGTTGATGATAGGGTGGATAACGTTCAAAAAATGGTGGAAAATACTTCTTCATGCATACACAAGTCAGAAAATCGTACTCTTACCACGACCCCATCCAAGGAAGAGATAAAGGAAACCCTATTCTCTCTCAACATAGAAAGTGAAACTGACCCTGTTGGATTCACTAATAAATTATTTATGTTTTTGGGACCTTATACAGGATGAAATGATCATCATAGTCAAATAATTCTTTAATCATGCCTCTTTTCCCCAAGGAATAAATTAAAATTTTATTTCCTTGATACCAAAGAAGGAGAATGCAATTGAAATTAAGTATTTTTGACTAATATCTCTTGGGAACACAATTACTAAACTTATCAGTAAGATTATTATTACTAGACTAGGTGGTATTATGAAGAAGAAAATCACACTAAACCAATTTTTCTTTTTTCCTAGTAGAAACATTCAAAATCTCCTCTTTTCTACATCATAAAGTGTGAACATCATGAAAATGAAATCAAGGAATGGGAATTTTTCATTAAAAATTGACCTCTCTAAAGTCTTTTACACTCTTAAATGGAGATTCAACTTTTCTGTTATCAAGAAGTATGGGTTCTCACATTCCTACATTATACTAATCAGTGAATTTATTAGATCCTCATTGATAGGGTTCTGATTAATGGAGCTCCCAAGGGTTAATTTTATTTTACCAGGGGTTTAAGGCAAGGGGAACCCTCTCGAGCCTCTAGTTTGAAATTTTTAAAGATTATTTGTGTAGATTCAATACAAAACTCTCCCAGATTGGATTTTATAAACAAATTAAAGTTGTTAGAGATACTTGAACCTCATAAAATCTTCTATATGTAGATGATATCCTCCTATTTGGGAAATATTCAAGGAGAAACGTTTATGTTATCAAGGATATCTTCTCACACTATAAATAAGTGGCTGGTCAAGCCATCATCTAGGAGAAATCATCCATTTTTTTGTGAGGGAATCCTAGTTGCAAAAGAAAATAGGGTTATTATAACTCTTGGGGTTAAAAGGGGATATCTTCCCTTTAATTATCTTGGTGTTCCACTATTCTGAGAGAAGGTGAAGAGAAATTATCTTTCAAGAATATTCTTAGGAACCATTAATCAATTATTTATATGTAATGAGAAATCAATGTTACACACTGGAAGGGTTTGCCTTGTTAACTAAATCATTACATACAAGTTTGTGTACTCCTTTTCTCTTTAATGATGGTTGAGGAACATCATAAATGATCTTCAATGTATGATAATGATTTTTTATGTGCATGATCGGTACATTAAAGGATGTTAAAAACTATTTCCTGGAAGGAATTTATGAAGCCTTTAGATTTTGGGGGACTTAGAATCAAGGATCTCAGAATATTTAATCATGGCCTCATTAATAAGTTCACATGGAATTTACTAACTTGTGATGATTCCTATTATGATTTTTTGGAGCATAGGTTCAAAATGAGTTTTCTAAATGGACATTGTTTCTCTCTTGCGTCATCTTTATGGTAATCTATAAAATACACCTTGAATGACATTATAAAAAATTCACAGTGGATAGTGAGTGAGTACTCAACTCTCAATTATTGGAGGAATCTATTGACGAACACACCTCTTAGTACACTGCTGATACCCTTACAACTGGAGAAGATTTCCACTTATGAATTTATATCTAACAATAACTACACTGAAATGATTCCAAGACAAGTTGGGCTATAAATTTAATCCTAAAATTTCATGGACCTTGGTTCCCTGATTTGGAAGCCTATCTTGAATGGATCTTTCACTATCAATAAATATTATTTGATGAAGTGTGATAGCTCCAACCCACCAACACCATGGCTTATCAATTTTAAGGTACCCTTCATACAACCTGCAAGGTTTATATTATTATGGAAAATTTGGAAAAACACACTGTCTACTCAAGATCAATTAAAGTGAATTGGGAAACACATTTTCTCAGCTTTTCATTTATGCCTAAAAGATGAAGAGAACATTCATCATCTATTTGTGTAATTTTATTATCCTATAATTATTTGGAGGTATGTGAGATGTATCATTCACATTGATTTACATACATGAAATAAGGTTCATGATCTCCTGTTACACATCTCCAAGGCTAGTGTGAGTGGGCATATTCAAAGGCATCTTCTTTCTTCCATTGACCCAGTTTGTGCATATATCTAGTCATTCTATAATTCCATTCTATTTGACAATGTGACACCTCCTGTAGGTGCAATCATACTGCATATGCATAGGGAGGTGCAAGAAAATGAAAAAATACAACTAGGGATTATTTAAAACACATGTACAGATCTGGACATCCTAAGGAAACTTAGTGCATTATAAAAAATGAGGAATCCATTAATGATGAAGTTCCTTCTTTGGATCCCTCTTATATCCTCATGGATGAAATTAAATGTTAAAAGGGCCAATTTTGGCATGCCCAGACCCTTATGATGTAGAGGTGTATTCTTCACATATCGTGGTTTTTTCAAGGGTTGTTTTTTTTTCATTTCATTGGGATTGAATCTACTTACGAGGCTGAGATTTGGTTCATCATATATTCCATCAAACATGTTGATAAAAAAACTAGAGTCCACTGTGGATTGAATCAGATTCAGAAATTTCTTTCCAAGCTCTCAAAAATAAGGACTAGAGATGTACCCTGTAGAATAATGGCTTTTTGGATTCAATGTATCAAATAGGTGAAACAACTTCAGTTCATGGCCTTAAATTTTTATATAGAGGAAAATAAAGTTACAGATGTATTATCAAAAAAAGAAATCAAGGAGATGAGCAGTTTATAGTCATAAAATCCCCCTCAATATTGTGAAAATATGGTTGAATCAAATATATGGGGACTGGAATACTTCGGTTTATGTCAGTCCCCCTTACAAATTCCTCTGCATTTGACATTTTTTTCTAATAAGTTATAGAATCAACTTTTGTTGGTCCTATAATTTCCTGGTAAGATTAACTAAATTGTGAAAATATGATTTACACATGTATATAAAATTAATTCTTTGGTTATCAATTAGTTATAAATGAATGTAAGAATTAATTGAAAATAAAGAAACTACTTTTCTATGAAAACTATTTTTCTATGTAAAAATACAATTTTATCATAATAAATTAAACAAACCACTTTTTATTAATGTTTTAAATAAAATTTATATATTATATATTCAATCAATATTTTTTATACTCATTCAATATATTTTATAGGTATAAGAAAAGAATAAATCCAATTTCATGAATAAAAATATATATTTTTCTAAAAGGTAGTTTTAACTCCTTTCAATGGAGAACCCAATTTAAATAAAAAAATTAACACTTATAATTTTTATGTGACCAAATAATCATAACTTTTTAAGGTGTAATTTCAAAATTTACTTTTGGTGAATTTTTTGAATTTTTCTAAGAAGTTTCATTTTTTGATGAATAGTGATAATACTGAATTTTAATTCAAAACTGCTTTTTCATATAATCTATTTATATAGTTAAATTATATATTATTTTTTTAATGTATAATTAGATCAATAATATGTAAATTAATCCAATTTATTTTTTTGGACCCAATTTCACATTGAAATTGGATATAAAAACATTTCAAACTTTTGGAGGTTTTCTCTTTAAAAACCCGCTTCCTCATTCCTTTAGCAGGATTAATATTAAATTAATTTCTTACACTTATATGATTGGAATTTGAAAAAAATGGATTACATATTTAGAATTATAATAATTTATAATTTCTAATAAGTTCAACATAGTTTCTGAACAAAAATATTTTTTAATGTAATAAAAATTAATTATAATGATTTAGGTAAAAATGAGTTTACTTAGTGGTTAAACATTAACTTAATTAGAAAAATAACCTATACACATTTCCAAAATCATTTTATGGATATATTTATACCAATCACCATATTTTATATATTTTTTAAAATTATTGGAGGCACATGATATAAGGGAGACCTCTCAATAGTGTTTACCTTTTTATATTTACTAGAATACCACTCCTCATACAATAAAAAAGGGCACTCACCCCCTCACTTAATAAAACCTCTCAATAAACATTGGATCATTAAAACCCTAACAAAATATTTTCCAAAATTACATAATATCCACCTTCAATCCTCACTTTGGGAATAAAGAAAACCAATTTATTCCTTTAGTCTAAACAAAATGGAATTACCCAAAAAAAAGATAAGATCCTTCTACAAGCTCTTTTTTTTAATTATCCACCCCTTAAATCCTTATTATTCCATGTTTATAAAATAAAATAATTATCCTTTATATACTAAGATGTTTTTATTATAATTTTTTAACCTACACCTACACACACTTACATCAAATGGTTAACAAACTTACCGTTCATGTGTACGGTGGACTACCACCATTCGAAATGATGTTGTTCATTTTTCATTTACCACCTATAATGGTTGGGAATTATGATGGAAATAAAATTTTTATATTATATATGTGATATTTATTATGTATTTATTCTTATATAATTATTATATAATACATACCTTCATGCATTCCATTTTCTGTAAATATGATAACTTTTGTTTGTGGATGTGTTGACTACTGCCTCCTCAAAGCGATGTGATTCATTCACAATTTACAAAGAATGTATTAAAAAAAATTAGTAAATTTATATGATATATATGAAATAATAATGCTACTATAATTATATAATATATATATATATGTCCTCTACTTAATTTCTTTCAATGCTAGAAGAAAACTTAAACAACTTTCATGAAAATGTATGGCCTACCGTCTCTATGAACGGTGTATCCCATTTCATATTTCTATATTTTATAGATTATTATAAATATTTATATACTGAATATATATTATATTAAATTATTTTATAAAATTATTTAAATAATTAAATAATTATCTAATTAAGAGGATCAATAATAACAAGTCAAAACATATACGAAAGAAACAAATCAGATATTACCTGAAATGTAACATTAACAAGAAATTAATAATAAAAGGGTAATATAAATTAATAATAAAATAATATATGGAATTATATATAATAATATGGTTCTGTGGAATATTTATAATAAACTTATACATATTATACATGAGTTTTTGAGGTGTACAATGAAATTAAAGACTTAAGGTAAGGGTTTTCTCATCTCACTTTTATTTCTGTGAGACTTAAACTTTATTCACCACTCATTTATTTTGTATGGTGTATATACTACCCATGAATTTATTATATTATTATTATACTAAAATTTAAGGTTATTTACATATCCATTTTATGAACTTTCTTTATAGGGGTTTATGGTTCAAAATTTTCCAAATTGGTAAAATAATTTTTATATCAATTTGCCTGCTTTGAGATACATGCCATATTATGCATCTATATTTTCCCATAGGGTGTATATAATGACCTTTAAATTTTATATAAAGAATATAATTATTTCATGATATTTTAATCTTCATGTAATATTTTTATCTCATGTGTATTATGATTCAAAGTTACCAATGTGGTAATAGTTTATTATTATGATCACCTCGTTTGTTGCGATTATTTATGATTATGCTACCATTTATGAAATATTATGATACATATCTCAAGAAAACTCATGAATTTTATTCTCGTATGGTTATTCATGATATATTCATATATTGGTACCATTTTCAAATATTTGGTACTTATGATAATTAAGAAAGTGTTTTTAAGAAAATCTAAATTTATTTCTTTCTTCGGTTGGGAATTTTTTTATTCAAAAAACCATTTTTTATAACAATTTTTTCTAAAATATTTTACAATGATGTTTAAAAGAAATTTTTACCAAATTTTATATTTTTAACAAAAATATTTAAAATGGAATTTTCTTGTCATTTTCTGATCAAGGTAGTTTTCAAAACTTTTACAGTGAAAAAAATGTTTGGCATGTATGGATTTATCTACCATCATAAACATCCTTCCTTCGAAGATTCCTTTACAAGTTTATAAGATTTTTTATACAAAATTATTTTCCGAATATTCTAGAAATTAACTATTTTAAAGTGGTTCTCAAAAAAAAGGTTTTCAAAAATGTTTTATTATTCAAAAAGTATTTTAAATGATTTTATAATTATCCTTTAAATGTTTTGAAATATATTTTCAATGAAAAATGTTTTAAAAAATGGTTTACTTTTAAAAATTGTTTTAAATTTTTTCAATAATAATTTATAAATTTTAAATGAATTTTTGTTCAAAAAATTTTCAAGATTATTTTAAAATTGTTTAAGAAAAAATATTTTCAAAATGTTTTCAAGCTTCCTTTATAAGTTTTCAAGGAAAAGGATTTAAAAAATGTTTTTTACCTTCCTTTATAGGTTTTAAAGTTTATTTTCAGATAAAATAGTTTTCAAAAGGTTTTATGATTATTATTTTTTTAATAATAAAGGATATTTTCCAAAAGAAATGTTTTAGATAAAATTATAAATATCTCATTAAAAAGGATTTTTTAAATGGTTTTAGGAAATGTATTTTCAAAGAAATGAAATTTTCATTAAGAAATGTTTCATGTGATCTTTCAAAATCATTCTCTATATAATATGACATACTTTGTTATAGTTTATGAATTATTGGGGATATGATCCATGAATACCATTCATATTACTTCTTGAATGGTTTATGTTTTCATGGAATGATGTTTATGACACCCATTTATCTTCCATGGGTTATATGTTTTTGAAACAGTCTTCTTTTCATGAAGAATGAATTGATGAAATGACTATGAGACCTATCTATTTTCCATAGATAATGATATAATGAAATGTTTATGATACCCATTTCTAATCATTTCTTATGATATAATGTTTAAGAAACCTGTCACATTTTATAGGTCATGATATGATACATGTTTTAGGATTTTAATATATGATGGGTGGGAACTATATATCTATCCAATACACTCGGTAAATATTTATATCTCATGAGATAATTATGGGAACAAATATGAAAATATTGAACCGTAATTGGAAAAAGGCATGTCCTGATCCAAAAATGGGAAACAAGTGTGTCCTGATCCACTATGGGAATATGGGGAAACCCGATCCAATATGAGAAGAAAAAAAACCCGATCCCTTATAAGGAAAGGACTGAGACCGGGGATGGTGGTGTGTCTCACCCAATAGATGTAGTACCCATTAATTTACTTAATAAGTTTTGTAAATGATCCTTAACTTCTAGATAATTATTTTTTTTGTGCAAACCTGATTACATTTTCACAGTGTTATGCATAGATTTGTTTGTATGTCTATAAGTTTATGTGAGGGCCGGATTTCATGTCCTTAACTTAATGAGTGAAATTTTGCCTATTTACACATGTTTAAAATGTTATAAGATGTTTTTTATTACACAAGTATATGTTTTATTCCTAAGTTATGATCTCATGGATTATGCTCTCGATTTTCTTATGATTCATGTCTTATGAAATGCCAATCTTTATGCCATGACTCATGTATATGATCTTTGATATATACTTTATGATCTTGAAATGTTATTATCATTATCTTATATTCTTATGTTCATGTAATGTTTATTTATCTCCTTTATTTATCCTTACTAAGCATCTAATCTCACCCTTTCTTAAGTTTCCTTTCCTTAGGTTATAAATAAAGGTTTTAAGTAGGACTACTAAAGTAGAAGATCTTTAATGGAGACATTGAAGAACCTTCACTAGATTAGAAGGTTGTGTTCCAAGTTATTAAAGATGGTAAAAAATTATAGTCCTCAGGAATTTATTATTGTAATGTGTTGAATATTCATATAAAATGATGTAATATCCATGTATGTTAAGCCTGGATCTCTATAGTTGGTATCAAAGGAAATGTTTAGTCAACCTTTTGAATCTAGGATGAGAAATATTTAGTGATATCCCTATTGATATTTCTAAGTTTATGTCTAGGGATTTATCCAAGGATAAGCCTAAGGTGTCATAGATTTAAAATAATGTGTCATGATTTAGGCATCCAATAAGTAATTTTTTATGATTATGTGGTTTTCTTCTATGATACGTGTTTCTCACACTATGATTTATAGTTTTAAGTAAATAAAAAGAACTAAAAGGAATTCGGTTAACATTGAAAATTTCAAATTTGAAAGGTATGGGAAATTTGAAAATTTATTCCCTAAGTGGAAATCTCAAGAAGAGAATCGGGAATGTGGTACGGGTATTGGTAATACTGATGAAGGTAATGAGACTCTGAATGAAAAATTAAAGGTATGAGATGTTTTAACAATATTTTGTACATTAAATGTAAGAAGAATGATTATATTGATGTTAAGTAACTTTATGAAATGATTCATATTTCATATTCTAGGGAAGGGTTATTGAGGAATAAGATGATAAAGCCCGAGTAATGGTTTAAGAATACATTTGGATGATTGAAGTGTATATGTTTTTGAATTCAAATATTATGTTGTAAAAATAATGAAATATATATGTATATTCACAATAAGATTTTCATTAAGGATTGAAAAGGACATGTAAAATGGTGATTTATAATTAGATAACTGATTTAATGGAATGATGTTATTTTGATTAAGGGAAGGTAGCCCTTAATATGTTCCTTATATTAAGATAATTATGTTTAGATAAATATATTGGATATGAATAAGTATGTTGTATGATACTGATTACCTTGGAAATAAAAAACGATTTGTTGAAAAATTATTTTGTGCTATCTTGTATGGAGTTTATACCATTTTTGGATTTAATTAATATATACAATAAACTTTTTAATAAGAAAACATGCATGTTTTCAATAAGTATTTATGATAATTACCATGTTTCATGAGAATACATCATTAAGGTATTCAAATGTTTAGTGTGTGACAAACAAGAGCTACATTATGATATATGGAGGATTAATGTTTATATATTTTTGAGAAATTTAGTGCCCTTATTTCTAATGTTTTGGAATTTTATCTTTCAAAAGGGTTATAGGGTTAACCATTTATGGAATGGTTTATGTTAAACATCAGATAAGGTTTCAGATAATAGATTATTATCTCACCATATTAGGATTTATTCATATTGAATAACTTGTTCTAAAAATTTTGTTATGATAAATACATATGGAATGAACTATGATTCTATTTATAAATCTCATGATCTTTTAATTCTTCTGAAATAAAAAATACACCTTTATTTATTGAAATAATATATGTAGTGGAAGTTGATCAAGGCACAAAAAGGGTGAGATTGTGCTAAAATCAAGTAAGTATATCTTCTCATAAAAAATATTAAACTTTATAAAAAGGTTCTTTAAATAAAATTTTGTTCTATTATCATCATTTTTTATGATATCAATGACCTCTTTCATGCTTCTTGAGTTTATGGTTTTCTAATCGTTAACTTTCTCTGGATCGCCCACTTTCTTATGATCAGCAATCTTTATCAATATCTATGACTATTTTGGATTTTATTTTATGTCTATGTTTTTACTTTCCACATAAGTTTACCAATGTGGAAACCTAGTTATATGTTACATTGGGTAACTTTTATGTTTTTAAATTTTATTTTTAAAAGGATGTTTTAGTATTCATTTTTACGATGCGGGCTTCTTTGAAAAGAGATTTCAAGTATTAAACCATTGATAACCCATTGGAATTTTGAGGGTGAAATTAATTTTAAGGGGTAAGAATGTAACACCTCAATATTTTGTGAAATATATTTTTTCTAATTAATTTAAACTTTTTGATATTTTTCATTTCACACAATAGTGAATATAAATGGTTTTATATGAAATCATTAAGTTTTCCTTATATTATACACAACATGAAGTTAATCTTTCAGTATACACAAAACTTAGATTAACTTTAGATATATTCAAAAATATGTTTGTTTTGTATTACACACAATACCGAGTCCCTTCTATATCTTGCATTATATGTAAGGTCAATCTTTAACAAACTAAAATATTCTATTAATAATAATACTAAAATATTATTATAGCAACCACATGGCCATTGGAATGGAATTTATGTTTAATATTAACTAAATTATCAAAAAAAATTAAAAATTTATATAAAATGAACACTTTTGTTACTAATTAGTTTTAAATGAATGTATGAACTAATTGAAAATAAAGAAATTACTTTTTTAGGAAAAATATTTTTCTATGTACAAAATTTTTTTTATCCTAATAAATTAAACAAAAATAATTTGATTAATGTTTTCAATAAAATTTATTTAACATATATTAAATAAATATTTTTTATACTTATCCAATATATTTTAAATTTATAATATAATAATAAATCCAATTTTATAAGTAAAACATGTATTTTTTGAAAAAGTAATTTTACCGCCTTTTAATATTGAACCTATTTAAAATATAATTTTTTAAATTTTAATAAATTTTATTTTAAAAAATAAAATTCAAATTTGAAATCAAAATATCAAAATTTACTTTGGGTGAATTTTTGGTATTTTTCTAAGTTTCATTTTTTGATGAGTGGTGAAAAATACTGAATTTTAATTCAAAACTATTTTTTGTATAATTTAACTATATAGTGAAATTATATATTAATTAAGTTTTAGATTATAATTAGATCAAAAATAAATAAATTAATCAAATTTAGGTCATTGGAACAAATTTCACAATGAAATTTGATATAAAAACATTTCAAATGTTTGAAGTTTTTTCCTTAAAAACCCGCATTCTCATCCTATCTGCAGGATTAATATTAAATTAATTTCTATCACTTCTATTATTGGAATTAGGGAAAATGGATTAAAAATTGGGAATCATAAAAATTTATAATTTCTAATATTGTCAAATTTTCTTTTGACAAAAAATATTAGTAAATATATTTAAAATTAATTACAATGATTAAGGTAAAAATGAGTTTAGTTAGTGGTTAAAATTTAACTTAAGTGTCCAAATAACATAGAAACATGCAAAAAATATATTTACTAGACATATTTAAAAATTTTACCCTCTTTTATCTAATTTTGAAAATTATTGGAGGCACATGATGTATGGGATACCTCTCAAAAGTGTTTACATTTTTATATTTATAAGATTGCCACTCCTCCTCCACAATGAAAGGGAACTCACCCCCTCACTCCCTCATACATCTCAAGAAAATTTGAATCATAAAAAACCTTACCAAATAATCTCCAAACTTCTCTCCTATTCACATTTAAGCCTTAATTTGGTCATAAATCAAACCAATTTTTTCCTTTGGTCCAAACCAAAAGAAACTACCCAAAGAAGATGTAACATCCTTGCACAAGATCTTTTGTTTTATTTTCATTATCCACCCAATAAATAATAATTACTATATGTTTATATAATAACTTTATTATCTTAAATATACTTATATGTTTCAATTATAAGGGTTTTACTTACACCTACACACACTTCCATCAAATGTGTAACGAACTTACCATTCGTATATACGACAGACTACCGCCTCATGAAACGATGTTCTTTGTATTTCCTTTACCACCTATCATGGTTGGGAATTATGATGGAAATAATATTTTAATATTATATATATGATATTTGTGATTTTTTATGATTTTATAATTAATATATAACATATACCTTCATGCTTTCCATTTTTTGTAAATACAATAACTTTATTTGTGGACATGTGGACTACCGCCTCCTCAAAGCGATATGATTCATTCACACATCAGATGAAATGTATATAATGATGAGTTTAGAAAAAATATATGATATATTTTAAATAATAATTATATTGTAATTATAATATACATATACACATATATTTCATTTACTTACTTTCTTTCAGTATGACAAGAAAAAGGAAAAAATGTTCATGCCTACGTATGACCTATTGTATCCATGAACAGTGTATTCCATTTCATATATGTTTATATTTTATATATAATTTTAAATATTTATATAATTAATATATATTATATTTAAATCATGTTTTATATTATTTTAATATGTAAATAATGATCTAATTATGTGGATCAAGAATAACAAGTCAAAACATATATGAAAAAAAGCTTATATTACCCAAAATGTAACATTAACATGACATTGATAATAAAAGGGTGATATAGAATTATAGTAAAATAATATATGGTATTATATATGAGAATATGGTTCTATGGTAGGTTTCTTAAAAAATTATACATATAATGTAGGAGGTTTTAACATGTATGAAGAAAGTCAATACTTAAGGTAAGGGTTTTCTTGTGGAACTTTTATTTCTGTGAGACTTATGCCTTATTCAATACCCATTTAATTTGGGTGGTATATATAATTCCCATGAATGTATTATATTATTATTATACTTAAATTTATGGGTATTTAAATATCCACCATATGATATTTCTTTCATGTGATTTATGGTTGAAAAGTTAGCAAATCGGTAATGTAATTTTTGTCTCAATTTTACTTCTTTGAGATACAGTACATGTTATGCATCTATATTCTTCTATGGGGTGTATGAACTACCCTTTGACATGTTATATCATTAATATCCTTATTTAATGATATTTTAAGCTTCATGTAATTTTATTGTCTCATGTGTATTATGATCAAAAGTTACCAATGTGGTAATTGATTATTTCTACAATCTCATAATTTATCAATATTATTTAATATTATACTACCATTGATGAAATATTATGATCCATATATCAATAAAACCCATGAATTTTCTTATCCTCTGGTTATTCATGATATCTTCATATAAAGGTATAATTTTTTCAATATATGGTAATTACATTAATTAAGAATGTGTTTTTAAGTAAATCTAACTTTATTTCTTTCTTTAGGGGGAAATTTGTTTTATTCACAAAACCATGTTTTAAAAAAATGTTTTACTATGATGTTTAAAAGAAAATTTTACCCCTATTTTAAATTTTTAATAAAAATGTTTCAAAAAGTACTCTTCTTGTCATTTTCCAGTTGAGGCACTTTTCTATATTTTTACCATGTAAAAGGAATGTATGGTGTGGATGAATTTATCCACCATCACTACAATCCATCCATTAAAGTTTAATTTGAAAGGATAAAATATTTATTTTTATAAAAAATATTTTCCAAATATTCTGGATATTCATTGTTTTTAAAGTGGTTTTCAAAGAATAAGGTGTTCAAAAATGTTTTATGATTCAAGAACTATTTTAAATTTTTTTCTAATATTACTTAAAATGTTTTCAAAGTTATTTTAAAATAAAAATGTTTTAAAAGATGTTTTACAATTAAAATTTGTTTTAAATGTTTTAAATATTCTTTTATAAGTTTTCAAGTAAAAAGTTTTTTAAAATGTTTCCAATATTATTTTATATATTTTCAAGTAAAATTTTTTTCAAAATTTTTTCAATATTATTTTATAAAATTTGAAGGAAAAAGGTTTTCAAAATTTTTTCAATCTTCCATTATAAGTTTTCAAGGAAAAAATGTTTTCAAAATTTTTCCTAGATTCCTTTATAAGTTTTCATGTTTATTTTATAAAAAAATGGTATTCAAAAGTTTTTATTTCTTAAAAAGTAATTTTTCAAAGAAGAAAGTATATTTTACTCAAAAAAATGTTTTAGATGAAATTATGAAGACTTATTTATAAGAAAATAATTTTTGAAATTGATTTATTAAAGGTATTTTCAAAGAAAGGATATTTTACTTAAGAAATATTTCACGCGATCTTTAAAAATCCTTATCAATCTAAGATTACATACTTTATCATATTTTATTCTTTACTAGGAATATTATCCAATAATAGAATTCATATTCTTTTATAAATGGTTTATGTTTTAACATAATGATGTTCATGAAACCCATTTCTCTTACATGTGTTATATAATTTTGAAACCCACTTATTTTCACGGGTTATTATTTGATGAAATGACTATGAGACCTATCTATTTTTCATAGGTAATGATATGATGAAGTATTTATGATAAAATTTTCATTTCATGGTTAATGATATAATGTTTATGAAACCTTTCTCTTTTATGGGTCATGATTTGATGTAAGTTTTATGATTTAATTATGTGATGGGTGGGAATAATATATCCCTCTAATGCATTGCGTAAAGGCTTATATCTCATGAGGTAATGATGGGAAACATGTTGATAGGATTTATCCACAATGGGAAACAAACTTTCCCTAATCCAAAATAGGAAAAAGGTGCCTCTAGATCCACTATGGGAAGATGGGGAAACCCAATCCACTATGGGAAGATGGGAAAACCCAATTAACTATGGTAATAATGGGAAACCCATTCCATTATAAGAAAATGAATGTGACTGGGGATGGTGGTGTGTCCCACCCAGTAGGTGTAGTCCCCATGAAGTTCCCTAATATGTTTTTTCAATGAGACTTGTATTCTAGGGAATGATTTTTATGCATGAACCTGATTACATATTCATAATGTTATATGTGGATTAGGTTATGTGTCCATAATTTTATGTGAGGGACTAATTCCATGTCCTTAACTTAATAAGATAACCTATTACTATTTATACATGTTCACAATTCTATAATATAATTTGTAGACCACAAGTCTATATTTTATTCTTTTGTTATGATCTCCTGGATTATTCTATTGATTCCCCAATGATTCAAGTATAATAAACAACTAATATTTATGCCATTAATTATGTATATGATCTCTGATTTGTAGGGTATGATATTAAAATATTTTTATCATGATCTCATACCATTATGATCTTGTTATGCTTACATATATCCTTTATTTATCCTTACTGAGCATATGAGATGACCCTTTCTTATGTTTCCTTTCACTAGGTTATGAAGAAAGGTTTTAAGTATAAGTACTAAAAGGGGAGACCTTTATTGGTTACAATGAAGATCATTCTCTATATTAGAAGTTTGTGTTCCAAGTTTCAAAATACACTAAACTGTTACATTCCTTTGTCATGTATTCTTGTAATGTTCTAAATATTCATCTAAAACGATGTAATATAAATGTATGTTAAGCCTAGGTCTCTATAGTTGGTTTCAAAGGAAAGGTTTAGTAAAACATTGGAAACTAGGATGAGAAGTATTTAGTGATATCCCTAGGGATATATATAAGGTTATGTATAGGTATGTATCTAAGGATAAGCCTAAGGTTTCATAAATTTAAAATAAGGTTTCATGATTTAGGTATCCTATATGTAATTTTTTATGATTATGAAATTTTATGCTATGATATATGTTACTCACACTATGATTTCTAGTTTTAAGTCAACGACTAGAATCAGAAGAAACTAGGTTAACATTGAATGTTTTAGATGTGGAAATTTTGAGAAATATGAAAATTTATTCCCTAAGTGGAAATATCAAGAAGAGAATCAAGAATGTGGTATGGTTATTGGTTATACTGATGAAGATAATGAGACTGCGAATGAAATATGAAAGGTATGGGATGTTTTAAGATTATTTTTTACATTAAACACAATAAGCATGATTAAATTGTGGTTGATGAACCTTATGGCATGATTAATATTTCATATTATTAGAAATATGTATTAAGTAATAAGATGATGAAACTTGATTAATGGTTTAAGAATAAATTTTGATGATTTATGTGTATATGTTTTGGAATTTAGTGTTTATGTTATACATATCATGAAATATATATTTATTTTCAGTATAATTTTGTCATTAAGGATTGAAAAGAACATATTGAATGGTGATATATACTTAGAGAAGTGATTTAATGGAATGGTGATATTTTGATCAAGGGAAGGTGACCATTAATATGTTCCTTATGTTAAGATAATGATATTTGGATAATGATGTATTGGATATGAATAATTATATTGGACTTCACTGATTACCTTGGAACAAATAAATGATTTTTTGACAAATCAGTTTGTTCTATCATGGATGGAGTTTACAACATTTTTGTATTTAAATAATATATCCAATAAACTTTTGAATAAGTAAACATGTATTTTTTCAATAAGTATTTATGGTAATTACCATGTTTCTTGAGAATACATCATATAGGTATTAAATTTTTTTGTATGTGACAAACAGGAGCTAATTTATGATATATGGGGGATCATTGTTAAGTTGGTTTTTCTAAATTTGGTGACCTTAATTCTAAAGTTATGAAATTTCATCTTTCATAATCATTACAAGGTTAACCATTTATGGAATGGTTTATGTCAAACTTTAGATGAGGTTTTGGAGAATAAAGAATTATCTCACTATATGAGGATTTATGCATATTGTATAACTTGTGCTAACCATTTTTCTATGATAAAGATAGATTGGATGACCTATCATTGTATTTATGGATCTCATGATCTTCTAATGCTTCTGAAATGAAAAATTCACCTTTATTTATTGGAATAATAGATAAATGGAAAATCGATCAAGGCATAATAAAGGGTGATATATTTCTAAAATCAAGTAAATATATCTTCTCATGAAAATTATTCAGCATTAAAAAAGAGTCTTGAAATAAAAATATGTCATATTATCACCATTTTTATGATATTAATGACCTCTTTCATACTTATTCAGTTTATGGTTTTGTGATTGTTAACTTTCTCTAGATCACCCAATTTATTGTGATTAATGATATTTATCAATCTCTATATCAATTTACACTTTCATTCCATGTTTGTGTTTTCAATTTCCACCCATTTTTTCCAATCTGGAAACCTAGTTATGTGTTTCTGTGGGAAACTGCTATGTTTACAATTTTTCCTTTTAAAAGGAAGTTTTAGTATTCGTTTTTATGATGTGGGTTTAAATGAAAGTAACATTCAAGTATTAAACCTTTGATTACCTAGATGAATTTAAATGTAGAAATTTATTTTAAGGGGGGTAGAATATAACACCCCAATATTTTGTGAAATATATATTTTCGAATTAATTTAAACTTTTCTATATTTTTCATTTCACACTACACTGAATAAAAAAAATTTATGTGAATGCACTATGTCTGGCTTACATTATATGCAACATGAATTTAAAATTTCACTAAATACGAAACTTATATTAGCATGTGGTACATACAACACTATTTTTTTATTGTATTACACACAATATCGAGTCCCTTCGATAGCTAGTGTTATAGGAAATGTCAAGTTTTACCGAACTACAATATACTATTAATAATATTATTAAAATATTATTATATCTACTACCTAGTCATTGTAATGTAATTTACGAATAATATTAACTAAATTATGAAAATATTATCTACACATGTATTTAAAATTAATTCATTTTCTATTAAGTAGTTATAAATAAATGTAATAATTAATTGAAAATAAATAAATTGCTTTTCTAAGAAAATTGTTTTTCTATGTACAAACACAATTCTATCACAATAAATAAATAAACCATTTTTTATGAATGTTTTTAATATAATTTAAATATTATATATTCAATAAATATTTTTTATACTAATCCAATATATTTTATAGGTATTAGATAATAATAAATCTAAATTTATAAATAAAATGATGTATTTCTCTAAAAGGTAATTTTACTGCCTTTTAATGGTGAACCATTTTTAAATATAATTTTATAAAATTTAATAATTTTTATTTTAAAAAATAAACTTCATTTTCAAAATAGTAATATAAAAATTTACTTTGGGTTATTTTTTGGTTTTGTTTTGAGTAGTTACATTTTTTTTATGAAGAATGAAAATACTTATTTTTAATTCAGACCCTATTTTTCATCTAATTTATTTATATATTTAAAATATATATTAATTTTGTTTTATAGTATAATTATAATACTAATATATAAATTAATCCAATTTAGGTTATTTGAACCAATTTTAAATTGAAATCAAGTATAAAAACATTTTAAACTTTTGGAGTTTTTCACTTTAAAAACCCGCTTTCTCAACCCATATGTGGGGTTAATATTAAATTAATTTCTTCCAGGTATGTAATTGGAATTTGGGAAAATGGATTAAATATTAGGAATCAAACTAATTTATAATGTTTCATAATGTCAACTTGGTTTTTGACAAAAATAATTTAGTGAATGTAATTAAAATCAATTATAATTATTAATGTAAAAATGAGTTTACTTAGTGGTTAAAGTTTAACTAAGTGTAAAAATAACCAATAAACATGTCAAAAATAAATTGGATGGATATATTTCGACCATGTACCCAATTTTCTAAAACTTTTACAATTATTGGGGGCACATGATGTTAGAGATACCCCTCAATAGTGTTTACCTTTTTATATTTAGAAGAATGTCATTCCTCCTCCACTATAAAAGGGTACTCACCCCCCTCAATTACTGACACAAATCAATCCACTTTGGATCCTAATAAAACTACCCAAATAAGCTCCCAAATTCCCTCATATACACCTTTAATCATCTATTTGGGCAGAAAGGAAACCGAGTTAGTCTTTTGGCCCAAACCAAAAGGAATTACCCAAAGAAGAGGTAACATCCTTCCACAAGCTCTTTTGTTTTATTTCATTATGAATCCACTCAATCCTTATTATTCCATGTTTATATGATAAAATAATTATACTCAATATAATTTTTTTATTCTAATGGTTCATCATACACCTACACACACTTACATCAAATGGGTAATGAACTTTCCGTTCATGTGTATGTTGGATCACCACTACGCAAAATGATGTTGTTCGTTTTTACTTTAACACATCTCATGGTTGGTAATTGTAATTAAAACACTATTTTATATGATATATATGAAATTTATGATTTATTTATTTTTATTAAATTATTATATAACACATACCTTCATTCTTTCCATTTTTTGGGGATACGACAACTTTGTTTGTGGATGTGTGGACTACCGCCTCTTTAAAGCGATGTGATTCATTTACACTTTACATGGAATGTATTAAGGATGGGTTTAGTAAAAATATATGATATATATGAAATAATAATTATAATTTAATGATAATATATATATATATATATATATTTCATTTACTTTCATTCAACATGATAAGAAAATGGAAAAAACGTTCTTGCGTACGTACGACCTACCATCTCCATGAATATTGTATTCCATTTAATATATCTATATTTTATATAATATTATAAATATTTATATAATAAAAATATATTATATTTAAATATTTTTTACGTTATTTCAATAATTAAATAATATACTAATTAATAGGATTAAGAATAAAAAGTCAAAACATATACGAAAAAACGAAGCAAAAATTACCTGAAACATAACATTAACATGAAATTGTTAATAAAAGGGTAATATAAAGTCATAATAAAATATTATATGGTATTATATATTATAATATGGTTCTATACTATATTTATAACAACCTCATACTTATTATATAATAGTTTAATGTGTATGAAGAAAGTCAAGACTTAAGGTAAGGGTTTTATCATCTCACTTTTATTTCTGTGAGACTTATGCCTTATTCACCCCTCATTTATTTTGTATGGTTTATATAATGCCCATGAATTCATTATATTATTACTATTCTTAAATTTATCTATTTTTAAATATCAATTTTAATATATTTTTTCATGGGGTTTATGGTTCAAAAATTACCAAATCGGCAAAGTAATTTTTGTCTCAATTTTCATTCTTTGAGATACATGCCAAGTTATGAACCTATATTTTTCTATGGGTTGTATATAATATCATTTTAATGTTATATAATGAATATAATTATTTCATTATATTGTAATCTTCATGTAATGTTATTCTCTCATGTGGATTATGAGCCAAATTTACCAATGTGGTAATAGTTTATTCCTATAATCTCATCCTTTATTAGTATTGTTTATGATTATTCAACCATTGATGAAATATTATGATACATATATCAATAACACTCATAAAATTTATTGTAGTCTTTTTATTCATGATATCTTCATATATTGGAACTATTTTTCCAATCTTTTTTACTTATTATAATTAAGCAAGTTTTTTTAAGAAAATATGAATTTATTTATTTCTTCATTTGAAATTTTTTTTATTCACAAACCCATGTTTTATAAATATGTTTTAAAAAAATATTTTACTATGAATTTTAAAATACATTTTTATCCATTTTTTACCTTTTTAATAAAAATGGTTTCAAAAATGAATCTTCTTGTCAATTTTCGATTGAGGCACTTTTCTAAAATTTTACAGTGCAAAAGGAAAATTTTACATTTGTATGGTTTTATCCACCATATTGAACATCCTTCCTTTAAAGATTCCTTTTCAAGTTTAGAAGACTTATTTTTATAAAAAATTATTTTCCTAATATTATGTAATTTCATTATTTTTCAAGTTGTTTTCAAAGAAAAATGTTTTCAAAAATTTTTTATGAATAAATAAGTGTTTTAAATGATTTTATAAGCTTCTTTTAAACGTTTTCAAAGATATTTTCAATGAAAAATGTTTTCAAAGATGTTTTACATTTAAATTTTTTTTTAAAAATTTACAATATTATTTTATAAATTTTTAAGGAAAAATGTTTTCAAAATGATTTCAAACTTTCCTTCGAATTTTTCAAGCATTCAAAATGTTTTCAAGCTTCCTTTATAATTTTTCAAGGAAAAAGGTTTTCAAAAAGTTTCCAAGATTCCTTTATAAGTTTTCAATATTATTTTCAAATCAAATGGTTTCTAAAAAGTTTTATATTATAAAAATATTTTTTTCAAAGAAGAAAGAATATTTTACTCATGAAATGTTTTACATGTAATTATAAATATTTATTTTTAAGAACAGTATTTTTGAAATGGTTTTGTGAAAGGGATTTTCAAATAAAGTATATTATCTTTAATAAAATTTTCATGTCATCTTTATAAATCTTTCTACATGTAAGATGACATAATTTATTATATTTTATAATTTATTAGGGATATGATACAAGAATACCATTAATATTATTTCTTTAATGGTTTATGTTATTATGGAATAATGTTTATGACACCCGTTTCTATTACAAAGGTTATATTCTTCTAAAACCTGCTTCTTTTCACATGTTATTCTTTAATGAAATGAATATGGTATCTATCTATTTTTAATAGGTAATTATATGGTAAATGTTTATGGTACCCATTTTTTTTCATGGTTTATGATATAATGTTTATGAAACCCATATTTTTTATTCGATAGGATATGATGCAAGTTTTATGATTTTATTTTATGATGGGTGGCACCTATATCTCCCCCACAATTCATTGGGTAAATATTTATATTTCATGTGATAAAAATGACAAACAAGTTGATGGGTTTGATCCACAATAGGAAACATGCATGTCTTGATCCAAAATGGGATATAGGTGCGTCCTGATCCACCATAAAAAGATAGGAAAACTATATCCACTATGAGAATATGGGGAAAACTGATCCACTATGGGAAGAAGGGGAAATCCAATCCCTTATTATTAAAGGACTGTAATTTAGGGTGGTTTTATGTCCAGTCTAGTAGGTGTAGTACCCAGGAAGTGACCTAATAAGTTTGGTAATGAGACTGGAATTCTAGGGAATTATTTAATGCATGAAACTAATTACATGTTCAAAAATGTATGCATGTATTTGGTTTCATGACTATAATTTCATACAAGGGTCTGCTTTCATGTCCTTAACTTAATGAGTGAACCTATTTCTATTTACACACATTCACAATGTTATAAGTTGATGTGTATGCCACAAGTCTATGTTTTATTCCCATATTACAATCTCATAGATTATTCTATTGATTTCATTATGATCCATGTCTTACAAAATTCCAATATTTATGCCATGACTTATGTATATGATCCTTGATATGTAGGGTATGATCTTCAAATATTACTTTCATGATCTCATACCCTTATTCTCATGTTATACTTACGTATCTCATTTGTTTATCCATACTAATAATTTGAGCACACTATTTATAATGTTTTATTTCCCAAGGTTATGAAGAAAGGTTTTAAGTAAAAGTGATAAAGGGTAATATCTTTTCTAGAGACATTATATATATTTCACTAGATTATATGTTCGTGTTCCAAGATTCCAAATACAATAAAAAATTATGGTCCTCAGACATGTATTCTTTTAATGTGATGAATATTCATCTAAAAGGATGTAATATCCATGTATGTTAAGCATAGGTCACTATGGTATGATATGCATATCACACTACTTTTTTTGATAAATTATACTTTCTACAGTCAAAGTGGAATCAAAATGATTATCTTAAATAATTTTTACACATAATATATTATTAAAAGGTTATTGAAAAAGATATAAAAAAAGATAGATACATTCATTCATGAGAAAAATGAAGTGATTGATGCATTAAACAATGTGTTATAACAAATGGGAAAATGTATTAACTATTTAGAAACATCCCATATGCCCCTATAATAGATCCCACTACTATAAAATAATGATGTGATTGATTTATATTTCCTTTTATAAAAACTACCTAGAACCCAAATCTCTCTTCATATTCCACTTTAACATAATGAGGCACTCGTAGGTCATGGTGTAAAGATATATCCCACCCAAATTTTTAGTGATTCAGCAGACTGTGGATACCTACAGAGGTGGGACATCTTTTGGATACCACTATATGTGATATTCATCAAACACAAACATCGATGGATGAAGGAGTGGTGGAAACCTCTTGTAAAAGGTATAAGAGTTCTCCATTTCTTCATGACATTATTCTTGGTTTGTTTTTTAACATGGATGATCTTTGATTTGTTTTATTTAATTACTTTTGTTACATTTAACAAGTTTCCTTAGATCCCTTCAAAACATAGTAATGGTATCATAACTTACCATACATTTAGATTCATTAAATCATGTAGAGAAATGAAGGTATTGAAATCATATTTCATGTCATATTCCCTATTATAAAATAAAATATGGACTTTTTTTTATGAATGATTAAGTTACAGATTACGATATGGGATATTGTAAGCGATTGCATAATACAAAACCCTCAGTTTTATATAGGTCATAGTGTATATATATCCGATATCTTATCCTATGATATCAATACATTATGTCAGAAAGACAGAGTATCATATTCATTTTATGATATCTATGTGAATCATAAAATATGATTGTGGTGTCATAGGATACTACAAGGTTATTAGACATAAAATACGAATGATAGTTCTTAAACCATTTAAGATCCATGACATATATGTTATAGACTATGATACCCTCTATATCATAAATTATGATTGATACATACAAGTTAACCATTATGTATACAAATAATTGTATCCCATGATTCAGGTTGAATCATTAAATATTACGAGGATATGAAAATTTTATTCTTCTTTAAAATCAATTATGAAGGATATATATTTTTTATAATTTTTTATAAATAATAATAAAATTTATTCTTGGATATATTTATTAATTAATAAAAGTGTTTTATAAATTAATTAATAATAAAGTGTTAATAATTAATTAATAAATGCTTAAGAAATATTTATTAATAAATATTTCATAATATTATGTGTTAATCTTAAAAATATCTTTTAAATTATATAACATGACTTATAAATTAGAAATAAAGTGTTGATTCAGAAATCATAAGGGTGGTTTATAAAGTTCTTATAAATTACAAAATAAGGTTAAAATTTAAAGTGTTTATATTTTAAAATTATGAATTTTATATAATAATTAATTTGAATTGTTAAAATTAATGGAATTATTTGGGATATTATTTAAACTAAAACAAAATTATTTTTAAGGATTAATTGTATCAAAGGATTAAATAATGTTATATAAGTGATATTTAGTTTATGAAAATGTAGACATAATATATTTTGGATTATTAAATGTTTATAATTCATAAAATATAATATATTTAATGGAAATTATATGTAATGAATAATATTAATGAGTTAATATTGTGAAATGAATATAAAATTTTTAGATTCAAGATTATGGAATGTCCATAAGGTATAGATGAATTTATAAGACGTTTATAATTATATTTTGATTTATGAAATGTTCAAAAATATTTATATCATGTTTAAATTTATGAATTGTTCATTTATTTAAATGTTATTCCTTTTTTTACTATACAATGACATAAGTCTTTCATTTTGTGAATATGTGTATTATTTAGTTCAAATGTTAAATTGATTCTAGATATTATCATACATGTGTTTAAGGAATTGGATGCTATGAAGGATAATGGATCTAGTTTCCATCTATCTTGACTTTAGCTTGTAATTAAAGTCATTATCTTTAATTCAAGGGTGGAATATAGTATATAATTATTAAGCATTATAGTTATGATGAATTTTGATCTCTCTTGAGTAAATTATATGTTAGTAAAGGGACTTTGGGTTTGAATTACCATTGGCTATGAGGCTTATGCCTTGTTCTAGAAAGGCAACTATTGGATATATGTGTCTTCAGGCTTAATCATGGAGGGATTTCCAATTTCATATAATTCATAAAATTTAAATTAATAGTTCGTGTTAATTATGAATGAGATACATTATGATATGCATAAAAATTGTTTACTTCTTTTTTGTATGAGCAATAAAAACTGTGTGTTGTGTAAATAGTTGTACATCAATAAGATTTGAACATAATAGTTAGGTGGATGGAGTATTATTCCAAACTATATCAATAAAAGTATGTTTACATAAATGTAATAACAAGATATAATATGTTAATATTAAATAACCATAAAAATATCAAGTTTTAGATTCCATTCAATGAAAAAACTTGTCAAGATCTCAATCATTCAACAAGGTAGGTTCTATCCAAGTATGGTTCCCATGGATTATCTTTGGTAAGTAATGGTGGAAATAGTTATGACTTAGGTAACTGAATAATGCTATGGGTTTTAGGTTATACATATGTGGGAAACCCATTGGAATGATAATATAGGAATAGAATTGAGTTTATCAATATATTATATTGGAAATAGAGTTGTTAAATCAACTTTCCAAGATCCATATATTATATGATTAGGATGATACCCCTACATAAATAGTTAAATAGTGAGAGGAAGGATAAACCATACTCATTACTTTATGAAATATGGATATGATCCCACAAATAGGTATGATGAGTTTAAAATGGTCATAATTTTAGTGGGATCTCATTTAATAAAATTCCTTATTAAAACATAGTAATACATGATATTAATATGATAAAATCTTATGTTGTAGATAAATACTAATGGAATCATCATGATTATATTTGAGAAAAATTTTATAGGAATGAAAATCCTAATGTGTTAAACTTTGATTATTGGTAACTTATGAAATGTTATTAAGTAAGGAAAAATTTTATGTGTTAGAGAAACACCATGCTCAGTAACCATATGCTGATGTTTTTTAACTCGTGAATCTATATAATTATTATAATAATATAATGATTCACTTAGGGTTTCAAAGGAATTATATGGAAAATTAATTAAATATATTTATTCCCATATGCAAAATATGATTAGGTATATTAATGATACTCATTATGACTGAACATGTTAATTACATGGTGAAACTAATGGTTTCTTTAAGGTTTATTCAAGTTAAAGAACTCATTATGTTCTCATCTATGGAAATTTTTCAACAATGTAAATGAGTTCAAGAAATTTTAACCCGATATTCTCAAGTGTTGAGAATAGATGAACTAGGCATGCGATGTCTAGGTTCTTGTGTTGTGTTTATTGTAAAAGTTGGTAAAATTTTATACCTAAAGAAGTAATGTTATTTGGGAATTCAAAAAATGTTTCTTTAACTAGTCAATCTAGGATATTAAAACCAAAGGTAAAATTATGAGTGAAATGTTAATGATCCCATAAGATGGAATTTTTTGTGATACTATAAGGGGTTTGTGAAGCTCCAATGAATGTTAATAATAGGTACCGGTGTTATAGAAATTAATTCTATAGTTTTGAAGGGTATATGAAACCAAATACATTTTTTAATAGTGTTATAAATACACAAAATCTCCAAATCAATGGAATAATTGATAGAGATTGTGGTTTTCATTTAAGTAATGGAGAGAAGAATTATTATATAAAAGTGTTGAATTAAATGGTGTTAAAAAGATCATATAGATCTTAACAAAGTTTGTGTATTTATATCTTAATTCTCTTATAAGATATGTTTTTTTTAAAGAATTATTATAAATAATTTAAGATAATACAATACACTTGGTTTATGAATCATCAGTTTCTATAACATGATGGAATATTAGAAAAGTATAAAAATATTTCAACATGAGTAAATAATTTATCCAACAATTTATTAAAATATAGGGGAAGGTTTTCATGCCACTCATTATTGTTATATAATTTAAATACTAAAATTATTATTTTTATACAAAATGTATATAAACACATAGAATAACATATATAATATGAATATAACTATTTATTTATAAAATATTCCAATTCAAAGTAAACAAGAGTTATAACCTAAACACAAAGGTGTTTGTGTATCTTAGCATGATATTTTGAATATAATATAGTGTCTAAGTAGCTAGTGGGACTATGTTTGAACTTAGAGTAGTTTGATGTTTATAAATAAAATATCATACTAGTCAAAAATTAAAGTGATGTCCAATTGATACCATAAATAGTTTAATATGTGTGATGGTAAAGAGAAATTTAAATATTTGTATTTAGTTACTATAAGAATGTGAATGTCACTATTTCATGCAGGGTTATTCTAGTCAAAATACAAATTGATTTTCACTTGATTTTTTAAATGTGTTTTAGGGTATTAAGGTAAAACATAATCTAAATAATTATGTTTAGTTACCATAACAAATTAAATTTCATTTTATCCTAAATGAGATTATGATGTTCTAGTAATTTATAATGTAAATAGTGACACTATTTACTATAAGATCTTAAGGGCAAAGTTTTATAGAAACAGTTCTAAAGATAAAGATGTCAAACTTAAAAATATTTCTATGTATAAAATAAAATATGAAATCATAGAATTTGATATTTTTAAGTTAATGTGTTTGAATATATTCATGGAATTAAACATTAGGAATAATATTCCTAAATCTCACCATTATTCAAACATGATTTCTTTATAGATGTTACTCACTAAATAAATTAGTTAGATGGTTTTTATGGTGGTCACATAGATATGTGATAGGAATTATATATATGTAATGTGTTATCAAAACTCTATAAAGTGCATCAAACATAAGTCCAATCATCATTTTATTGTATATGATAATTTAGATAAGATCTTATGTTAGGATTTTTAAGTATTCTCATAAGGGTTTAAAAATATAAAATGTATCATAAGAAATGTGATCTTTAATTTATCAATCTTTTATGTTGGATGCATATATTGTTATATTCATATATATTTTTTGAATTATAATGATGATTGAACTCTCAAAGTATAAATTTTATGTACCCATAACCAATGTTTTCCATAGATTATTATAATTTATATTGACATTATAAGTTTTTTATGAGTTAGATTCTTGTATGGAGATGAAAAATATTCCCATGTGACACAAAAAAGTGTTTCTGTGTGCTGGATGACCCATTATGTCTACCACATAGAGTATCATAAACAATATATTTCGTATAATAGGGGTGTTTGTATATATTTTGGGTCCCCACTACCTATGGATAGTGAGATACATAACATTATAATCTTCATACTTTGAAAAATTTCTTACATAATCCTTGAGGGTTAGCTAATCATTGGGTTATGGTATATTGATAATCATGTCATCAGTTGGTAGTCAACCAAGATGAGACTTTTCCTCTCATAAAATGAGCATGAAATATGAACCCTCGATTGAGTTATATTGTGGATTTTAAAACTTCACCTTGATTTTAAATATTATGTTCCTATCTATTCATATTTGGGGTATGTGATTTTATCATCCATAATAGTGAATGATATGTGGTGTATTCATCGATCTAGTAAGTCTATACTTAGAGAGTCAAGAAATTATGATTTTTCTATATGATATTGATGAAATATATATCCCATGGTCACTTAAAGTCTTAGAAAAAGGTAACATGTGGGAATTCAAATAATCATTTGATGAAACTGGTGGATACAAGTATAGAGATACAAGTGTTTGATGGAGATCATTCCTGATTCCTTTATAGATTGAGTATCATTGATGTTTTGGTAGATTCCACTATTTAAATAAATTTATGGATCCATATATTCATATTTCTTTCAATTATCTAAAGGATCCTAGGTTAATATTTTTGTTTTACTGAATGGGGATTTATTTTGACTTAATGAGCTACCCTAAAATTATTTTAGAGTTAATATAAAAGATTTTTCGATAGGTATTCACAAGGTATTTCATATGATGTTATACATGGTGATGTTTATGATAGGTTTCTAATTTTTTTTTAAGATATCCAAAAAGATTTTTGGAAAGGATTTCATGATTGAATATGATACAATATAAGATGTAATGGCATAAAGTTGTTCGACTTGATTTCTTGTGGGAGATTGAAAGAGATATTACCAAAAGCCACTTTTCATGTGATACAATTTTGCTATATTTTATTTTATTATTGAGGCTTAATCATAAATCATGAAATAATATTTCCTGACATTGTCCATTTCAATCATAAATTACGATTGGATTTTATCTCAAGGTGTCATTTCCATGCCATCATAGTATATGATATGCATATCATAAGGAATTTTATTTGATAAAATTATACTAACTACGATCAATGTAGAAGGTTAATGATTATCTTAAAATATTATTCTATATAAGCTATCATTAAAAGTTCATTGCATAAGATGTATTGCATTGGAGTTAGATGCTTTCATGAATAATATGCATGAAGTGGATAATGCATTTACTCATGTATTATAATACATTATTAAATTCATGGATAAAAAAGGATCATCCTCAAGGGACCTATAAAGTATCCCAGAACCATATGATAGTGATGTTATTTATTTCTCTTCACTTGTCTAAAACTCTAAAGATACTGATGATCTCTTTATCATATACCTTAACCTATAGAGTTACTAGCACATTTTGGTATAAATATGGATCCCACTTGAATGTTGTGTTATTCAAAATCATATGGATTCCTCCATAGGTGGGATTTAATTTCGATTTCACTCTATGTGATCTTCATCAAACCCATACATTGATGGTTAAAGGAGAGAATAAAGCTTTTGTGGAAGGTAAATAGTTTCTTAATTTCTTCATTACAGTTCCCTTAGTTTCATGTATCTTGCATGAATGATATTGGATTGGGTTTTATTAATCATTTCTATTTCAACTAACAAGTGTTGTTAGATCCCTTAAAAACCCAACACTTATTGTAGTCTATATAGTCCTCCCAATCCCCTACCAGACTACATGAAGGGAAAATAATGTTTTGCTTGATGGAATGAACAATAAAGAAATAATCTACATCTATCCAAATGTTTCTCCCCTTATTGAACCTTGAAATTTTAATATCTAGGATGACACCCTCCATCTCATCTTTTTATGCCAATTACAATCTATATCCTCTTAAAAAACATGAGTTACCACCCAATTATATCCCCAAAATACAAAAAAAATAATAAATACATCAATAATAATAATACTTTTCCCATAGTATACTATGTGATATTAATTGATAAATCAAAAAATTGAAAATAATCACCATCAGTTCCAAGTGGTAAAAAACAAACCCATTACGAAAAATAAAAATTTCCAAAATTAATATCATTTATATTCTCACCCTTTTTTGATTTTTAAAATATAATAGTTAAAATCATAAGAAACTAATAAATATATATCAATTCCAAAATATTTAAATTTTAAAATTCACATTATTTCAAAAAAATATAAAATTTATTCTCAAAATTAACTCAACATTAAATTTTATTCAATTTTATATATTCAAAAATAATAAATTCAAATACTTAAATAGTAAAAAAATAAACAATTTGAAAACATAAAACTATTACAAGAAATTAAAAATGAACAAATGACAATATTTAGGTAATAAGCACATCAAATGTTTTTCACCCCTCTTTAATAAAAAATATAATTATGGCACTGGAAGGCACAAAACATGTTTATATAGATTTACAAACTAAAAAATAATTTACTATTGAAAAAAATTATACCAACATTATATAAATGAGGTAGAACACACAAAACCTAACATGTTATGTATTGACATATAATATTCCAATTCAAAATAAAATTTACATAATTATTATATAATTAAAGTCATATTAGAAATAAACACAACGACACTTATTAAAAACATATAATTGGGTAAAAATACAAACATGAAGAGATATACAATAAAGTTTCAATGATTTTGAGATAATTATTACATTAAAAAGTATTTTTATGAGATAAATTTATTGATGTTGACCATTGATGAGAGGATTGTCTCTAGCGATGATGAAAGATGGTTACTTTTTTCTTAATTTTATATTTTTAACTATCTTGGTGAGGGTATGCTACATGAAACATGGTGTGTGGTATGTTGTTATGTGATTTATTATTTTTTTCTTTTCATGAAACATCATGTTTGTTCTATCTCTTTTGTATCTTTTGTGATCTTGATAGCTTCAACTTGTGGAACAATACCTATCTATATTTTTTATATCTCTCTTATAACCATATTTTCTTACACTCAACCATAAATTTAAAAAAAAATTAAACTAGGAAGTATTCTCAGGTTCTGTCCCAAAAAATAGGACCCTTAAAAAATAAAGATCATACAACATGTTAGATCACACACACCTACCACAAAACATGTTGTGTGTATATTCATAAAATATAAATAAACATAAAAAATTATCACAGAAAATTAAATTAAAATAAAACTGAAATTATATATAGAATCGTGATGATAAATGAAATATAAATTACTTTCATACTATGTATCAAAAAAACACTACTGGAAAATTACTCTATGACCAAAATCCTATAGACACGGTCATAAGAATCATGTTTATAAGGAATCCTATAATAATGCTCTAATATGATTTATGGTTGTGGGATTAAAAACATTGACCTAAGGTCATAGTTGACAAGGACCATGGCTTTAAGCCCACACGGGAAGGGCCTACGTCCATAGTTCATGTGGTCAGTGGCGGTAGACGGACACAAGAAACTGAAATTTGATATAGGAAATGACCAAAATGTGCATGGGAAAGGGATACACCCTGGTATACATGGGGCATAGAGGTAGGACTCCTAAAAATGGGTTATGACCATAGTCCATGTAGACTATGGATTTGAGGGTCACCTATGGCAATGGTCTAAATAGACTATGGCTATAGGGAATCCATATAGATAAGAACACTATAGACAGTGCCTATAAATCCATGTATAATAATTATATTTATAAATATAAAATAACTAATATATATTTTAATATATATTTATTTATAATTTATAATTGATTAGTGGTAAAGGTTCAACAATATAACTAAAAGATCAAAGGATAAAACTTCTATGGTCAAAATTTTTTAATACTTTGGAAGACATACAGATATAGTCGTTGACCATGGATATAGTCTAAAACTAAGGACCATGGTCAAAAACCATGTAAATAGTCCTATGGCCATCTAGAAATCCACATGGATACCGGGATAAAGCCACATTCCAAGATCTTGTCCATAGTTGACATGTCACCACAGTTATGCCCTAACTATGGACATAGGCAATGCCAAGGACAATAGAAACCATAGGCCTGGTGACCATAGCCATAGGTTATAACCTTAATCCATTGAGCTATTTCCATAGTTATGGCCTATGGAAATATACCCACTTTTATTTTACAAAAATAAACAAAAATGAAACACAAAATATTTGACCACATACAAAACATAAACAAAATTAACAAAGCATGTTATGTGTTAGATATAGTGTCACATCCCAACCCCATTGATATCTCACATTGGCCAGCGATGAGACTATGAATGAAACAACTTTATCTCACCATTAATAAGCTCAATTATGATAACATATGTCCAAGGAATACATAGTTATAAATAAGATAGTACCCTTTCAAAATAAAACTCTGTAATGAAACGAATCCAATCCCATGATATGAATAAGTGAAAGTGTATAGTAAGATGACTGAATATAATACAACATATGAAATTTTAACATAGATGGTGATTTTTTTGTAAAAGACATAACATCCAATATACCTCAAATGAAAAAATGCATCTACATACTAGCTCTTTAGATCTCTATATTCCAGCGCTAATGTCACCATATAGCTCTACTAGCTTGATCATGAAGTTCTTAAATAATATATAATAATATGAATTATTATAAAAAATACACACTAGGTTCATCCCCTAGAACATCTTCAAATCCATGAGTATAAAAAAATGGAAATGGATGTAGATTTATTTTTAAAAAAATGGGCCTTAAAGGCGTTAACACTCCAAAACACCTTTGCATTCAAGAAAAGATATTTTTGGATTCTATTCAATTGTTGAAAATTCTAAACAAAAGGAATTTATGTAACAACCAATTAATTTGTTTTATAATTTAAAATACATTATGTAATGAAAAATAATAATTTAAAATTAAGTGTTTTAATTAATAATACTTATATTTCAAATTTATAGCTTTCAAATTAATTTTAAATTAATGTTCAAAAAAAATACTATTTTACTGTATTATTTGTGTAAAATAATATTTTAATATGAATATATGTATTTGAATATTTTTATTAAAAAAATCAATTTTCTCAATATATTATTTAATTAAATAATTTAATTCATTGTTATAATTATTTTGATAAATACTAACTTAAGTTACAAATGTATTCACTATTAATAAGACATCCCAAGATTTTATGGTTTGTATCTTCATAAATAATTACAATTCATTAGATAATTTATATGAACATAACATTGAGTCTCTGTGAAACAACACTTTATAAAGTTATAACCTAGCCGTTAAACTTACTTTTTCTGCTTTTGTGTTTTGAATTTCAAAAAATAGACATACACGGTTGCGTTTAGTAAGATATTTAGAGTCTAATTGAATAAACATAATTTTTGGTGAATAGTAAAGTAACCTTTATGAATAGTAATGTACCCTTATGAATAGTAACTTGACCCTTATGAATACTAATGTACCCTTATTAATAGAAACTTGAACCTTATGAATAGTAACACACACTTATAAATAGTAACTTGACCATTATAAATAGTAATGTATCATTATGAATAGTAACTTGACCCTTATGAATAGTAATGTACTTTTATGAATAGTAATATACCCTTATGAATAGTAACATCACCCATGTAAGTATAAATAAATTTTAGGCACCTTATAAATGAAAGTGAATATTTTAAAAATTAATAATTAACCATTGGTATTTTTGTAAGCAATAAATATTTAATTACAATTTTATAATTAAAAAACTAATTTAAAATATAATTTATTTTCATAAAATGTTTTCATAAATCAATATTTTTTTGTCTTATGATTTTTGGATAATTTAATGAAACCATAGTTAATTTTTTGGGTATTATAAAATCTGTTATAATTTTAAAAATGATATTTTTCAAGCAAATGGTGATTTTAATTAAAAAAATTAATTCATCATATTTATAAAATGATTTTAAAACAATGGAGTTTATTTTTTGGATTCTACAAATTGAAAAATAGTTAGGGGGAATTTTTCGGATTTTTTCTGAAATACTTGAGTTTTTGGTGAGTAGTGAAATTCGATAATTTACGAAATATGCTAAATAAATGAATTTATGCATCATGTTTGAGTCCTGGCTGATGTGAATAGCCATTGGTTAGAACTCACATGCACTTATTAATGTTTCTAGTCACAATAATAAATACTATTCATAGTCTTGATCCAAAATAATAAAAAAATGATTAAAATAATGGAAAACCCTCATATCCTCCACTATAAATACCAACACTCATCCCCTCTTCCTCTCACACCTCTCAAGCCTTGATCCTTGAATGATTTATACCAAATACTCTTACCAAGACTGTCTCCCAAGTCCAAGAGCTACTGGTCTCACCAAAATGCGAAAACTAAATGCCTTAAAAAGGTTCTCAAGGAGGAGTATTCAAGAGGTACAGTCCTCTTCCTTTTCCTTTTAAATTGAATTAAACAACTTCCATAAATAGAATTTGGAGAAATGGTATCCATGTTTAGAATAATCATAATTTATATTATATAATATGTGGAACATAATTGTTGACCATATTGAATAGTGAAAATAATAAAACCGAAGTACCATGGTTAAAGTAAAAATGGGTTTATTGGGGGTTAAACTAAGATGATAAGTGTTAAAATGGTCTAAAACTTTTCCAAAATGCATTTTATTTCCATATTTGAACATAAAAACCTATAATATTCAATATTTAACCGTTTTTAACCTTTTTTTAATGAAAAAATATGGGTATCACTTTATCTTTTTAAAAATTCCATGTATGTCCTCTCCCCACCTAATAAAATACTAGCCCCTATCCTCTTCGCTTCACACTTCATAAACCCTTTAGCTAGTAAAAGAATTTCTGAAATATCTTCATTACTTATCTCCCAAAATATTAGGGTCCTCATTTTTATTATTAATCCCTCCTAACATGTATTTAGTTATAATCCTAAAGAGGCCCCATGGAGAAGAGGTAAAAAATTAAACATGCATATTTGTATTATTTCTTCATCCACCTCCTTAAAATAATATTAAAAAAAGATAATAAAATAACAGTATTATCCCCAATATACTGTTATGTTATTATTTTAATGTAATAACCCATCTCAACTTCAATTTTCATTAAATGGGAAATAAAACCTCAATCATGTGTACAATAGACTGTCATCTCATGATTTGATGTAATTTGGTTTCCATCACCAACATTAATGTATGGATATAATGATAAATTTAATATATTTATAAGATATTTATGAAATTATAATGCTATTTTAATTATGATAGTACATTTAATCTCTTACATTCCATTCTGTGGGGGATATGATAATGTCACTCATGTGTAAAATTAACTACTACCTCATGAAGCAGCATTATTAATTTCTTGCTTACACGTTACATGTAAGGTATTATGGATAATGTTAATAAATATATGTGATATTTATGAAATGAAAATACTTATGTAAATATAATATCACATATAGATTCTTACCTTCAAATTCTTTAGAAAACAATATCTTCACTCATTCATATGTGTGGACTACCACCTCTACAGAGATACTGGAAATTGTTTTCAATTTATTTTTAGGTGGATAGTAATGAAAATGGATATTATTAATATAATTTATATATAAAAAATAAAAATTATTCTGAAATGGTAAATTAACATTTATTTTTCTTTCACTCTATTTGTCATGAAAGTTTGAAACAACAATTATGTGTCTATATAACTTACTTCCTCTATAAAAGGTGTACTTCATTTTTTATCTATAACTTCTATAGATAATATTATTTACATATATAATGAATTTATACTATATTTAAATAAATATTAAAATTATAGAGAATATTGAACTATGATAAATGTAATATCACTGAATTTACTAAACCAAAACATACATGACAAATGAAGCAATCATCACCTGAAAATGTAGCTTTAACAATGAAATGTTAATCAATTAGAGATAAATGAATATAAGTAAGTAATATATGCTAGGAAATATATATTTATTCTTCATTAATATATTTTTAATAAAATTATATTTATTTTATAGGATTTATAGAAATATACAAAGGAAATTGGACCTGGGGTAATGGTTTCTCATCTCAATATTACTTTTATGCGACATATTCCATATTCAACACTTAATTAATTTGTTTGGTGTATATACTTACCCATTGATATTTTATACAATTAAACCCTTTATATTCATGTCAATTATTTTTTTTTTTTCATGGGGGGATATAATTCAAAATCTACAAAAGTCGTAATGGTTTATTTTATAATCTCATTGTTTATTAGGATTATTTATAATTAAATTTACAATGATGAAATATTATAATATATAACTCAAGAAAATCATGACATTCATTATAGAATTTTTATTATTTATTACTTCTTGTAATATTAAAATTTTCATCAATTTGTCTATCACTCTAAGTCCCTACCTAGTGACATGCTTCCTACCTTTCAATTGGATAAGTATAAAATACCATCTTTCAGACTATTGTAATCTCTTTATTTGTTCTTATCTTAGATCCTTTGAGATCACTTTTATAAAAAAATAGTTATTTTCAAGCCAAATTATTTCCATAATTCATTGTGAACTTTTAGTTTTAAAATGTGATTTTAAATTTGAATGGATTTTTTTCCACAAAAATATTTTGAATGACATTTTATGATATTTCTATTTATCAATGATATTAATCCATTATTGTACTTATGATCCACTAGCTATATGTTGTATTGATACCAGCTTTATTATTTCTATGGATTTATTATTATCAATTAAAATTAGTGTGTACAATTTTATTACCATTCACCACATTACTATGGATATTTTGTGATTATGTTTTTTAATTAGGGTAATTATTACAATTTAATATGTTACTCTTTCAATATGAATGTTTATGTTTATTATGTTTCACACATTTTATATTGGGAATGCATTGGACTTATTATGTGATAGGTGGTCCCTAAAATTAATTATCACCATGATTTATCAATATGGATCATGTGGAAAATCATATAGGAAAATTAAATGGGTTCCTTCCAATAGTTTTTAACTATCATGGGATAAGACATGACAATACGTTCATGATGTCTAGTATTATGCATTCCCCCATTATGAATGTTTTTATTGATGTTCTATGTTATTATTTGATGAGTTATATATTCACGGTTATGTATCATTATCATGTGATTATTAATATGGCATTATTTTAACATCATTTATTCCTTCCATGTTTTTCTAAATTAGTTGATTAAATGTAATGTGTATCAATTATTTATCTTGACATATTGTTTATGATTATTTACTCATGATAGCTTCTTCTATACACATGCCCTTACTGAGAATTTGACCTCACCACTTTATTATGTTTTATTTTACACATGATATTTGGAAGTGTTTTTTGATTGATATATTGGGATACTCTAAGTGTAATAATTTAATTTTAAATGAAAACAATTTGTGTATTTTCGGTTTTAAAAGGTAATATAAATTCATTGTACGTTTCCAGATTACCATTATAACTAAACTATTCATTAATTTAAGAAGTGATTCTTTATATCTCGTCCCAATACAATAATAGTACCAATGAATATAGTATACTAGGTTCTAGGTAATTTTAGTTTGAATTAGAATAATTTTAGTAGAAACCTTAGAAACTAGATTTTAGATAACATATATCAGAGAGCATAACCATATGAATGCTATTGAGGATAAGTCCAAGTATATAATAACATCCTAAGAATTTGGTACAGTAAAGATTATGTGATTACACTAGTAATAAATCTTTGTCCGGATACTACAATTCAATGCGGTACTTGAACGTATTTACATATGGTTAATAAATTCAAAAAAGGCATGCCAGGCTTGACTCGAGCGTTACCTAATAGATGGAATTACAATGTACCTAGTTTGATACTCTCAGGGGATATTATTAGAATAATTTACCTTTTATTTGTAATATATTACATTTATTTGAAAATATTTTTATGATTTGGAAACTCTCTAATGGAGATAAAAATATCAAAATTATCATATAGTGATTTTTTTGGAAGATTCTGAAAAGATTACATTTTTAATGAATACTAAAAAATACTGACTTTTATTTAAAATGACTTTTCATTCAAAGAATTTAGAAGTTAAATTATATATTGAGATGGGTTTTACTATAACATCATTTAATTATATTATTATTAATCCAATTTAGTTCATTAAAATCAATTTCAAGAAAAAATTTGATGTAATTTTTATAAACTTATAAAAACTAGTATTTGGTAAATAATTTTTTCATTTCATCTTTGGGATTATTTTTAACTAAAATTCTAGCACTTATATAAATTTAAATTTTTAAATTGGATTCGATATTTGGTATAATAATAATAATTATTAGATAATAAGTAAACATAATTTTTTTTATAATTAATAGTTAAAAAATTGAGTTAATTAATGTGGTTTAAGATACAATGGGTTTCCCATAAGATAAAATAAAATGATAAGGGTTAAAATATCCTGTAAACATTTCCAAATCCTATTTCATGATAATTTTTAAACATTATCTTATTTTTGGTTTTATAATAATCCATTTTTGATCCTTTTGGTTTACTTAAAACATGGGCATATCTTAATCTTTTAAAAAATTATATGTAATTCATCTACCCCTATTATAATAGGTAACCCAATCTCCTCACCACTTCACACTTAAAAAGGCTTTATATTCATCCAATAACTATCCAAATACCTTTATTACATAACTTAACTCGTCTTAGTGGATTTTTATTGATTATAAAATCCTTCTATGAAGTCTTTTTCTATAAAATGAAAGATGTTATCTGAAGATGATGTGTATTACCACACCACGTGTATTTGTTTTATTTATTATTATACCTCCTAAATATCCTATTAAACTATAAAAACATAATAACATAAATATTTAACATATACTAATATTTTATTACTCCATTGGAATAACCTATATATATATCCTATTCAATTAAATGGGAAATGAAACTGTTAATTATATGTACAACGAACTACCACCTAATGAGTAAAAGTTATTTTTTCAATCAAAACCTTTCACATATGAATTTAACCTTATTATATAACATTAAAATAATAAATATAATTTTTTAATTATAATATCACATCAAAATTATTATTTTATAACTTCTTGTAAATTGATGACATTTCTCATTTTATGTGCAGACTACCACCTTGATGAAGCAATGGGATACATTTTTTATATTATTTTTTACATGTATGGTAATAAGGAAATAATTAATTTAAATACATGATATAGTTTATATAAAAATTATTATTAAAATTTTAATTAAAATTTACCTATATTTCATTCAATCCATCTAGAAATGGAAACAACATTCATATGTATGTATGGTCTACCGTCTCTATGAATAGTGCAGTCTATTTTCCTCTCTATAAATTTTATGTATGACTATATATATGTATATAATGAATATATTAAATATTTACATCATTATTAAAATTATGGTAATGATGATACCATAATCAATGTACAAGAAACAAAACAATAAAATAAAAAAACTTGAATAATAGAGCACTTATCACTTGGAATATTGTTTTAAAAAAATTATTAATAAATGGGTTGTTAAAGGATATAAGTAAATATTATATGATATGATATGTACGATTATGGATCTATAATATATTATAATAAAATAATATTTATTATATAATTGGTTTGAACACGTATGAAGGAAGTGAAGGCTTGAGGTAAGGGTATTTTATATAAGTGTGACATATGCCATATTCACCGCTTGTTTCTTTTATGTGGTGTATATTTCCCCATTGAAATTTCATGTCAAAAATATAATTATTTTCATGATATTTAAAGTTTAATTTGATTTTATACTTTAATTTTTCTAAAAATTAAAATTTTTTGATTGTGGTGAGGGATTTTCTTCTCACATTAATTTTTGAGAGAAACATGCCATATTCACCACTTAATTCATTCATATGATGTATATAAAACCATTTAATATATTTTGTGACAATTATTATGAAAATTGTGGGGATTTACATTTACATATATGGTTATTTATTAAATGTTCATTATTATTCAAATTTTACCAAAGTGGTGAAGGTTTTCGGTTATAATCTCATTATTTATAGGGGTTATTTGGGATTATGTTTCAGATAATGAAATATTATAATCTAACTCTCTAAAAACTAATGATTTATTATCCTTAGTTTATTTATAGCGAATAATTTTTTCCTTCATTAAATAACTAAATAGGATAAAAATTTCTATAAGGATATCAAACTTTATCTCTCTCTTTCATCAAATATCTATTCTCCTCCATGTCCATTTTTCTAAAAATATTTTCATAAATGTTTTAACTACTATCCAATGATTTATTGAAGAAATTTTTACCCCTATTTGAATTATTTAATAAAATGGATCAAAATTAATCTTTTATTCATTTTATAATTAAGGAACCTATGACCTTTTTTACATTAAGGTGAATATATTGGTTTCGTTTAATTGAAGTAATAGGATTTCCCACCACCCTGAACACAAAAGTATTTGAATAATATTTTAAAATATTCAAAGTTTATTTTTAAAAAATTATTCGTACATTTTTTTAATTTTTAGTTTTGAAATCATTATTTTGAACATGGAAATGATATTTTCCCAATGAATGTTTTGATGAAATTTTATGGAATTTAAATTAATCAATGACAATAAACTTTGGTGCTGGTTATATTTTATTGGTGTTATGATCCAATGGTAAAATATTTATTCCTTATTAGGATGCTAAAGGATTATGATGATGAGATATTTATGAAACCTATTTATTTTCCATGGAATATTCTTCAATTAGATTTTAAAATGTTTTTTAATCCCATTTTCCTTAAATGGGTTATGATATGATAGTGTGATTAAAATTTATGGTCTTATGGCACATATATGTATTATTTTCTTTATATGACAGGAAGGCACAAAATTATATTGTCTAAAAATGTAGTGGGTAATGTTTTATATCTCATGATATAATTATGGTAAATAAGTCAACATGATAGATATTTTATGGGAAAAAGATGGTGTGTTTGATCCTCTATGGGAAACATGAAGACTTACTGGATCTTTTATGGGAAATAAGAAATGTTATTAATCCACTATGGGAAATATGTGTTTTTAAATGATGGTAACACTCTGATTGTTTTAAATAAATTGAATAAGTAAATTTTTTTCAATATTTTTGTCCACGCAACACCAAGTTTACTTTATGTTATATTCAACACCATGTTTTAACGAAACATGACATATTATTAAAATATAAAAATTTATTTTGATATTTATCACCTAGAAAATGGAATGGAGGGTATGAGTAGGATTAAATAAACTATTATAATATATGGTTACACATGTATATATAATGAATTAATTAATGAAAATTAATTATAAATGAAAGTAAAAAACCATCAGAATATATAATCTTTTTCTAAAAAACTATTCTTATACCCAAAAACAAGTTTTATCTCACTAAATTAAATAATTTTGTTTTTGTGAATGATTGTATTGAAATTTATATATTATATATTCAATCACATTTTTAACATTTATCTTATGTGTTTTTTAGACATGATATAAGAAAAAATTCAATTTCACACAAAAAAATATAAGATTCTAAAACAATTATTTTTTCAAATTTTGTACACATAATTTAAAATTATTTCATCCACATTTGGAGAATTTATTTCAAAAAATAAAATTTATTATTGAATTTGCAATTTAAAATTTATCATAGAGTATTTTTTTTGAATTTTTTATGAATAAATGTTTTTCAATAAATAGTGAGAAATTATGGTTCTTCTTAAGAAATATTATTTCATTTAAAAAATTTAAACACATTCTAATGTATTGTAAGAAAATTATAAAAGAAGAATTATATAACATACATATATTAATCAAATTTATTTCATTTTAACAATTATCATGTTGATTTTTGATATTATTTTTTAAAACTTTTGAACATTTTTCTTTGAAAACCTTCTTTCTCATCAGGTCTTTGGGATTAATTTTCCATTATATTTTTCCAGTTATATAAATTAAATTTGAAAAACTTGATCCCAAACATGTAATTATAATAATTTATGTTATCTAATAAGTGTAACATAACTTTTTAACATAATGAATTGTAAAAATGTAAAACAATGTTTTCCGTGATAAAGGTAAAAAATTGTTTTACTAGTGTGTTAAAAAATGAGGGTTAAAAATGACCTAAAACATTAAAAAAATAATTTTCATGGCCATATTTAGATCTTATATATTCTATTCTCGAGAAGGGCCTATATGTGAACCTTGTGTAATGAGAAAAGTGTGGTAATATATTCTTCTTTTCAATAATTTATAAGTGTTCCACTCACCTCACTTATAAAAAGACACCCATCTCCTCTCTTATACACACATCCAACACCCATTATTGCAACCCAAACATACCAATATCACTTTATTAATTCATCCACTTATATTATATGCGTTATTGTGGTCAGAAATTTAACCTACCAATCATTTTTATTCAAAACAAAAGAAGTTGTTTGAAGAAGAGGTAAAGTCCCCAATCAAGTTTTTTATTTTATTTCTTCCTCCACATCCATAAATTATTATTAAAAAAATTATGATAAAATAAAATAATTATATTCAATATAATTTTATGCTAATATGTTAATTTAGTAACATAAATCCTTCACTTCATCCATAAAATTGGTTATGAAATCATCATTCATGTGTACATTGGACTACCAACACAAGAACTGATTTTATTTGTTTTACATCACCACCTATCAAGACTAGATATATTGATGTATTTAATTTTATAATATTATATTTCTGATATTACTGAACCTATATAATTATATTAACACATATACCTTCATTCCTCCTAAGTCATTGGAAAATAATAGAGGACTCCGCCTCCAAAACCAATGTGATGCATTTTTCATTTTTTTACATGGATGAAAATAAGGATAGATTAAATTAATAAGTATGATATGTATAATATTATTATAATAATTATCTTATTACATAACATATACCTTCTTATATTCCATTCCATGGGGATTCATCTGTACGACGGAATAACGCCCAATGAGGCGATGTGATTCATTTTTCATGTACACTTTACTTGGAAGGTAATAATGATAGGTTTAAATTAAAATATATCATATATAATACTTTAAATTAATTATTTAATTAAAATATATTATTCACATTTTATTCTTTCATTCTGTGGAGAAAATGGGTACAACGTTCACGCGTACGTGTGATATAAAATCTCCATGAACTGTGAATTTCATTTTCAATCTCTAAATTTTATGAATTACAATAAATACATATATATTGAATATATATGATATTTATATCATGTATAAAACTCAGGATATTATGTAACCATGATCAATGTAAGATTACTAAAAATACAAACTCAAAACATAAACAAATAATAAAGTAGTTACTAACTAAAACACAACTTTAACATGGAATTATTAACAAATGGGTAAAAAGGGTAATAAGTAAATCATATATAGTATGATATATATATTTATGATTCATTATTATGTACACAATAAAATTTTATTTATCACAAAATAAGTAAAAAATTGTGTTAAAGAAATCGATACTTATGGTAAGGGATTTCTGTCTTATTTTTTTCTATGATTCACATGCCATATTCACCATGTTTTTATTTTATATGGAGTATATAATAAAAATGAATTTATTTTATGATTATTATACTTTAAATTATTGGTTTTTAAATATCAAATTTTTATCATTATTTTATTTGGTTTATAGTTAATATGATTCCAAATAATTAAGGGGTTTTTATCTCATGTTACCTTCTTTGGGACATAAGTTATGTTTTAGACCTATCTAATTTTATGGGGTGTATATAAATACCCATGTAAGTGTTATATAATTAATCTCCTTAATTTATTGATGTTATATGTTTCATTTAATTTTATTCTTTCATGGGGAATATTATTCAATGCTACCAAAGTGGTAATATTTATATGATACAATCTCATTTTTTAACGGGATTGTTGATGTTAATGGTTCTAATTATGAGATATTATGATAAAGATCCCAAAAAACTCATTAATGTTATTAAAATGTGGTTATTTCGTGAGAATATATGGTTTCACTTAATTTTTCTCTATTTATGTAATAAAGAGTTGAAAAGAGTGTTTTTTAAAATAAAACTAACTTTATTTCTCTCCTCAGCAAAAAAGAAAATCTCTTCCCAAATTATGATTTATTAAATTTATTTCAGAACTATTTTAAAATCCTAAAAGTGATTTGTCAAAGAATTTCTAACTAGTTTTTTAATTTTTAAAAAATTATAGAAATTTTAATTTCATTTTCCAAACAATACACATTTTTCTTTTAACGAAATTGTGAAAGGAATCATTATTTTAATGTGTAAGAGATGAACATTATTTTTAACCATCATGGCCAAATAATTATTTTAAATATTCATTTACATTTTTCAATTTTTTCAAAGAAAATTATTACCAAATTTTCTTTATGATTTGTTTTAAAAACATTTATTTCCCAAACCGAAATAATATTTTATCAAAAAATAGTTTAAATGTTTTTTAATTATATTTATATATGATTCAATAATTATTTTCAATTAAAAGTATTAAAAAAATGTTTTATTAAATTTTATATTTAGAAAATTATTTTAAAATAAATGTTATTTTTCATGAAGAAATATCCGAAATTAACCTTCAAATAATTTTCTATCAAAGATCACATATGTTGATTTTACACATGTATTACAAGGGATATGAACCATTGATAGCATTATTACTCTTTAAATGAATCGATTCTTTTGAGGTAACTTTGTTTGTGAAACCCTTTTCTCTTCAACATGTTACAACATAAGGAAATTCTTATGAAACCCATTTCTTTTCATGGGTTATTCTATATTGAAATAGTGAAATGATTATAAAAAAATACTTATTTACATATGTTTTGATATATAGAAATGTGTTGTAAGACACTTTAATTTCATGGGTTTTTATATGATGAATTATTTTTTATCTTTTGGAAGACATACATATGATTTTAATTATATGATGGTTGGGATTTATATATCCTTCCAATGCATTGGGTAAATATTTATATCTCATGAGATAGACAAGGCAAGAATAGGGAGTGAACTTGGCTCATTAAGGGACTTTGTCTCCTATGATAGTCTTGGAAGTGAACAATGACTACTATAATGTTTTAGGGAGTGATTTTAGTCAACTATGATATCCATGTAAGTGATCCTTAACTACTATATGAATGATTTTATTTTCTTATTTCTATGCCCTAATTTCATTTTGTATTCTAATTGTTTGCTTGCATGGATGGTGTTCCTTGATTTCCCACTCATTAATGTCTTGTCAATTTCCAATCCTTATTCCATGACTCAATATTTATATCTTTGATAAGAAGGTTATTTTAATCATATGTTTTTATTGTGTGATCAAACCCTTAAGCTCATGTCATGTTTATGTATTTCCATTATATTCCATTACTAAGTAGTTGATCTCTCTATTTATTATGTTTCCATTCCCTATGTTATGGGGAATGGTTTTAATTAGGTCATATCTATTGAAGATTATATAATGGGAATATCTTTGTGGGATGAACTGGAGAGTATTCTTGAAATAAGAATATAATGTATCAATTCTATAAGAACACTAAAACTATTTGGTCCTTAGGTATGTATTTTTTTATAATGTAAGGAATACTCATATAAACATTTATAATATTTATGTATCATTTGACTAGGTTGTTATATTTTTTATCAAATGATTATTTAACCATTGGAAAATATGATATGAAAACATTTGTGATAACTCTAAGGATATGTATGAGGATATGTATAAGGACAATTCAGATTATAGGAAAATGCCCTGAAATTTTGGAAAGGGATACAATTAGTGGTTTACATGAAATTGCATCCCTTTATAGATACTACAAGTGGATTTTGATCTTGTACATAGGTACCTAGGAAAAATATCTATGAAAATGGTGCATTTATATATACTTTATCATCACCTAGTTTATGATAAAGGGACTTCTTGCACACTTATTTTGACACTCTTAGGGAATATGCCTTCAAAATTCACAACCTATTTATAAGGCATCATAAATGTTATGAATAATGACCATGAATTAGATAGGATAATCCTAAGTTGTTAGATATTTAAAAGAAGTTTTAACATTTTAGACTTCTTAAAAGTAATTTTTAGGGTTATGTTCTTTCCCAATATTATTAATATTGAACATACTATGATTTTTTGGGTAGTTTAAATGGATATAACTATAAAGAATCATATTAACACTGTATATGATGGAAAATTTGGTGACTATGGAAAAATAAATTTTATGATCACTAAAGAGATAGATATCATGATTATGTTGAAGTAGATATCGCAATGTATGATTAACAACATGAACTTTTTTGAGATTTGTAAAGGATAAAATAATAGGAATATGATCATTTATGAATTTTAGTGTGGTAATGAACATATTATAAATTAGATTACGATTCATAAATATCAAGAAGGTGGTAATAAGAAGCTCGAATAATATCTCCAATGGTGTTTAAGATGTTATATTTGTAGAAAATAAGTTCATAAAGTGACAAATTATTTAGGAGTTCAATATCTTATAAACAGGGAACTTGGAAATTATCCAAGTTAATCCTCTATAATTAGGGATAACCCAAGACTCTGGAAATACATATGATATTCCAATAGATAAAGTGATATAATTTAAGTGTATATATATTTGGATTCTTGAATTATGTTGATAAGGTATATTAGTAATGTTTTCCATTAAAAGAATCAGGAAACCTCTATGGATTGCATTAATTTTAGAAGCATATATGTATTCTTGAAAGATTAAATTAAGAGTTATGGATTCCATAATGGGTTTATTAGTTTAACATTGATCATAAGTTCAATTTCCTTTGCACCCCTTTTTTGGTTTTACGAGTTGAGAGTTTATCATGATTAATAATGTTTTAAAAAAAATTATCAGAATAAAACACTTTGGTATTATATATGCTTCAGTTGAAATTCTATTTAAGGAGTAATTCCTTCTAACATTATGGATATATGATAAAAGGTGCCGATAACTTTATGGTTTATCTTACCTTTTATGTTGAGGTAATTATGGGTTATAGTTGATCACCTTACAAAGTCATCACACTCATTTATATATGACAAGATCTCTTCATGGACCCTATTTCTAGAATATTAATTAATAATGTCTAAATTTTCATGGATTACCATATTCAATTGTATCTGATTGGGATCTAAAGCTTACCTCATTCTTTTTGTGAAGTCATCAATAAACTCATGATACAAATTTCAATTTCAATATTGTGGGTCATATTAAGATATATGGTCTTTATAAGAGATTAATTCAAACCATAGAGGTTATGATAAGATATTTTTCTATAGATTTAAAAGGTAGTTTAGATCGACACCTTTCTCATGTTGAGTTTTTTTGCACTAATAACTTTCACTCTTTCATTCATATGGATTATTATGAATCCCTCTATGGAAATAGGTTTAGAACTGTAACATACTATAATGAAGTTGTATAATAAAGTCTAATGGGACCTAGGAAAGATGATTATATGGAAGGTAAGGTAATATAAATTTAGAAACATGTATTGAAAACACAATTTTTACAGAAAGGTTATACTGATAATCGTCTATGTGATCAGGAATTTGACATTGGTGAAAATGTATTTCTAATAATTTATCCTTAGAATAATAATGGCCAAACTAAGACCTAGGTATACAGATTAATTTATAATAATTTATCATAATGGGATAATATTTTATTATTTGGTTATTCCAAAAATATTCTCTCAGGTTCACAATGTGTTCCATTGACCTATTTGGAGGAAGTACATACATGATCCTTAACATGTAATAAACTTAGTTGTTATAATGGTAGAGTATGATATTTAATATAAGGACAAATCATTTGTGATTTGGGATCATATATTGAAGGTTATACGAATCATGACCACTCACATGGCCAAATTTTTTTGTAAAAAACCCCATATTGAGGAAGCTATGTGGGAACCAAAGGATATAATGAGGTAGAAATGCCCTTAGTTTTTGTTACTAAAGTAATTAATTTCAAGGGATAAATTCACTTTATGGGGGTAGAATTTAACACCCTGATATTTTTCAAGTTTTTTTTTAAATTTAATCTTTTCATTATTTTTTGTTACACACAACATGATGTTTTTCAAGTGTCACATGGAACTTTGATTTTAGAAGGAACATGACATATTATTAAGATATTATTCTTTAATATGATAGTTATAACCTCACCAGTTGAATGGTGGGTATGAATAATATTAACTAGTTTATGAAAATATATGGTTTTCACATGTGTATATAATGAAGACCTTAGTGACCAATTAATTTAGAATAAAAATAAAAACTATTTGAAAATAAAGATAAAATTTTTCTGAAAAACAATTTTTATGTGAATTTTTTTTATCTTAGTAAATTAAATAAATATATTTTGTTGAATTATTTTAATGATATTTATATAATATATATTTAATAAAATGTTTAACATTTATCTGATGTGTTTTCTAGGCAAGAGATACGAATAAATCTAATTTTACTCATAATATATATATATATATATTAAAAACCAATCTGTTCTCTTTTTGTGAAGTTATTTAAAAATTAATTATTTCCAATTTTAAATAATAAAATTATTTTTTGAAATCCAAAATCTAAAATTATCTTAGGGTTAATTATAGATCATTTTTCGAGAAGTTAAATTCTATGATGAATAGTGAAGAATATTTGTTTTTATTAAGAATTTTAAATTCATTTAAAGATTTAAAAAACTTAAAAAATTAACATGGTTATAATGGAAGTATTATTTAAATTATTTAACTATTAATTTAATAAATATTATTGTAATAATTTTTATATTTTATTTTCATAAAAAAACATTTTAAACGTTTTATCTTTGAAAACCTCCTTTCTCATTGCATCTGTGAGATATATTTTAAATTTAGTTTTTCCACTTATATGAATGAAATTTTAAAAAATGAATTTCATATTTATAATCATAATAATTTATATTAACTAATTATTTTAACATATTTTTTAACCCTGATGAATTGTAAAAACATTAAAAACTATATACAACATTTAAGGTAAAAATAGGTTTTCTGGGAGTCAAACTAAAAAGTTAGTGGTCAAAAATGACCAAAAACATATCAAACGCCCATTTTATAAAAAATTTATTCTATTATCTATAATGTTACATTTTCCCCATATTTTATGATAAAAATATGGTTACACCTTTTACTTTTCAAAACATTACAAGTGTGCCACTCATCTCACTTATGAAAGGGCTTCCACTCTCCACTCCTCCTCGCGCATCCAAAACCCATTGGATTATCCATTAACTACAAAATAAAATTCCCTAATTAAATCATATAATCTTAAAATCCCTAGTTTTCTCTTAAATCCATATTAGTAATCCTTTTTTATAAACTATATTAATCCGTCTGAAGAAGAGGTAACATCCCTAATCAAGCGTTTTATTTTATTTGTTCCTCCACCTATCAAATTTTTAATAAAACATATGGACATAATAACATCAGTATATTAATTATAAAAATATGGAATTGTGTTAATTGTATAATATAAATCCATATACTCTTCCATCAAATGGGTTACAAAATCATCATTCGTGTATACGAAACACTACCGCCTCATGAATCGATGTTAATCGTTTTGCATCAGCATCTATCACAGGTGAATATAATTATGGATTTGATGTATATATATCATATTTAAGATATTATTTATATCTATATAATTATATTACCACATATACCATAATACCTCTTATCCCATTTGGGAAAAATAATGTCTCTCTTGTGTTTGGGGGAGTACCACCTCGCAAATCGACATGATGAATTTTTCATTTTCATTTTTATTTGATGGTAAAAATGATAAATTGAATGAATAAATATTATATTTATAATATAATTATTATTATATTATTATTATATCACATATACCTCCTTAAAATCCATTCTATGGAGGATTCAATAACATCATTTCTGTGTATGGTGGATTACCCCCTCACAAAGTGATGCAACTTATTTTTAATGAAAGATTTACATAAAAGGTAATAAGGATATTTTTAAATAGAAATGTGTGATATATATGAAATAAAATGATTTAGTTATGATAATATATTTTTGAAGATTCTTTTTATCAATCTATCGTGAAAATGGAAATAATGTTCAAGTTTACATATGGCCTACCGTCTCTATGAGCGATGTATTTAATTTCCATATCTTTATTTTATGGATTTATATAAATAAATTTATAATTATTATATATGATATTCATATAATGGACAAAATTATCTAAAAAATTAAACCATGTTCAAATTATTATTACAAAAAATAACATATCAAAATATACAATAAAAAATAGATATTTCCCGAAACATGATGTTGACACAGAATTGTAAATAAATAAGTAATTAAGGGTCATAAGTAAATAATATATGTTATTATTACATATTTATGGTTAATTAATATATTTATAAAAATATTATATTTATCATATAAAATTTATGAATGTGTAAGAATGATGTCAAGACTTATGATAAGGGATTTTTGTCTCACTTTTGTTTTTGTGAGACACATGCATTATTTACCATGTATTTATTTTCTATGGTGTGTATAAATACCATTAATATATTTTAATATTATTATCCTTATATTTATGGATATTTAAATAAATAATTTATGATATCTATTTCATTGGTCTTATGGTTCAAATATTAACAAAGCGGTAATATATTTTTTGTCTCAAATTGCCTTCTTTGGGACATAAATTATGTTATGAACCTATCTTCTTATATGATTTGTATATAATTTCCATTTAAAATTTTATATGATTAATATCCTACTCTTCATAAAATTATATGTTTCAGTTAATTTTATTATTTCATGGGTATTATGATTCAATGTTACCAAAGTGGTATGAGCTATATGATAAAATCTCATTGTTTATCAGGATCATTTATTTTTATTCTTCCAATTAAGAAATATTAGGATCCATATATCAAGAAACAAATTAAATATATTATCCCCTAGTTATTTAATTACAATAAATATTTCACTTAATTTCCTCTATTTATATAATCATGACTTCAAATGATTTTTTAAAGAAAACAAACACTATTTATCTCTTTACACAAACATACCTTTTCTTCCAAAATAATGTTTTATAAATAATTTTCAAAAATGTTTTCAAAAAATCCAAATGATTTATTAAATAAATTTTATCCCATGTTTATCCTTTTAAAAAAATTAAAGTAAATCTTCATGTCATTTTCTAAATATTTCCCATTTATCTTTTAATAGAAATGTGGAATGAATGTTTATTATAAAATGTATGCCATAAATGGTATTTCCAGTTATCATTAACAAATAATTGTGTTAAATAATCTTTTGAATGTTTCAACGTTTATTTTAAAATATAAATATTTCTAAAGTATTTTATGTAATTTAACATTTTAAGAAGATACATACAAATTTGAAAGGTTATTATCCTTCGGAAATGATTTAAATGATTTTTAAAGATTCCTTTAATATGTTTCAAAATTTACTTCAAAAGAAAAGGATTTCAAAACCATTTCGTGAATTTTTAGTTTTAAAAATTGATTTTCAAGGAAAATTTATTTTCCTTATGAAAATTTTTAAATGATCTTCAAAATAATTTTTCATATAAGATGACAACTTTTGATGTTACCTATGCCTTACAAGGGATATTATCCAAGTATACAGTTCTTATTATTTCTCTGATTATTTTTCTATTTATAGAGGCATGATTTTTATGTACCATATTTATATTACTTGGGGTACAAAATGATGAAATCCTTGTGAAACCAATTTATTTTCATAGTTTATGCTATGAGGAGATGATGAAATGATTACGAAGCCATTCTACTTTCAATATGTAATGATATGATGGATTGTCTATGAACCACAATTTATTTCATGGGTTATGATATGGTTACTGTGTTATAAACTTGTGTCAAACATATATATATATAATATATCTGATGGTTGGGACCTATATCTCCCTACATTAATTTGTTAATGATTTATATCTCATGGGATATACAGGTCTGAAATGGGGAGTGATCGTGGTTTAGTAAGGTACTTTGTCCACTATAATGGTCTTCAGAGTGAACCATGACAACTATGATGGATTGGGGAGTGAACCCATTAAAAAATGATTTTATTGTCCTTGAGCCTTGAATAGTATGGAGATAATTTTCTATGGTTATGTTTATGACACAATTCATTGTATTATGAAAACGTTATGCTCTCATGGCTCATGGTCTATTATTTCTTTATGATTTATATATAATTAACTATTAATATTTGTTCTATGACATAGGATTTTGATCTTTTATAAGCATGGTATGTTTTTAATATTTTATGATTATGTTATCATACCATTATTCCCCTATTATTGTTATGTATTTCCCTTGTTTACCATTACTAAGTACTTGAGCTCATCATTTCTTATGATTCCTTTACCCAGGTAATGAATAAAAATTTATATATGTATTTTCTAAAAAGAGTACTTTATGTTAAGCTATTTGAGGGATACATTGAATATTTTTAATGAATTGACAATATAGTGTATCTAGTCTCCAAATAAACTAAACATATATGGTCCCCATACATGTATTTCTTGTAATGTAGGGAATATTCATTTATAAAGCTGTAATATTATCTATGTGATTCCTGGGTCATTATATTGATACATTATCATCTTATAATCTTTCTAGTTAACCATGAAATATGAAATGGATTCTATGATTATGATTGGGAAAGACATATATGACATGAATTTATGGTTCATGATTAATTTGGGATGATTTCTTTCTCTTATGATTCGCGTCTTTTAAATAGATCATGTTTTATACCATGAATTGTGTTTACAATTATTGATATACCAGTTATGAATATTTTAAGTTATATTCAAGATATCATACCCTTATTATTCTATTATACATTAATATTATCATCAATTGATATCTCTCACGTTTACCCTTACCGAGTTCTCGATCTCATCCTTCTTTATGTTTCATTTCCTTAGGTTATGATGAAACATATTTTGTATGATAGGTCCAAGAAGGTTTCTAGTTATAAAGATTTTAGTGGGATATGATGTAGTTCACTTATGAAAATGTTTTTTATTTTTACATATTTACACATTCACTTTACCCATATGATTCTAGTTGGGATCAATATGTTATATAATGATTTTTTATTTATTAATATGTGACATCTATGAATAATATCTAAGGGTGTAACATTGTAAAATTATTAAATTAATATAATTTTTTTCATGTAAATTTTTTCTCAAAATTGATATAATTAAAATATATAATCAGTATTGGTCAATATAATCTAAGAATAGTAAATCAGAACATATTTTTGTTATGTTTTCAACCTTATCTTATAGTTTTAACATTTTTTAACCCTCTTTGAAAATTACTGTGATATTAAAGTTCTTACTCTTTAGGGGTAAAGAAAGATATAATAAAGGGGAATATATCCCCTAAATGGTCCATGTTTTATGTTTTAAACCAATTAAAATTAAGATGACTCAATAAAAGATTTATAAGAATTTTTAATATTTTAATAAATCTTATTTTTTATATAAAATCATTGGTGTAAATTTTGACAATATTCATTTCATTCATCTTTAAAAACATCAAGAAAAAGATGAAATTTGAATCTATAATTTCACACTTCTCTAAAATGTTATATTTTTTTAAAAAAACATTTAGAACATAATAACTTCTTCAAATCATATTACTATTAATATTTTTTAGAAAAATATTTTATTTTCTATTCAATTAAATAATGACTGTGTCATCGTTATGTAAGAATTATAGGGAAATTATTTCATCACAATTTTTTTTAAATAAATACCCATGATAAATAAAAATTATTTATACTTAAAATTATAATTTATAACTAAAAGAACCATCTTTTTTATCAATTTTGTAAAAAAACTAATGATAATAAAACAAAGAGAATGATATTTTTGTTATTTCCTTAAACAAAGTACTATAAAAGGTCGTAATTTTGGTTATATGGAAAAAGGGAATATATTATATTTTTAGATTATTATGGATAAAATTCAGCAATACAATAAAATTATGGAATTTTTTAGGGTGAATCTTTTACCTCGTCAAAATATGTTTTCCCTTAGTTAACCAATTTTACCATTATAATTGTAACAAATACATTCTATAATTAATATTCACAATGACCAAAAATTAAAGGGATCTATTAATTAAATATTTACCTCACAATTGAAAATATGGAATAAATTTTACATGATTCAAAATAGTGAAGTGGTAGAATTTAATTTAAAATTAAACTTAAAAAACTAAATGAAAAATAGATTTTCTTAAAAATGCTTTTTTTATGAATTATAATGTTATCAAAACAAATCCAATTAGAAAAAAATCCATAATTTTATTTTTATTAAAACAATATCTTTTTAAATTATAAAACTAATACAAAATGTTATTTTACTTTTCAAATACATTAATAGGAAATATAGTTTTGAATAAAAATATATATTTTTTCACTATTCATTCAAAAATAATAATTTTCAGAAAGAACTCAAAATTTCACCATTAGATAATTTTGATATACTTGATTCAATAATGAAATCAATTTTATCATATCAAATTTCTAAAATTCCCATAAATTAATTATAATATTTTTTCACAATAAAAAATAAAAACCATTTTTTGAAGAAATGGTATTTTTGAAGAATAAATTACCTTTTCGTAAAAATTGAATTCATGTTTATAGAGGGTTAATCAATAAATTTTTATTAAGTAAGATATTTATATATATTTAATTATTTAATTATTCTTATTAATTCATTCTAATTCGTTGGATATATTATAACAGTCATTTCAAAATAATAATATTTTTTATTCAATTAAGCTTTGTGTTGAATTTTTTATACACTATAAAAAACAATGAATTTCATTTAAAATCTCATGGGATTATAAATTTTATAAGATTTAATACTAAATATTCATAGTTATAGGATGGATGAACCATAATTAATAATGATAATCCTAAAATATTGATTTAATGATAGAAGAGGGGATGGAGAAACAATTTTTGAAGTAGTGAATTCCATCATATGGGAGATACAAGTCATGCATCGCTGAACTCCCATATCGAGATCCCATAACTCATCTAAAGTCATCAACCTTCTACTAGTTATGAAACATTAACTTAAGTAGAGATTATGAGAACTGAATAATAGTCAAATCCATACATGATTCATCCTCCTACACATCTAGAATAAATGAATTGAAAATCCCAGTAAATTACTACTACTATTTAGATTATATGATATCCAGAGAAGAAAATTTCATACTATGATAATTAGAAACAAAACTTCTCTACCTTGGTGTATAAGCGCTGTCAAAGATAGAAAACTAGTGTTTTTCAACCCATAGCCTCTTTTATGGGTTTATATCCTTTTGTGAGAATATATAACACCAGATATTATATGTAAAAAACATTGTGAACCTGTCAATGAAGAGAGGGTGTCTCTAATACATAAGGGAATACATAATAGGGGTATCTCCATGTTTTGAGTGAGCTAATTCATTTCATGTAACTAATTTTGTTGAGAACTCTACACCACCCTATGTTCATCCTATAATTGCACATATCCCACGCTGGTATAGACGAACCACAATAAACCACATATCCCTTATGAGGTCTGGTAAGATAATTATAGGATATGATGTCTATTATGATTTTCATTCATTTAAATAGGAATGAAAATTTATAATCTTATGATAAATTTAACCATTTTATGGTAAGATTAGTTAGTGGTCCATCTTACTTCATGAAATACATTATGAACCACTAATAATATCCATTTATACCAAGGAATCATCATATCTCAAATTCATTTCAAGGTTATTAAAATGATAATAAACACTTTTCTTTTTTAGGATCAACCGAGTGGCCATGTTCCAAAATCACATGCCCTAACAAATTTTCCTCCAAGATACATAAAATGAATTTTGATATCTTCCCTTGATGGAAGATGCTTGTTATGGATTCTAAATCCAAATTTAGATGGAACTCGTACTCATTCTTAGATCTTTAATAAACTGGGGTATCATTCAAATATACAACAATAACTTTATCATGATATTAGTGGAATATCTGAATCATAAAATCCATAAACACTAAAATACAATTATTTTTGGATAAAGGTATCATAATATATTCATAGTGTACAAACCTTCTCATTAAATCCATATTTAAGATATTTGATTCCAAAATTGCAAGCTAATGATTACTTCATCGATGATAATTTTATTATAACTGCATTTCCTCCATTGACTAGTCATATTGGTCATAAACATGGGGAAATAATACCTATTCTTCATTATTATCCAATTAAACTTCAAATAATATACAAAAAATAGGAAACCACCATCCTTCATGGAGAAGATCACAGGGTCCAACTACAGTGAAACACTAGGGAAAAATATCCCATCTCCATGATGTCATCCTATTAGATACTATTCTATTTTATCTGAAAAAGTTTCATATGATAAGATTTTATCAATATCATCGTCATACCCATAACCTTGACAATGGAGAACTCTGCCTCACTCTTTAGAGGAAGACTGAAGAATTCATCTTGAAAAACTTTAGGAGAATCCAAAACAACCAAGGGAAGATCAATATGAGAGGATACATCTGTAGGCATAACTGTAATATAAGAAAACATAATCCAATCCTCAGATCATGAAGGTCATTCAAGGATGAATCTCTAATCCTAGTCTCTATGAAATACCCGCAAGCACCCATTAATGCATAAAATAAAGAGAACTGATGATAGCAATGGATCTTATCTTAGTGAGTGACCAGGAAATCCATCCTAATGATGAAAACAAAAGGCCATATCAAAAACTGAGAAGTCCCACACTAACTCAGTAGTGGATATCAAAATAAATTACAAAGGAGAATAAAACCCAAGAACATTCCACTATGCAAGAGGAATCGATGGCTATACAAAAAAGGACATTATCTAAGTCATTCTTTTAAAAACTAAATAATTGACATATATGAAGGAGTGGGTGATACATATATCATAAAGATCATTTTTATAGTTATTTAAACAAAAATGGTACCTCTTACTTTATCCAAACTCTCATGAACTTTTTTTGTAATCTCATCCACTACATGAAGATTATTCACTCTAGAGTCTTATAGACATATTCCAGTTGGATTTGAAGCTTTTGGATGCTCCAAATTGGAGTTTTTATTTGAAGATACATGACCAAAATGGTGTGTATATAGAGTTTAGAAAATTCTATATAGATGACCTCAATGTCCAAAATCTCTGTAGTTCTATAGATGTGCTAAGAAACGATGTCCGGTGTTCCCAACCTTGCCACACTAGTATAAAGTTAAGGGAACACTAATTTCCACTGCTGATAGAGTAGAAAATATGTTTTATTAAGAACTACCTTGGCTACTCTTGAAACTAACATGACATTTTCTATTATTCCCAATTTTTATATTAGAACTGCCACTTAGTGGAAGTACAGTCCTATAAAAATATATCTTACCTATTATATTTATCTTGTTGAACCCTCTGGAAAATTAGTTGAACTCATATTTTGATAATCCCAATTATGCTCAATTATAGTTTGATAATACCCATATTGATTAATGATTAATTACTTATTTCAGTATTTCTGTACACCATGCACATATTCATGTATTATAATATTTACATTATCTTCAGAGAATTCAGTTACTGGATGGATATATTCTAACTTAACCCTTCTGCCAATAGAATACTTAAACAGAACAAGTCTACCGTTACGTGAAGGTCACTAATAAATCAAGTCCACCGGTAGAACAAGTCAACCGTTACGTGAAGGTCATTAATACATCAATTCCACCGGTACAACAAGTCTACCGTTACGTGAAGGTCACTAATACAGACAAGTCACCATTATTCAAGCTTACTGATACAGATAGGTCACTTTTATGCAAGCCTACCATTACAGACAAGTTACCGAAGGAAGTCTACTGATACACCAAAGAAGCTACCCATACATGAAGGCTGTTGTTACACGAAAGGTCACCGGTACATTAAGTTTACAACTACCAATCAAGTCTATCGACATACATAAAATCTACCGATAGAAAGGATACCGTTACACAAGAGGTTACCGATACAAGAGGTTACCAATACAAAGACCTACTGTGACACAAAGCTACCGATATCCAAAGCTACCGTTCCAGAGAATCTGACGCTGCCTTAATTTCTTTCCCTTTATTTAATCTAACCAACAGTCATATTAGGAATATTTTAATACTCTGTCATTAATTTAATGAAGGTTGTTGGATGTCAGGGAACCGTACCTCGTACCTGCAAAAAAAATCATTTCTTTTTCCAGAGCTCGTGCCATAAATACAAGAAGTCCATGTTGCTGTAAAAAACATAACAAAGAGAAGTGAAAGAGAAGTGAAATGCAGAAGTGATCTACAAGTGACATACACAAGAAGATCTCATATAGATATACTTGCACGACCAAGAAGACACAAAATCTCATACACACTCAAGCTTACTCAAGAAGAGTTCTTTACATTCACAAGGATTTTGAAAAACTTCATCGACTACATTCTCACTGTCTCTAAACCTGGATGTCAAGCAGACGACACTATGTTTTCCAGACAAAAACCAGAAGAGGACTCAGAACCATTTCTGATCAATCTGAAGGAGTATAGAGCTACACTGCAATCACTAGATCCCTTCTAAACTCTATATCTTGCTCAGTGATTTGTTGTTTTCAATACGAGCAGTGTGTGTCATTAGTTTTAATTTAAACACACACTGTCTCCTGAACATTAATTGGAGGATCTGTAAATCCTCATTCAAACTGCTTACATTTTATGTTTCCCACTGTGGATAGTGGTAGACGTCGTGTTTGACCTGGACAGCTATATTTGCTGTTGTTTTTGTTTCCCACATAGAACTGTGGTAGAGGTCTTTGACCTGGATAGATGTATTTGATGTTTTTTTTGTTTCCCACATAGAACTGTGGTAGTGGTCTTTGACCTGGACAGTTATAAACTGTTGTGAACCCCGATCCAGGGTGTGGATCAAATATATATAAATTGTTGACAGGACTAAGTCTCGGCTTGAGACTGAACCTCTTGGTTATATCTGTTGTTCTTTGTTTAGTTTTATCTAAAACCTTTTCTTTCGCTGTAAGTACTTTAAAATTTAAACTGTTTTTCAAAGTAACTCTGATAATTGAATTAGAAAGTTTTTGAATTATTTGTAAATCATTAAGTTAGTTTCAAAAGATAATCTGATCTTCTGATTAGATTAACTGGGAATTAATCAATCCCTTGAGAACCTAACTGAAAGTTTGCTTTAGTTCAAATTCACTACAATTAAATTAGTATTTTAAATTGGGGTATTTTGGTAAAGGATTTCAAAAAAAAATTTAATTGGAACTCAATTCAACCCCCTCTTGAGTGTCCACTCTGACCAACATTTGGTATCACAGGATTTAAAATATTTTCTGAAGTACACTGTTTTTCAACTGTGATTTTAGTTGTATTTTAAAGTTCTTAAAATTTCTGTTATTTCTAAATTTTTATCTCTTTAAAATTTTTTCTTTAACCTATTTATCATGGATAACAGACTCGAAGGTGTTGCTACTAATAGACCACCATTTTTCAATGGAAACAACTATTCTCAGTGGAAGATTAAGATGAAAATTCATTTAGAAAGCATGGGTTTTGATATTTGGACTGCCATAGAATCAGAATATAAAATTCCCACTACTGTTAGATCCACTTGGAATGAAGCCACTAAGACAGCTTACAATAATAATTGAAAAGCTATGAATTCTCTGTATTTTTCTTTATGAGATGAGGAATTTATTAGAATATCTGCTTGTAATACTGCATAAGAAATTTGGGATACTTTAAGTGTTCCTCATGAAGGAACAACTAATGTTAAGGAAATGAGATTGAACACCTATACTATTAAATATGATAATTTTAAGATGAATCCTGTTGAACCCATTTCTGATATGTATCTCAGGTTTAACAAAATTGTCAACACAATGATCTCACTGGGAAAGGATGTTCCATCAAAGGAACAGATCATGAGAATTTTGAGATGCCTACCTGAAAGATGGAGGGGCACTTCTGTTTCAATCAGAGAATCTTGTGATATTGGTGAACTGTTAGTCAAGGAACTTATTGGTAAGTTGATGATGTATGAAGAAGAAATTAAGGTAAACAAAGAAGAAGAAGTTGAACCAAAAAGTAAGTCAGTTTCCTTCAAGACATCTACTTCAAAGAATAAGGATAAGGATAAACTTCAAGTTGTAAGTGATAGCTCAAGATGTGATGAAAGTGAAAGTGCATCTGACAGGGATGAAGAAATGTCTCACATAGCCAGAAGATTTAAGAAGTTTTATAGGAAGAACATGTTTTTCAGAAAATCAAATTACAAAGGTAAGTATGAAAACAAGGGACACTGGAAAAAGGACTGGAAGACATATGACAAATCTGATGAAGTTGTATGCTATGAATGCAAAAGAAAAGGACATATAAAAGCGGACTGTCCAAAGCTGAAATACAAGAAGAAATATGAGTATAAGGATAATAAGTATAATAAAGCCATGAAGGCTATGTGGAGTGATTCTGAGGATAGCTCCGGTGAATCTGAAGCTTCTGAGACTGAAAACAGAAATAAGGAAAACATGTGTTTTATGAAAAACACTTCTGAGGTAACATCTGAAACTCCTGCTTTAAATTCATATTATTCTGGAGATGATTCTGATTCTGAAAATATGTCAAAATCGGAACTGTTCAAATACTATGTTATGTTGGAAGAAACCTGTAATGAGCTGAAAGACAAATACAAAGGTTTAAAGAAACAGTATGCTTTAACTGTTAAACATAAATCTGATCTTGACATAGAAATTGAAAAGAATGATCAGTTGCTTAAAGAAAATCGTGAACTGAAATTTTCAAATGAGAGACTTAGGAAGGATTTAGAAATGTTCACAAATGGCAAAGATACTATTACTTAAATTCTAGGTAAGCAGATTTCACCGAGATATACTACTGGTATATGATACCAACCTGGACAAAGAAAAATTACCAAAACTAGATTTATTCCTAAATCTGGACAGAATGTAGATAGTTATAGTTATGGAATTCCATATGCTTCAACTTGTTATATTCATAGTTATGGATCTAATAAGGTTTATCTGTTTAAATCTGTTGATACTGCAAATCTTATGAGACCCATAAGACAAATTTGGGTACTTAAAGTTTTATTAGCTAACCTGTCTGGACCCAAGAAACTCTGGGTACCAAAATCATTTCCTATCTAAATCTATTTTGTAGAGAACCTGCTTAAAGAGCTCATGTAGAAAGACTTGTTACATGGATAGTGGATGTTCAAGACATACGTCAGGAGACTTCTCATGCTTTAAAAGCTTAGTCAGAGTTGATGGAGGTTTTTTCACCTTTGGTGATAATTCTAAAGGGAAAATCATCGGCTTAGGCCAGATTGGTAACACTGACTCAGTATTAATTTCTAAAGTTCTATTTGTTGATGGACTTAAGTATAATTTACTAAGTATTTCTCAGTTATGTGATGATGTTTTTAATGTTAAATTTGAAAATGATTCTTGCAATGTTTTTAATTCTAAAAATGCTTTAGTATTTTCTTCCTTGTCAAATGAAAATGTCTATGTTGTTGATTTAAATTCTTTATCTATGCAAAATATTACTTGTTTAAATGCTTTTCATAAAGAGTCTTGGATTTGGCACAGAAGATTAGGACACTGCAATGTACATTCACTTAGAAAACTTACTAGGAAGAACTTAGTTAGAGACCTACAAAAACTTGAATTCCCAGCAGATAAAGTTTGTAATCCCTGTCAAAAGGGAAAGCAAGATAAAGTTTCTTTTAAATCAAAGAGAGAAGTTTCAACTTCTCAACCTCTCAAGTTGGTTCACATGGATTTGTTTGGACCTTTTAGAGTTTCTAGTTTAAATGGGAAGCAATATGTCTATGTTCTAGTAGATGACTATTCTACGTATACTTGGGTATATTTTCTAGCTCACAAAAGTGAGGCTTGTTCTTACTTTGTTAAATATTCCAAGTCTGTAGAGAACCTTAGTGGACTTAAGATTAAAACCTTGAGAAGTGATCATGGTCATGAGTTTGAAAATCATGAGTTTGAATCCTACTGCTCACACAATGGTTATAGTCACAATTTCTCTACCCCTAGGACACCTCAGCAAAATGGTGTAGTAGAAAAAAGGAATAGAACCCTTCAAAAAATTTCCAGAACCATGCTCTATGAGTATGCCCTACCTATTTATTTTTGGGCTGAAGCTGTCAATATAGCTTTTTATATTATCAATAGAGTCTTGATCAGACCTGTTCTTAAGAAGACCCCTTATGAGTTTTGGAACCATAAGAAACCTATGGTTAACTACTTCAGAGTTTTTGGTTGCAAAGTCTTTATTCTTAATACCAAATATAATCTTGAAAAGTTTTCATCCAAGAGTGATGAAGGAATTTTCCTAGGTTACTCTATTTCTAGTAAAGCCTATAGAGTTTTCATTAATAGAACCAAATGTGTGGAGGAATGTGTTAACATCAAATTTGATGAAACTAATCCACATGAACCTAATACCCCTCTTGAGAATCCTGAAGATGATCTCTCTATTTTGAACCTTAATGATAAATATAGTGGACCTGTAGTTAAAACAACCAGTTCTGGAAATTTTCCAGAACTTACTTTTGTTGATTCCCAACCTGTTGATGAACCTGAAATCTCTAGCCCTACCTTTTCGAGACCAACTAGGACTCTAAATAACCATACTTTAGATGCTATTGTAGGTAATCTAGATATAGGAACACAGACTATAGATTCTCTAAGAAATCAGGTTGAACATCAAGCTTTTCTTTCACTGTTAGAACCTAAAAATATCAATGATGCTATCAATGATGAATTTTGGGTAATGGATATGCAAGAAGAACTAAATCAATTTGAAAGAAATAAAGTCTGGGAATTATTAGAAAGACCTAAAGACACTTTAACCATAGGCACAAAGTGGGTGTTTAGAAACAAAGTGGATGAATCTAGAAACATCATTAGAAACAATGCTAGACTAGTTGCACAAGGTTATAATCAAGAAGAAGGAATTGACTCTGAGAAAACCTTTGCACCTATAGCTAGATTAGAGGTGATTAGTATCTTACTTGCCTTTGCATCACATCTGAATTTCAAGTTATATCAAATGGATGTGAAAAGTGCTTTTCTAAATGGTTTTATTTTTGAAGATGTTTTTGTAGAAAAACCACCTGGTTTCTCAAATCCTCACTTTCAAAATCCTTTTTATAACTTTCTAAAGCTTTATATGGTTTAAAACAAGCTCCAAGAGCTTGGTATGAAAGACTTACAAATTTTCTTATTTCAAAAGGATTTAGAAAAGCAATTTATGATCCCACTCTTTTTATAAAATTAATTTCAAAAGATGTTTTAATAGTACAGATATATGTTGATGATATTATTTTTGGATCTTCTAAAAATTTTCTATGTATTGAATTTTCAAAGGTTATGAAAAATGATTTTGAAATGAGCTTAATGGGAGAGCTTAAGTACTTTATTGGATTTAAAATCTTTCAAACTGAAGATGGTATTATTTTAAATCAAAGTAAATATACTAAGGATTTATTAAAATGTTTTGGTTTGGATAGTATTAAGGGGAGTGATACACCTATGAGTACCACCTATAAATTAGATACTGATGAAACTGGGAAATTAGTAGATCAAACTAATTATAGAGGTATGATTGGGAGCTTGTTGTATCTTACTGCTAGTCGACCTGATATTATGTTTAGTGTATGTATGTGAGATAGATTTCAAGCTAACCCTAAGGAGTCACACTTACTTGATGTTAAAAGGATTTTCAAATATCTTAAATATACTGCTAATTTGGTACTGTTTTACCCAAAAGGACAATCATTTGATTTAATAAGTTATTCAGATGCTGACTTTTCTGGATGTAAGTTAGATAGAAAGAGCACATCTAGAACATGTCATTTACATGGAAGGTCCCTAGTATCATTGTGTAGTAAGAAACAGAACTCTATTGCAATATCTACTGCTGAAGCAGAGTATATAGTTGCTGGTAGTTGATGTGCACAGATTCTATGGATGAAACACACTTTATTGGACTATGGATTTGATTTTAAACATGTTTCAATTAACTGTGATAACACTAGTGCAATCAACATCTCAAAGAACCCTGTGTCTCACTCTAGGACCAAACACATTGATGTTAGACACCACTTTCTAAGAGATCATTCTCGAAGAGGTGATATAACTCTTGAATTTATAGGCACTGAACTCCAATTAGATGATATTTTCACTAATCCATTAATTATAGAAAGATTAAGTTTCAGTAGACATAAATTAGGAATGATAACTTACTCTTAAAACCGTTAATATAAACCTCACCATTAGGATAAACCTCACTGTTAGATAAACCTCACCGTTAGATAAACCACGCCATTAGATAAACCTCACTATTAGATAAACCTCACCATTAGGATAAACCTCACCATTAGATAAACCTCACCGTTAGGATAAACCTCACCATTAGGATAGACCTTACCGTTTAAGGACACCTCACTGGTACATCTCTCGCGCTGTTTTAAAATTTTCATATTAAGGCCGAGACTTCAAACCATTTTTAATATGAGATTTATTTTATATGTGAATCCTAAATGATATTAAACCCGACTCTAGACATCACTCAATCACCGTGAACCCTTATTTTTGAATCCCTTCTACCTAAACCTCTCAAGTTCGCAAAACCCTAAACCTCAGAATCTAAAACGGCCCATGTGAAGCAACCCTCAGTGGATGAAGGGAGTGATGCACCGCAAACTAAGATGCAGAAAGTAACCAATGCTGGTGCTAGTGGAAGCAATAGAGGTTTTTCTCGAAGGAATCTTGTGAATCCGCATTTATCAAAGTGAGAAATTGTAGTGGAAAAGGGGTTATGTGCAGAATGGCTGCTGGAAAGAAAGTCCTTGATTCTAAAGATCTTACAAGAGCAAGGATGGCTCGAGTGCTTCATGAACAATAATGGACCATATTATCCAGTACTGGTAAAGGAGTTTTATGAGTTAGTCTATTTTGAGACTTCAGAAGACGAGACTAGGATGATTTCCTTTGTGAATGGTCAAAAGTTTTTGTTTTCATCAGTTGAATGGGATGAGAAACTTAGAGTTCCTCATAGTGGTGATTATGGATTTTATTCAAAATCTATATTTACTGCTAGTGACTTTTTCAAATATGAGGATGCCTTGTTAGAATTGGCAGGAAATGGAAATCTTAGAAAGATCATTGCTGCAGAAATTGCAGGGGAGGATAAACTACTTTTCAAGTTCATTCATTATGTGATTAGTCCAAGAAGAGGATATTTTTCTACCCTCAGATTTCAGGATATTTATTTGTTGTATCTATTAAAGCATGGAGTAAAGGTGAACTTGTGAATATTTCTGATGAATCATATTGAGGATATGACTAGACCGAAGCCTAAGTCCAATGAATTTTTCTTTTCTAATTTGATTTCTATTTTGTTGAAGGCAAAGGAGGTAGATGGACCTCAGGATGAAACTGTTGTGGTTAAGGAAAACTTTTTCCTCACCAAGACTATTTGTAAGTATATGAAAGTTAGCTGGAACCCTTGGAAGAAATCATGGGTTAATGATAAAGGTAAAGTCTATGACAAGTACACTCATTTGGACCATCTTTCTAAACAAAAGGATGTGAGGGTCCTGGTCTTGGACCAGATGATCCAGAACCGGTCTACAGTGATAATGAAGCCGAAGCTGAGGAGGAAGAGACATCAGTTGAGGAAGGAGGAGACCCAGATTTACCTCCTAGTCCTATGCATCAAAATATTTCCTATGGAGCAGCTATCCCTCCAAAAGAACTACCAAGGAGAGAAACTATTCTGAAGGACAATGATACTGAGACCATTGAAGAAGAACAAGAAGCATATTAGTATGTTGTTAAGGACACCTCTAAAGAGGATGAGTCGACCGAATCCGATCATTTTGTTAATGGAGAAAAGGAGGTTGCTGGTGAAGCAGATGATGAGTAAAATGAAGAAGAAGAGCTCAGTTTGAGCCCTTTAATTTCTAATACAGACAAGATTGTTCCTGTTCAGGCAGAAGAAGTGGCATCTACTTACCTTGAAGAGAGAGTCATTGATGACTCATAAAAGGATAGGACTAACCCTACTATTGAACTACTAGAGATAATGGTTGTTTCATCTGCTCATGTTTCAGAGGAGGCTATAGAGTTACCTCGAGCAGAAAAGTTAGAGGAGATTCCTCAGGAGAATGCTCTAAGTGAGGGGGAGCATCTTGGTTTGGTTTCTGTGTTGTATGACATCGAAGGTTAGTCATCAGATAAAGGATATATAGTACTTGGACTCAATTATGGATATTCTGATGGGGAAGACCAGCCCCAAAGGGATTCAGTTATCCTACCCATTGTGGCTGAAAATTTGGCAACCAAGGAGGACCTTGAGTCCTTAAAGGATAAAATGAAAGAAGCACTGAGAGAATCAGTGACAGATTTGAAGAAAATCCTGGTTGATGAAATGAGGAGTGTGGAGAAATCCCTGGAGCTATCTCTGGGATGTGTTGTGTCTAGTCCAGTGAATGGAATGATGGATGAAGTTAAAGTATGTAATACTCAAATTGAGAGTTGGACCGGAGCTGTGGTTTCTCTAAGTCAATTGATTACTTCATTAAATTTCATGAACAGTTCTCAAACCAAAGTGAATACTGATATCAGATATATCAAAGAAGTATTCAAACAGTTTGTGGAAGTATTTGAGGCTTTTAAGACATCATTAAAAGAACATTTGAACAGTCAAGATTCACTTGTTCAGAAGGAGGTCAGTAATTTGACACATTCTTTCAAAGAGATAGTAGATTTCTCGGTAAAACCCCTTCCCTCATTCATCTCGACTGTGAACTTTGACCAGATCAGAACTATGATCCAGGAAGAGTTCGCTAATGTCAGTACTAGTGGAACCTTGGATACTCAGATCCTTGCTACCACTAGGGAAGTTAGTAGTTTTGTTCGTGATCATCTACAGGTAGCTACTTCTTCTCACGAGGCCATTAAGAATAAGGTGGTTACTTACTTTGAGAAGGTCTATACAAAACATCAAATGACCAACCATTTCAATCTTTTGATGGGGAATATGAAGTTTCCTCCAGTGACTCGAGCTTTCAGAGAATAGGTTAGTAAGCTCAGGGAGCTTACTCCTGCCTTGGATAAATTCATTAAAAATAGAGATGATTTTGTGTCAGTAATGGAGAGAGGAGGTAGTATTATTATGGATTTCAGGAACCCGTTGCTACCCTTCTTGCATGTGGATACCGGACCTGTGATTGTACCTCCTACCCTTCCTACCTCTGCCTCTGGGAGTACACCTCAGTTGACTCTAGTTCAGGCTATTTGAAGATTCAAACCTATGATCCCATATAGGAGAATATATTTCATAACCGGTATAGTTTCAGTGGCTGACCCTCTAGTTGTTCTTTCAGCTATTCCCAAAACATCTACTCAATCTGAACCTGCACCCCCTTCTGATCCTAAGGGAAAGACTCATGTTCAAGAGGACTATTGAGTGATTCTGGATGTTTTTTATAGGATTCACTTGTATTTTTGTGATACTGACTTTATCATTTTGTACCTTTTGTGATTTAATTGAAATTTATTCTTACATTATCCACTTTACTATGTTTATGTTTCTTTGTAATTTGTTCTCTTTTAGTCTCCACATTTCTCTGATTCTACCCTTTTTTTTTAATCACAAAGGGGGAGAAAATGAAACTAATGAGAACTGGGAGTGCAATTGAAAGGGGGGAAATGAGAACTTTGTTTTAAAAAAAATTTAGGAAATTTTTCCTCTAACGCCATTTTATTTTTTTCTTAATACTTTGGCATAAGTTGTGATTATCAAAAAGGGGGAGATTGTTGAACCCTCTGGAAAATTAGTTGAACTCATATTTTGATAATCCCAATTATGCTCAATTATAGTTTGATAATCCCTATATTGATTAATGATTAATTACTTATTTCAGTATTTCTGTACACCATGCACATATTCATATATTATAATATTTACATTATCTTCAAAGAATTCAGTTACTAGATTGATATATTCTAACTTAACCATTCTGCCAATAGAATACTTAAACAGAACAAGTCTATTATTACATGAAGGTCACTGATACATCAAGTCCACCGGTACAAAAAGTCTACCGTTACGTGAAGGTCACCGATACATCAAGTCCATCGGTACAATAAGTCTACCGTTATGTGAAGGTCACCGATACAGACAAGTCACCGTTATTCAAGCTTACCGATACAGACAAGTCATTTTTATGCAAGCCTACCATTACAGACAAGTTACCAAAGGAATTCTACCGATACACCAAGGAATCTACCCGTACATGAAGGCTACCATTACACAAAAGGTCACCAGTACATTAAGTCTACCGCTACCAATAAAGTCTACCGACAGACATGAAGTCTACCGATAGAAGGGCTATCATTACACAAGAGGATACTGATACAAGAGGTTACCGATACAAAGACCTACCGTGACACAAGGCTACCGATATCCCAAGCTACCGTTCCAGAGAATCCGACACTGCCTTAATTTCTTTATCTTTATTTAATCGAACCAATGGTCATATTAGGAATATTTTAATGATATATAATTTATTTAATGAAGGTTGTTGGATTTCAGGGAACCGTACCTCATAACTGTAAAAAGAAATCATTTCTTTTGTCGGAGCTCGTGCCATAAATACAAGAAGTCCCTATTTCTGCAAAAAACATAACAAAGAGAAGTGAAAGAGAAGTGAAATGAAGAAGTGATCTACAAGTGACATACACAAGAAGATATCATAGAGATATTCTTGCACGACCAAGAAGAAACAGAAGCTCATACACACTCAAGCTTACTCAAGAAGAGTTATTTAGATTCACAAGGATTTTGAAGAACATCATCGACTACATTCTCACTGTCTCTGAACCTGGATATCAAGAAGACGACACTCTGTTTTCTAGAAAAAAACCAGAAGAGGACTCAGAACCATTTCTGATCAATCTGAAGGAGTCCAGAGCTACACTGCAATCACTAGAGCCATTCTAAACTCTATATCTTGCTCAGTGTTTTACTGTTTTCATTACGAGCAGTGTGTGTCATCAGTTTTAATTTAAACACACACTGTCTCTTGAACATTAACTGGAGGATCTGTAAATCCTCATTCAAACTCCTTACATTTTCTATTTCCCATTATGGATAGTGGTAGAGGTCGTGTGTGACATGGACAGCTGTATTTGCTGTTGTTTTTGTTTCCCATGTAGAACTGTGGTAGAGTTATTTTACCTAGACAGCTGTATTTACTGTTGTTTTTGTTTCCCATGTAGAACTATGCTAGAGGTCTTTGACCTGGACAGTTGTAAACTATTGTAAACCTCTATCCAGGGTGTGGATAAAATTTATATAAATTTTTGAGAGGACTAAGTCTTGTCTTGAGACTGAACCTCTTGGTTATATCTAATGTGCTTTATTTAGTTTTATCTAAAACTTTTTATTCCGCTTCTAAGTGCTTTAAAATTTAAACACTTTTTCAAAGTTACTCTAATAATTGAATTAGCAAGTGTTTGCATTATTTGTAAATCATTAGGTTAGTTTCAAAAGCTAATCTGATCTTCTGATTAGATTAACTGGGAATTAATCAATCCCTTGAGAACCTAACTGTAAGTTTTCTTTCGTTAAAATTCACTACAATTCAATTAGTATTTTAAATTGGGGGATTTTGGTAAAGGATTTCAAACAGAAATTTTAATTGGAACTCAATTCACCCCCCTCTTGAGTGTCCACTCCGACCAACATATCTATTCCAATATATCATAGTCAACCATCTCATCATAGGTGGTAAGATTCAATATATATATATAGAAAACATGGTTTTTCTTATATCACTATTTCATTATTTTAAAGATAAAAAACATAATAATGTTACAAATCCAGGATCCAAAGGTATAATTTCATTGGAAAATTATATTTATACACTAATTTTACATAATAAAAAATTAAAATTCTTTAATTCTTTTTTCCTTAGCATCTTAGTGGCCCTCATGTTCTCTCTATTATAAGTAATCACCTAAGTATAGACATCAAAGAAAGGGGTGATCTAAAATCCAAGTAAGAGGATAGATAAGGACAAAAATCAATAGAACATAGGTTAGATTAATCTTCATGATCATAACATTAACAATGGTTCATCATCATAATCATTATAGGAATCATTATATAAACTAATCAAATGTAGATATAAAAAAATGAAACATCATGTATTAGTTGTCAAATACCACACAGGGTTGTGAAAAAAGATACCATCATGTTAAAGAATAAAATATTTTAAAAATCATAATATCATCATTGTGAAAAAATATATTATCATGTTCATGAATAATAAAAATCATCTCAATAGATACATCACATTACCTAATTCATTAGAGTGATATATAATTTCGGGCACACTCATCACATTCTGACATTTACATAATCATGTGTGCAACATAGAATGTATATCAATCATAGTCATAATGTAACACATATAATGAAATGGGTTTTATAAGGATTTAATCAATAATGAATAAAAATTGAGTTCCTTAATTAAAAAGAATAAATTTATTTTTTATAAGATTCATCATTCTTGAGCAAAGAAGAAACAACTTAAAATGAGTAAAAATATATTTTGGAAAGACGAGTTCTTTTGGAAAATATTTTTATTTTTCATAAAATCAGATTGAAAACATGAATATAATAGAAAATAAAATGGAACAAAAATGAAATTATATTTTTAAAATATTAAAATTATATCCACACTGAGATTTGACACGAAAGAGGAATATACCAAAGAAAATGAGTTGAGTTATAGAATCTCATTATCTTATGTCAGAATTCTTTCCTTATTCTAATAGCCTGTATAATAAAATTATACTAATTAATTACTAAATAAAGAACCACATATACATGTATCTGATTTATTATAATTTTATTAAGTACTTTTTTGGCCATTTTGGTGAGTTCTATAGTTCAATTCTGTCATTCTGGGAGTATTTTTGTTCTTGGTTTTCATGATTGGTTCACTTATATACAAGTATGGATGTTCATGTAAAATGAGAAAATATCTATAATTAGAATTATATGTTATTAATGAACTTACATAAGTATAAATGGTCTCATATATCATTGTTTATATGGAATGGGAATGATTCAATGGATAAAATGTTGATGAAAGTATTTTAATTTATTTTGGATGTTTTTACAACCATCACAACCGTATATCATTTTATTTAATATTATGTTTATATATTGGTTATATAAAACATTATAACATATAATATAAATATATATATAAATCTCATTTAACTATAATAATGGTATTATGACCATCCTTGAATGAGATAATGAAAAATGAAATATCGTCGTCCAAGAAGGTGGTGAATTTCCACATCACAGACAATGTTATATTCTTTTAGAATAAAATGAGAAGAGAAGAGATATGATGATATATATTCCATTAAAAAATAAAATTACATTATATGAATTATTTTGGATTTATCATGTTATTTTGTACAAGGGTATGTGAGGATAAGATAAGAAGAAAAAAAGAAATTAAAAGAGAAAGATTGAGGATTTTACCTCCTACATATATTCTCTTTGAGAACCTCTATATGGAACATGGGTTTGGTATTTTGGCGAGACTAGAAGAAATTGGATGTGGGTAAGAGGCTTCGTATGTGTATTGGGAGGAATTTAGATAGGTTTCAAGGCTTAGAAGGAGTTATAGAAAGAGGTGGTGATGAGTGGTATTTATAAGGGAGATGGGTTATTTTTTATTATTGTTTAATTAGTTTTATTATTTTGGATCAATAATAACAATAGTATTGATTCCAATTATAAAAAAATAGTAAAGAGAGAATTATCTTTTAAGATAATTTTTCTAATATTAGCACATACTAAAAAAATTATTTACTTAACTTATAATGTAAAATATTATAAATTACCATATTTTACTATTCTCAAAAAATTCAACTAATTTAGAAAAATACAAAACATTCACCCTAAACATTTTTCAATGTGTATAATTTCAAAATAGACTCCATTTTATGGAAATGTTTTTCTAAATATGATAAATTTAATTTTTAATTAAAAGGATCACTTATTCAAAAAATATTTATTCTAATATTATAACAAATTTTATGATTATTTAAAAAATTAATTATAGTATAATAAAATTAACATATAATTATAATAAAAAAATTAATTTATGAACCTGTTTTCTAGAAAGAATTTTTTAAAATCATTATATTAATTATAAAATTGTAAATAAACATTTACGTTTAATAAAAATATAAACTCTGGATTTATCATTTTTAAAATAGTTATTTACTTATATTATGATATTATTATATCATATTTTCATTGATAATAAGAATAAATTTTAATTACACTTTCATAGAAGAGATAAAAATTTTATTGTCTCTATTACAATTCTTAATGGTTATCTTACTATTCCTATAGTTAGGTTATTATTCTATATGTTTAGGTTCCTTAATTTCTATAAATTTCAATTATTTCATTATCTATTTATGAGAATGATGTTTTTATTGGGATATATATTATCTCTATGTTTTTTACACCACATAACATAATTAAATGAAGGGAAATATTCCATTGATAAAATTTTGTGTCCTTACATTCTTACCCTTATTGAAATTTCTTCCTTGTAATTTCAATTTACTTACTATGGTGAAAGCATGTGAGAATAATATTCTATCATTGATTCCTCCATTTCCCATGTTGTTTTTTCATAGTTATGATTCTTCCACAACACTTTAACAAGATTAGTTATAATGTTCTGTAGGAATTTTTCTCTATGGTCCAAGATCTTCACCATCTTCCCTTCATACGAAAGGTCATTCTCTAATTGTACCACCTCTAGATTCAGTAAATGTGAGGGGTCAGTTATGTAATCCTCAGGGGAGATACAAGAAATATTTCATGAACATAACCCATGTTTGGAGGAAGGGAAATTTGATAGGTCACTGCTCCTATACGAACAAGGATATAGAAGGGTCTAATATACCTTGGGAAATCCTTCCTTTCCCTTTCAAACCATTATATTATCTTCCCTAGTGATATTCAAAGGAATACTTTTACTACTACTTCAAAATAGAAATTCCTTTGATAGTTGTAAGTATATCCATTTTCAAGTTTTAAAATCTTTGATATATTGTTTTATGGATTTAACCTTCTTTGTAATATCTTTCACAAGATCAGGTCCATGTAGATTTTGTTCACCAACTACATCCCAAAAGTTTTTATTTCTACATCATTTCCCAAATAGAGATTCATATGGATCCATCTGAAAACTAGAGTGGAATTTTTTTATGAGAAATCAAAAAATGGGATATGATGATACAATACACCTTTTAATTCCATTGATCATCCTATTAGTATGTCATCATATGTCTGAATAGTGATTTCATATTGTCCATCAGTTTGGGGGTGATCGGTCATGCTTAGATTCAATTCACTACACCAAGAATGTTGAAGAATTCTCTATAATTTAGATGTGAACCTTGGATCATGATTAGAGAGGATTGAAAATAAAACTCCATATAGCCTCACCACTTTGTTTACATATATTTTGTAATGTTTTTCAAGTGAAAATATTCCCAAATAGCAATAAAATGGGAAGTCTTGGTGAGTCAATCAAACAAAACCCATATCACATTGTTTCTATTTGATTTCTTAGGGAGACCAGTGAAAAAGTTCATAGTGACATTTTCTCATATTTCACATGGGTATAGTCAATGTTTACATCATTCCCATGGACTTTTGTCATTCTACATTAACTTTTGATACACCAAACACCATGAGATATAATCTACAATATCTTTCACTGTATTATCCTACCAAAAGTGTTCTTGAAGACCATAGTATATCTCATTACTTCTAATATGGATATATAAAGGTGAATTATATTTATTATCCATTAACTACATCTTTATACAAGGAGATTAAGTCACACAAAGCCTCATTCCAAACTGAATCATATCATCATCATCATTGTAGAACTCATGTAACTTTCCTTCCATTACTTATTCAGTTACTTTTGTTACTCCAGATCGTCCCTTTGTGCCACCTTGATCTTTTGTTAGATATATGGTTTGAAAATAATTTGAGATAGGTAGGATGTGTTTCCTACCATTATGATTTCCAAATCCCTCGTTTTCATATCCATGAAGATAAGGTCATTCTCAATCCACATCATAGATATAGTATAAGGTTATTTTCTACTAAGATCATTAGTTACCATGTTCCACTTTCTTGTATGGTAGTAAATAGAGAAATAATATTCCATGATTATCTCTAACCATATTATTAGAATCATGTTGAGTTCCTTATATGTGAATATTTACTTTATAATCTTGTGATCAGTTTATATATCAAAATTTTCACCATAGAGGTAGTGCCAAAAAAATTCAAGGTAGTGATCACAATTGCTAACTCAAGATCATGCATCGAGTAATTATTCTCATGGATCATCAACTACCATGTGGAATGGGGTATCACTTTATCATTCTATAGGAGTACACAACACAATAATTTCTTTTAATAATCACTGTATTTCACAAAACAATATCCACTTCTTGGTAATGTGAGTATAGTTGCAGTGATTAGCCTCTTCATTAGATCCTTCAATATTTTCTCACATTCTTCCATACAAACCAGCTTTACCCCTTTCCATGTTAACTTATTTATATGGTTAGATAATCATGAGAAATTATTAACAATATTTTTATATTACCTAGATAAACTAAGAAAACTACGGATTTTATTAACACTATTTAGTCTGGTTCATTATTTAATAGCCTTTTTAAGGGTCCATAAAAACTCCCTTAATAGTGATCATGTGTCCCAAGAATGTGACATACTACATCTACAATTCACACTTTATGAACATGGTGTCAAATTTATCCTTCATTAATGTCACTAGTATAATCCTAATTTGTTATTCATATTCCTCTTTACTCTTATAGTATATGGGAATATCATTGATAAACATTACCAAAATTTTTCAAGGTAGTTTCTAAAGACTCTATTCATAAAAACCATGATGCTTTCAGCGAAATTAGCTTATTTAAAGAGTTTATCTGAAATCTTATTTTTCTCATACGTTGTACATAAAACAATCTTCTAAATATATTCTTTATTAACCTTCAGTTTATGACATCCCAAATGATGATACCCACATTGAGAATTTTTGTGCTCCTCATAGTTGATTGAAAAAGTCATCAATCCTTGTAAGTGGATACTTTTTCTTTATGGTGATATTATTGAGCTCCTTGTAATTGATAAATTTCTATATTTATCCACCCTTTTTATTTATAAAGATAACTCATAGAAACCAAGGTTATGCACTTGGGTGTATGAAAAATTTTAAAAAAACTCTTGTTATTTCTTCTTTAACTCCTCTAGTTCGATCAGGGCCATCTTGAAGGGTCATTTTGTGAAAGAAGTATCAATGGCTATTATTTTTATCAAGAAATTTACCTCATAGTCTGGGGGATGTCTGATAACTCTTCCAAAACTACATCAATGTATTCCCTCACCATGGGTATTTCCTCTAGGTTGATACCTACCTTTGACTTGTATATTTAAGTGAGGTATGATTTTTCATAGGGAATCAAAACACACACTGTTGAGGGATTTTTAAAAGTATATATATAGTCTTACATTCATTTGTATAGGGGCATGGGATGGTTTATAATTGGAATGTAAATTTACTTTTCCCAATAGTTGATGTGTTCCCTATATAACAAGAGCCAATCCTTGCCTCATATAGCATCAAATTAAACCAATTAAAGTATCATGGGATTCACTAGAAGAATCTCCCTACATATTCCAATAGGATAATAGTATAATACTTGGTTTGCAGTGATCTCTCCACTAGGTGTTTATAAAATATCTCTACTTTAAGGTATCAAGGATTCAATTCAATAGTTATAGAAAACGTATAGGATATAAAGAAATTATTAGAACCAGAATCAAAAAATACTTCTTCCATTATTAATTGACTAGTTAGTTTACCTTGTATGACTTCATTTTATTTATATACTTCAACAGTAGTGATGTCATAATATTTCTCTTAATTATTTGTATTTGGTGGATACTAATACAAATAACCCCTAAGGAGTCGATTTTTTTTACACTGGCTTTCATTGTTCACTTTCTCCCTATTGTTCAAGAATTGAACCATGGGTACTAGTCTCTATAATTCCATGAAACTGAGCTTCATGATTCATTGTAGAAATGGGATATGTTTCTCTATAAAATAGAACTAAAACATTACAAATATAATTTTACTTTTCAAGGAATATTAAGGTCTAGGTTTCTTAAAATTAGGAAAATAAATTACAATTATCAAATTTGTACAAAAATGATTTAATTGACTCTACATAAACTACCTCCTTAATGAAATAAAATCCAATTGAAATTCTAAAAAACTTGTGAGAAATAATTAAATATTTAGGATGGAAATTAAATTTCCCAATAATTAGTTTAAACACGTGTTAACCAATAAGGATTTTATAATTTAATATAAAAAGAAAAAATATATTATAAATATCAAAAATGACGACCATTGAAATCATAAGTACTTTTGAAAATAAAATCTTTTTCTAAATGGATTTCATCATACAGAACCTTTTGATATTATATTTCATAAAATAGTAAAAATTTCTCTTGAAAACTCTTTAACATTCATAAATTATTACCAAAGGAACATTGGATCATAACATAAAATCAAATTTTACATAATGAGACAACATAACATGGTGTACATAGTCCCTTGATGGATTAGGTTTACTCCATAATCCCATAGAGTGCTTAGGATAACCTCACATGCACCATACATGGAATCTAAGGAGATTTACAATGTTACCCAATGCATTGTGGAACTATTTATACACACCTATAGTGTAAGCTATAACAATATTACCCAACAATATTTGGAAACACTAATCATATAGTTGGACAAAGTCCCATAATGGTTTTGGTTTTATTTGAATCTCATCCAAGTGAAATTATTGGGATTTAAAATCATGGTGACTTTTATTTCATTTCGTAAAAACAAATAAGGTCTGTTAAAACCATGAGATTCAATGTCCATCTCATTAAAAAAGAAATTCTAGGATATATATGTATATATTAAGGTAGTTACACATGAAAATAATATATACACATATAAAAAGATTCATATGTGTATATGTATATATTTACTTACATGTAGATTGATATATGGTAAAAATATGTTTATATATTCATACTCAAATAAAAAAATATTTTTTCATGAAATAAAATGTTATTTTATATATATATTAATTTTCATACATATTTATAGATATGTATAGATATGTACATATTTGAATAAATGTGTTCCATATAAATTTTTTTATTTATGTATACTTATTTTTAAAAGAACCTGTTTAACATAAACATTATTTTTTAACATTCAGTAACAACCATTGAATTTATAGAACAAGAATTGAGATTCCTTAAACCTAATAAAATAAAATAAAATAATTCATGTGCAGAAATAATTTTTATTATGTATTGATGAATATTTAGATAAACACACTCACAAACACACACACACACACACTAATATATATATTTAATCAGCTTGAATTGTTTTTAACATCAAAAAAAATATTTAGAAATTATTTGTAACATTTCTAGAATACAAACTAAAATGAAATGGTTTTTTCTTCTTCTTATATATATATATATACTTAAAACTAAAATTTTAAAAGACAAATAAACATACCTTTCCTTAAAAAACAAAATAAATAATATTTTATTAATATAAATAATAAAAATGGATGAAATAATAATTCATACTAAATTTTAAATTCAAAATTTAACAAAGATTTTTTTATTAAGGGTTTTCTAAAAAACGAAAAACACAATTTATAATTCTGAAGAATTAAAAATTATAAACATTCAAAAAAAATAAAACTCTTTCCATCATAAATACATAAAAACAATAAAAATATCATTATAGAATACAATATAGATGGACTAAGACTATTTTGTTAATAAAAATATTAAATGAAACAACCATTTTAATTATTTATGAAAATTTTACCCTATAGAAGAATAAATTCAAATTAAAAACATGATTTTGAAATGATTAAAATAAATACACATCACTTAAGTAGAAGAAAAACCAACATTTATAACACATTAACGATATTTTCATAAAAGTGAATATATAGGGAAAAACTAAATATATAGGGAAAAACAATTATTTTAGTTATTGAAAAAAATAATTAGAAATAATAATTTCCCTTATAAAGGGTTATCTAAAATAAAATAGAATAACACAATTCTAAGAAAACAAATTTTTAAGAAAAATAAAACCCTTCACTTAAATATCAAGCATGAAGAAATCTTTAAAAAAATTCTTTAAGAGGAAAAACACTGAATAAGGGTCATGTCCCTGCTCCTCTTTAAGTCTATCTCACTAAAATCTCTTATCAAGAATGTTTCTCCAGTCTCTGATCACACAAAGGCTGACACACATAATCTAGTGTGCAAAACTCCATAAAATAATGGTGATGAAGCTCTCAATTTATAGTCTTATTTTCACCGTTTAAAAAATCGTAAACTTTAAATAAAAAATCAAATAACCAAAACAAAATGTAAGGAAATCAATTTATTATAAATCTATGGTTCAAAAATAGTTCTTATTGAGTAATCTAAACTGAGTGGAAAATAATTGGTGGGGGAAAATAAGCACCAAGAATAACGACAACAAAATTATGTACATATTTTTATTCATTACATCGAAGTCAATGAGATAAATGATCATTTTATTTAATTTTTTTCTTTTTTTAATTTAGTTTAGTCCAAGATTCCTCATAAATATTGATATATTCTATATAATTCTGCAAAAAATAAACTAAAAAATGATTTTCTTAAAAAATAATAAATCGTTGATAATGATAAAAAAGGAAATAACATAGAATCTATCTACTAGAAGCATTGAAAACATGATTTATATTGAATTTAAAAATTAACATCATGACAAATAGGATGAAGAAAATCAAAAAAAATGACAACATAGGGAAAATGATGACAAATAGATTGATTAACCCCAAAAAATTATAAATAAGTTGTTAAAGCATATTTAGACACCTATAAATTAATTGGACACCTACCACACATTGATTGAAGTAGATCTGATATCCAAACTCTCAAATCTGGATTTTGATTCATTCTTCAAACCCCCCACAACATAAATGAACCCCTTAGACATCAATTTTTCATTTGGAAGCCCTCACCAGTAGTTGATCCTTGCTTGGACTCCTCGTTGGCAACCAATATCTCTTGATAAAAATCCCCCTAGTGCTCAAGCTTCATCACACACATCATGATCACTCTCTATTTGCACTTGATAGCCAATCCTAAACCCTAACCCATTTCAGTTGATACCCCCCACCTAAAACTCATTTATTCTATCTTTTCTTTTTTATTTTTTTTAATAAAACTATATTCATTTCGTTTTTTATTTATTTCATCATTTTTTAAAACATATATGAAATATAATTTTTATAGTTATATTTATTAAAAATTTATAAACTAGATTCTTAAAAAATATTAACTTCATAATTCAGTAATTTTAATATATTTATTAAAACTAAATTAAATTTAAAATGAAAATTAGAATGTCAAAATACCAATTTTTTATAAAATTTTAGGATTTTTAAAATAATCATAATCATAATACTAATATTTTATTAAACACTTAATTTTATTTTTATATATATATACGTCCACTGACACTTATCATTTATGAATGATAGTCATTTTAGAAAAACAATTTATTATATTAAAATATATTTCTATTTCTTTTAATATAACTTGTAATTTAAAATAAATATTTATCATAATTGCATATGTATTTTTTGTTATGCAAAAACAATGAAATAAATATATTTATATTAATATTTTACTATTAAAAAATTAATATTATAAAATATTATTTGTTTATAATTTAGAATATTTAGTTAAAATAAAATATTATTTCATAAAATTAATATTATCTTTAAAAATATTATAATATTTTATAATAATATATTTTTATAAAGACACAAGTGATATAATTTAATTTCATTAATAGGTTTTAGTATAGAATTTTAAATTTTAAATATAGTAAACTTTTATAAAAATATAGTTTATAAAATATCATTCTCAATTTATTTAAATTATAAAACATTTCATTTATTAAATACATATTTAATATGTAAATTTTTTTGTGATCTTAGATTCATCCCCCATAAATGAAATTCATTCTCATAATTGTTTCTTCATACTTAGGAAAATTATGAAATCCAATCATGAGATTCAAGAAAACTAGAATTTATAAACTTCTATACTATAGCACTTATATTTTTTCTAAATAAAAACATCTAATCTCTAACGTTGTCTGGATCATCTCTATAATACCAACTGTAATGCCCCGAATCCACGCTTCCTGATTCAGTATAAAACAAATTGTGCATTTTTTTTAAAAGGAAGAAAAAAATACATAGATCATTTTATAATCCATTAACTTTTCCTTTCTTGTTTTTAGAGAATTAGACAAATACATTACAATTATCAAAGTTGTAAAAAAGTTATTTAATTTACTTCATGTGTGCTACCTCTTTATATGAAATGAAAACCAAATGAAATTCTATTAAACTTGTGAAGAGTATTTAAACCATACGATGAGAATTAGACTACACATTAAGTGGTTTAAAAGATGTTTGAACCTATAAGGGTATCCCAATTTAATATAAAAGAAAAATATGATATAATTAGAGAAAATTCAGTCCAAAGAAACCCTAAGTTCTTTTGAAAATAAAATCTTTTTATAAATGGATTTAAACACATGGAACGTTTGGAAAATACATTTCTAAAATAATAAATATTTTTCTTGAAAATGCATTTCAATGATTAAGTAATTATGAAAGGTACCTATAATAATATCACAGAGTAATGGTCTACTCCCAAGATAACATAGCATGGTGTACATAGTCCCTCACTGGATTAAGTTTACTACCAAATCCTATAGCATGCTTGGGATAACCACTTGTTCACTATACTTGTAATCTCATGAGATTTACAAAATTTCCCAATGCATTGGAGAACTATCTTGGTACGCCCATCTTGTAACAGATAACAGGATCACCTGGTCCTATATGGGCGCAACCATCACATAGTTGGACAAAGTACCATAGGGGTTTGGGTTTACTCCACATCTAGTCAAAGTTCAATTCTTTATATCAAAAAACATGGTGAATTTTATTTCTTATCATAAAAACCATGAACATTCTTTTAAACCATGAGCTTTGATATCCATCTCATAAAAAACTATCTTAGATATATATATATATATATATGTCAAAGTAGTTACACCCAAAAATAATACACACATATAAAAAGATACAAATATTTATATATATACATTTACTTACATAAATGTTTATATAAGAGTAGAAACATGTTTACATATTCATACTCATATAAAAAATACTTTTTTGTTAAATAACATGTATATGTATATATACCTTTATTTACATATATTCATTTATATATATACATATATATACACATGTTTGAATAAAAGTGCTTCATATAAAATGTTATATTTATGTATAATTGTTTGAAAATTAATTAATTTTAATGTAAATGTTAATTTCAAAACTTACATTACACCAGTTGAATGTATAGAACCACACTTGATATTCCTTAAACAAATAAATAAATAAAATAAAATAAACCTTGCACAGAAATCATTTTTTACATGATTTGATGAATGTTTATATAATATGCTAGAGTTATTTTTAACATCAAATTGAAATCAGTGGAAATTATTTACAACATTTCTAAAATAATAATTAAAATGAAACTTTTTTTATTATTAATTATATATATATACATAAAACCATAATAATGAAACAAAAATCAACATAAATATTCCATAAAATGACATAATAAAAATTATTTTAGTAATAAAAATAATTTAAACTGATGGAAAGAAATTTTATACAAAATTATAAATGCATAATTTCAACAATGGTCCCCTTATTAAGGGTTTTTTAAAAATAGAATAACACAATTTATGACTTCAAAAAATTAACAATTATATAAATTGAAAAAAATAAAACCCTTACAATCTTAAAAGAAAACAAAAATAAAAACATCTTTATATAGTGAAATACAGATGAACTAAAACTATTTTGCATATATAAATCCTAAATTTATTAACTGTTTTAATTATTTAACCAAAATATTCTCTTGTAGAAGAATAAATTTTAATTAAAAACATAATTTTGATAAAATTAAAATAAATACACATATTGTACGTAGATGAAGATCTAATGTTCATAACACATTAAAGATATTTTAATAAAATTATATCTATAGAAAAAATTAATTACCTGATATATCAACAAAAATATTTACAAAAAATAACTTCTATTAATAAGGGTTATCTAAATGAAAATAGAGCTACTAATTTCTGAAAAAATTATTTTTAAAAAAAATGATACCCTTAACATAAATTTCTCTCACACATAACACTTTAAAAAAATATTCCATTGAGTATACAAACACAGAACAAGGGTCATAACCCTCCTCATCTTATAGTATGTCTCGTTAAACTCTCCTCAGATGTATGTTTCGCTAGTATCTCATAAAAAACGGTGCCACAATTAAACAAGTATAAATCACTCCATAAAAAAAGTTAGATAAGCTCTCAATATATAGTTTCTTTTTCACTATTTAAAAAATAAAAATAATAAATCAAAAACCTGAAACAGAAGGGAAGGATCTCAATTTCTTCTAAATATGTGGTTTAGTTGTAATTCTTGCGGAGAAAGTTGGACAGAGTGGAAAAACATAGGTTGTGGGGAATCATTACCAAGCATAAGGATAGAGAAATTATATACATATTTTAATTGATTATGTCAAAGATAAATAAAAGAAATTATCTGATTCATTATTATTTTCTTGTTTTAATTCAGTTTAGCCCAATATTCCTCATGAAGATTCATAGATTCAAGATAATGCAACAATTTTTTTTAAAAAAATTATTTTCCTTAAAAAAATATACAATGTTGATAATGATAGAAAAATGAATAATAGGTAATATGTTGCATACAAATATTGAAAAATCAGTTTTGATTGCATTTCAAAATTTTCATTATCATAAACAGGATGAAGAAAATACAAAAACTCAACAAAAGGATAATGATGATGAAAAACATATTGATTAACCAAAAAATAATTAAAGAAATAGTTTCATCAAGTAGATTTAGACACCCCCCAAATAAAATAAACACCTACCTCACATAGATTGAAGTAGATCTATGATAGAAACCCTCAAATCTGGATTTTGATGCTTTCTTCGAAAACCCTAACTATAAATGATCCCTTTCAACACCACTTAATCCTTTAGAATCTCTCACCATCTATAAAGCCTCACTCATACTCCTCACCAGTAGCCAATAATCCTTGGTTGAAACCTACCGGTGCTCTACCTCCCTTATGCTTGGCTTGATCCCTCTCTCCCTATGATGGACGGCTAAACAAGATACTCATTACCCATTTCATTTGATTCCCCCACTTAATCCTCATTTCCTTTCTATTTATATCATATTTTTAATAAAATTATATTCATTTAATTTTTTTCTTTATTTTTTTAATACATATAAGAAATATAATTCTCAAAGTTATATTTACTAACTATTTATAGACCAAATTTTAGAAAAGTAATACTAATATCATAATTTATTATTTTTAATATATTTATAATAACTGAATTAAATGAAAAATTAAAATTTTAGTTTCAAATTACCAATTTATTATTCATTTTTAATATGTTTAAAATAGTAAAAAAATAAAAATAATAATAATAGTAATATTTTCTTAAACACTTTATCTTGTTTTTTAAAAATTAAATTTTAACCAAAAGTTATCATTAATTAATGATATTCAATTAAAAAACAACTTATTATATTAAAATAAATAGAAATTTAATTTAATATAACAAGTTATTTAAAATAATTATTTATCAAAATTTCATAAGTTTTTTTATTTTTTTATACAAAAAAAATATTTACACTAAGAAATTTTTTTTAGAAAAATACTACAAAATATTATTGGTTCATAATTTAGAATATTATGTTAAGGTCAAACCTTATTTTTAAAACTAATAAAATATTTAAATATATTATAATATTTGAAAACAATAATTTTTCATAAAATAAAAAATGATAGAAAGAAATTTTATATCTATGTTTCATTAAATAATTTTAAATATTAAACTTAATCAAAATTTATAAAAACTTATTTTATAAAATTTCATTCTTAGTTTATTTAAATTTTAAAACAATTAATTTGTTAAATACTTATTTATTATCATAATATTTTGATTATGTTACACACTACTTTAATCTATCACATTGACCAGATTCTTAATGTCTCTATGACATTCTTGATCTTGGTGTCCTTCTCTCTAACACTAATAGAATTTCCATGTATATTTGAGGTATTTCTCATGATGCTTCTTCATGCATTTTTTACATGTGAGTGGTTTATATTTCATTAAACCTTTGTTATTAATTCATCCATCTTGAAACTCCATATTTTATTTCCAATATCTATTGTCATGGGATCATTCTTCAAACTCTATCTACACATTGATATCACATTGAACAATTTCTCCATAACTCTCAAAGTCTATATTAGCTAGAGCCTTTAAAATGTGTGGTTTTAAACCACTAAAGAATCTCTATATTTTTCTATCATTGTTTTAAGAAACATGATTTGTACAATGAATGTATTTTTAATTTTGATTCATAAATCGTGATAGGTCCAATTTCCTTTTGCTTCTGCTCTATGAATTCTATATTCTCCTTTGGACAAAAAGTATGATGGAAATAATTATTTTGAGATATTTTCATAAATTATTGCCACCCCATCTATTAAATTTATTCCATTGGATTCAGGATCTTAATCAACACCCACCATTGATCAGACTCTATACCTAAACTATAAATAAATAGGGTCACATTATCCTTCTCAAAATAGTGGAGCATAAAAAAGATATTCTCTAATGATTTGACCAATTTTTCTATAACAAGGGGATCAGATGTTACACTAAATGTTAGTGGTCATTGCCCCATAAAATATGTGATATCCAGTTTCTCCTATTAGAAGATGGAAGGCATTCTGATTTATTTACGTTATTATTCATTTCCTAAAACAACTAGGTAAGCATCATAATGAAATTTTTAACTCCACTATCAAAATAATTGGGGATATCATTCGGTAGTTATTTCATTGTACCTCACAATGGTTATTGGCTATATTTATCCTAGTTCCAACCATATTTCTATAATAGAAATGGTTTGAACAAAACATAAGTCGACAATTCATGAATAAATAATTTATTTGTTAGTTGTATTAACTCTAAAGGAATAACTTGTGGGATCCATGTGTCTGGTATTTTTCAAAAACAAAGCTTATATTAGGATTATATATACTTAGTCTCATAATAGTTTTCACTAAATGTTCTCTAAATAATTTCCAAATTAACTCTAATATGTTCTAATACCAACAATAGAGACTCTGATTTTTATTAGATGACTATTACATTATTTTAATTATAAAAAACATATTCTTTTACAAATCTAGTTTCCAAAGGTTTAGTGTCTTGTATAAAATAGGATCATACATTAATTTTACATAATAATACATGAACATTATTTAATTCATTCTTCTCTATCTTCCTTGTGTCCCTCGTGTTCTCCTTAGTGAAATTAATCACCCAAGGATATAAATCAAATAAAGGGATTAGATAAAGTCCCATTTAGAGGATAGATAAGGATGTGCATCAATATTAAATGGAATTGAATATTCATCATAATCATAATTTAACCATAGTTTCACCATCATAGTCATGAGATAAATCATTATATAAATGCATGGAATGTGGAAATGCTAAAAAATGAAACATCATATCTTAGTGCTCAAATAACACACATAGTTATGAATAAAGCTATAATAATGTTCAATAATAAAATATTTGAATAATCATAACATAACTATTTTTAATAAATATAGCATCATATTCATGAATAATATACATAATCTCATGATATACAACACAATACCCAACGCATTGGAGTGTCATATAATTCCAGACACACCCGTTACGTCATAACATTTACACAATCATGATTTCAACATAAAATGTTTATAAATAAAATTAATAAAGTAACCCATATAAATGAATGGGTTTCATAATTATTTATTCAATAATGAATAAATTTTGGGTACCAAAATGAAAATAGAAAAACATATTTGGTATAAGATTCATCATTCTTGAGAAAATAAGTAACAATTAAATATGAGTCAAAATATGTTTTGGAAAGAATAGTTATTTTTGGGAAATCTTTGTATTTGTCATAAAATCAGATTTGAAACATGAATATCCCATAAAATAAAATTTATGGAAAATTAAATTATATTTTAGGAATATTAAAATAATATCCGCACTAAAATTTAGCATGAAATAAGAATAACCCAAAGAAAAGTATTTGGTTTCGAGAATCCACTTATTTTGTGTTTGAATTATTTCACCTCATAAATATCTGGGATAATAAAATTTGATTCATTAATTAAAATATCTAAAACCAATTATACATTTATTAAATTTATTATAATTTTATTATATATGTTTATGGCCATTTTCATGAGTTATAGATTTCAATTTCATCATTACGAGAGTTTTTGTTCTCCATGTATTCATGATCGGTGTACTTGTATACAATTATGGTAGTTCATATTAAATGAGAATAATTCTAAATAATTTAAAATATATGTTATTAATGAATAAATACATATTCAAATGTTCTCATATATCATTTTCCTATATGACATGAGGATGATTAATTATATAGAATGTTGATGATTTTATTTATTTATCTTGGGGGTTTTTACAACCATCAAGTGCTTGTATCATTTAATTTAATATTATGTTTAAATATTGGTTCCAAAACAAGATATAAATTATAAAATTTATATTAAAATATTATCTAACCATATTAATAGTTTTATAACCAACCATGAATGCGGTAATGGAAAATGAAAACTCATCATCCATGAAGGTGGTGAGTCAACCTGTCACTAGTGATGTTTCCATTTTTAGAATAAAATGTTAAGAGAAAATATTAGATTATGGATATTAAATTAAAAAAATAAAATTATAGTATATATATATATGATATTTGAGTTATAATTACACTTTTTATAAGGGTATTTAAGGATATCATGAGAAAAGAAAAGAAATTAAAAGAGAATAATTGAGGATTTCACCTCTTGAATATCTTCTCCTTGAGAACCTACTTACAGGACTTGGGTTTGGTATTTTGTTGTAAAAAAAAGATCATGGACTTGTGTAAGAGTCATGGGATGGTAATTTATTATAATTTATATAATCATCAAGTCTTATAAGGTGTTAGGAGAATTGGTGTTGAGGGGTGGTTTTGTTGGGGAGGAGAGAGGTGTTTTTTGACTATTTTATCCATTAGTTTTATTATTTTGGATCATGACTATAAATAGTTTTGATTACCATGAATAAATATATTAAATATGTAAGGATAGTTCAATATAATTCTTATTACATCATAAGTGACTAAAAAATTCTTGTATTTAACTTATAATGTTAAAAAAAATTAAAATGTCATATTTCACTATTCACCAAAAATTCAACCATTTTAAAGAAATAAAAAAAATCACCCTAACTATTTTTAATGTGTAGAATTCAAAAATTAACTCCAATTTATGAAAGTAATTTTCAAAATATGAGATATTTAATTTTTAATTAAAATAATAATTTACTTGAAAAATACTGATTTTAAAATTATAACTAATTTAATGAAACTTTGAAAAACTACTTAAGGTATCATTAAATTATATTATAATTATTATTAAATTATATATTAATTTAAATTATATTTTATTTAAATAAATATCTTTTAAATAATTATATTAATCATAAAATTGTAAATAAAAATTTATGTATCACAAAAATACCATCACTTAATTTATCATTTTTAAAACACATATTTACTTATACTATGATATGATTATATCATATTTTCATTTATAGGATTCCTAAATTTCCTTTACAATTTCATAGGTTAGAATTCTATTTTATTGGCTAGATTACTATTCTTAATGGTCATGTCACTACTCCAACAGTCATGTAACTATTCTATCAGTATAAGTTCCTTAATTTCAATAAATATCACTTATTTAATTATTCATTTATGAGAATGATTTTTTCATTAGTATCTCTTTGATATGTATGTGTTTTATACCATATAACATAATTATAAGAAGGTAAAAATTCTATTGATAAATGTTTGGGTCGTTACATATACCTATGATCATATGTCAAGTCATAATCATTGTAGGTATTTATAACATTTCAACCGATCATTCCTTACAATATCAAGAGAAATATGAAAATAAATACAAAAAAAACATATCAAATTTATTGGCACACTCTAACTTGGAATGATCTCCCTACATGAAAGAGAGTAACTATATAGAATTCACCATCAATATGGATTCTAGTAAGAACAACCAAATGAAAATAGTCTTGAATCCTTTCTTCTCAAATCCCATAATCCAATTTTCCTAAACCATAGAGTTTTGATACCTCTTCATTGGACCATCGAACATAAATATCACACACTTTACCATGAATTATTTAAGTGTAACCTGGAAATGAATGTCTGGTTTTATTCTTTCTAACTAGTACTCCACCTCATGATAGTCATTAGCATACTTATAAGACGGGGTATTCTAGAATAGGAACTCTAGAACTTGATCCTTGTCTCCTCTAGCTCATTGTTATGCCAAAAAATCATTGTTCAGAATAGGTGGTACACTTTCATCCACAACACTAACTACCCGCATGATATCCTATAGGAGATTCTAGTCAAGGGAAAAAATTTGTTTTGGGTAGTTTTCCATTGAAACCTCCCAAGGAATCCTTGGAAGACATATTAGCAGTATGATTCTACATACCAAAAGTGGAAATAAATTATCATATAATAAACCAATCTTAATTTACCCATAATGAATATAAGATAAAACCTTTATTTAGATCCAAACCCAATATTGGAGACAAAAATTTGCAACATCCCTTGGGAACTTGAGGCTCATCGTAGAAAGAGAAGGCCAAACACTCACCTCAACCAAACTCTCAAGTCCTAATAGTCCTATATCATTTCTTCTAAACATCCTAAGATATGTAAAATTGTTGATATGTATAAATTTACTAAAAAAATTATCATAAATAGTCTTGAAAACCCATCCACCTATGCTCTGAATGATACTTTCAAAAGTTCCATAGGTAATTCCCAACCCCGACGGGCTGGTGACTAACACTCAGGAATCTAGTAATGAGAAAGGGAATGAATTTCCCATTATGAAACAATATACATTGAATATCTATAAAAAATGAAAAATAATATTACACAAAAATAATCCAATATTTATCGTGATAAAAATATTTAAAACCATCCAAAAACCAGAATACTATTCTATGAACAAAACAAAAGTGAACAGAAAAACCAAAAATCTCTATGTGATATGGGGAAACATACCACTGTTTCACCACCATCTACCCAAACCTAGTGGACATAATCCTCACCACCTCACTATGGTTCCTTAACTTTTCATATAGGATAAAATACAAGGTCTACATATCCCTGAGGGATTGTACATTTTTTGAGATAAATAATCTTAGTAGGATCCCACTCATTTTTTCAATAACAGGTCTCTATCAAATAATCCCAATATGCTTAGTTTATAAATATGCGACATGATAAATAGTTTCTACATTAATAAAAAATGTATAAAATTTATTATTTTTATTTCTATATTAGAAACTACATAAATTAGTTTCAAAAATGTTTTTGAATAATCCACATTATATTTGATAAATCCTATATCATATAACATCAAAACTGAGATAGTGAAAAGAAAATTCACAATGGAAATCAACCTTAGGATAAAAAAGGATTAGGCTCGCTTGGTCACTCATACCCCAATAAAAAAAGACTATTCTGCACTCAATTCTCCAGAGAGAGACATCAGTGTTTTATTGATATAGAAAAATCCTAAAAAATGAACCCCCTAAAAATTTCAAGACCAAGTTCCTAGAGCCCAGAAATATATGGGGTCGGACTGGAGGAGAACCCCAGAATGTGAACCCCCTTATGATGTCATAGTAAAAGGACCAATACTATTACCTCGAACTAGTTCTAAAAGATCCCATATGCAACATATGATAAATAATTAATAAGGGATTATCACATTTCCAAAAAAAAATAAAATGTGCCTTCTTCCCCCAAAAACCATAAATTGAAAACCAATTTCAAAAAACTTTCCCCAATTATAAGAAAAGAATATTCCTTTTACTAAATCATGGTGAAAATTAATCTAACAAAAACACATTAACTCATTGAAATCAAGAAATTTATGGAGAATGCCGATAATAATTTAAAAAAATATTCCAAAATACAAGATAATATGTGTTTTATGAAACATAATCTTGATACTAAACCACCTACCTCATAATTGGGTGGCATGAAAAAAATAATGAAATCCACATAGTATAAGGAATGGTAAAAATATTATATGTTTTAGGACCTGAATATTTATTCTATTGTATTATAATTGATTTTCCATTAAAACATGCAAAAAAGAAGGTAGAATAACACACAAATCAAAGATCACATGCTCCACAACATAACCAACAAGTCATCTGACCATTCAAAGATAATATCACAATAAAATTATAATTGATTTAAATGAATTATAACAAGATAAATATATTCCTAAAATAATTTATATTTCCCTATGGAATTTGGGAAATGAGAAACATCCAAAAAACATACCAGAACATTGAAAACTGGTCAAACCATGATCAAAATGCCAAGGGGATAAGATCGGAGGATCATAGAATACCAAATAAAATTCTATCTAGGATAAATAGTCAAAATGGGTTTAGAAAAGGAGAGATTAATGGTATCTTTATTTGTATGATATGCTTTAAAATATGATTAAACCCTCCATTAACAGACTCATCACGAGGCCATTGGTGAGATAGTGGGCACTGAAAATGTGCAATGGCCAATCTCTTCCCTATCAGCTGACTAGTTGAGGCCCACCAACTATTTGGTGGCTATATGAATAATGAAAATAGCCTATGGAACCCCACTGTGAGTTTGGTGGCATTCTCTAGCAGCAAAAAAACCAACAATGATTTCCACTCTCCTATGAACACCTGATGCCCATTCTCAATCTTCCTAGAAAGACTCAAAACTCAAAGAAATAGGGAAAACAACACTTTAAATATATCGTAAATGTGGAAAAATTTTGGGTTGTTTTAGTACCTATAAGATATACACTAGGAATGATACATTACTACTAAAACATTTCTTCGATCTAAATTCATAATTATAAAATCTCTATAGGTTCTACATGATACTTTGATATTAATATCAAATATGTTCATACTTTTATATTAATTCCAAAATTTATCTTCTTATTAGAAGAAAACTTATAGTATCTTTAGGTAATATTTCAAAAAAAAACATTCACCACTCTATAAGACTCTATAGACTCAACTTTAGATGTACCGATCATTAAACTCATAATATGAGAAGTAATTAGTTTAGTTTTCATATATCCAAAGACACTACTTTTAACCCTCTCCCAAATTAAAATATTAAAATATTATCCACACTAAAATACATCACACGCCTCTGATCATTATAAAATTTTACTTGTAATTAATGAGACTAAAACATGCTTAGTATGATATTATATGGTTTCAAATTCAATAATATTAATCGATGCTTCGTATAATTTTACCCTATAACCATCTAAACCCCATATAATAAATCAAATAACATTAATTGGTCCCTTATAGAGTTAAAAACTCAAGTATTTGATGAAGAATATTTATATGGAACTCTAATATGGTATCTGATATAGGAAAAAAAGAATGAAATGATCTAGAAAAAATGTATTGTGGGAGGAGTAGAGAATATATATTTAAAATATCTCACTACTATATGTCCTCCCATCATGGAAGATTCAACTACATAAAATTGTTCATGTATTTTTTCCATACTATATTGTACATTATCACTAATTTTACCACACCTCAAGTTATTTAATTATCCCTAAAAATAATGAACATTCATTATATAAACTCTATTTGCACTGTCTTACATCACTATATTATCTATACACTATTTTCATTGTTTTATAAACTATTGAGGTAGATATTATGGTTAATATGGAATCTGATCAATGGTCACACAATTCTCTAACACATGTTTAACTCCCTAAACATATAGAAACAAGTAATATATATTTCCCTTACCATTTTATAAACAGTATATCACATCACTATTGATAAATAATATAAGAAAGCCATAAGTTATATGGAATTGTGAATAAGGGTTCCAACATCAATGACCTAACTATCCAATGGTCAATAGACTATTATTCCCATTTAAACTATATAATACACACTATCTCCATCATCATGTACTACCCCAAAAGAATATGGAAAAGACCTATAAATGTATTATTCTCTCCTCAATGACTTGATAAATATTTCCAAACAATAAAAGTCGTCCTAATATTAAATCCAATGTCATATACACTAATTTAAGTGGCATACTATTCCCTCATTATTTTCTAGAATATCGGGGGAATATTATAACATGATCATGAATGTACCCCCATACTCTCAAACACTATACCCTTTACAAAATATAATATATATTAATTTGATAGTTAGATATATCCAACTATGATTTATATCTTAAAATAATAATATCAAATATATTATGATTATAATATTGGAGGTGACCAAAGGTTAACCCGTATAGGAATGTACAAAATAACTCATAATCTCATTTTACATTTATTTTTTATTTTTTTAAGTAAAAATAAAATGAAATTTTGGGTAGTTATTAATGTAGAAAAAATTATATAAAAATAAAATGAAAATCAAATTTGATGAAAAAATTGTGAAGTTCGGATGACTAATACTACTATTAGACTTTATGACAATGTGTTTCTTCACAATATCATAACCACTTAGTAACCAAACTTCATCATATGTATGATTATCCTTCCATAGACTATTAAAATGTGAATACCTAGCTCCCCCAAGGATCCACAAGTGTATTATCCATCAAAATCCTTCTTAAAATAAATAATAAAATACTCTAAAATTTATATAGTATCATACCCACTATCATAGTAATAAATCACTGACCATTACTTACATGACACACCCATTGAATGATATAATGTAAATTAGATAAAGGAAGAGAAAAATATTCCACAATGATAGGAGAAAAAAATTATTAGACCAGAATGAGAGTTGTTATCCCAAAAATACCATTAATAAAACATCTTGAACCCCATGAGATTAGACCAGATAAATAATTAAAAATATTATTGTCTCTGAAAAATAACTGTTCTTCTTCTATATTAACAATTAGGTTTTCTCTCTATAATCATATAGTATGAGTTCACAATTACAAAAAAAAATTGAAAGAGTGGTGAAGAGGAAAATGTAATGAATCAACCAAGATTGAATTTATATGTAACTTGACATGGTCCAATATAATTCTTGAATCAAATTTCCAATAACCTTGGGATAGAGAGAATCACCAGGTTATTAATAAAGTAAATAATTAGAGTGATTCAACCATGTATATCTCTAAGACATGTATCATGTACTGAAGTTGATATATATAAATAAAATTCCAAAACATGTTATATAGCATAAGAATATAAAAAACAATCATGAGACATAACATGAAAAAGATAAATGTTGTGAAATTCATAACAAACCCAATACTAAGAGTCTATATTTTTGTGACAATTTGTCACCACCATCCAAAATCACCTAAAGACAATGTAAATTAGGAGGATCCACCATGCTAACCAGCACACTTACCATTACATGTTTCCTTTATAAAAAATTCGATATATTCCCCAAGGAATATATGGGGTGTGAGGAAACACATATTAGGATACCAAAATGAATATATAAAATGTATTTCACTATGAAATTATTAGTTATAGTTATAATTAACAACCAAATTTATAAAGAATCTCATATGAAAACACATTTTCATAAATCATACTTTTGATTTTCCTTTTAAAAATGACCTATATCCAAATACTTATGAGAATAAAATAAAAAAATGTTTAATTAAATAAATGGAACTAATTGAAAAATATATATATAATAAAATGAAATGGAATATAAAAAAATGAATTCATGTAATGTCTGTTAAAATTATGAAAATGGTCTACAAGATGCAGTATGTAATACCAATACAGTAATGGATTGATATACTATATAGTGAATTCATGTTCCCTAAAAATACATGTTTCCCAAGGTCTTCCATAAGTTCCAAGGATTTACCTTGTGTGAAAGAGAATCTAAGCCCAACATTGTCAAATTATATTGGTTAAATTTCATTGAACACTTTTTGTTCATAAAAACTATTTCTTTTAAAAAAATATCATTTAAAACATGTTCCATCGCCAACTCCGATCAAGTATTTATCACGGAATTCAACTTAGCACATAGAAACATCAAAATAGTGATTTATATATGTGAAAATAATATGATTTTCCATGAACATTCATATTATCAATTGGAAATAACAAAATGGATAGTGAAAAAATCATCTCCAATGGTGGAGAAATTAAAATTATTTTTTGATTCATCCATTAAGGTGTTCATTTACGCGCTTTCCTATAGAGCATTACATTTCTTTAGACAATTAGTGACCCTAAATTAGTGTCTCACATTCCTTCTTTCCAAAAGATGGTGTCCTCAACCACCATGGAAGAAGATGTTAGACCCCTGATCAAAATGGAATAATGGGATGTTGGATCCTCCATCCATGGATTCCTACAAAGATCTCATCACCTAATATGGGTATACTTTATATATTTAAGACGTATTTGTGAATCTTTTTACTAGTTCCATCTTCTGGGGGATGCCTAATAATTACACCATTTTCAATAATGGGACGGTGTCCTCCTATGGTCTAAGATAATGATGATGTTGTGTATGTATGAAATAATTTGACATTGGGAGTGATTGAAATCTATAAATTATACCTCATTAGAATTTAATTACATCATATTCTTGTGAAATAAGGCTTATTATGTGTAAAACCAAATATATCACATGATATCCATGATGGAACTTGTTCTCTATGTATAAGGAATCCCAGGCCGGTCTACCTATGCATCATGTGATTTTCACATAATTAAACCCATGTTTTTTATGGGGAATCAAGTGATTGGAGAATGAGGAAACTTATGCTCATCACATAAGGTATCTAAATCATATCACCTACGGAATACCATATTCATCACATATTATTGGAACTCTCCCACATCAACTATAACCTGAGCTGTGGAATGATATTTTATGATCATCACATACAATTCTTAGGATCATCACCAAAGTATCCCTAGGTTTGTCACCTAGGGATAGGTTTCTAATGAATTCATCGGGGTTAAAGGTTTAAAGTGAGGTGATAGTGCTTCGAATATTTAGAGTCCAGTGTAGACTATTATGCATACTATTGAAATATATTAGTTGTCACACGTTTAAATTCTAGTAGTGACATTTTACATATTTAGAGAATCATGTGTACTACTCCACATACACTCTTCCCATATGGGATATCATATGTTTAATGACCTTTGGGGGTGTTTTCCATATACGCTCCTCATGTTTTGGGAAAGAATAGTTTATGACACAAGGAAATTCCAATATCTAGTGGGGACCTTTAGTGTGGATGATTAGAGGTTGAAAAGGAAGGATATAATAATAGGGAGGCATCCTATATACACTATTATAAGAGAAGGATAAAATACATGGAGTTCAAATTCATAGTTTAAGTTCATGTGATTTTAATGGTCCATTCTGTTTAACATTATGTTGTATAGAATCCTGTTTCATGAAACAAATGGTAAAAAGGGATGATGTGGGGGTTTATGTGTAGACGTCTTCTAATATATGGGGTGTCAAACCATTTTCATAATATCAGTAATTATATGGTTTTCATAATTGGTAAGGCTATAGTTTATCATACTGAGCTAAGGATTTCATCATATAGTATAACATCATGTGACTTGGACATTGGCCTCCATTCTAAGATCATGTGACTAGGATGCTAGTGTTTTTCAATTTAAAGTCTTACGACTCAGACATTTTTGGGTCTTATGCATGGGGAATCCCATTTGCTAACAATGGTTATATATTGTATATATTGGGATTATATGAATGTGATACCTAGGATTTACTATGTTGTATTGAATGTATGACTGGGGCATGTGATAATGTGCTACCATGATGATACTAAAGAGTAGTGATGGTCTGAGTGGGGCATATAAAAATGTGATCCACATATATTGTTGAGGAGAATTGAAGTTATGAGTGGGGCCTATGAAAATATTTTATTTGTGTTCTTCTCAGAAGTAGTAAAAGTATGTGTGTGGGTTACACTAGTGTGTATACTGGGTAATACTAAAGAGTGAATATGGTATGATTGGAGCCTATGTGAGTATGTTTCTCAACTATAACTACAAAAATAAATATTATGAGTATGGAATATGAAAGTGTGTTTCCTAGGTGCTGTTATGGAGAAGTTAAGGTATCGATAGGTCTCACACAAGTATGCTTTCAGAGTACTACTAAATAGCATCGAATTTATAAGTGGGGCTTACATGAGTGTGTTTATTGGATGCTACTATGCAACAGTGAATGTCTGAATAAAGATTATGTGAGTGTGTTTCCCAAAATGATGGGGAAAATACCCTACTCGCTTGATAAGACATCTTTGTGAAAGACATCCAAAATTAATCACATAAGGAATCTTGGGTTTTTATATCATTCTATCCTATGGTTGTAGTATATGTAAGTACACAATTTAACATCACATGTCAATAACATTATTCTATATGGTTTATCTCCATGAATCTAGGAATTTGTTTGTGGGGAATACACATTGAGCTGAAAATTTATTATTCCTAATGTCATGTCGTGAGGGAATCTTGACCCACTGATGTGTTGGGGGAAATGATTAAGGCATACACCTGAGGTGTTGGCCCATGAGGTTTTTAGGACAATAAGAGATAAATATAGGTATTTCATACTATGGGTGCCCATTTATTATTCCTCATTATAGGAAATGAGGGAATATTGACCCACTAATTGGTTAGGAAATATAATTAGGTCCAACACCTTATGAGGAGTCCCATGAGGATGTAACGTGGATTTAATTTCATTCTAGAGTGGACGATTGTTTTTTGGACTAGGATAGGGCCCATGAGGGGGGCTTCATACTATAACAGCCTGAGATTTTGTGAATTTTTTGTTTATTAATTTAATCATTTTGATATTTTTCATTTAAAGAAACATAAGATATATCTTATATTATGTGAATGCACTAATTCAAAAATTTCTTTCACATGGAACCAACTTGGTTTGCGCAACATGAAATACCAACTTGGTGTGTGTTACATGCAACAATGAGTTTCTACAAAACATAATTTTATTGCTATATTTATTTAAATGAGTAATAATAAAATAAATGTTTAACATAGTAATATGAATAGTAATAAAAACATTTCAAATAATATTTATAATGAATTTATATAAATAAAAATAATTATAATGAATAATTTAATTTTTGAAAAAGACATTATATGTTCAAAAATACTATTTTCTAATGTGAACAGATTTTCATGTGCTTTTGGGAAAATTGATGAAATTAATTTTAGAAAAATTTTGAAATTGAATTTCATAAAATGAAACTCATTTTGGAATTAGAATTTTGAAATTATATTATGATTATTTTTTTGATTTTTATGAGAAATATCTTTTTTGGATGAATAGTGAAAATAATGAATTTTAATTCAAAACTTCTTTTTCATTTAATTTATTTAAATAGTTAAAATTATATTTTAATTTTGTTTTAAAATATAATTAGAAAACCTATCAATAAATTAACCTAATTTAGGTCATTTGAACCAATTTCACATTGAAATTGTATTAAGAAATATAAAAATATTTTGAACATTTTTACATTAAAAACTTGCATTGTCGTCTTGTCAGTGGGATTAATTTTAAATTTATTTCTAACACTTAAGTGATGGTAATTTGAAAAAATGGATTCCGTATTTTGAATTAGAATAATTTATATTTTCTAATTGGTTCAAATTAGTTTTTGACCAAAAATATTAGGGATAATAATTAAAATTAATTACAAAATTAAATCAAAATTAAGCTTCACAAAGGACTCCACCCAAAACATAAGAACCCAAATGACCAATACATTTTTAAAACACCCATTTTCTTAAATTTATTATTGCATTAAAATTAAATTATTTATTTTTGTTTTTTTATGACTTTTGTTATGTTAAAACATTGGTACACCTAACTTGTTTCTCAAAATACCAAGTGAGTCATTTCCCTCCCCTATAAAATTCAACCAACTCTACCCCTTACCCAAACATATAAAACCACTTATAATAAGAAAATATCTTTTAAATACACATAAAAACATCTATAAATTTCTTAATGAATCCTTCCTTTTGGCAGAAATCAATCCCAGGAAGCACTTTGGTGAAAAACAAATGGAGTTACCCAAAGAGGAGGTAACATCCTCCCCCAAGATCCTTTATCTTATTTTAATTATCTAGACCCTCCAATATACTTATTCTATAATTATAAAAAAACATATCCTAAATATACTAATATATTGTTATGATAATTTTTCGACCTACACTTACACACACTTCTATCAATGGGTAATGAATGTACTGTTTATGTGTACGACGAACTATAACCTGATAAAACAATGAATGTTCATCCTTCCTATACCAACTCCCATGGGGAGAATTATGATGGAAATGATTTTTATATATGATATATATGGTAATTATTGTTTATTTATGTTTCTTTAATTCTTTTACAACACATGTCTTCATAATTTATATTTTATGTAATATGATAATATCATTTGAGGAAGTGTGGACTACCGCCCCCTCAAAGCGATGTGATTTGTTCACACACTACATGGAATGTATTAACGAGGGATTTAGTGAACTTATATTATATATATTAAATAATAAATATAATTTAAGGATAACATGTATACATATATTTCCTTTTTTAACTTTCAATATTATAAATAAAAACTGATACAACGTTCTGGCATACATATAACCTACCATCTCCCTGAATGGTGTATTCTATTTCATACATATATATTCTATAGATTATTATAAAATAATAATACTGAATATAAATGATATTTTTATCATTTTATTCATTATGGAAATCATGATATATGTATAAGTACCAAACATATAATGAATTAAGATACTTGATAAAAACAAAAGGAATATTACCTGAAATGAAACCTTAACATTTAATTATTTACAAGTAGGAAATATAAAGTTATAATAAAACCATATATGGTATTACATATATTAATATGGTTATGTGATAGATTTATAATAAACTTATATTTATTATTCTGGATTTTTTATGAGTACAAAGTGAGTTAAGACATACTGTAAGGGAATTTGTTCTCACTTTTTATTTTGATGAGATACAATCCATGTTCACCTCATATTTCTTATATGTGATGTATATACTCCCCATATATGTATTCTATAATTATTTAAAATACATTTATAGGTATTTACATATCTGTTGATGATATTCTTGTCATGGGGTGTACATTTCAAAAGTTACCAAATTGGTAAATTAATCTTTTCTCAATTTTTCTTCTTTGAGAAACATGCCATGTTGTGCACCTATATTTTTATATGAATTGTATATACTAAATTTTACATGTTAAATTATGAATCTATTTCTATTCATGATATCTTATGATTCATGTAATTTCATTTTCTTACATGGGTATCTGAATTCAAAGTTTCTAAGTAGTAAGTGTTTATTCAAACAATGTCATCATATATCGAGACTGTTTATGATTATGCTTAAATTAATGAATTCTTATGATCCATATCTGAATATAACTCAAAGATTTTATTATAATATTTATATTCATGATATCTTCATGGATTAGTACCATTTTTACACTCTTTGGTACATAAGATGATTAAGAAACTATATTTATGAAATTCTTAATTTACCTCTCTCTTGGGTCAGAAATATGTGCTTATTAAAAACCATGTTTTCTAAAAAAAGTTCTAAATTTTTTTCAAGATTATTATATATGTTTTATATAAAAATGATCCTAGTTTTTTTTCAAAAATATCTTAATTTGTTTTTTAGAAATATGGTTTTAAATTGTTTTCAAAATTATTTTATAGGTTTTCAAGGAATATGTGTTTTTAAATGTTTTCAAGATTATTTTATAAGATTCTAAGGTAAAAGTTTTTTAAAATGTTTTCAATATTCATTTATTATTTTTCAAGGGAAAAGGTTTACAAAAAAATTTCGATCTTATTTTATAAGTTTTTAATGGAAAATGTTTTCAAAATGTATTCAAACTTATTTTATAAATTTTAAATGGGAGAATGCTTTAAAAATGATTTCAAGACTACTTTATATGTTTTAAATTATTTCCAATAAAAATGGTTTTCAAATTATTTTTTAAAATAATTTCACAAAAATAATGGTTATTTTCCTCAAGAATTTTTTTTTAAAAGATACTTCAAATATTTTTTCCATCTAATATGAAATTTATTGGCATTACACATTCTTTTATTGGAAATTATCTAATTGATCCATTCATATTCTTTCTTTGAATGTTTTTTGTTTTAATGGAATGATGTTTATGAAAACTTGTTTCTCTTTCATGGGTTATATGTTTATGAAACTCATTGATATTCAATGGTTTATATGTTTAGGAAACCCGTTTCTCTTCAATGGGTTATACATTGATGAATTCTTATGAATCCTGCTTCCTTTTACAGGTTATTCTAGGATGAAATGTTTATGAATCCCATAAATTTTCCATAGGTTATGAAATGATTAAATGTTTATAATACCCATTTCATTTCATGGTTATGATATGATTTTTATGAAACCCATATATTTTTATGGGTTACATAATAATGAAATTTAAATTATCTTATGAAACATGTTTATATGATTTTTTTCATGTGATGGGTGGGACATAAATCTCCCTCTATTTAATTGGGAAATCATAAATATTTTTTGAGCTCAATAGGATACATGGGAGGGCATCCCAAGCATAAAATAAGCGGGTACATGAAAGGGAATCCCAAGCCTGAAAAAAGGGGGCTTATAAATATTGAAACAAGAGGGTACATGGGTGGAAATCCCATGACCGAAACAAGAGGGTATATGAGAGGGAATCCAAAGCTTTAAGTAGGTGAAAAAGTTATTATCCCAAGACTAACATTATGTGAAGTTCTCGGTTGGTATCCTTGATATATTCTTTTCTATTTTTATGTGTATGCCACAAATTTCATGTATTATTCCAATTATATACTTATTCTATTGTGCCCATTAATATTCATGTCTTATGAACTACCAATATTTATGCCATGATTCATGCTTATGATATTTGATATGTATTTTATGATCTTATAATGTCCTGATCAGGTTCTCATAACCTTATGACCATATTTATTCTTATATATCTCTATTTTATACCATTTCTAAGCATTTGGGCTCACCCCTTTTTATATTTTCTTCCCCAGGATATAATGATACATATTTTTTATAATGTGTCCAAGAAGGGTGATAGTCATGAAGAACCTGGTGGGAGATAATGTAGCTCCCTAATGTATCATTATTTATGTTTCTAGGATTAAAAATGCACTAAACAAATACAGTCTTTAGGCGTCTTTTTGTGCGATGTTTTAAGTATTCCACAAAAATGATCAAATTTATATGTATGTTAAGTTTTTTTATTATAATTGTTATCAGAGTGAAGGTTTAGTAAACCTTTGGAAACTAGAATGAGAAAAAATAGTGAGATACCTAAGTATATTTATAATTATATTTCTCGGCATGTATCTTAGGATAATTATATGGATGAGTTAATGTTTTGGAAAAAGTCTGGGAATTTTGAAAAAGGATACATTTAGTGATTTTTTAGAAATACATCCCTATCTAGATACTAAAATTGGATGTGGTTTTGGTATAGATATACCTAGGAGTAACAACTATGACAAGGTTTCTTGGGCCTGACTCGACATAACCTTGTACATGAAAATGGGCCTTACTGCGTACTTGGTTTGGCACTTGAGGGAGATATTATTTGGAAATTCACAAATTCTTCATGTACCATCATTAAGGATTTAAAAATAGGTTTCCTATGAATAACTCAGTATAAACCAATGATTTTATATATTAAGTAAGTTTTTATTATTTAGATATCCTATATGTATTTCTATTTCATGATTATGTTGTTTCCCATTGTGATAAGTGTTTCTCACTCTATAATTCTAGTTTTAGTCAATGGTGGAACCTAATGAAGCAGTGTTAATGTTGATTTCATCAGACAAATAAACAATTTTCTTCCTCAGCAACCAAATTATATGGGAGTAAAAATGTGAAATATTATTTCTATACTCACCCAAATTTATTATGCTATGGACCATTCAAGACTCCCAAATAAGCGAAAGATGTAGCACTATTTTATTGATTCCTTCATGAGGAAATGTCTACCTTCATTTAGCGGGTTTCCTGATCCACTTGATGCTGAATAATTGATTAGTTCCACAAGATAGATACTTTTCATTCTCAAATGTTCAGAACATGAGAAAGTAATTCTGGTTGTTTATCGGTTAGAAGGTGAATTTTATTAGGGGTGGACTCTAATCAATAATATGAAGTCATAAAATGTAATTAACTCCCTAGAATGGGAAAAGTTCAAGAACCTAATTTTTAATAAGTAATTTACTCAGATTCTTAATTCAAAGATGAAAAATAATTTCTAGAGCTTAAGAAGAAAGATGATGAATCTTTTCAGGCCTGTGAATAAAATTTTACAAGTCTTGTGAGGTACTATTTGTGTATTATCATTCAACCCCAAAGAAAAATTGATTGATTGTTTTGTGGTATATAACCTAGTCTTCAAAAGGCATTGGCTATAAGAGACTTAATCAGCTATGAAGAATTTGTATATGTGATATAAATGTGTAATTGGAGGTTTTATTTCTGTAAAAATATCATTATTTTGACAAGAAAAGGAATATATAGTTCAAATGAAAATCAAAAAACAATAGAGAAAAGAAAACGATCCTTTATTTTTTTCACAAATTTGGGGAATAAACATGGAGGAGATTATCTTAAGGGGGGATACTAAATGTTTAAGTGTGTAAGGGAAGGGAATCAAGTAGTTGAATATTTAAGTGATGGGGAGAAGTTAGCTAATGATGCAGATAATGATAAATCCTCAGAGAATGCACATCCCATACTTTCATGTTTCATTTGCATAAAGTCTATCCATTATGCTAACAAGTTCCCATATCTTAGGACTAATGAGAATGATAAGACACAAATATATTTGAAGTTAAAGGATAAGGGAAAATATAATTCTATCATAATTGATAAAGTGAACCCAGATAATTAAAAAATACATATCTTCCCCTCCTTAGATTTTTAATGTTTTATTTTGTATGAATAATCCCAATTAAAATATTATTGTTCATACTTTAGTGGAATTTCAGGTGATTATCTCCCCCAACATGAATTATAGAATAAAAAATCACATTTGATATTTTATTAGTACAAAGATGGACTGAAGATTCCAAGGAAAATGTTTTTGGTGTAAGATAAGAGATTATTTAAGGAATAATGGGTGAATTATAATTTTGGAAGGGTTATAAGGTTAACCATTTATAGAATGTTAGATTAATCTTCAAATTAAGTTTGTGATATTAAATTATCATCTTTCTATATGTGGATTTATGCATATTAGATAACTTTTCCTAAAATTTTGTTGTGATAAAGACAGATGGAATAACCTATCATTCTATTTATATATCTCATGATATGTTAATGATTTAGGAATTAAAAATTAACCTTCATTCCCTAGAATAATATATTAAGAGGTAGTTAATCAAGGCCCAATAAAGGACGAGATTATGATGAAATCATTCATGTATATCTCCTTGTGAAAATTCTTAAACATTCGGTATGGATCCTGAAATAAAATATTTTCATGTTATCATCATTTATGATGATATCAATGAAAATTTTAAATCCACTTTGGGCTATGACATTTATTGTTAAATTTATTCAAACCATGTTCTTTATCACTCTTCATCAGAACTTGATGGTCATATTTCTGTTCCATGTCCATGTTACACTTCTGACCTCTCCTATTTGGAAACCTAGTTATGTGTTACATTGGGTAATTATTATGTTTTCAAAATTATTTTTAACGAAAGTTCTAGGGTTCATTTTTATGATGTGGGTTTTTATTAAAGGAACATTTAAGTATTAATCCTTTTATAACTGAGACAAATTTTGATGGATAAATTTATTTTAAGGGGGGTAGAATGTAACACCCTGAGTCTTTTTGGTTTGATTGTATTAATTTAGTATTTTTGATATTTTTAATTTTAGGAAATTCTTGATATTTTTTATATTATGTGAATTAAATAAGTAAAAAATTTCTTTCACACAACACTGACTTGGTTTGTTCTTCACAAAACATCTTCTTGGAGTACATTACACAAACACTGAGTTTCTATAAAACATCATTTTATTAGAATGAAACTTTAAACAAGTTAATTATAACCTATCTATTAAAAATAGTAATATAAATAGTAAGAAACAATTTATAATTTTTATTTATAATTTATTCATATAAATAAAAAATAATGGTAATGAAAAATATAATAATTGGTAATGTCTTTATTTAATCAAAAATACTATTTTCTCAAATGGACTATAAAGACCCAATATTTACAAGTAATTTTTTTTAAATTATTTGGGATTTTTATGAGTCTGCAAAAATTTAAGGCGCATGATTCTGAGGCCCGGTGTGCCCGTAATGAATTTATGAACTTTTTTAGGTACATTCAAAAAATGTATTGGTGCAATTTTCTATCCTTTGAAATGGTGCTTGGAATTGAAATCTGAGAGCACTGTTGAATCCATAGCACTGAGATTCACATAAGGGATGCTTTACATCGACCGTAGTTGTTCGGGATAAAAAGATAGTTTTTCAGACTTTTAAAGAAATAATAAAATAACATAAATAGTTATTTTATTTCTTTTTCTTTTTCCTACAACCTGTTGAGCGGCGGTGGTGGGGACCATGAAGGCGGTCAGACCTTTAATTATGGGGTGTTAATTGTATGGTTACACTTTGGTTGCGTAACCACATTTTGTGTAATTAATAAGACACTTTAATTATATCAATTAATGAGGCACATTAATTACGTCAATTAATGAACCTCATTAATTCCTTAAGGCATTGCTTGTCTTTCCCCCTCTTATTTAAATGGATATCAGGGTGGGGTTTTGGATGAATTCATCAAGTGAGGAACCCCTAAAAAAGTGACACCACACCTTCCACTGACGGAGAATGGAGGATTGACAACGCACGTTGTAGGATCGATCCGAATTTCGATGGATGACGAACACCAATGCACACGAACCTTCTCCTTTGTCCACAATACCCTTAAACATGGAAGCACCACCATCCGCGATATCCCCAAAGAATCATGAGGTAGGGGTTGTATTTTAATTTAAGAATTTCGCTCGATTATATTCTTCATTATTTTATTTGCAGGAGATTGTTGCAGGGGATTTTAACGGGGTTCAACATTATTTAAATGTTATAAATAATTACCTCCTTCTTGTTATAAATCTAACACGGAGGGCATAGGCCAAATGAACAATGCCTAGACCCTCCATAACTTGTTTTTTTGTGGCGTTATTTGGGGATGGTTTTCCCAATTAGATGGAAATGTGAGACAGAGGGTCACGATGTGACGAAGGCAGTCCAGGAGGCTGGTAGGCATAGACGAGAATGGAAACAGAGCTCCGGAGCATCATCGGAACCCCGTGGAAGCTCTACTGGCGTGCCACTGGCGCGACAGCACCAGAGACTGGTGACAGCGGCAGAGATGGTAGTGGAGACAGCGGTCGGCACTCACTGGCCACAGATTAGAGAAGCGGGGCTTGGTGCTGTGGTGGCCAGACAAGCGGCCGGTAATAGCTGGCTGTGGAGGTGGAGACGACGCTCCGTCATGCACTGCATTGAAGAAGCCACGACGAAGATATAGGGACCTGTGTATCGTGGGTCCTGTGGACCACAGGGCGACTCCATGTGGCGCCACTGATTTAAGGGGGCCAAATGGATCCTTAGAGCCGTTCGGCAGGAGGACCACATGCCCTGGGCGAGGTGCACCAGCCGGCCGGGCCGGTCTGTGGCCCAGCAGGCCAAGACCGCTATGACCCAACCCAACCGGGCCAAGCCAGGCTGGTTTGGGCTAGGACGGGGCGGACCCAAACCAAGTCAGGTCGACCTGAACTGGGTCGAACCGAACCCAGACCACTCTCAGGACTTGATACGCTCAAAAGGTTAAATCTTGTGAACTAGATGTCTATTTTATGGACCGTCTATGTCACTGGGATCCTTGGAGAAATATGGGACTTTTGAGATACTTTATTAGAGTTTTAGAGAAATTTTGTGTACGGACGATTTTGATCAACTTTGAATCCAACTGGACCCTCAGCACTAAAATGCTAATAACTTACAGACGGGGTGTCCGGTTGACGCGCCGTCTATTGCATTGGAACCCTCATGACATGATAGATCATTAGGTTACTTCTTCGTGGGACTTCATTCTGGTTGAAATATGACCAATGTCTTGAGGAGCGGTAATCCCAGAATCAGGCATGCTTTGCGTAGGAATCCAGTGGCTGGCTGTGACATGAAGAAAAATAGCGACCAATATGGGTCAACATCATAAACTCAAAAGTGGTATGCTCTAGATGTACGACTAATCGTCCCTACCTATGTTCTAGTGAACAATACGGTTCATCACTAGTGACCAATACGGGTCAACACCAGCGACCAATACGGGCCAGCACTAGCGACTAATATGGGTCACCACCAACGACCAATACGGGTCAGCATCTAGTGACCAATACGGGTCAGCATACAGTGACCTATATAAGTTAGAAATAGAGTTACTATAGATATTATGATATGGATTTATGACTAGTCATCCCAATCCCAGTAACCATGAATTTATATTGTTAGAGTGAGATGTCTCTTTTTCTTTGTGCTTCATGATTTAGATCATTCTTGTGATATTACCATTGTGGTATTTCATGTGATTTTTTTCTTTTTCGATTATTGAGAGACCTTCGGGGGGTCTCAGGGTCCCCTATTGAGTTTTTATACTCACCTTTTCTTGGGATCTTCCCGGACGTGTGTGTCGGGTGAAGACTACTGGCGCTATGAGGTAGAATTTTGAGGTTTGGAACATGGTGGTGCTTGGTGCGATGGGAGTAGTCAATATCCTCTTCGTTGACTTAAGACTTACAACTACTACCCTCCAGGTAGATCTCCAAGTTAGATGCAACAACTATTTAATTTCTCTTAAGTTTCTATGGATTTTATTCCGGCCCACTATTTTTAGTTTACAGTTGTACTGGTGGTTGTACTTTACTCTCATGGCTATACATTACTTTTTTTAGTTGTTTACTTCAGTTTCCCTTTTTGAGTGTGTACAGATCTCTAAATAAATGCCTTCCCTATCCAGGAAAAATCTTTCAGGTACTAGTCACCAACCCCTGGCCTATGGAAGGCAGCCTTGGGGTAGTCACATCCGGGCCCCGTGGGATGGGTCATGAAAAAGTGGTATCAAAGGGAGATCGGTTCTACCAGAAGAACTAAGAGTCTACTTTTAATGAGGTAATGATGTAAAGTTTCTTGAGTTCAGTATTCAGTATAGAGAGTCTGGTGTTGGTTCAGCGGCCCACGTATCCATACACGAGGATCCTAAATTCTATGTTCTGACACGGTACATGAAAACACCGGTTGCTAGTGTTTTGAAAATTTTTCTTGATCTTTCTTGATCATCTCGTCAGGTATAACTTATTGAATATAGAACATCTATTTTTTATAGGATGTCTCCACGAGGACAACCAGTCAGGATTCTGGTTAGAGATCATGATAGTGGCCCGCCGAGTGTCGAGGCGTCAGTACAAGGACCACTCATAATGTGGAACCTTCGGGTGGTGTACTAGTAGCACCACCACCCATTGAGTAGTAGATTCTACCAGTGGATCATGCACGCCAGCTGAGCACATTTCATGAGTTCTAGAGACAGATTCCTCTGAGGTTTCAAGGTGAGACGGACCCCTAGGTAGTAGAGGAATGGCTTGACGCGGTTTTGCGAGTCTTTCTCTTAGTAGAGACACCCACCGAGTAGATGGAAATCTTGGTCGCTAGCCTTTTACAGGGCTCAATAGGATGATGATGGATCTCTAAGCTCTAGGTGCATGAGGAGATAACCCTCACCCGGTCGAAATTTGAGATCCTTTTCAAGGTGGAGTTCATTCCAGTGACACAATGCTCTGTACGTATTTAGGAGCTACTGCATCTATAGTAGAGCAGCCAGACTGTGACTCAGTACTCAGAGAGATTTACTAACCTATACCGATACTCCACAAACATGGTATAAGACCCTTACTTTAGGGACCATACCTTTGAGCAGGGGATCTAATTTGAGATCAGATCTATGATAGTTTCACTCAGCATCCCGATGCAGGTTGGGGTGCTAGAGCGATCTTTGCTGATGGAGAGCGTCCTTGCTGAGTAGGCACCGATAGTGAGAGCTCCTACCAGACAATAGGTAGTATAGGCAACTACTGCTAGAAGTAGACAGACGACATAGAAGCCCAAGCAGGATAGACCTTACGGAGGGAGACCCAGTGATGCCGGGTCAGAGGTACAAGGCTCAAGAGGACAAGGGAGCCACCAGCAAGGCATGATATGTTCTTCTTTTGGGGGACATGGTCACAGAGCCCGTGACTGTCTGACTCCCCATGCAGATGATCAACAGACGGTGGAGGGGCCACCGATGCAGCGACAGCGGCAGGATCATGAGCAACATCCAGGAGGCAGATGAGGCTGGGGAGCAGTACGTGCAGCGAGATGTGGTCGGGGTCACCAGACACTACCACCACCACCCCTAGGTTGTCCACCACAAGCTCAGGGAATGGGTGTATGGTGAAAAGCTTAGCTACAGGCAGTAGAGGATCACGATACTGACGTCCCTGAGATGATACGAGGTACGATCTATATCTTCTCTACGTTAGTAGTAGTGCTTATCTACACAAGTGATATAAATTCTTTCCTTTCTGCAGACTTAGTTTGAGACTCTGAGATTCCGACTGAGCTTTTAACTTGAACTTTGCATTTGGTTCCTCCTATGGGAGGAGATTCAGTGGTCACACAGTGGTGCCAACAGTGTGATCTCACTCTCACAGGAGAGATTTTTATATGGTATATTCTAGTAGCAGCGTTGAATACCTATGATTTCATTCTAGGCACAAACTAGATATCAGCAGTTCACGCACAGATTGACTGCTTGAGACATACAGTGTGATGTACATGCAGAGATGGAGGAAAATTTTCCTTTGTTGGTGAGAATGAAAATAGGGCAACATGAGATAGAATTTCACTCAGGAGGGTGAAACTGATTACATATCATCTTTATTGCATGACCTTCGACATGATGGATAAGGAGATTCCACTGTTTCTAGTAGTGGTGGATGAGTATGAGGATGTATTTCCAGAAGATGTCCCAGGACTAACTCCTTGTAAAGAGGTAAACTTCCGAATTGAGTGGTACCCATGAAAAAAACCGATATCTACACCAACATATCGGATAGCCCCTGTGGAGATCTAGGAGCTGGGGGTACAGTTGGAGGACTTAAAAAGGAAGGGATTCATAAGGCCTAGTGTTTCTCCATAGGCATCCCCAGTGTTGTTTTCCAAGAAGGAAGACAGAAGTTTAAGGCTATGTGTGGACTTCTGGAGCCTAAACCAGGTGACTGTAAGGAACATGTATCCTCTACCGAGGATCAATGATCTCTTCGACCAGCTGAAGTGAGCTCATTGGTTTTCAAAGATAGACCTCAGATCATGCTATCACCAGCTCAGGGTACGAGATGAGGATGTACCGAAGACAGCCTTCAGATGTCGGTATGGCCATTATGAGTTCTTGGTGATCCCTTTCGGCATGAAAAATGCTCAAGAAATGTTAATGGGGCACATTAATAGGATCATTCAGTCATACCTCTATCACTTTTTGGTGGTCTTCATCGATGACATCTTGGTGTACTCAGCATCTGAGGAAGAGCACGATGTACACTTGAGGATAGTTCTGGACACACTCTAGGAGCGCCAGTTATATTGGAAGCTCTCAAAGTGTGAGTTCTGGATATAAAAGTTCTACTTCTTGGGACACATCATCTCAGAGGCTAGAGTTTCAATGTATCTAACGAAGATCAAGGCAGCACTTTCTTGGGAGCCACCTAGGATTGTTACTGAGGTGCATAGTTTCCTTGGATTAGTAGGCTACTATCGAAGGTCCGTACCTGATTTCCCCAGAGTAGAATCACTTATGAATGCCTTGACAAAGAATGGGAAACCCTTATTATGGTCAGAGACATGCCAGCAGATCTTTCAACAGCTAAGGCAGAGCTTGACCAATGCTCCTATCCTAAGGTTGTTGGGGGAGGGCACTAGCTAGGTGGTTTACTATGATGTATTAGGGACCATACTTGGTTTCATCATGATATAGGATGCTTCAATGATTTCTTATGGATAACAAAAGATGAGGCCTCATTAGAAAGATTATATGACTCACGACTTGGAGTTGGCAGTAGTAGTCTTCACACTGAAGATGTGGTGACACTACTTGATGGGAGAGCAGTTCGTTATTTACTCAGACCACAAGAGTCTCAGATATATCCTCACACAGAAATATATGAATTTGAGACAACGACATTGGCTAGAGTTTCTTCAGAACTATGACTTTGAGATAGTCTATACTCCTAGAAAGGGGAACGTAGTGGAAGATTAATTTAGGTAGAGATCGAGTTTGCAGCTACTGAATGAGGCTTCAGAGCAGTTAGCCTTACTTCAGATATCCTACGTGGATAGAGATGAGAGATTCTACCTCAGGTCAATAGTAGTTTCCCCTCCACTCCTTCAGCATGTTAGGTAGGTGAAACTCGGTGACAACAGTTATGAGACTATACGTGCTCAGATATTCTTAGGCCATGCACGTGATGGATATTCTGAAGGTGGGGAGCATGCTATCCTTTTCTAAGGACGTACAATTTTACAAGTGGCTCTATGAGAGGAGGTACTAAGGGAGTTTCACACATCCCCTTAGTAGTACATCCATGCATGGTAAAGATGTATCCAGACCTTCGACGTCAGTACTAGTGGCTAGGGATGAAGAAAGATATGGAAGAGTTTGTTTCTAGATGCCTCACTTGCCAGCAAGTGAAGGCTGAGCACCTGGTACCAGCAGGCTTGAACCAACCCCTTGAGATTCCAGAGTGGAAGTGGGAAGGGTTCAGTAGAGATATTGGGATGTCTCTACATTCAAGAGACTGTGGTACTTCACGGGATTTCTTCGACGATAGTCTTAGACCGTGACACATGTGTCACATCCCGGTTGTGGAAAGGATTGCAGGAGGATTTCGGGACTTAGCTTCTCTTGAGTAGAACTTTTCACCCGCAAATAGATGGTCAGATCGAGCAGACCATCCTGACCATGGATAACATGCTTCATGCATGTGTCTAGGTTTTTGGGTGTAGTTGGGAGGACCACCTACCCTTGGTGGGGTTCGCATAAAACAACAGCTATCACTCTACCATTGGTATGGCCCCTTTTCAGGTGTTGTACAGATGACCGTGTAGATCGCCGTTGTGTAGGATGGATCCAGGAGAGCTAGTACTCAGGGGCCTAGAGATGGTACATGCTACCACTAAGAAGGTGCAAGTCATCTGAGAGAGGATGAAGACTACACAGAGCTAAGAAAATTCTTATACTAATAGACGACAAAGACCATTGGATTTCCAGGAGGGGGCCACGTATTCTTGCGAGTCTCCCCTCAACAAGGACTATAGAGATTTGGGTGAGGTGGAGAACTCTCACTGAGGTTTATCGGACCATTCCTCATACTTAAGAGGATTGGCAAGGTGGCATACCACTTGGCACTACCACAACAGTTGGAGAGTATGCATGATGTCTTCCATGTATCCCAGCTGAGGTGATATGTGCATGACCCATATCACATCATCGACCATGGAGAGCTGGAGATTGACGATGTGGCGACTTTTGCAGAGTTCCTAGTGGAGATAGAGGATCGACAGGTGTGGGTCCTTCATGGGTGGTCGATTCCTCTGGTGTGAGTTCGTTAGAAGCACATGAATCTCTAGGAGAGCACATGGGAGCAAGATGTTCATATGCGTTCCCACTTCCCCTCTATGTTTGTATAGCCTTATTTAGCTTTTGGGGATGTAAATCCCTAATGTAAGGAGAATGTAAAGACCTGAAAATTCCATGTAATTTTTTTTAAATTATTTGGGTTTTTATGAGTTTGTGAAAATTGATGGTGTGTGATTCCGAGGCCTGGTGTTCCTGGAATGAATTTCTAAACTTTTTTTAGGTACATTCAGTAAATGTGACGATGGAATTTTCTCTCTTTTGAAACGGTGCTTGGAATTGAAATCTGATAGCATCAATGAATCTGCATCACCGAGATTCGCTTATAGGAAGCTTCACTTCGACCACAGTTGTTCGGGATAAAATGATAGTTTTTCCACTTTTAAAGAAATAATAAAATAATATAAATTGTTATTTTATTTCTTTTTCTTTTTCCTACGACCTATTGAGCAGTAGTGTTGGGGACTACAGATGTGGTCATACCTTTAATTATGGGGTGTTAATTACACGGTTACACTTTGGTTGCCTAACCACCCATCACGTAATTAATAAGACACTTTAATTATATAAATTAATGAGGCACATTAATTACATCAATTAATGAACCTCATTAACTCCTAAATTCATTTCTCACCTTTCCCCCTCCTATTTAAATGGAGAACAGGGTGGGGTTTTGGATGGGTTCATCAAGAGAAGAACCACTGATGAAGTGACCCCACACCTTCCACCGACAGAGAACAGAGGATTGAAGATGCCAGTTGTAGGATCGATCTGAAGTTTGATGGATGACGAATTCCAACGCATGTGAACCTTATCCTTCATCCTCAATACCCTCAAATGTGGAAGCACCACTATCCATGACGTCTTCAACAAATCACAAGGTAGGGGTCGTCTTTTAATTCAATAATTTTCCTCAATTCTATTCTTCATTCTTGTATTTATGGGAGATTGTAGTGGGGGATTTGAATGAGGTTCAAAATTATTAAAATGTGATGAATAATTACCTCCCTCTCGTTATAAAGCTAACGCAAAGGGTGCGGGCCAAATGAACAAGGCACGGACCATCCGCTGCTTGTTTTTTTTTTTGTGGTGTTCTTCGGGGACAGTTTTCTCAATTTAACGGCAATGCGAGACAGAGGGTCACTCTGTGATGGAGATAGTCCAAGATATCCATAGGTGAAAATGGTAATGGAAATGGAGCTCCAGAGCATCGTCGGAGCCCCGTAGAAGCTCTTTCGGCGCAGCACCAGCGACTGGCACTCGCGGCGGACACGTTGGTCGGCGCTTGCTGACCGCAGAGGAGAGTGGCGTAGCTCAACGTTGTAGTGTCCGGAATACCAGCTGGCTACATCGGCGTAGGCGGCATCCCATCGCGCACTGTGTTAAAGAAGCTATGATGAAGGTAGGGGAACCCCCGTCCTGCGGGTTTTGCAGACCACGGGGCAACGTCACGTGGTGCCGCTGATTGATAGGAGGCCAAAAGGCTCTTTAGACCCATTAGGTAGGCGGACCGTGCGCCCCGCGCTGGGCACGCCAGTAGGTCAGACCGTGTCGCCCGGCGGGCCGGGCCGATCCGTGGCCCAGTGGGATGAGCCCACTGCAAACCATCCCAACTGTGAAGGGTCGGATCGGGTCAGTCTGACCGGGTTGGACCAGGCCCAGACCCCTCTCGGGCCCTAATATGCTCAAAATGTTGTATCTTGAGAACCAGATGTCCGTTTGTCAAATAATCTGCGGCGATGAGATCCTTGGAAAAAGATGGTCCTTTTGAGATACTACATGAGAGTTTTGGAGAAAGTTAGAGTATGGCCATGTTGGATCGACTCCAAATCCAACCAGTCCCTCGGTACTAAAATGCCAATAACCTATATACCGAGAGTCTGGTTGTTGCGCCATCTGTTTCATTAGAACCCTCATGGCATGATAGATCATTGGGTTACTTCTTTTTGGGACTTTGTTCTGGTGTAAATAGGACTGATGGCTTAAGGAGTGGTTCTCCCAGAATCAGGCGTGCTTCATGCGGGAATCCAGTGGATGGTTGTGACATGAAGAAGAAAAGTGGCCAATACGGGTTAGTATCAGAAACACCAGAGTGGGATGATCTAGCTGTATGACTAATCATCTTTACCTCTATACCAGAGACCAATAAGGGTCAACACTAGTGACCAATACGGGTCGGCACCATCGACCAATACAGGTTAACACCAGCGACCAATACAGGTTAGTTCCAGCGACCAATACGGGTCAACATCTTGTGACCAATACGGGTCAGCATACAATGTCCTATACGTGTCAAAAGTAGTGTTACTATGGATAATATGATCTGGATTTATGACTAGTCATCCCTATCTCAGTATCCTTGAAGTTATACCGTTAGAGTGAGTGGTCTCTTTTGCTTTGTGTTTCATGATTTAGATCATGCTTGGGATATTAACTTTGTGGTATTTCTTGTAATGTTTTTCTTTGTGGATTATTGAGAGAACTTCGGGTGTATTTGGGTCCCCTGTTGAGTTGTTATACTCACCCCTACATGGGATCCACCCACACATGTGTGTCTAGTGCAGACTACTGACACTCCAAGGTAGACTTTGGAGGTTCAGGACTTGGTGGAGGTTGGTGTGACAGGAGCAGCCAAGATCCTCTTCTTCAACTTCAGACTTATAAATACTACCCTTCAGGGAGAGATCCAGGGAATATGGGACAACAGTTAACTTTCTTTTTAGTTTCTAGGGATTGTATTCTATCCCACTATTTTCATTTTACAATTTTACTTGTGGTTGTAATTTAATATCATGATTATACCTTACTTTTGTTGGTTGTTTACTTCAGTTTCCCTTTTTCAGTGTGCAGATATCTCCAAGGTAATGCCTTCCCTGTTCAGTAAAATCCTTCAGGTTTTATTCACCAACCCCTGGCCTATGGAAAGCAGGCTTGGGGTAGTCACGTCTGGGCCCCGTGGGATGGGTCATGACCTGGACTGCTTTTCATTTCCTTCTACAAAAAATTAGTAAATCATTTTTATAAAAAATGTAGTAATATAATATGGTAAAATTAAATTAAATTTTTAATTTTTAATGTAAAAATAATATTAGGGTGAATTTTTTGTATTTTAATGAGAAGCATCATTTTTGGATGAATAGTGAAAAATACTGAATTTAAATTCAAAATTGTTTTTTCATCTAATTTATTTAGATAGTTAAATTATATTTTAATTTGGTTTTAAAGTATAATTATATAAAATTTAAATAAATTAATCTAATTTAGGTTATTGGAACCAATTTCACATTGAAATTTGTCATTAAAACATATTAAAATTTTAAAAGTTTGTACTTTAAAAACCTGAATTTTCATCCTGTCTGCATAATTAAAATTTAAATTAATTTGTTCCAATTTTGTTATTAAAATTCCTAGAAATGGATTCCATATTTGGAATTAAAATAATTTTTAATGTCTAATAAGTTAAAATTATTTTGTGAGCAAAATTCATAGTAAAATTAATTGAAATTAATTACAACGATTCAGAAAAAATTAAGCTTAAAAAGGACTAAACCCTAAACTTAAGGTCCCAAATAACTTATCCACTTATCTAAAACCCATATTTTAGATATTAATAATCCATTATCCATCCATTATTTAGATTTTTTTGGTTTTTTATGTCTTTTGTTAGATAAAAACGTGGGTATATCTAACTCATTTCCAAAAATACCAAGTGAGTTATTTCTGTCCCCTATAAAAGGCCACAACATCTCCTCATTACTCACACTTCTCAAAAAACTTAGGTTCAGAGAAAATATACCCAATAAAATTAACAACATCTCTATTTTCCTCCTTGATTAATTTTTTGGGAAAAAAGTAATAAAAAGAATCTCTTTGGTGAAAACGGAACGGATTTACCCAATGAATGGGTAACATCCTCCCTCAAGCTCATTTATCTTACATTCATTCTTCCCCACTCAACTTATTCTAGGATTATACAAAAATAATTATCCAAAATATACATATATTTTATTATGCTATTGTTTTGACCTACACTTACACACATTTCAATCTAATGGGTAGCAAAAATATTTCTTATGTGTATACCATCTCACAAAACGATGATTGTTCATCCTTCCTTTACATCCTCCCATGGTGTTAATTATTATGTAAATGATGATTATATATGATATATATGATAATTATTATGTATTTATTCTTATTTAATTATTTTACTAAATATATCTTTATACATTCCATTTTTTTTAAATACGATAATTTTGTTTGAGGATGTGTGGATGACTGCCCCTCAAAGCAATGTGATTCATTCACACACTACATGTAATATATTAAAGATGGGTTTATTAAAATTATGTCTTATATATGACATAATAGTGCTTCTATAATTCTATTATATATACTTATATTTCATTTTTTTACTTTCAATGTTACAAATAAAAACAAAAACAATATACATGCATAGGTACGACCTACTGTCTCCATGAATGATGCATTCCATTTAATACTACTATATTATATAGATTATTTTAATAAAAATATAATGAATAAAATTGATAAGTATATCATGGTATAAATTATGGATATCATGATATATATATAAGGACCAACGATATAGTGAAATAAGACACTTGTGAAAAACAAAGCAGTTATTACCCGAAGTGAAACCTTCACATAGGATTGTTAACTAGTGGGTAATATAAAGTTATAATAAAACTATATATGGTATTATATATAATCATTTGGTTCTTATATAGATTTATAATAGACTTATATTTATTATATAAGGTTTTTTATGAGTGCGATGAAAGTCAAAACACAATGTAATATAATTTCATCTCACTTTTTATTTACATGAGATACATGTCATTTTCACCTTTTATATCTTATATTTGGTGTATATACTGACCATATATGTATTATATGATTATTAGAATTAAATATATTGTTATTTACATATCCATTTTATGATATTCCTTTCATGGAGTTTATGTTTCAAAATTTACCAAATTGGTAAAGTAATTTTGTCTTAATTTTTCTTCTTCGACACACATTCCATTTTATAGACCTATATTTTTATATGAGGTGTATATACAATATTTGACATGTTAAATAATGAATATAATTCTATCCATTATATTTTAAGCTTAATTTTTTTATTATATGGGTAGTATAATTCAAGGATACTAAGTGGTATTTGTTTATTGAAACAATTTCATCATTTATCAATATTTTTTATGATTATGCTTACATTGATGAAATCGTACGATACATCAATCAATATAACTAATGTATTTTATTTTCCTATGTATATTAATTATTTCATCATGTAATGGTATTATTTTTCCACTATTTAGTATATAAGATTATTAATAATGTGTATTGAAGAAAATACGACTGTTCCTTTCTCTTCGATCAAAAATATTTATTTATTCAAAACCATTTTTTCTAAAAAAAATTTTTCAATATGAATTTATATTATTTCAACTAATATTGTTTTCAAAGTATTTTGAATAGTATTTTATATGTTTTTTTAGGAAAATGGTTTCCAAAATATTTTCTAGCTTATTTTATACATTTTCAAGGAAAATGGTTTTCAAAATGTTTTTAGGATTCTTTTATAAGTTTTCAAGGGAAATGGTTTTCAAAATTTATTCAAAATTATTCTATAATTTTTCGAGGGAAATGGTTTCTGAAATTTTTTCATGATTATTCTATTAGTTTTCAATGTAATTTTTTTCAAAATCTATTCGATCATATTTTATATGTTTTAAGGGGAAAATATTTTCAAAATTATTTCCATACTTCTTTCTATGTTCCAAAGTATTTCCAAAGAAAATGATTTTCAAAAGGTTTTATGTTTTAAAAAGTATTTTCATAGAATAAAGGATATATTTTTCAAGGAAATGTTTTTAAAATAAACATCAAAATTATTTTTCATCTAAGAAGACATCAGTTGGTGTTAATTATGCATTTCTAGAAAATTATCCAAAGGTTACATTAATATCCTTTCTCTGAATGGATTATGTTTTGATGGAATGATTTTTATGAAAACACATTTTCTATTTCATAGTTTATTTGTTTATGAAACATGTTCCTCTTCTAGGGGTTATATTCTAATGAAAATGTTTTCTCTTCAATGGGTTATACAATAATGAATGCATATGAAACCTGCTTCCTTTCACAGGTTATTCCTAGTTGAAATGATTATGAAACCTATATGTTTTCCATAGGTTATGATTTGGTTAAATTTTTAGGATACCTATTTCATTTCATGGGTTATGATATGATGTTTATGAAACCCGTCCCTTTTTTGGTTCATGGTATGATTCAAGATGTATTATATTTTGGAACATGTATGTATGGTTTTATCTTGTGATGGGTGGGACCTATATCTCCCTCTAATAAATTGGGTGATAATAAATGTTTTATGAGATCAAGAGGGTACATGGTAGGGAATCACAAGACCTAAAAATGAGGGTAAAAGGTATGGAATCCTGATATGGAAAAAATAGGGCATCTTAAGTATGAAGTAAAAGGGTACATGGGTTAAAATCCCATACCTGAAACAAGATGGTACATGGGGGGCATCCCAAGCCCAAAGTAGGTACCCATGTTATTATCCATAACCTAACGTGTTGTGAATTATTTGTAATTACCCAGAATATATGATTTATATAGTTATTTTTATGCCACAAAGTTCATGCCTTATTCCTATGTTATGGATATTATATTGTTTCCCTTATGATTCATGTCTTATGAAATTCCAATCTTTATTCCATGATTCATGTTTATGATCTTTGATATGTAGTGTATGATATTCTAATGTCATGATCACATTCTTATATCCTTATTCCCATGTTTATGATTACATATCTCCCTTGTTTACCATTATTGAGAATATTAGCTCACCCCTTTTTATGTTTCCTTCCCCATGATATGAAGTTATGTATTATGTATTTTTTGTCCATGAAGGGTTCTATTCATGAAGAACCTAGTGGGAGATAATGTAGCACACTCATGTATCATTGTTTATGTTTCCATGTTTCTAAAGGAAGTACACTAATACAGTCTTTGGGAATTTATTTGTGAAATGTTTTAAGTATTACACAAAAATGATGAAATATATGTGTAATTAAGTCTAGGTTATTATACATTTGTTTCCCTGTAAATGGAATCAAAACCCATATAACTCAGATCCAAATAACCAGACATGTCATACCATTTATAGTCTTGTGACAAGGACTATTATGTTTCCTTTTAATGTCATGCTTCCATGATTAGATAAAGTTACTATTAAGGTCATGAAATCAGGACTTATTTATTATATAGTATAGATTCATATGGTAGGGAATACATGGGTCATCCCATGCTCATCACAGAAGGTGTCTTGTGTTTTAGACATAAGGCATCTTTTTCTTATCATACAAGTAATCTTATTCTCATCAAATAGGGTGTAATGTAGTTTGATGTCATATAGTAAGGAATACTTTGAGGAAAATGAATATAAAATAATGAAGTGAGACATACACTATAGAATTAATTTCCGGTTTAACCTATTATAGGATTCAGGTGATGGGATATAAAGAATTTACTGAGGAGTACTTTGAATTATTATATTCAAGTAGAACAAGATGATTATCTTCACTCATGGCACAGTGAAAAAATAAAAAATAAAATCTCAACTCAAGATGATTTATTTTACATAGATGTCTTTCTTGGATCATAGAATAATATAGGGTGGATATAGGGGTTGTACACACCACATCAGATAATTTCATTTACCTAACCTATAAATCTCTCAATATGACTAAATCATTCATTAGGATTAGTGTAAACAGTTAATGGACTCGTCCAATGGTTCTGAACAATATCCTGATAGTGATCCCAAGCAATGTTTTGGGGGTGGGGAGATATAGAGCCCATGGTGAGGACTAGTAGGAACTGAATTAGAAAAAAAAACATGTTTATATGGTTTGTTTCACACAACTCCACACTATGGTGTGCATCATTTTACTATGTCATCCAATTTTAACTGTTTTGTGAAATGTAGTAATCATGAGGCATGGATTATAAGCATGATTTTTTAAAAACACTATTCTAGATAACCATTGTGTTATTCAGAAATTAATTGGTGTAAATGTATAAACTTTGTGTGAAATTTTTTATACATTTATAATGTTGTATGAAACCATCTAAAATAGTAGCCCAATCATTAAAGGTGTATTTTAGGTTATTTCATGCATGTTCAGGATTTTTTGGTTGAACAAAGTTTGAAAAAATGAATTCTAGGAGTGAGAGTCTCCGCACTAGAATCCTAATGGTTACCTTAGAAAATTACTTTTTATGTTGTATTTATAGACATTTCGGATGTTTCATGATACATAGCCTATGTCACACAACATTTTCATGTGTCATTAAACTCTATGGTGTTGCAACAAAATACCATTTTTTAGAGGTTCGTATATGTACGAATAGAAAATCATCATATGAAATATCCTTTCTCACACCAATTAGTTTCAAAAATATTATATGTGTTTTGTGCAATGTTTGAATGTTGTATTAAATTCTATATTTTTATCTAGAATCACAAACCCCTTTTGTTTTCATAAATCTATCTTTAAAAAAATAACAGTTGATCTATAAGTCCATTTGGGATCCAAAAATAGTAATATAAATACTTTTAAAATGAATTAATCCCATAGATTTAGGTTTTAGAATATGATATTTTCTAGATGAATATTTTAAAAATAATATACATCCCCTCAAAATAGGGTCCAATGTTGATGATGTGGGAAAGGTAGGCTGAATTATGAGGTGATCCCTAAGAACAATACACTACCTTGAGTTCCATTTTTGTCTCAATATAGTTGATGAAATAATAAACTAAAATATCTTATCCCTTCTAAGTAATAAATAGTGTTAGAAATAAGTGAAAATTTAAGATTTCACACTTTCAAAAGAGTTAAGAATAATGGTGAATGGGTCAGTATTGGAATTTTACATCAATCTCGATTTGAAACCCATGTGTATTGGGACACTAGGTTATTGTATCTCCAAATGTTTTACTCCCTTGTGATGTGTAGAATATTTGAGGGTGAAACAAAGAGTTTGTTTCAATTTCACATGAGTAAGGGGAGATTTCCGATAGATAAATTGTGATATTAAGATTATATATTGATGAATTGAGGAAGGTGAGTTAAGGAAATACTATTTACAATGATAAGAATATATATTCCAAAACCATTATTCTTAATTATAAAACTTCTATGATGTGTTACATGGATGTGAGGTGATATTATTTTTTCCACACTCCATCATTGTAGTAGAGTCTTCTCAAAGATGATCTAGATGGATCCTATATGATATGTTTCATGGATGGTAGGAGAGACTATATTTTTAATGTTTCATTACCATAGTGGAGCCCATTTGGAAATAAAACAGGGATTTCAATCCAAAAAAATGGAAAAAAATGTGTTGATATAAGATCAGAAGGGCCATGAGGAGTTTCAACACTCTTAAGGTTGTACAATCATGTATTTGGGAAATTTATGGGAGTGTACCAAACCAACATAAATCAATAAAGAAAATGGGGAACACACAAATTGCATCCGGGTTAAAGACATGATATGGAAGACTAATCATGCTTCAAGTAGGAGGGTAATGGTCTCCAATGTCACTTAATTTATTTTCATATAGATTTGACCTTGGGGATTTCCTTTTAAGTACATTCATCTAGGACAATGGGTATGCCTTTTATGGTTTTTCTATAGGGACTAATAAGGTTTATATATTTTGGGGTTGTAAAACTAAGATCATGGGGTTTTGAGGTCTAAGGTAATAAATTATGGAAAATGGGGAGGCGACACTACTAGTGAAGCCCAAAACAAACATGATGAGATTGGGATGACCACAGTGGATCAAATTCCTATACAATAAATTCTACCAATGGAGAAAAGGATAACAATTGGGCCAAATATAGGTGGTTTAGGTATCACTATATTTCATTGAATGAGAATAGTGTCTTACGTAGTTTTATAATGTGACGTAGTAAGATACTAGTGTATAAAGTGATATGGTATCCTCTTAAGTAAGGATGATGAGTGAATCTTTAGTTTAAAACACTGTAAAGGTAGATGTTATAAATTTATTTTAAGGTCATTCATCTAGTATCTAATAATGCTACACAATTTAAGGTTATGTTTCCTAGAGTATGATGGGATCTCGACCCATAAATACTAGGAAACTCAATTGTGTTGGAAAATAATCCACTATAGATTTTATGCCCACATGATCAATGCTTAGTCTGAGAAACAAGAAGTAATTGGGGAGAATATGTTATACTCAACAATTCATAGTAGGTTATAAAGGGTTGTGTTTGGAATGATACATAGACCATTTGGAGAATCCTGAATAGAGGGAGGTTTGTTTGAGAGAGTCCTTGTGTGGCTGACTTACTTTTATAATGTGTGTGAGGGAATGAGGAGGGTAATGATATGGATGTTGGATTATCCATAGACAAGGTGGAATTGGAGGATGTAAATTGAGATTACTTGGACTTGTAACACAATAGAATGATAGGCGGTTTGAGGATGACTATATACCATGTTTAAATTGGATGTTACACTATCTCACTTCCAGGGATAGGGACATATAAATGTGGTTTGACCGTACACCTTGTCTTATAAAAATTGGACCCATAAAATTATCATCATAAGTCCTTCAAGGTATTTTCCCTAGATGATAGGTGAACATATTTTGTCCATCCACCATCACTGTAGGTGATGCCATTCTAATGTGGAAGTTATTCCGAATCCAAATCAAGGATGGCCCAAAGATTGTGGTTGAATTGATGGAATGTTCAGGTGGAGTTAATCACACTAATAAATACTCCAACCTACATTCATGGACATGAAAGGGGAATATCATCCAAGGAAGGGGTCAAAACCATCTCTCAATGGGGGAATCACCCATATTTTCAAGATATGGAATTTATCCCAATAGAAGGTTGTTGATCACCAAGACATTACTAGGATAGTAAAATTATAATAGAAATGGTGACCATTGATAGAGCTAGGATCTGAATTCCTAGTACTCATATACATCCCATTGGAATGGGAATAATGCTTGATGTAATTCTATTAAGTGATGTTATAGGTGACATGCATCGAAGGGGGAAGATCCCATTGAGTGAGGGCCAAAGTATTTCATCCATTTTAATTTTGGAATAGAGAATTAAACCATATAATTGTAAAATATTTCAATATGGACATTGGTCAAATAATTTAACATCATATGAGGAGGATGATAATTAGAATAAATTGTTGCAGGATTGGCTCTAGAGTTTTCATAAATTTATGGGTTATAGAAGCACAACTATTCTTTTTCCAGGGCCTAGTGGTGAATTTTGTGGTTTTTAACTATTTATATATACACCATTACTTTTTCTCAATCCATAGTTGTCACCTTTTGGGTGAAATAATTAATTTTTATTAGGTACTACTTTTGGGTTTTAGACCTAATATGAATTTTTTCTTCTTTTCTTATGAAGTTTAAGGTCGTATAAGTCAGAATAAAATTTTTAGGAGAAAAATAATTGTAATATAAGGTAATATAAACTCAATTTGAATGGGGGTAATGGGTGAAGTATCATGCAGACCTCCCTTTAGATAGTGAGCACATAGTTTATCATCATAATGCTTTCAATAGTTCAATATGAGAATCACACCTCCTTGGTATGAAATGAGGAACTATTGTTCGATAGTAAACTGGGGAGTTATTTATACATTCCATGAGTGATGGGGAATTATATAGCTAGTCCCAAGATAGGATATCCATTCATCACTACATATCCCATGAGATTGGGAATCATGTTATACATAGTTCTTGGATGTGGTACGGTAGGTGACGGACACCAAATATGGGAATATTCTCATGTAGGGACTGAAGGGGTTATATATATTAGATTAATGTTATGAGGACTCTACTATGTTGTTTAACTCTATGTGGGCATGACACTACAAAAAGATACATTTCTCTATGAAGCTCTAAATCGGATGCACACATGATATGGGTTGAAGGTAAAATAAGGCTAAAATCACACTGTTTAAGGTTTTTATGCTTGGACAATAAGGATTCTAAAAGTTTAAGTACATGGTCCATAGACCAAGGGTGTGTTTCATGTTATTTTGTACATCATAAAAGATATTTTGAACCTAATTTGAAATAATGTCCAATGAGTCATAACACCATACAAATGAATCTTAAACAAGTTTAATAATTTTTATAGTCACAAATCTTGGACCAAAAAGAATTTTTCACTTAGTAATGCCTTTTTGTATCAACCATGGTTGGTAAGAGCCTCCCAAGACTAAAAATCCCACATTATACCTACTTGGTGTAATAATTATGAAGTGATGAGTAGTATCCCCAGTCACATGGAATCACATGAAAAGGGTATGGAAAAGACTTCTTTATCGAGGTCCAATGTATTGAATTTCTTAACTATCTTTTTTTGGATTTCTGGATGGGTAATATAGTTGGTGATAAAACTCCACCTTAATAAAGGGATGTGGAAATGAATTTAATACTTAATTTCAGGATATGGACCACAAAAAAGGGGTGACCAACGGGTGTGAAAAAAATATCAACCATGTTTAGAACAAATTTCCTATAAATATTCAATCAAAGATGCGAAGAGAAAATATTGGATCAACATTTTAACTTGATTAAAACATGGGAACCATCACATATCTCAATAATTTTATTGATGTGTATTCCCTAGATTGGATGATCTTCTATTATTTCCATGAAATATCACTGTCGGGATCCTTTTCCAATTGAAAGGATGATGTGGAACCAAATTGAGGAGTTCTTGAAGTGTCGTTGTAAATATAAAAGGATTAAAGGTGATAGGATAATTCTCTAGGAGCTACACCTATGAATTCTTCTACATGGTGAATGGGAATATCAATGTGTGAGATTTGAACTAGTTCTTGAGGTGAAAGAGACATAAGACATGTCAGTGACTGGGGTGGGTGTGAGATTTTACATCCAGGTATCTCAACATTTACCATTAAAAGGTAATAAATCCATATGTAATTCTATATGTGGTCTGGTATGATACCATCCCAGATAGAAGTGGTATTATTGATTGAGGGCTGAAATATCAAACATTTTTGAGTCATGTGATGGGAATATAGACCATGTAGTTGAATGTATTATGTAAATGTTATTGAATAGGAATTTAAACATCATAAAATAATGATGAAGTTTCATATTGTTTAATTCCTTATGACAAGGATGTTTTCTGAAAATTTAGTATCATTTGACTAGAATGGGAGGTCAGTTTGATCTTACTAATGAGAATAATTCATCAAAAATATCTAATCCAACATGAGCCATCCTCAGTGTGAGAAACAAGGTAAAATGGATGGCTTCTCACTCCACATGAGTACCTAAGACGATCAGGTTTTGAATGATGTTTACACCATCGACTGAACCTGTAAAATAAATAGATCAGTTAGGCATGATACTATATGGATGATTCAATCTGAAGTCATATCAAAGGAGGGTGAAAGTGTAATATGAGGGATTCCTAAACTTCACATCATTATATAGGTTGTGTGGAGGTAACATTTTCCTTTCAAAAGATGAATTTCATAGTATTTGATGAATATATGATGATAAACACTGGCCATATTGTAAAAATGGATTAGTCTACTACATCCTCAGAAATGGGGAAAAATGAGGGGCCACCACTATCAATTTTTTCTAAACATGAGGTATGTCATGTCACTTCTAGATTTCCTTCTAGGAATGTGTCCTAGAATGAAGGTAAGCCAATTTTGGGCCACGAACCATCATATTTGGGGATCCCATTCATATATGTAATATTGTAGAGAAAATTCACTATCTAGGGACACAACATGTGGAGATGTCATGAGAACCTCAAAGAGATATTCAAGTACCCTAGGGTACACTAACATCTGTTTAAGCATATTGATGGGGTACACCATGTGTGGTTAGATATTCAAGCCTAAAAAAGGTATATAATAGGTTTGAAAAATCCCAAAAGGAACCTCATTAGAAACATATTATATAATATTTATATTCATTTATCAAGGAGAATATGAATTTCTTTTTATGTTAAATGACACAAGAAAAAATATGTTTTTTGGTTTAATATCATAAATCTTAGAGTATCTTTATCTGAGATGGGGATCACCTTGCTACATGGAATAATGTAAAAAAAATAAAAGAAAATCAAGTACCATGAATGGTCAATTATAATGATATATTGGTGTACATGACTAGGATAGGTGACTTTGGCAACACAATATATCCCAATATATGAGAATCAAGAAACATGTATTTCTGAAAGTCGGTGTGCTAGATGACCATCATAGAAGAGATAGGACTTTTGGGGAAAGGGACTATATATCATGTATTATTAAATAATTCACTGAGTACATGAGTTATTTATATTTTAAGGTCTTAAAGATCATTCATTTTTAATTTACCATTAAGGTCGTGTATGGGGGAGTATGTTTTTTAGTTTAAAGTCAAGGGACTCAAACTATGGTTGTGTAGTTTAATTTCTTGCAGTGAGGATATTAATGATGCTTTAATTATATGAGAATATAACTCGATAATTATTACTAGAAAAATAAAATAGTCTCATATTTACACATGATTCATGATCAGTGTCATAAAAAATGGGAAATTTGAAATTGATCATATCACTTAAGAGTATGTGGAAAGGGTGGAAATCACCAGGATAGGAATGGTTCATTAAAGTCTGTGAGGAGATCTATTGGAATGGGTAAATAGGGACACAAACCATTCAAGAAGGAATATATTTCTTCCCACGACATTCATATATGAATAAAATCAAGGACTAGGGGTGATGGAATTTCACATGAGAAATTAGAATTAGATTGAAGGGATAATTGTAACACAATAGAACTTGATCAAAAAATATTTTCATGTGTTGATTACTACCACTAAACATGTTTGATATGTGGATTCCACTAATATACCATGGGATATTTTACTTCTTTTATTTGTACCCTAAAATTTATGTGGATGTATTTGGCTATATTCCATCACTATAGTTGAATAGATTTGGAAATAAGGATAGTTCTCCCTGGGTGTGTTTCATGGATGGGTGGTAGGCACATTTTTCCATGTTGCATCACTGTAGGGGAGCCAATTTGGATATGGAATATCAAATATATCTAAAAATTAGCATCCGATTTTATAAGGATAATTTATCAAGAGAAACTCTATAACTCCTGAGAAACATTGACACACATTAAAAATTCCCGGATGGTGATCAGTTTTGGAGTTGTAAAATTCTATCATGGCTTATATATGGTTTATATTTTAACCCCAATAGGGACATAAGGATGAGAATATGATCATGCTACATATAGTGTAATAGTGTAATTGTGAATTCCATATATTTTAGGTCTCTATTTCATTGAAAAATTAAGGACCTTTTAAGGAGTTTTTCATGACACCAAATATGTTGTTTAATATAATTTCATGATGAAAGGATGGAGGATTTTTCTTTTAGAGTCATGCATAAAGGACTGGGAATGTTGTAAAGTCTTACCATCTTGAATCAAGGATGATCCTTTACATTTTTAAATCATGATGAGATGATGTGGTCTTATAGTTTTACATAATGTGACTAAGACATTGTTTTGTAGTTTTAATTCGTTTGACTTTGATTTTTTCATGTAGTTTTATATCATGAAATAGGATATTGTATTGTAGTTTTACAGCATGTAACTAGTACATTTTCATGAATTTTTATATCATATTACTAAGATGTTGTCATTGATGTTTACATCCTGTGTCCAGGATGGTGTGGAAAATTATTCAAAGAATAATGAACCTATCTACAAATATTTAATGGAATAATGACTCAGACTTCATCTTAATTCTTTTATAAACCTCTAAAATGAGAACTATTAATTTGTATGGTTGTCTAAGAGGAGATTTTTTTGGTAAAGGTATATCAATTGTATAAAAAATCTCAATGGTTTGGTATTATTTAGGATCTAAGGTGAATCTACAAAAAATATCCCCTAAAATATCCCTAATGAATTTGTGTATGTCCTTTAGGCCCATTCTGGTTGGATTCATGGGGTGATTTTCCATGAGAATTTTTTTGGTCTGACAAGAATGACTTATATGGGTTCTCTTCCTTGTGTATAGAACTTATATGATGTATTATAGTGGTTCCAATGGCATAGAATGTTGACCCAAAATGATTGGTGGAAATTTTGTTTCTTTATCCCTATTATATGGAAAGACATCATGGTGTAGTGTTCAGGATGTTAGTGAGTGATCTATATTTTTTAAGGGACATATGTGTTATTTAAGATAAGTTTCTTTGATCATGGAATCAACATATACCACACTTAGTGAACAACAATTACATGATAATCCTTTCATGGAACATAGATGACAACCTACCCACTTTTTGGGTAGTGATTCACCCTATCAGATTCCCATAGTTGGATTTCTAGTATAAGATTCTGTAGTGTGATGTCATTGGTCAATGGCCTAAAAAATCCTTTTGTCGAGGTGGATAGTTGAATTACCACTTGTAATGGTGTAATAGGAATTGGAGCCTATCTTCAATACAATTTAAATTTAGTTAATTGAGAGTGGGTATCAAAAAGCATTTTAATCCTATTTATCCATGGGAATGGGTATGGTTAGAGGAGACATCAAATCATATCCCTCCATTGATAGGGAGAGGGAGACCAAGATTAGGGGAATACCATATCATTCGATAGAATCATAGAGGGTTCCCCAGAGGCATTGAATCATTTTCTTAATATATAGAAGTGATGATGGAACTCAGGAGGTGTGGAAGACAATCTCACCATATGGTAGAGAGAGGGAATTTAGGAGTCGTTGATTCTTATATCATTATATGGATAGAGTGATGGAACCTAGGAGGTGAAAATGCCATTTTAAGTATAATATTATTGATCATGAATAATGACCTCCACCAGTGGTATTCCCATGGTTCTGTGATTGTAGAAACCAAAGTTAGTATATGATCAACCTACCCCAAGTTTAGTATTGATAGATCCAACATAGTGAATATTTTTTATGGTGGAAAAAAACCTTGGTGATTTTTTTTTTGAAATGGGGGCTATCAATGGATAAATATTGCCTAAATCCTTTTTCTATGTCATTTTATTCATTTCACTCAAGGAAAATATTCTCGTGACAGTTTATTGAGCTAATGGGATACGATTTTCGCCTATTTTTTAAGTTATTGGTGGCATTAATGTGGTATTATAGATTCTAGATCATCACATTCCCAATGTTACTCATCCTCTCTCACATAAATAAGTGTATATTAATATTTTTTATTCCTAGATTTAGACATACTAGACATCGTTTATATGCACATTGATAAAGGAAAGGATATTCATTTCAGGTTGACTATCTTTATATATTATGATTTTTATGGGGTTAGAGTTGATGTGCTTTCCTGGGGAGTTCTTTGCATACTTGGACTAGTTTTTAACCCTCTTTGATTATATTTATTTCAACTTTCCATTGGTCATGGGCCTCCACCAATATGGCTGATGAAGTGGGATCCATGATCCAAAAAGGATTATGGGATATCTACTTCACCTTCCTTGGATTCCTCCTTTTATATCATCTGATAATCCAATAATTCCTCATATATTTAAGTCATGTTATTTGATATCACCCTCGATGTTATCTTCTTGTGGAAATGGGTTAATTATGACGATTTCTTCCATGAAATGGAATCCACCTATGATCATAGGTGATGATAATGTTTGTTAAGTTGTACATATATATATGTTGGGTGTGATGGTAATCTATAATGTCATCCTCATTGGTATTGGAGGGAATATAATACTTGTGGCATAAATATTATCTTCTAAAACACATAAGGAATCCTATGGTATCCACAAGAAAACACATGTTCTATGCATAAGGGATCCAAGGATCATCACCCCAGATATTCAATGATAATGGAACAAGGAAAATCAATATTTTTTATGTGTGGGGAAACCATTTCTATTTACTATAGTAAACATATTATCTTCACATAAGGACTTATAGGTTATTAACTTACAATATCTCTTACTTGTCACGTGATGTTGGAACATTTCCTCATTTCCCATCACTTGAGTAGTGGATGGAGATTGTAAGATCATCATATACACTTATTAAGATCATAACCAAAGTCACCCTTGGCTCGTCTCTCAGTGGGGTTTTCTAGTATAATAAGATGGGTCATAGAATTAATACATACCAAGAGAGCTTCACATATTTAGATTCTAGTGCTAAGTATTCCACATGTGCCTATCACATATGTAAAGTAATGGGTTTAATGTCCATTGGGGATGTTTCACATATGTAGAGTCTAATATGGTCAATTCCATATATGCTCATCATGTATATATGGGAATTGGTTAAATGTCTATTGGGTAAATTTACCATATATGCTCATCATATATAAGGCATATATTTTTAATTTCTCATTGAAAATATGTGGTCCTATGGGTAACTTTGGTTTAGATGATGAGAGGTTAAATTAGAAGAATTGAACCTTATGGAGGATTCCTATGTACCATATTTAGAGATAGTGCACAACATATGTAGTTAATTTTTACATTTTAAGGCCATGTGATAGGACTGGTCCAAGTAGATTAACATCATGTAGGAAGGATACTCATATTAGAAAATTAATGATAATAGGTATTCCATGGTTGTAACGAACCAACCCGAGTAACCCTCAAAACTGGCACCTGACCTGATCCACCACAAACCTGAATGGAATTCCCAATCCCCACAAGCTAGCAACAAGAACCCAGACATCTAACAACAAACCCGATGGAATGTTTTATCAAAACCTTTAAAAACACATTGCATATATATACACATAGAAAATAAATAGATAGTGGAATTATAATAAATAAATTCCATAATTGTAAGAAGACAATAGCAATGAGGCAACTATAAATGTAGATAAAAATAAAAATAAAAATTACAAGTCCAACTTCAATAGACCCAAAACCAAACATCTACTCTATGTGATGGAATGTACAATATCCCACCATCTAACCACCAGCTATCCAACCCAGATAACACAAAACCTCACCACCTCACTACAATTCCTTGCCTTTCCATACAATGAAATACATACAAAGGTCTATGCACCACTGAAGTGGTGCATAGGGTGTGAGCTAATAGAATAAATAGTATCCCACCATGGTGTTCTATAAAAATTACATGAATAATAATTAATGTGTGATCATTTTAAATAAAACATTTCATGATAATCAGTAATGAAATTTTATATAAAACATTGTAAAAATTTTCCTTTTATCACAATTCTAAAACAAAACTAGGTATATCAATTTCAAAGCACATTTTCCACATCTAATTCATATCAAGGATAAAAAACAAATCCATGAAAAATAATATATAAGAACATGTATCAACACCAAGTATCACTATAGGTCAGACTAATAGACTACAAATACCATAATCAATCAAGTTCATGATCTGGTTCTTAAAACACAGGCCTAGGAAGAAAAGGAATACCCCATGAGTATCCCCACCAAATGCCAATATCAGTCCCCAAGAACATTGGTCATATGAAATAGAGGAAATCCCCTCGAGAAAACCTTCTAATAATCGCAACACATGGATGATTTACTCAATCTAAACCTTCCTCCTAAGTTCCAAAGGTAACCCATGTGCGGATTTTCACAATTCAATCAAATCCTTTGAAAACTATTTTAAAACCATTTCACAGTCCATTTCAATGCTTTGAAAATTTTAACGACCCAAACGTTTATCTGTAAAAATTCCCTTTTTTTAATTATTTCATATGGTATAATCACATAACAGAACATAGTTCAATCTTCATAAATGATGAATGAATGAAATAAGAAGCGTTTCTAGGACTAAAAATTATTATTTATGTGTTGGTATTTATGTAAGTCATAAATATTTAATTACAATTTTAGGAATAATTTATTAATTTAAAAGAAAATTAATTTTCATAAAATGTACTCATAAATTAATATTTTTATGTATTATTATTATAAGATAATTTTGTGATAGCTTAGTTAATTTTTCAGGTGATATAAAATCATTTATTATTTTCAAATCGGTATTTTTTTAGTAAATTATGATTTTAATTCAAAATTCAATTTTTCATATTTAGAAAATTATTTTCATAAAATGGAGTTGATATTTTAAATTCTACACATCAAAAATTGTTTGTGGTTAATTTTTTTGATTTTTTCAAATACTTGAACTTCTCATGAATAGAAAAATATGATAATTTATGATAAATGCTAAATACTTGAATTATTGAGTCATAGGTGATGTAGTTATGATGTACGTACATTATCTTGAACTCAAATGATCTAATTAATGTATTTAGTCTTAATATTAAAAACTATTTATTATCTTGATAAAAATAATAATATATTGAGTAAAATAATGAGAGAACACCCCTCTCTTCCACTATAAACACCACCCCTCACCACCTCTTCTCCTCACACCTCTCAATCCTTGAGCCTTATAAAAATTATGCACAATACTCCTCTAAAACCTATCCCCAACTTCTCGGGTATTTTGGTCTTAAAAAATACCAAAACCAATCCCCTAAATAGGTTCTTAATAATAGGTAATCAAGAGGTAAACCCATCTTACGTTTTCTTTCGATTTCATTTCAAGTTCCTTTTTTTCATTTTATTTTCCCAACACTCCCATAAAAATGGTATGAAAACACCAATATCTTACATATAAAATAATTTTATCTTGTTGATGGAATAATTATTCCTCAAACCTCTTCACCTCTTTCTTTTACATTAATAATGAAAACATCAACCATGAGGTGTGATTTACCACCTTTGTGGATGATGTGCTTTCATCTTTCAATTTCATCTTCAAGTCTAGTAATAAAACCATTTTTATGGTTGAAACAGATTATAATATATGTATTATATCATATTTAGTGTTATGGAATCATTTTTTACACATGATATTAATTTATAAATTAATATGAGTTCGTTGTGATAAAAAACTTTAAATTATGCTAAATGATTTTTTTAACGATTTATCTAATGAGTCTTTCCAAGTTCTAGAAAAAATGGTATTTTAATATTATATAAGTACATTAATAACATATTAGTTCAGTTCTTGAAAAATATCCTCATTATATGTGATTTTCCATACACACTTACAAGTAAACAAATCATAAAAACCTAGGAAACAAACACTACCTAACGATGAAATTGAATATCTTAAGCCATCCAAAAGGCCATAAATTCACTTAATAAGGTTATAATAAGTCAAATGAATTTAGAAATAGTTATTTAATTATTAATTAAGGAATTTAATTTTATTATCTAGGATATTAAGATCAAGTGAAGAACACATTCATACTTAAGGTAAGAGATTCTACCTGAACCACCATAATTCCTTTGGGTTACACTTTCTCTATTTTTTACCTAAATGAAATTATCCTTAATTTTTTTTAGATCTTATAAATGATGTGTATATGTTACAAACACATGTATCATTATACATTAATCCTTATTTTTTGTGGATATACATGTTTTTAAAAGGTTCCATGCCCAGTTCTTTCCAATAAACAAGCCTGATTTAAGGGAACTTCCTGAATTCTAACCCATTTTCAAGTGTTCACCATAATATATTTTAAAACACCATTATTTTTATAAAAAAACTCATATTATCATGAAATACTAAATTTTTTAAATTATGGTTTTATGAAAACAATTATTCCTTTTCCATTTTAAATACTCTTGAATGTTTTCCCTTTAACCTTACTAAAATGTTTTATTTTTAAAGTTTTTTAAACACTATTTTTACCTTAGTTTGACATAAAATACCATGATATATTTCTATATTCCCTTATAAATTTCAATGTATGATTTAAATCCATCATTTCATTTAAACCAATATTATATTACCTTCTTGATATTCCTTTTGACATAATTATGTTACCCAATTATTTTAATGAGAAACCCATATGTTTATGTTTGGTTTATTATGTGTTATTATTTATGTGGAAAAAATATTCATGGACATGTTATGATGGGTGAGCCCAGATAGTTCTCCATGTTATTGGGTAATGTTTATTATTATTAGATGGTGTGTGCAATAGTCATGGTGGTTAGCCTTGACTCATTCTCCTCTATGTGCAACGTTCCTTGACATGTGTTCCTCTACGTAAAACAAGCCTAAGAAATGTTTTATATTGATTAATAATTACTATGAATCCATGATTATAAAATCCCATGTTATGATTTCTTATTCTTAATCATGTTACATGACTTTTTATATCATTATGTTATTCATTCACACCAATTTGCTAAGATTTATTTTAATGTTTATTCCCTTACTGGGATTTTAATCCCATCCCTTTGATCATGTTATCCCTAGGTTATCCTATGAAGATGAAATGTATCAAAGGATGTTAGGATCTCATAATGGATGAAAAATAAATAAATGTTTTCTTTTAGTTCCATGTTTTTAGTTTTATGTACCTAGTCTTCCTAGAAACTATATATTTAGATCCATGGCTTGTTATTTGATGTTAAATTATGATTAAAATCATGTAATTATATGTGTAAAATACTAGGGTCTCTATAGTTTGTATTAGGGGAAAGATTTGTTATTTATAGAGATTAGGAATATAGAACTTTAGTAAGAAACATAGGGATAAGACTAAGTTTGAGAAAACGTCTATAAATTTTGTTAAGTATGGAGTAAGTGTTTTATCATGAAAATACATCCATATCTGGATACTACAAGTGGATGTGGTTCTAGAACAAATGTAACATGGAGTAACAACTTCGAAAAGGGGTTTTGAGCCTAACTTGGGGTAACCTGGTATAGGTAAATGTGCTTTACTGCACACCTAGTTTGAAACCCTAGGGGGATATGATTTGCTAAATTCATAAGGTCATTAAAAAAAATTATTAAGGGAAGATAGAAAATGCCCATAAGAATATATTTTTTGAAACAGATCCTCGATAACCTCAATTTAAACCCAAGGAATCACAATTTAGGATAAGATTTTCCTTTAATAGTTTATCCTTTTATGCTTAAAGTTTACTTTTTATGCTTCTTATCATTGTATTAAAGACCCATAATTGCACTTTTTTTCTTATTTAATGTTGTGAAATATGATAAAATATTCCAACAATCAATATGACCGGAAATTTGATGATTTCCCAAATGGTGTTCTAAATATGATGGAAACAGGTGCTCAAAAGTTCATGATAATACATTCTCAACTGGCTTAAATTTATAAATAATAACTTAAATCATGTAAAACTTCATCCTTCTCTAAGGAAATAAAAATTTTACATTGAATACTTCATGAGGAAGAAGACCCCCATGTTTAGTGGATCTTCTGATCCCCTACTCATAGAACAATGGACTAAATCCATTCAAAATATATTTTTTGTCTTCTATTACTAGGAAGAATAGAAATTTGTGCTGGAAGTCTATCATTTTTATGGGGAATCTTATTAGTAGTTTAAACTCATAAAAAATATGAAGTCTAATTGGGAAATTAATTCCATGGATTGGGAGTAATTCAAGAAAATGTTTTTCAATAAATATTTTCCCCAAACCATCCATATCAAGATGGAAAAAGAGTTCCTCACACTTCAGTAGAAGGAAGATGAGTCTATCAGGGCATATGAAAAAAAATTTAAAAATATTGCAACATATGACTCAGACTTTTTCATGAACATTAAAATCAAGGTGGGTCACTTATTTATAAAACTAAAGGCTGATTCTATAAAAATAATTGGTGATTTGAGACTTAAATAGTTTTTAGGGTATTTTTCATTATGCCCTTAAGGTTGAAATTGAGATTGAAGACTCTCAATGGTGTTGTGGGCCTAGTGAAGAAAAGTGAAAAATGGAGTCTAACAAGGGTGGATCTGCAAATAAATCTTATGATGGAAAGAAGACTGAATATCCCACATGTCAAAATTGTGGGAAGAAGTATCCTAGGAACATTCTAAAGAGAACTATGAGATTCTTCAAAGGTGGAAGAGTGGGGCATCAGGATAAGAACTAGAGAAGGGATATGAAGAATCCCATTAACATGGAAGAAGATAGGAAGGTTAATATAAACTCTCAACTAGTAGTGCATTGTTTCAACTACAAGGAACATGGGTATTTTTTAAATCATTGCCCTAAGACTAGGTGTTTCATAGCAAATCAACAACAACCTCCAAAGAAAAAATGAATGGATTATTCTATCATACTTGATGATGTAGAGCCATACAATGTTGTGGTCACATGTATGATGGTTGTTCATTAATGAATAGAGAACATACTATTTTATTCTAGTTCTATGACTTCTTTCATATATTATATGTTTAGTAGAACTACTTAAACACTGCCTCAAAATTTTGAGGTTGAGTTATCTATGAGAACATCTAATGGGGAAATTATTGCATCAAATGTACATAAATCCTCCAAGGTTAATGTTTGTGGACTGAACCTCCTAGAAAATATTGTCTTACTTCTTTTGGTGTATTTTGAATCTATTTTGGGAATTGATTTACTATATTTATAAAAATCCAACATCTACTTTCAGGAAAGGGAGATCACTCTTCACATCCTGATGCATCCTATAACTCTTTAAAAGTTTAAGTACAAAGATGAATCACCTTCTAAATAATAATCTCAAGTGTGGTTATTACTAACTTATGAGAAATCATATATCACTCAAATGATTGAGACAATGGAGATGATAATTTTTAAATACATTCTTATCGTGAGGGATTACACTAATGTATTCCCTAAAGACTTTTCTAGTCTTTTTCTTGATTGAGAGGTTGATTTGTCAATTAAAATTACTATAGGATATCTCCATATATCAAAGAAACCTTATAGAATGGAAAATATTGATCTAGATGAACTAAATAATCAGTTACAGAAGAATCAACACAAGGGTTTTATATGCCTGAGTTCTTTACCATTGGGTGTGCTTATCCTCTTCGTCAAGAAGAAGGACGAATCAATGCACCTATTCATGGATTATCATGAGATCATTAAAATCATGATAAAAAAAAATCCCATTCCAAAAATAGATGAATTTATCAATCAGCTATGTGAGGCTAGTTATTTCTATAAGGTGGACCTTCAGTTGGGATATCCCCAATTAAAGGTGATTCAAGAAGATATTCCCAAGATTGCCTTTAGAATGACATATGGAAACAATGAGTTCATATTGACGCCCTTTGGACTCAGTAATGCTCCAGTAATTTTCATGGATTTAATGAATATAGTCTTTAGAGATTACCTCAAAAAAATTGTGGTAGACTTTATCGATAATATTCTGATATACTCCACGAGCAATGAGGAACATGAGGAGCATTTGAATACTATGCTGAAGAATTTTTAAAGGGGGAAAATATATGAAAAGTATAGTAAATGTGAGTTCTATTTGGTGGAGGTATCATTATTGGGGCTTATTATCAGCATTAAATAAATATATTTGGATCCTTCTAAGATAAAGTCAATCAAAGAGTGGCCCAAGTCAACATATGTAACGGAGATCCACAAATTTCTTGTTCTATCTAGGTATTATAAAAAATTTGTTAATAAATTTTAATTATTTTGAAACAAAATATCAAATCTGACACATATGGGAGTAAAGTTTTTTTGGACTCAATAAATTTAGGAAAGTTATAAGGTGCTCAGAGAGAGGCTTATCATTACACCAGTACTCACACTCCTAACAAGTGGAGAACTCTTTGTGGTATACAATGATAATTAAAAGAAAGGATTAGGTTTTTTACTAATGAAAAAAGATAAATTGATATCCTATGCCTCAATGAAGTTTAAAATTCATAAGAAAAACTATCCTTTACATGATCTATATTTGGAAACTATGATCTTTTCATTGAACATCTTACGACATTATCTATATGGGGAGAAGTGTGAGATCTATACTGATCACAAGAGTATAAAATATATATTCACATAGAAGGAGATCAATAATCACCAATGAATATGGTTAGAGATCATCAAGGATTATGACTGTCCAGTCAACTACCATCCTGTTAAGGAAAACAAGGTAGAGTATTCTCTAAGTAGAAAGGATCCTACATCGTTATCAATGATGAGAATTGAGAAGGATCCAATCTTATTAATATTACAAAGGATAGTAATGGGAATAATTAAGGCAAGAACACCATCAATCCTTTCTCAAATGATTTCTTTAAAATCCATTATAGAGAAAATAATGGATTCTCAAAGAAATGATGTGGAAATTTAGAAAATTATGAAAGCTACCTAAAATTAGAAATACTACAAGTTTAAGATCAGTGAGGATGGAGTCATAATATTTAGGTCACAACTATGTGTACCATCAAATCCATAGATAAATAAAGAGATTCTGAATGATGCACATAACTCAACCATCACTATTCACACAGGGAGAAAAAAGATGTATCGAGATCTCTAACAAAACTTTTATTGGGACAATATGAAAAAGGATATCACTAAATATACATCAAAGTGCTAGGTATGTCAGCAAGTGAAGGTTTAAAGGTAAAATTATAAAGGGATGATGACAACATTACCCATACAAATATGGGAAGGAGACAAAATCACCTTGTAGTTTGTCACTAGACTTCCAAACATATCCAAAGGAAACAATTCTATATGGGTTATTGTGGAACGTCTTACAAAGAAATCTCACTTTATTGAAACTTGAGAGGACTTATCACCGGATCAAATTGCATGGATATATTTCAAAGAACTTCTAGGGCTATATGGAGTTCCACTATCTATTTTATCCGACCATGATCCGAAATTGACCTCCAAGTTATGAAAAAGTCTCTAACATGCTCTAACAACTGAGCTAAACTTTTTTACAGACTATTATCCTCAAACTGATAGCCAATATGTGTAGATTATTTAGACACTTAAAGATATGTTGATATCATGTTCTATTGACTTGAATGAAGTATGAAACCAACATCTTCCACTTATAGAATTCTCATACAACAATAGTTTCCACTCGAGCATCCAAATGGATCCATATGAAGCCCTTTATGGGAAAAGGTGCAAAACACTAGTGTGCTGGGATTAAGTTAGTGAACGTAAGATGCTAGTACCTGAAATGGTTGAATATTTATTGTAGAAGGTGAAAACCATTCAACATCACATTAGGGAAACTAAAAGTCGAAAAAATATCTGTGTAGACAATAATCAATTTGACTTGGAGTATAATGTTGGAGACATGGTATTCTTTCGCATGTCTCTATGGGAGAGGATCATGAGATTCAGGAAGAAAGGGAAGCCACGTCCCTAATACATCTCCCCCTTCAAGATCCTTGATCGTGTTGGAGCTGTGGAATATTGACTACCACTTCCACCAACCATGTCTAAAGTATAATTTTAATTCCACACATACCTCTTAAATATGTACATACTGAACCCCTAACATGTACTGACATTAGTGGTGGTATAGTTAGAGAATGAAATTACTTACGAGGAGCATCTAGTAAAGATCTTGGATCATAGAGATAAAGTTATATGAAACAAGACTACTTACATGGTCAAAGTACTTTGGGAGAACCATATGTATGAAGAGGCAACATGGGAACCAGATAAAGCAATGAAATAGAATTACCCACACCTGTTTTCAACTTAGAATGTAAAATGAAATTTTGAGGGAGAAATTTAATAAGGGGGAAGAATGTAACAACCCAAAGTTTTATCTATAAAAATTCCCTTATAATTATTTCATATGGTATAAACACATAATATAACACATTACAAGCATTATAAATGATGAAAAAAGGAAATAAGAAGCGCTAATAGGAGTTAAGGAACCTATACGGATGAACTAGTAACTTCACAATTAGAATAGTAAGGCGAACATTATGAATAGTAAACCATCCAATTGAATGTTAACCTCACCAATGAAAGTATGAATAAAATTTATGCATCTCACAAGTTAAAATATGATATAATTAGATCATAGTATAAGTAAATAAATATTTTAAAAATTATTAATTATTTTTTGGAATTTTTGTAAGTCATAAATATTAATTACAATTTTATGACTAATTTATTTATTTAAAATAAAATTTATATACATAAAATGTAATCATAAATTAATATTTTGATATGCTAGGATTATAATATAATTTTATGAGATCTTATTTAACTTTTAATGTGATATAAAATCAGTTATACTTTTAAAATTTGTATTTTTGGAGTAAATTATGACTTTAATTAAAACTTAAATTTCTCATATTTAGAAGTTTTTTTCATAAAATGGAGTTAATTGTGAATTCTACATGTAAAAAAATGGTCAGGGTTATTTTTTTTATTTTTCTGAAATACTTTAATTTTTTGTGAATAGTAAAATATGATAATTTAGGATAAATGCTAAATACTTGAATTATGGAGTCATAGGTGATTTAATGCCAATTTAGTCCCAATATCTCTAACTCAAATGATCTAATTGTTGTATCTAGTCTCAATAGTCAACACTATTGATTTTCTTGAGCAAAATAATAAAATATTGAGTAAAATAATGTGAAAATACACCTCTCTTCCACTATAAATACCACCCCTCACCACCCCTTCTCCTCACACGTCTCAAGAATTTAGCATTGTAAAAATTATTCCCACTACTCTTCCCAAACATCTTACTCATATCTCAGAGGTTTTGGTCATAAAAAAGACGTAAACCAAACCCCTAAAGAGGTTCTCAAGAAGAAGGAATCAAGAGGTAAAACCCTCTTTCATTTTCTTCCAATTTCTTTTCAAGTTCCTTTCTATTCATTTTCACTCATCAACTCCCCTCATCAAAATGGCATGAAAACTATAGTATCTTACATATAATATAATTTTATATTGTTTATGGAATAATCTTCATCAAATTTCTTCTTCTCCCTCTTTTACATTAAGAATGAAAACATTATCCGAGAGGTGCCGCTTTACCACCTTCACGGATGACGTGCTTTCACAATTCAATTACATCTTCAAGTCTGGTCATGAAACCATTTTTATGGTTTAACTAGATTATAATATATATATATATTATATCATATATACTATTTGAGAATCGTTTTTCACACATTATATTAATTTATAAAACAATATGACATTGGTGTGACAAAAATGTTAAATTAATCTAAAGGATTATCATTAATGGTATATCTAATGAATCACCCTCAATTATTAAAAATGATATTATAATATTATTTAAGTTCATTAATAACATATAATTTTATTTCTATATAACTATTCTCATTCTACATGATTTTACATACACATATATAAGTAAATGATCTTGAAAACCATGGACACTAATGCTCTTAAATTGTGAAATTGAACATATTAACCCATAAAAAGGTCATAAATGAAATTAATAAGGTTATAAAACATAAAATAAATGTATAAAGGGTTCTGGAATTATTAATTATTGAATTTAACTATATTATCTTGTACATTTAGATCAAGTGAAGAACACCTTCAGACTTAAGGTATGAGATTTTACCTGAACCTCCATTATTCCTTCAGGTTACACTTTCTCTCTATTTTACCCAAATGAAATTATCCTTTAGTTTTATGTAAATATTCTAAATTATGTTTATATTTTCCAAAATCATATATCATTATGTATTAATCCTTCTTTTTTAGGGATATACACGTTTTTAAAAGGATCCTTACCCAATACTTCCCGTTAAGAAAGATTGATTTATGGGAACTTCCCAAATTCTAAGCCATTTTAATGTGTCCTCTATAATCAATTTTAAGAATAAAAAAAATTATAAAATCACTCATTTTATAATGAAGAAAATCCTTGGTTCAATTCATGTTTTATACAAACAATTATTCCTTTTCCATTTTAAAGAATTTAGAATGTTTTCCCTTAAAGCGTACTAAAATGTTTTATTAAAAATGTTTCCTACAAAATATTTTCACTTCAGTTTGACATAAATTATCATGATATATACCTATATTCCCTTATTAATGTCCATGTATTATTTAAATACATCCTTACATGGAAACCACTATGTTATTCCCCTTTTATATGCTTTTTGAAAAAAAATATAATAACCAATTATTAACATGGGTAACCCCTATGTTTATGTTTCATTACTTATGTATGATTATTTTTGTGGAAAAATATTCATGAACATGTTATAATGGGTGAGCCCATATATTTCTCCAATTTATTGGGTAATTTTTAGTGTCATGAGACTTTATGTGCAACGGTCTTAGTGGTTATCCTTAACTCAAGATCCTCTATGTGCAATGAGCCTTAAATCATGCTCCTCTATGTGAAATGAACCATGAATCGTGCTAATGTAATATTTGATGTTGCTACAAAATTATTATGAAAATATTATTATATGATCCCATGTTATGATTCCTTATTCTTAATAATGTTTCATGCCTTTTTATATCATTTTGTTATGCCTTCTAACCCATGTGATAAGCTTTATTTTAATGTTTATTCCCTTATTGGGATTTTTAGCTAATCCCTTTATTCTGGTTATCCCTAGCTTATCCTATATAGATGTAAGGTTTAAAAGGAATTTAGGAGATCATAATGGATGATAAATAAAAAAATGTTTTATTTTAGTTCCACGTTTTCAGTTTTATGTACCTAGTCTTCCAAGACACTAGACTTCGTGATCTTTGTCCAGTAATTTTATGTTATATCATGATTAAAATCTTGTAATGATATGTGTAAAAGACTAGGTTCACTATAAAAATTTAATTTTCTTCCAATTTATAAATAATAAGGTAAACCTGATTTTTGTTTAAAAACTCTTTCAACAAAAAAAATCATGCCAATTCCATATAGAAATAAATTTGTAAAGAAAGGACAACAAGGTTCATCAACATAGCTTAGAGACATAACCCCCACATCAAAACTCGATTCGCACACTCCCACAAAATATCCACAAAAAAAGAAAAACCAAAAACATCTACAAAGTACCTAGAATCAAATATCCATCCCAATATTTATCCAATTGAGAAAATAAGGGGTCGAAGGAAAAGAGGAAACACACATACCTCAAGAAAAAATGCTTATCAGACCACGACCAACAAAGTAATGGAATTTGAAACGAGATAACATAATGGATTCAGAAGAAAACATGAAGAAACACTAACTTAGAACAAAATATCTGACAACACAACCTGAGGCCTCTACCACACTAAATGGCAATGAAGAAGTAGAAATATCACTTACCCGAAGAGATGTACTAATACCACAATGAAGATCGAACGTGAATCAGATTGTTCTAGAATATGTGGAGTCACCAAAAATTTTTAATTTCTTTGGTTTGAGGTCAATGAATTTTGGAGAATAATGGGAAGAGAGGTATCTGAATGCTTGTTTTAAAAACTATATGTGGGTCATTACATGACATGTTACTCGGTTACACATTGTGTAACCATTAAAGTCCCTCATAAACCAGAAAACCCATTGCCTTGGATTTAAATATGCTATTTAAAACATTCAGGGCAGGAAACATCTATTCATGTTGTGTAACATTTCACATCATGAATTATTTCACAACTTGCATCTACCAACTCTTACAAGTTGTGTAACCTAGATACACGGCATAAAATCTTCCTATATCCTACATAAAAAGCTAGTTAAGGCTGAGAGTCCAAAAAATCTCTAACATCACCATTATAGGTATCCTCCCAATTCCTTATGATATCTATAAAGACAATTAGAAAAGGAAAAACACATAAATGTTAAAGGCATAATCGATAGATCGGTAACAGGATGTTACCAAATTCCCACCATAAAGACTTTCCATCCCTAGGAAGTCATGTGAAAGATGTAATTATTCAAAAAAAGATGAGGCCACTACTCTCTAACCATCAACTAGAATTCCCAAGTCTCGTGAGAATCTAATTTTTATTTCCATAGTACTCTGAAAAATAGAAAACATTTTGCACACAAGACTTTTACTTTAGAGTCAAAGATCTCAACTGGTTTCTCCAAAATAAAAACATCTAGATCTAACTCAATTTCTTCCCAACTTAGAAATTGATCAGGATCAATATGGTACTTCCTATGCTGATATATGTAGAAAACATAATGAATACATGGAAACTAAACCATAAATGAAAACTGATAATTATCATACCCTAGCCACTCAGTTACCTCAATTGGTCCAACATATCTCAGAGCCAACATTCCCTATTTTCCTAGTCAACGGTGTCCCAACTGAGGAGAAACATTCAAGAAAACCCAGTCACTAATGGAAAAAATACAATGGATGATATCACCAATCTGCATATGATTTTCGTTGACTTTGGGATATAACCGGATGTTGATGTACATCTATAATCCATGTCTACATATCTTGGACCAAACGTGGTCTAACTAAATATGTTTCTCCCACCTCCTCCCAACAAAGAGGTTACCTGCACGGGCGACCATAAAATGCCTCGAAGGGATCCATTATTATTAAAGAATGATAACTATTTTTATAAAAAAAACAACTATTACTACATGGATATCCCAAGATCAATCTTAATCTAAGACATAGGGATGAAGTATATCCTACAAGTTTTGAATCACATGCTTTGTCTGACAGTCTGTATGTAGATAATAAGTTGTGCTCAACTTGTTCTGAGTTACCATTACCTCTTGAAGACACCTCCAGAACCTCGATGTAAACCTAGGGTCCCTATCTGAATCAATGATATAAAAAATCCCATGTACCCTCTAAATCTCCTACACATACAGATTTTCCAGATATTCAACCTTAATGGTGTCCCTGATCGGAATGAAATGGGCAGACTTCAACTGATGAATGACTTCCCAGATAGAATTTTTCCCTTGGGGTGTCCATTTTAATACAATAAAAAATACATGGATATCTTTTCCCATTTCCAAACCAGAACTGGGAGAGGTTAAAGAAAATAATAGGGTTATCAATTGTACTATTATTATCTATTGGTTAGTGTAATAACTAGACACATAATCTAAAGTGCCACACTTCATACCTAGCCACCAGAATCATTATCTCATGTCATAACACATCTTTTTAGTGACTAGATGTATGAATTCCAAAGAGATATAAAAATTAAACAAGAATAAACTCCTCATAGATGGTAGGATGACAACCAGCTTCCCAAGGTGGAGTATACCATATAAAGATAGAGACGAACCTGAAATGGTCTCCCCACCATAGTGGCTTTCAAAATTTTTTATAAACTCAACATCCTACTTCTAAATTTACAAAACAGACTCTAGGAGAGATTAATATTACAAAAAACTAGTCAGAACCATACAAGAAACATCCTCCTGGGCACCTATGTGCAACTGAGTGAAAATTCTCATATGGTTCCACTCCTCCTTGAATTATATATTAGCCTAAAATGCTACTTTTCTACTAAAAGAGTCCCAAACAACATTCCCTTTCCTTGGGGTCTAAGCAATATCAAATTAAAATGTTTAAAGGTATTATATCCATATTCTCAACTAAAGATTCAAGTCTTTCTAAGAAAAGATATAACTCAAAAATTTATGATCAAAAAAGACTATTAACCTCTCTCCAATAAAATAATGGCACCAACATTTAACAACATGTATAACTATAGAAAGCTCTAAATCATGAGTGGTATAATTCTTCTGATATAGTCGAAGATGATGATAGTTGTAAGCTACCAAATGGTCATCCATTATAAGCATGCATCCCAAACTAGCACCAAAATAATCACAAAATACCATGTACCCCTACCATGATCAGGTAAGATAAGAATATGAGTCGATGTCAAAATTCATTTTAGTTCCTCAAAAGAAGATTGACTATTTGCATCCCATGTGAATTTTACCTCATTCTTTGTAAGATAATTTAATGTTGATGTTGTATTAGTGAAATTATTAACAAACCGTCATTTTTATCTAACATGACCAAGGAAGATATGAATTTCAAAGACATTCTATGGTTCCTTCCATGAAAAAACAACCTTCCCCTTCTTTGGATCAACTGATAGGCCATGTTCGGAAACTTTTTTCCCTAGAAACTTCACTTCATGAATCTAGAAACTAAATTTTGAAATATTTTCATATAAATGGAGGCTCCATAGAATTTCTAGAACCAAACTCAGATGATACTCATTCTCACACGTGAATTTTTAATAGTCTGTAATATCATCCACAAATACTAAAAAAAAGTATTAATTTATTGATGGAATATTAGATTAATAAAATCCATAAAAACTATAGGAGAATTAGTCTTTCCAAAATGAATCACAAGATATTTATATTGGCCATACCTAATTCTAAAAGCTTTCTTCAGTATATCAAGCTCCTGAACTCTATGTTGATGATAACCCAATAGAAGATCCATCTTCCAGAACCATTTCCCCCCTTTAACTAATCAACCAAATCATCCACACTAGGAAAATAATATTTATTCTTAATTATTACTCAGTTCAACTTCTGATAGACCATATACAAAGGATCTAATGAGCACAAGTAATAGGAAATAACCCCTAGGCACTAGCTAGCTGTGGGTCCCAGGTACCTCGTATCTCGGTGCGAGTAACCACAAAAAATATATGTTCTCATGCACGAGCCACTAGTAGGGATCATACCCATAACCTAGTGGTCCCTAATCATCATCATCATTGTTTAGTTAGAGTTGTAAGCGTCAATATTGCTAAGTGAAACTGAGTTCAAACCCCACGGATTCACTTGCATACTAGTACACGTCCACCCACCTAGATACCCGGGTTTTCCCTTTGTGCTCAATAAGTTCAACAATCCAAGAAGTATAGTTTTCACATGAAAATATCACTTCCAAATCACACATTAACCAAACAGCCCCATGTACATCACACAAGTCAAATCAGCACTTTACCTTCCAAAAACCAACATTAGGTGAACACACTCACCCAAACAGTACATATACACCCTTTCCCAACTTTGTTTAACCAAATAAAACATTTTCAATTTTTATAAAACAAACCCAAGAGGTATAACCATTTTTTGCACACTAAACCCATTTCAAACCCCTCATTCAAAACCAAAATCATAACAATAACAATCCAAAACAGAATTTTCAGCCCTAAAACAATTATTAAAGCACCCCCAAATGTTATAAAAATACATCAAATTATACCACAAAGATACACATGAAAAACACACGTTTTCATAAATCACCTTCAAAACGTACAACACGGTTTTACACCTTAAACTCATTCAAAAAACCTTTTTTCAAGGCCCACATGACAATAAGGAATTAACAAAACAGAATTGGTAGCCCCTTTCAAGACTAATAAATCACTTTCATATGTTATAAACTAAACCCAAACATTACCCCAAGAGTCACACATGAAAAGTACCCAATTTCAAGCTAAAATACAACTAAAAATTAAATGTTTAACCAAATTCATCAAAAACAGTTTTCAAACCACACAAAACAGATTATAAACATACTAAATTAATAAACCAAGCAATCTAACTCATCATAAAATGGTTACACATGGAATCACCTACCTTTTGAGTCGAAACCCTCAAAACATGGTGCGAAACATTAAGCGTACCACCGCCACACCACAAGGAAAACAAATCCAGACCTAGACCACCAAAAATTGACCCAAAAGATACCAAATCAGACCTTAGGATCTAATCCCAACTTGTGGACATGAGGAAATTCAATAAAGAGCAATAAAAACTAAAAGAGGATGGAAAGAACCAAGAAGGAATTCCCTTACTTGAAATATCATGAAGAAATCAGCCCCAATGCACCAATATATGAATCTCCAAGTACCCAAAACTGATATGGAGGTCCGAAGTAGTCATATTAGGTCATGTGGGGACTGAAATGGGGGGGAAAGGATAAAAATTGAAGGAGTTATGAAAGATTCATTTTACCTCATCAAATCTGGTCGATTTGAGAAATATTGAGAAAGATCGTCCAACTCCGCGGGGTATATGAGCTCCAAATAGGAAAACTAGATACAGGGGGTGAGGCTGAGGTTTTTGTCTTAGATTGGGAGGTTGAATCACCGAAAAACAGTAAAAACGAATGAGATATTGAAATTTTAAAAAACTAATTTAAAGCAGGAAATGGGCTTACGGGCAGGCCCATTCCCTTAAATAAAAACCCAAATCCATCATGATTTGGGATTTCTATGTGGTTAAAAGGGATATAGTGATTTTAATATATTATATTATGCCAATTGGGAAGTGGAATGAGTATAAAATAGTAAAAATTGAAGGAGTTATAGAAGAATCAAAATTTGTTTTTAAATCTGGATTTGGGCTCACGGTTTGGCCCAAATTTTCAAAACCCACCATTTTCACCAAAATGAGTTGTAAACCCCCAAAAAAAATCGGGAATGGAAATTAAATGAGTAATGAATTTTAAAAAAAAAGTCATGGGTGTGACAATTCTCCCCACCATAAAACTTTTCGCCCTCGGAAAGCCACATCACGGACATAGCAAAAACCAAACCTAACCGAAAGGCATAAATGGACTCCTTAGCTAAGCTTCGCCCCCAAAGGTCAAAACACCTCCAGTAATCAATTAAGGAAGGAATACTTCAAAACCAAAACATACACCTCATTACTGAAATTATCAAGCACATTCAGGATTTATCCTAAAATAAAACTCCTCAAACACTATCTGAACAAGGCTCAAGAAATTTACCCAAACAAACAAGAACATCGAACAAGGTTACACTTACCTTGATATAACTAAACCATTGGGAAATCTCCAATCCCAACGTTTACTCAAGGAAGATGTATGTGGTTATATATCTCCGAATGAGACTACCCACATCCAATCCAAGACCAAGTACAAAAGTGAGTTACTGGTACATGGATACACAAATGGGCTCCCCAACCATAAGAGACAACTTAAATTTTTTTCCGAGAAAGAATCAAGACACTAACAGGGGAGCCCCGAACAAACTCCCCAATACAAGGGGTAGAATCCCATTAGGAATTTTCAAAATAATATACATGAGACTCATAGTGGTTCTCCCCACAATAAGAACCATCCATCTTAACTGACCAATATGGGCCGACATAGAAAAACCCCAAAACTTAAAGAGTTGGGACGACAACACGGTTAGCCCACATAGTTTGGGAAACGAAGTGCTAACCATGTGAATCCTTATACCTACATGGTTTTCTAGGGAATGGTTACTAATAAGTGTTCACTCAACATGTCTAGAACTATCTAAAACCTTTCCCCTGAACCCAAAGGAAACCAAAAAGGAAAAGAAATTCATTGGGAGATAACATGGGGATGAGGCCCTCCACCTCTTTCCACCGAACGGGAACAAATGAAGCAAGATGACAACACCAAATGTTTAAACTATTCCCATCTCTCATACTAATAATAGTTCTTTGTTCAAGGTTAAAAAATACCCTGGGATTTCCTCTGACTATGTGTCAGCTTCTCTCCGGGACCTATGGCTGGAGCTGGAATGATTGAAGCATCTTTGGCCTCGGAGTTAGGATTTGGAAACCACCGAATAGAATTTCTTCTTCTGATGCTACAAGCAACTACACACAATCTGATATGGGTTCAACCAGACATAACACACTCCAGAACTCACTTTACCTTAACTTTTAAATTCACTGAAATAAGGGTTTGGAGGATGCACTCACATCACACCATGCTTCTTCGGGTGAGAAACAACAGAAATAAAGGACACATATAAACACCTTCCTCTAAAATAGAGGATGTCGAGATCTACCAAAAGGAAAAACAGTTTTGAAAAAAATAGACTCACATAATATTATACAACTTCACCTTTACAATAAAACGAGCACGTGACATCACATCACGTCACCTAACAAGACCAAAGCGACTGAGATAAATAATACAAGGAGGGGGGCCTTATACAACATCACCAAATATCACAGCATTCCAGAAAGTGTCCATAACAGCCTCTCATGTCCAGATTTCCCACACTGGTGGTTTAACATAAATCCCTTCTACGAAGAGACTATGAAGGACTTAGAGGCCCTCTTAGACACTATCCATACTGACAACCCCAGACAACTTTCACCTTCAACGAATTAGGTAGCTTAAGAAACTAAGGTCTCTTTCAACCATCCATGAGCACTCTTACGCGACAAGAGGATCTGAAAAAAACCAATAAAGTAAATGGTGTAGACTCATTCTACAAATCTCAAGAAAAGATTCGTTACATTGATCAACTGGAGGATATTTCAATGGTGAAACAATCCACATTGCACTTCAGTTGTGCACTAAATCTTAATGGGGGCGCACCATATCCAATGAGAGAACCCAAGGACCCAACCAAGCTAGTACATTGGTAAAAACATGCAACAAAACAGATCCAAACTCATTAATGGAACCATCTTAATTGTGTCCCGAAACATATATCATTGGAGACTACTAACCGGACCTTTTACCCAGCTTTCCGACCAAACACATACCCAAAAAAAACAGTTCGAATAGGAGGGGTTCTTGGACTCAAAACATCCCACAACATCAGCATTTTCAAAAACCCATAATAAAAACCATCCCAAACTATTCATCAAGAAAACATGTTTTTCTTTAAAACCATTTCTGAAAAAAAAAACGGTTCAGCGGTGAGCGTATCCACCAATGGTACCCCATGGGCCTCACACATGCATGTTTTTGTGCCACACCAGGCACCCTCCTCATATCTGTCCTGACACTCATCCAGTCATTCCATCTACCATCTATCATCCCATATAACCCCATGCATGTGGTCACTCATGGAAATACCAAATTTCAATGCACTGATTCTTTCCACTTTTCAAAACCAAAACGGTCACCCAACACATCATTCTTATCAAAACCGCTAACCAGGAGGTCGAACCCAAATTACCGCATTAAAAAAAACTTTTCAGAAAGGCACAATCGTTCCAATGAAAACTCACATTCAAGTTATTTACTTAAATTTTAAAAGACCTCATCCCATTAAAAAAACCTTTTAATAGTTTAGAAAACTCTAATGGGAACACTTTTTCAAAACCAACTTCAATATAGTTTCTTCTTTCAAAAAAGGTGTAAGAACACAATTTTCCATTTCAAAATAATTCTGAATATTCAGTTCCACCATTTCATAAATCAAACCATTCCATATTATTTGAAAATCATTTCACAAAAACATTACACTTCCTAAAACCAAGTCACTTTAAAACCAAAGTTCCAAGATTTCAAAACTAAAGAACACCAGACAATGCGAGAGGAAACTAGTTTCAGTGGGTGACTTGGACATATGGTTGGCGGCCATATTCCAATCAATTCACTGTCACAGAGAGTGTTCTAGGGAATATCCTCAACTCCACATGGCTTGCCAGACCCTGCGAGCTCATTGAGACCATTAACCCAACTCTCTTTTCATTTCCCCTAATCATCATCAAACCAAGAAAACCAAAAGACATAGACAAATCCCAACTTCCCCTGGCGACTTGAATCCTAAAATGAGGTGTGGTGATCAATCACACTACCCATAACCAGAATTCCATGTCCCAACAATCATAACACTATACTATCCTGACTATTTCCCAAATAATATGACTCCAATGGAGCGAACCTCCTCTGATACCATTTTGTCACGAACCGAATCTGGACGCCGCCAAAACCGGCACCAAACCCAGACCGTGACAAGTCCCGAAGGGAATTCCCGATCCCCATGGGCTAGCACAAGTGCCCGGGTATCATAAAATGATAATTGGGAATGATTTACCCGAGTTTATAAACTTAAAACGACAAAAGAATCCAATGAAATGAATCTGGATTTTTCAAACCAAATAATCTTTTTCAAAAATTCAGAACTGAATTGCACAATTTTAAACAATTTTTAAAGAACATCACAAAGGTACAAACCCAAGAAAATACAGCCGAAGAACCTCCATATGTAAAGAGGCACTGCCCTCAAGCCATCTCCACGACACTGCATCCCAATGGACAGCTAAAAACCTGAACCAATGGAATAAAACCTGTACCCAAACCTGTGACATAAAACAAGCAAGTCTACTTACACCCAAAGGTGTAAGTTGGGTGTGAGCGAAAGCCCAGTAGGATACCACCTCTAAGAGATTCCATGTGATAAACATTTCATGACAAAAAGCATTGCAAGTTTTGTAAATAAGAAATGCTAGTTACAATTTTCTAAAGGATGCAATAATAAATAAAAACAGTTTTCATGTGGGATAATTTTAAAGGACCAAAAATTTTAAAATAAATAACAAAGCTACTGAATTTTCCAGCCAAAAATACCGTATACCGACGGTAAGTAAAAAGGATCTAATAAGCACAAGTAATAGGAAATAACCCCTAGGCACTAGCTAGCTGTGGGTCCCAGGTACCTCGTATCTCAGTGAGAGTAACCACAAAAAATATCTGTTCTCATGAACGAGCCACTAGTAGGGATCATACCCATAACCTAGTGGTCCCCAATCATCATCATCATTGTTTATTTAGAGTTGTAAGCGTCAATCTTGCTAAGTGAAACTGAGGTCAACCCCCACGGATTCACTAGCATACTAGTACACGTCCACCCACCTAGATACACGGGTTTTCCCTTTGTGCTCAATAAGTTCAACAATCCAAGACGTATATTTTTCACAGGAAAATATCACTTCCACATCACACATTAACCAAGCAGCCCCATGTACATCACACAAGTCAAAAATTCCACTTTTCATTCAAATGCATTTTGAAATCAAACTCACACCAAAATTGCCTACAACACTTTTCACATTTCTTTAACACTTCCATAAATCTTTTAAATGATTTTATAAAACCATTACAAGATATTCAACTCACATAACAACCCACACACATGTCACATAATACCCTTCTCAACTCCACAATTAATTTTATTAATAAACTCACCTGAAACATCCCACACCCGTGTTTCGCACACAAAACACAATTTAGTAAAACATTTTGGAAATTTATAAAACATTCTAAAAAAAATGTTTGACATCTCAAATCAGCACTTTACCTTTAAAAAACCCACATTAGGTGAACACACTCACCCAAACAGTACATATACACCCTTTCCCAACTTTGTTTAACCAAATAAATCATTTTCAATTTTTATAAAACAAACCCAAGAGGTATAACGATTGTTTGCACACTAAACCCATTTCAAACCCATCATTCAAAACCAAAATCATAACAATAACACTCCAAAACAGAATTTTCAGGCCTAAAACAATTATTAAAGCACCCCCAAATTTTATAAAAATACATCAAATAATACCACAAAGATACACATGAAAAACACACGTTTTCATAAATCACATTCAAAAAGTACAACACGGTTTTACACTTTAAACTCATTCAAAAAACCTTTTTTCAGGGCCCACATGACAATAAGGAATTAAAAAAACAGAATTGGCATCCCCTTTCAAGACTAATAAATCACTTTCATATGTTATAAACTAAACCCAAACATTACCCCAAGAGTCACCCATGAAAAGTACCCAATTTCATGCTAAAATACAACTAAAAATTAAATGTTTAACCAAATTCATCAAAAACAGTTTTCAAACCACACAAAACAGATTATAAACATACTAAATTAATAAACCAAGAAATCTAACTCATCATAAAATGGTTACACATGGAATCACCTACCTTTTGAGTCGAAACCCTCAAAACATGGTGCGAAACATTAAGCGTACCACCGCCGCACCACAAGGAAAATAAATCCAGACCTAGACCACCAAAAATTGACCCAAAAGATACCAAATCAGACCTTAGGATCTAACCCCAACTTCTGGATATGAGGAAATTCAATAAAGAGCAATAAAAACTAAAAGAGGATGGGAAGAACCAAGAAGGAATTCCCTTACTTGAAATATCATGAAGAAATCAGCCCCAATGCACCAATATATGAATCTCCAAGTACCCAAAACTGATATGGAGGTCCAAAGTAGTCATATTAGGTCATGTGGGGACTAAAATGGGGGGGAAAGGATGAAAATTGAAGGAGTTATGAAAGATTCATTTTACCTCATCAAATCTGGTCGATTTGAGAAATATTGAGAAAGGTCGTCCAACTCTGTGGAGTATATGAGCTCCAAATAGGAAAACTAGATACAGGGGGTGAGGCTGAGGATTTTGGATTCGATTGGGAGGTTGAATCACCGAAAAACAGTAAAAAACGAATGAGATATTAAAATTTTAAAAAACTAATTTAAAGCAGGAAATGGGCTTACGGGCAGGCCCATTCCCTTAATTAAAAACCCAAATCCATCATGATTTGGGATTTCTATGTGGTTCAAAGGGATATAGTGATTTTAATATATTAGGTTATGCCAATTGGGAAGTGGAATGAGTATAAAATAGTAAAAATTGAAGGAGTTATAGAAGAATCAAATTTTGTTTTTAAATCTGGATTTGGGCTCACGGTTTGGCCCAAATTTTCAAAACCCACCATTTTCACCAAAATGAGTGGTAAACCCCCAAAACAAATCGGGAATGGAAATTAAATGAGTAACTAATTTTAAAAAAAATCATGGGTGTGACAAAATCATTGTATTATATCCCTAGTAAATTATAATGTAAATCAAGGGGTGTTTTCTGATGAATTGATGTTCCACTAAAACTATCATTAAAGTATTCTTGTGGAAAATAAACTTCCTAATTACAAATCACATATTAAAAATATAAAATTTATTAAAATATTATAGAAAATATTTTCATTGAAAATAACCATGGAAACTTGTAAATTAATTTTCAAATAATTGAATGGTCATGATTTTGGGAAATTCTATTCATGTTGTATAACAATAAAACTTTTCCTTCCACATTTTTGAAAAAAGTAAAAAATTATCTCATTCATGAAAAATAAAAGAAGATTCCTTGTAATTTTTTCTTATTAAAAGTAATATAATGGTAAAAATGACATTAAAAATATAAAGTAGGATACTAAAAAATATATTTAAAACATTTTTAGAAAACAGAAATATTGAATAAAACAATTTCGACCGAAGAGTGAAATGAATTCGACTATCCTTAAAACATATTTTCAATATTATTTCTACATAAGGTGACAAAAATGAAAGGAAAAAAATTATTTTCAATAAATTATCATTGTAGAATAAAATCCATTAGTTTATTAAGAATTATATCATAATATTTCATTATCATAATCTTAATAATAAACAATCCCGATAAACAATGAGATTGTATCATAAAACCCTTACCACATTAGTAACTTTTTAATCATAAGCCCCATGAAATAAAGAACCTAATTTTGATATTTATATCCCATAATATAATTTACTTGAAAAATATAATACATTCATTGGTTGTATATACACAACTAAAAAGAAACAAGTGGTCTATAAGGAATACATCTCATAGAAATAAAAGTGATATTAAAATGTCTTACCATAAGTTTGACTTGCAATGAAATCTCTAAAAATCCTAAAAATAAACTTAAATTAATTATGATTTTGTAAATATGTCATGTAAATTATTATTATATCATATAAATTTATTACATAAATATATTTTGAGTCTTTCATAATGTTATAAAAATAAAATTAATTACATCGTTCATTGAGATGGTTGGCCATACATACACATGAACTCTATCTTAATTTTTTGATAGATGGAATGAAAAAAAAGTAAATAATAATTCAGATCTATAGAATAATTATTATATAATATAAATCATATATGTTAAATACATCCATATCCCTTACCATCCTTGTTAAATGGGAGTGAAAAACTAATCGTATCACTTCATGGAGGTCATATTCATCACCAATTCTCGAGCGACATTATCATTTTCAAATGAATTGGAAGGTATAAAGGTAGATATGATATTATCATTAAATAAAAAAGTTTATTTCATAAATATAATATATAAACTATAAATGTATCCTAATAATCATTGATGAAATATGGTGATGGATAATGAATTGTATCACCACATGGAGAAGGTGTGTTATACATACACATGAGTGATACTTTCACTTTACATTTGATGGAAATAAGATGAATAATGGTTGATTAATAATCATAATAATGTTTTAAAAAAAATTATGATACTGATTTTATAATTTTATTATAAATACCATATATTTATATTAGATACAAGAATAATTATAAAAGAAAGTGATCGGTTAAGGTGATTACCACCTATATAAAATAAATCATTTGCATCTCCCCACAAGGATCCAATTGAAGGTTTTTTGGAAACACCGTCACATATATGATGTGAATAAATAAATTTTTAATGGATTTCTTATGGTTATGGTCAATATATATGGTTTAAAGTGGTGCATGGAGAGGAAGGAGTGGTGTCCTTTTATAAGGGACAGGGAGGACACACATGGAATTTCATAAAACATTAAAACAAAATAAAGTCATTCTCAACCCAAATGGTTCAAAATAGCCTATATATTCATTGGATATGGAATTTTATAATATAAATTTTCACCTTGTTATATTTTATTTTTTTTCATTTTTAAATAATTTAATATAATTTTATTTTTATAAAATTACATTAATTTCAATTTTGAAACCATGCATTTAATTTGATTTTAAGGAACAAAGACATAGTTGGAAATCAAATATAAAACATTAAGAAAACTATAATCACTACCACAAAACTGGGCAAGGCAGGCGTCTGCCTTTATCAGCACTAATGGAAAAGCGCTGATAAAGGGGTAGGCCTTTATCAGCGCTAAAAAAAGTGCTGATAAATGTACCCTTTATCAGCGCTAAAACAAGCGCTGATAAAGATGTACCCTTTACCAGTGTTTTTTTTAGCACTGTTAAAGGGTACATTTATCAGCGCTTTAAATATCCCTTTATCAGCGCTTTTCTTAGCACTGATAAAGGTTACATTTATCAGCACTTTTCTTAGCGCTGATAATATTTATTGTATACATTAAATAAAAAAACATGTAATAACTATATATATATAATTAAATAATTATAAGATTAATAATAAATATATTTATTATATTTATTATATTTATTAATTAATTATATTTATTAGATTTATTAATTCATTATATTTAATATATATATTTATTATATTTGTTTATATTTAATGTATTTGTTTTATTTATAAATATATAATACTTTTTAATATATATGTATAATTAAAATTATTGAATATATGTGTGTTTTCAAATGAATTGGGGTCAATGAATATATCATACATGTGTATATATATGTGCATGAATAATGTTCATTTATAGATTATAATTACATATCACATTGATGTGTTATTGATTTATAATTCATTATGTTACCCATATAATATATATGTTCTAAAAAATGTACACTTATAATTAAAATTAAATTATATTTAAATAATAAATATATATTTTATTATATTTTCAATGATATATATATAAATATACCTTTCAAATACTTTTATAAGTATAAATAAAGATATATTTATTTAGAGTTATAATTATTAATAAATATATATATATTTATCATAAAAATCATTTTAAATAAATATATAATAATATAAAAAATTATTAAATTTATACATTTATCAGCGCTTTTATTAGCACTGATAAAGTATGTATTTATCAGCACTACAAAAGCGCTGATAAAGAGGGTCTTTATCAGCGCTAAAATGAAAAGCACTGATAAAGTCACCTTTTATCCGTGCTAAAAAAGTGATGATAAAGTCCGACCTTTATTAACACTAAAAAAGCACTGATAAAGGGGGTATTTATCAGCGCTTTTCATTTTAGCGCTAAAAAAGACCCCTTTTATCAGCACTTTTTACTAGCACTGATAAAGGTCCACACGGGATTTATAAAATTCATCGGGTCCTCCTCCTCCTCCCCACACCCTGTCAAGATTTCGCAGAATCCCTACCCTGCGCCGTTGCCTCCTCTCCGCTGATGCCTCCTCTCTGCCGCGGCCGCCGCCTCCTTCTCCTCCTCCTCCTTCATGGTCGTCGCCTCCTCCTCCTCCTCTGGTGCCTACCTCTCTTCTTACTCCTCTACCGTGGCTCCTCCTCCTCCTCCACCGCGAATCCTCCTCCTCCTCCTCCTCCATTGTGCCCTCTTCATCCTCCTCCACCAGCGCCTCCTCCTCCTCCTCCTCCTCCTCCATCTACTCCTCTGCCTCCACTGCCTCCATTGCCTCTAAGAGGCCTATGCTACCTCCACACTGCCTCTGCGCTACCTCTGTGCTGCCTATGCGCTGCCTCCATGCTACCTCCGCGCTGTCTCTACGCTACCTCTGCTGCCTCCGTTGCGTCCGCTGTCGATGCCTCCTCCTCCTCCACCATCGGGTCCTCCTCCTTAAGGTGAGTAAAATTGAATTTGCATGAATTAATTATGTTTGAATTTATTGTCAATATTGAGATTAATTATGATTTGGCGTGATTATTGTGTGTGATGCTTTTGTGTGTGACAATTCATCAGGATTTGGGATGTAAACCATATGACTATTACCTTTATAGAATCTGTAATGAGCAGTGTAATTAGATTCCTTGGATAGAACAAATGTGAGGAAATATTTATGGAATCTTATAGAGGATGACATACTATGTGGTATAAGGTTTTTAATAGATCATGTCATTACAAGGTGTTGCAGTTGGTATGTTTTTAACCATTGATAACCTTGGAGTAAGGGGTGTATTTATATTTTATATATGGATTCGATTACTACAACCTAAAATAACATATCTAGGGGTTTGGTTGGTTAATGATAAAAGATAGTCTTGCCTCATGGGTTTTATTAATGGATGAGTAAAAGTATATGGTTCAAGAGATATAGGATCCATTTAGAGGTACATCCTATGATCCAAAAGGGATATGACTTAAGTGAATGACTTATATAGGTCGGTTGAGGGTCCATTAGGATATTTAAGTTCCCTTGATGGTTTGGTGTAATTAATGAGTTTTGTAGTTTGAAGAATCCCCTCAATAAGTGAATTGAAAAGGGTGATATGCAATTTGATCTTAGTAAAGTCATGATCATAGAAGAATTTTTATTACACTAAGAGTGGGATTATTCCCACCAACCATTCTACAATTTGGTATGGTGAGTAGATGGAGTAAAAATTGGAAACACATTATTACTAGCTTCAAAATGAAATTTAGTCATGGGTTTTAGATGTATTTTACCAATATATTTATTGAAAACATTATCATATATGAGTTAGAAGATCATTAAAGGTGGGAAAATATGAAATATTTATGTTTTTTGTGGATAAAAAGTGTCCCAGGACAAGGATGACGTGATTATACTTTTATGGGAGTGTTCCAAATGATTATGTTCACTCTAGTGTAAGATATCACACCATAGTAGGTCTGGTGTAACTATGAAGGGTTTGATATGTAGTAGAGACATATTGTAATATGGAACATTTAACTATAATGTATGTCTCTAAGGGAATATAAAGAGATAATTTCATTGTGATACCTACCTCATGAAAATAAATGTTGCACTGGTTTGGGGGTCCAATGGTATCAGTATGTAATGAAAAGGCTCATGCTATAACAGTGTTATTTCATACTATAGTATATTGTTCTTTATTAATTGGTGTATCATTGTTTAAAGGTATGGTTCAGACCATGCCACAACTATAAGGGTCACACCATGAATGGTATTCTATAGATAGTGGTAAATATGAGCATACACGAATCACATTTCATGATATGTTATGTTAGGCCATAAAGGTGGTGAAGGATCTTTGGGATTTAGTTTCTAAGTCATTTGGAATTAGGATTCATTCCCTATGGAAATAATTCACATAAAAGAACATTTAATCTCTATAAATATAGTGTTACATGACCCGAATAAATGATTTGGTTTCAATGAATAATCCTTCAGTTACCCAACCATTAAATCCATGGATTGTTCCAATGATGGTTTAGTTAACATTTGAGGAGAATAATAGGGGTTCACACATAATCCAAATTCTATAGGTACTTGTGGTTGACGAAGGGGAAATCGATGAACTTATAGATTTAGATCATTATATCGCGTACATGAGACTATATGGTTATATCCTTACTCTGTTCATTATTCTTATTGATAGTAAACCAAGAACAAGATTCAGAACATCATGAACACTAAGGATAAGAAAATTTATAACAAGAGTGTGTGAACCATGTAATTATCCCTTGATACATGTGAGTTATTTCATTGAATTACTATCATCATTTTACCATCACTGTCAAGATCCTTTTTTCACTAATCAGTATTCGAAAATGCGTTTAGATTATGAGTTTCTCATAACCATTGATTCACCCCCACCTTTAAGTAGTTTTCTACTCTCACCTAGTTTTTTCGCTTGTATGCGTGGGTAACTATCTTTCCTAGTTATAGTTGGGTTTTTGTAATTATGATGTGTTCACCATTATGACTTTTTCATGATTTGTTTGTGAAATGCTAAGAGGGTATAATGGCCATAATAAAAGTGATAGTATTTTGAAGGTGGAATTTGAATTGTTGTATTGAGAGAGAATCAGGTAAAGCTTATTGGATATTATATTATAAAATAGATGATGGATATGGGTGGACATACACAAGTAAAAACCCACTAGATTTTCTAGGGAAGAATGTGCAATTCATTCCCATTAATGTGATGAGATTTCTGGCCATTTTAGTTTAACTAGTTTGTTTGTTTGTTTTATAGTGGAGATGGAATATATGGATTAGTAAGTGCTCAGTTGTGTTTTATATATAAATTTATATTTCAGGAGTGACTATATTATAGTGTATGGGTATAAAAACAATAAAAGGAAGATTAAAAAATTCTAGTGGAGATCTAGGAAAGGGTTTTTTTATGTATTATATGTGTTATGGTTTTTCATCAGACCATGATAATACAACATGCTTATAAGGCGACGTTTCTCTATTTAAGTGGGTTCATATTCTAGGGGATAATAGTGATCCATGTTCCCCGTATATGTACACTACGGTCATGGATTATACCAATGGTTACCATTGTATTGGTATATTAGGGGTATAGACTTGATTCATAGTGAAAATGGTATTGGTATGTTTGGGTCACAAACTAGATCCATGGTTCCCAATGTTGTGGTATGTTAGGAGACAATAAAGGATCCATGGTGACTGAGGTGTCTGGATTTTAGGTGTCTAGATAAGATCCATGGTCCTCAAGGTATGGGTTTTTAGATTCCTAAATAGGATCCATGTTTCATGTGTATCAGTTTCTTATCATACTATATGAGATGCATAGTTCATAAGGTTTGGGTATGTTTGGGTTTTAGAAAATATCTAGGTTGTATGTGGTATGGTTTTATTAGGATATAAGCTTGTTTTTTGGAACCCATGGTTTAATGCATTGATTCTCACTGAATATAGTGTTATTTGTTTTTTTGTTTTATTAGTTACCATACAACAATCTTACTTTATTTCTTTCATAATGTGTGTTGTTTATTTATTTTCATTCATATAGATAAACCTAGTATATTATGATTTATATTAGGTTCCCCATTATTGGTGTCCTGCTAATATTTTATCATTCAACCTACACAAAATCATTAGTGTATGTATGGACCTTATATAAGATTAATGATTCTTACCACATATTATAAGAGATCATACAAGAGTAGGTTGATGGTATTATGTATAAAATGCCTAGGTGGGCCTTGGATACCCTATGCTAAGTCATCCATACTATTACCATGACCCTCACTTATATCATATCTCCCCTTGGAGATCTCTTAATCCAATTATAAGGAGGAAATCCTCTATGTCACACTTCACCAATCCCTATATAGAATATCCTACTCATCACACACATCATGACTCTTATATATCCTTAAGAGGGTTTTCCCCATCATACGTGATATATAAAACTATATTATCCATATTCTTTAGGCCTAAGACTCTAATACCTACTCAAATAACCTTAGAAAACCTTACTAGGCTATACTCATCCTCAACCAAGACTATTAATGAGCACGCCACCACCATTTTTGAAGTATCTAGTTTTTTATCTAAATTATACTCATATTCCTTCCCCCCTAACCTATATACTCATCCTTTTGATTTCAAATAGGATGAATATAAATAATTAATGCATGAATGCCAATTGGTTGAAAAAATAGTATGAAGAAGGCATGAAAGAGTTTATCAAGTTTGCAAAAGATCATGCATATGACCCTTATCAAATCCTTTGTCCATGTTTACGTTGTTGTTATTCAAAACAAATTAGTCCAGAAAAGTTGGAAGAACACTTGATCTGCCGCGGAATAGATCAGAGTTATACATGTTGGAATAAACATGGGGAAACAACGAATATAGGTAGTGACTATGATAACACTTCGTTTTATGGATCATCTGATATGATTACAAGTATGAACAATGAAGATGACCGTATGAAGGATGTGATTATAGATGTGAATGATGATGAAGATCGTATTGAGGAAAAGAAAAGGACCGTCAAAGATGACCTTTTTGATTTCCCAAAATTGTTCGAGAAGTTAAAAAGTTGTGCAAAGACACTATTGTATACTGGTTCCACTAAATATACATCACAGTCAGTCGTACTGAAGCTATATAATTTGAAAGCAGACAATGGGTGGAGTGACGCCAGTTTTACGAAACTACTTGCTCTCTATAATGACATGCTCCCAAAAGATAATGAGCTCCCGAGTTGAACATATGATTCCAAGTGAATGCTACACTCGATGGTTATGGTCTCTGAAAGAATACACGCCTGCCCGAATGATTGTATAATGTTTTTCAAGGACCACAAATCACTTAAAGAATTCCCAAAGTGTGGTTATTCTCAATACAAGAAAGATGAATCCAGTCCTACTAAAGTTGTATGGTACTTTCCAATCATTCCAAGGTTTAGGCACCTATATGGAAGTGAGGAGACTACAGGACAATTAAGATGGCATGCAAATACAATAATTAAAGATGGGATACTACATCACCCGGAAGACTCTCCTCAGTGGAAGAGAATTGATCATGAGTATCTGGAATTTGGAAATGAGTCGATAAACCTTCATCTTGCATTATCTACATATGGAGTGAATCCTTTTGGTTTTCAAAGAAAAATTCATAGTACATGGCTGATTATGTTGGTAAATTATAACTTATCACCGTGCTTATGCATGAAACGAAAATACATCATGTTATCTAAGCTTATATTAGGACCAAAAGAACCGGGTAATGACATTGACGTTTATTTAGCTCCATTGACCAAATAATTTAAATTATTGTGGGATTCAGGTGTTACTTTGTATGATGCTTACAAAAAAGAAGATTTCACTTTGAGAGACATGTTGTACGGGATGATAAATGACTTCCCTGCTTATGGAAATTTGTCAGGATATAGCATTAAAGGAATTCAAGGGTGTCCTGTTTGCGAACAAGGCACACAATGAATTAGGTTGAAACATTCATCAAAAACTGTGTTTCTAGGATATCTTAGATTTCTACCATGACGACATAAGTACTGATCTTGGACGACATCATTAAATGGATGTTCAGAAGAATGTACAACACCATCTCCACTAACAGGCAATCAATTGTTTGAGAAAGTTAAAAATGTGGAAACTACTTTTGGTAAACCAGCTTCAAAAAACCTTACTAAAATTGGTTGGAAAAAGAGATCATTTTTTTTGAATTACCATACTAGAATTGTCTGTATGTCAGAAATTTTCTTGATGTTATGCATGTAGAAAAAAAATTATTTGATAGTGTCATTGGAACGTTGCTAAATACACCTGGCAAAACAAAATATAGAATTAAGGCTAGGTTGGACATGGTTGAGATGAGAATACAAGAAGAGTTGGAACCCTTGAAGGGTGAAAAACAAACATTTATTCTTCCTAATGCTTACACTCTTTCCAAACATGAGAGATATCAGTTTTTCAACTTCTTGAATGACATAAAGGTTCCTGAGGGGTATTCGTCAAATATCAGGAACCTCATGTCAATGAGATATTTGAAGTTAAAAGGTCTAAAATCACATGACTGCCATGTTTGGATGCAATATCACATTCCTATTGCTTTACGTTGCATTTTTCCCAAGCATTTCCTCCATACATTAACGAAACTGTATTTCTTCTTCAAAGATATATGCAGCAATGTTATAGACCCAGCAAAATTTACAACTATGGAAAGAGAAATTTCCATCATATTATGTGAATTAGAAATGTTCTTACAACCTTCATTTTTTTATATGATGGTTCAATTGATGGTCCACTTAGTGAGAGAAATTCAACTATGTGGTCCTGTACATTACAGATGGATGTACCCCATTGAACGGTATATGAAGATTTTGAAAGGGTATGTCAAAAATCAAAGTCAGCCAGAGGGTTGTATTGCGCAGTGATATATTGTTGAGGAAGCCGTTGAATTCTTTACCGAATAACTATCTGGTGTGGAAAGCATTAGCCTACCAAAATCTCGTCGCACTGGAAGGCTTGAGGGTGAAGGAATTTCTAGAAGACAGTTTGTCACAATCAATATTACAGATCGGAAGCAGGCCCACCTTTATGTTTTGCATAAAAATTTCGACGTTGACCCATATGTTAAAACCCAAAAAGAAATTATTAGGCATCTGAATCTATCTAGGGATGAAAAATGGATATCAGATACACATAATTGACAGTTTATAGGATGGTTTCGGGACCATATTTTTAAGAATTTGGATGAAAATCCAGTGTCAATTTCAGACCGACTTTGATGGCTAGCCGGAGGACCAAGTGTGTACGTATTATCTTACAATGATTATGTATTTAATGGTTATACATTTTATACTAATGAACATGATGAAGATAGTACCATGAATAATAGTGGGGTTACACTTGCGGCTGAAGCAATGCATGTTTCCGGTGCTAAGGACAGAAACCCAATTTATGCGAATATGTCGTACTTTGGCATCATCAAACTAATATGGTTGTTGGATTATACGGAATTCCAAGTTCAGATTTTTCAATGAAAGTGGGTTGATAACAGGAGTGTTGTTAAAATAGATGAATTGGGATTCGTGAAAGTTGATTTCAGTAAGGATGGGGAGAAAGATGAACCATTTATAATGACATCACAGGCAATGCAAGTATTTTATGTTCCAGATCCCACAAACCGAAACTGGTCAATTGTTCTATTGTTGACCAAAACAACTGAAGGGTTAGATGAAAATTCAATGGAGAATGACCCTTTCATTGGGACTTCGCAATCATTTTTCTATTGTCCCAATGTTGACGATGTTTTGTATGTCAGAGGATACCACAATGAAGGGATATGGATAGTCGATAGAGGGGTCAAATCCCTTTAGATTTTAAAAAAAATAGTTCAATAATCAGGTTATTTTTTTATTGTAATATAGATTGTGTTACATTATGTTATTATCAGTTCACTACTGCTTTTATGTGATCTAAATTAAATGTTAAACCACTTCTGCAGATAATGACTACTGCACCTACTGATGCACCCAATCCTGAGACACAACATATTTCTCAACCTGTTGCAGCTGGTCCCACTACTGAGGTACAATAGGTCTCTCAACCTGTTGCTACCAGTCCCACTGTTGAGGTACAACAGGTTTCTCAACCTGTTGTTGTTGGTCCTAGTGCCGATGCTAGCGCTTCAAAGGAACATAATGATGATGCAGAAACTAAGTAAATGGTAGGCAATGAAACCTCGTCGACACAAAAAATAGGCACGCCGTAGTGTGACAATTTTATCCAAAATCCTTAAGGAAAAATCAAAAGGCATCAAATATGAGGTGGGATGGAATAAGCGAGGCTAGCATGTAAACCCCAACAAAGCCATGTTTAGTAGCTACATTGTAATCGTCACTCGACAACACGTGCCGATTGATATAGAGTCGTGGAACCATGTTTTCAAGGGGCTGAAAACATTAATGTGGGAAGAGATTACAGTAACATTACGATATCATTTATTTAATTTATGAAACTAAAATAAAATAAAATACTGAAATATTGACTAACTCTACATCATCTCTTGCATAGTGCATTTATAGTAGATGTCTCACACAAAGAATATGTATTAAGACTGAAAGAAAGGGTTTATATAGGATTTCTCACCATTTTAACGAAATGTCATATGAAATATTCTGAAGGGAAAATCAAGCCGCACCCACCTCCTCTTTATGCACACTTGGTATCCCAAGGAGCGTGGGATGTATTTTGCAACTATCGTGCAGAGCATAATTTTCAAGTACATTGTGTTTGGTAACACGTTGTTTAATGTTGCTTGTATTCATCACTTTGATTGATAGTTTTTTATTTATGAAATAGCAACTGAGTGCTGAAAATAAAGAATGGGCAAAAAAACCAGCATACCCCTACCGTAAACCAAGGCTAGGGTACGCTTCAATTGAAAACAATTGGTATGTATTTTAAAAGTACTGTAATACTTTTATGTGACATAAAACAACACTGTAACCATGTTTCTCTATTTATATGCAGATTGATGAATCTAAATCCAAAGCCACTTCCATCCCATGACATGTGCTATGGAAGGAGTCTCGTGTTAATAAAGAGGGGAAACTGGTAGATGAAAACACACACAAAGTGTGGGAAACATGTGTAAGTATGACATAATATAAATTTGTTTTTCTTTAAATCACTATTACATCACGATGATTACTTATTTTCCCATATTTATATTTGACATAGTCACAGGAATCAACAACACCCGCACCAGATGCGGACATACTTTCAGTAGCCTTGAAACAGTTAGAACAGTATAGCCGCGTCAGAGGTGCGGGTTTTGGGGTGACACCCCGAGCATATTTTCAGAAAAAAAACAAGAGGAGGAACAAACTAAAGAAACGAAAATTATTAGAGTTAGACTAGCTACCCTTGAAGAAAAATTCCGAAGTCAGAGAGAGTTTCTAGAAACTTTGATGGGGGAGAGGCGAAGAGAGGAAACAACTCAAGAACAACTCGCCCCACCCCCCCCCCCCCCCCACCCCACCATCTTTGAGGCGAGCCATTCCTATCAAATATCTGACTTAACTGAGGTAATTAATGTTCTAATATTTATTTCTGTGAAATGAAAATCACATAGACACCGATACCTTTCTTATAATGATATTCTATAGGGTGAAAATGACTTCTATTTATATCTTTCAACTCCCACCCATCACCTTGTAGTGAGGGCTAAGGTGTTCAATATGCAGAATGACATGCTACACTCCAGACCACTTCCAACCGGTCATGTCAAAGTGTCGATTAACTTAGCTCATGAGCCAAGCACTGAGCTACCCGTGCGAAATGATGATGAAGACATTCATACAGTGGAAAAAGTTGTTGGAACATTCGTTGCATGGCCGTCGAATCTTGTAAAAAAACATGTCTACCAGGAGGTATTCATTTCCAATTCATGTTTCAAGAGGAACCTTTAACATTTAATTAGAAAAGGGCTGAACTAATTAATGTTATTACAGAAGGAAAAAAGGAATGATCTAAAACGAAATAACGGCTGAAAAGGATCAACCAACCGATCAAAACGATCTACTGAGGGCACCTTCACCCTGACCGTTCTATATTCACATTTAATATCATTGAAAGATCATGTGGATACGAAAATGAAAGACTTCAATAATCTCACAATTGTTTGTGAAAAAGATATGTATGGAGAGGAAACATTATATTTTTTTAGTGCTGAAGTTATAGCTGAAATCATCACATACGACTGGCTAGGCGCCTCAGTTATAAATGTATACATGAGGTATGTTTTCATGATTTTATTTTACAGAAGATGATATACTATGATAATTATGGCTAAATACATTTCATATTTTTTGTAGGAATATATATGAAAAACAATTGAAGGTATTTTCCCCTGAATACAAATTTGGACTTGTTAGTCCTCACACCATGTCTACACAATAAAAAGAAATAGATTCCGATTTTCAGGCTGAATTAATGTCAAACATTCTCAAAACGTTTCAATGCAAAATTACGACTGACAGGATCTTTTTAATACCAACGTTTCAGGGGAAAAACTCTACATTTTAATCATATAAATTATATTTTCATTTTTATCATTACTAATTCCTTTTTGTGTTTTTAGGAATCATTGGATGCTCATTGCAGTCAATTTGGATACTCCAAAGATTTATTTTCTGGATTCACTGCATGTATGTCCAACAAACCAACCACACATGATAACGATTGTCAATTTTTAATACACTAGATCTAATATTTTAGATCTAAATATCTAGTTATATAATTTATGTTATCTTTTAATGAGGATTCTGTTATTATAGGGCGATGTATGAATATCATCAAAGGCTGGAATGAATCCAGAGTCTAAGGACGACCAGGCGCACCAGATCTAGAAATGGACAAGTATCAGGGTATATATAATTATACTGCACTATCCAAATACATATCAAAATAGATTACTTATTTTTCTCGATGTTTCTGCAGTGTCCAAATCAAACAAACGGAAAGGATTGCGGTTATTATGTTTGTAAATTTACGAAAGAGATCATATTTCATGAACAAACTAGCATCCCTGAAGAGGTATTTTTGAAAATAATTACTAGTTCATTTAAAATATTTATTAATCTTTTGTGTATTTATATTTTTTTCAGTAATACTATGACTGTCGCAAAAACTCATATTCATAAGATGATATAGATGTGTTTAGAAATAAATGGGTAGTATACCTGATGAAAGAATGTAAACAAATAAGACAATGAAGGTGAATTCCTACTACTTATATTGTCTTTATATGATCATTGATATCTCCCTTGTTTACACTTATTGAGCATCTATGATCACCATTTCTTATGTTTCATATCCTTATATTATAAAAAATGGTTTTAGAAATGATTTGAGTTTCTAGTAAAGAATAATTTAATGAGAGACTCTTATGAACTACTGACATACGGAATACCGAGAAAACATGTTCGGATTGTTTTGATACTTTATCAAAACGATCCATGAGTCATTTTTGAGGTGTACGAATCAACCGTACCTCAATCCGACGCACGGTGTGACCGGTATGGAAAAAAGTGTCTGATATCAGTTTAAAATTGACATAAACTTTATAAAACAACACAAGTGACATACGGAAAACTGAGAAAATGCGTTCGGATTGTTTTGATACTTTAGGAAAACGATACATGATTTATTTGTGACATGAAAGAATCAACCATAACTCAATCCGATGCATGGTGTGACCAGTATGGCTAAAAGTGTCTGATATTAGTTTCAAATTGACATAAACTTTAGAAAACAACACTACTAACATATGGAATACCAATCAAACACATTCAAATTGTTTTGATACTTTAGGAAAATTATCCATTAGACATTTTTGATGTGTACGAATCGACCACACCTCAATCTGATGCACGGTGTGATCGGTATGGCTAAAAGTGTCTAATATCAGTTTGAAATTGACATTAACATTAGAAAACAACACTACTGACATACTAAATACCAAGAAAACGTGTTCGGATTGTTTTGATACTTTAGGAAAACGATCCATGAGTCATTTGTGAGGTGTAAGAATCAACTCCACCTCAATCTGACAAATGGTGTGATCGGTATGGCTAAAAGTGTCTGATATCAGTTTGAAATTGACATTAACTTTAGAAAACGACATAAGTGGCATACGGAATACCTAGAAAACGCATTCGGATTGTTTTGATACTTCATTAGAACGGTCCATGAGTCATTTTTGAGGTGTACGAATCAACCACACCTCAATCCGACACACAGTGTGACCGGTATGGCTAAAAGTGTATGATATCAGTTTGAAATTGACATTAACTTTAGAAAACAACACAAGTGACAAACGGAATACTGAGCAAACGCATTCAGATTGTTTTGATACTTTAGTAAAATGAACCATGAGTCATTTGGGAGGTGTAAGAATCAACCTTACCTCAATCTGATGCACAGTGTGACCAGTATGGCTAAAAGTGTCTTATATCAGTTTCAAATTGACATTAACTTTAGAAAACAACACAAGTGACATACCAAAAACTGAGAAAACACATTCGGATTATTTTGATACTTTATTAAAATGATCCATGAGTCATTTTTGAGGTGTAAGAATCAACCACACCTCAATCCGACGTATGGTGTGACCGGTATGGCTAAAAGTGTCTGATATCAGTTTGAAATTGACATAAACTTTAGAAAACAACACAAGTGACATACGGAAAACCGAGAAACAGCGTTTGGATTGTTTTGATACTTTAGGAAAACAATTCATGAGTCATTGGTGATGTGTATGAATCAACCGCACCTCAATTTGATGTATGGTGTGACCGATATGGCTAAAAGTGTCTGATTCAGTTTCAAATTGACATAAACTTCAGAAAAAAACACTACTAACATATGGAATACCAAGAAAATGCATTCTGATTGTTTTGATAATTTATTACAATGATCCATGAGTCATTTTTGATGTGTAGGAATCAACCACACCTCAATCTAACACACAGTGTGACCGGTATGGCTAAAAGTGTCTGATATCAGTTTCAAATTGATATAACTTTAGAAAACAACACTACTGACATATGGAATACCATGAAAATGCATTTGAATTGTTTTGATACTTTAGTAAAACGATACATGAGTCATTTTTGATGTGTAAGAATCAACTGCACCTCAATCCGACGCACAGTGTTACTGGTATGGCTAAAAGTGTCTGATATCAGTTTGAAATTGACATTAACTTTAGAAAACAACATAAGTGACATACAGAATACCGAGAAAACGCATTCGTATTGTTTTGATACTTTAGGAAAATGATACATGAGTAATTTTTGAGGTGTAAGAATCGATCGCACCTCAATCTGACACACAGTGTGACCGGTATGGCTAAAATTTTCTGATATCAGTTTGAAATTGACATTAACTTTAGAAAACAACACTACTAACATAAGGAATATCGATCAAACACATTCGGATTGTTTTGATACTTTAGGACAACGATCCATTAGTCATTTTTGACATTTAAGAATCAACCACACCTCAATCCAATACACGGTGTGACCAGTATGACTAAAAGTGTCTGATATCAGTTTTAAATTGACATAAACTTTAGAAAATAACACTAATGAAATACAGAATATCGAGAAAACACATCCGGAAGGTTTTTATACTTTAGGAAAACGATCCATGATTCATTTTTTATGTGTATGAATCAACCGAACCTCAATCTGATGCACTGTGTGACTAGTATGGCTAAAAGTGTCTGATATCAGTTTGAAATTGACATTAACTTTAGAAAACAACACAAGTGGCATACAGAATACCGAGCAAACACGTTTGGATTGTTTTGATACTTTAGGAAAACGATGCATGAGTAATATTTGAGGTGTACTAATTTACTGCACCTCAATCCAATGCATGGTATGAACGGTATGGCTAAAAGTGTCTGATATCAGTTTCAAATTGACATTAACTGTAGAAAACAACACAAGTGACATACGGAAAACCAATCAAAAGTGTTCAGATTGTTTTTATACTTTAGGAAAATGATCCATGAGCCATTTTTGAGGGTTAAGAATCAACCGCACCACAATCCGACGCATGATGTGACCAGTATGGCTAAAAGTGTCTGATATCAGTTTGAAATTGACATAAACTTTAGAAAACAACACAAGTGAGATATGGAAAACTAATCAAACGCATTTTTCTTGTTTTGATACTTTAGGAGAACAATCCATGAGTCATTTGTGACGTATAGAAATCAACTTCACCTCAATCCGATGCACGGTGTGATCGGTATGGAAACAAGTGTCTAATATCAGTTTCAAATTGATATAAACTTTAGAAAACAACACTACTGACATACGGAATACTGAGAAAAAGCATTCGGATTATTTTGATGCTTTAGGAAAACGATCCATGAGTCATTTTTGACGTGTACAAATCGACCACACCTCAATCTGACGCATGGTATGACCGGTATGGCTAAAGGTTTCTGATATCAGTTTGAAATTGACATTAACTTTAGGAAACAACACTACTGACATACAGAATACTGATCAAATGCATTCGGATTGTTTTGATACTTTAGTAAAACAATCCGTTAGTCATTTGTGACATGTATGAATCAACCAAACCTCAATCTGACACACGGTGTGACCGGTATGACTAAAAGTGTCTGATATCAGTTTCAAATTGACATAAACTTTAGAAAACAACACTACTAACATACGGAATACTGAGAAAACACCTTTGGATTGTTTTGATAATTTATGAAAACGATCCATGAGTCATTTGTGACGTGTATGAATTGACTGTACCTCAATCCGACACACAGTGTGACCGATATGGCTAAAAGTGTCTGATATCAGTTTGAAATTGACATTAACTTTCGAAAACAACACAAGTGACATACGTAATACCGAGAAATAACGTTCAGATTGTTTTGATACTTTAATAAAATGATCCATGAGTAATTTTTGAGGTGTAAGAATCGACCACACCTCAATATGACGCACAGTGTGACATGTATGGCTAAAAGTGTATGATATCAGTTTCAAATTGACATTAACTTTAGAAAACAACACAAGTGACATATGGAAAACCAAGAAAACTCATTAGGATTGTTTTGATAATTTAAGAAAATGATCCATGAGTCATTTGTGATGTGTAAAAATCCACCGCACCTCAATCTGATGCACAGTGTGACCGGTATTTCTAAAAGTGTCTGATATCAGTTTCAAATTGACATAAACTTTATAAAACAACACAAGTGACATACGTCAAACCGAGAAAATGCATTCGGATTGTTTTGATACTTTATGACAATGATCCATGAGTCATTTTTGACGTGTACGAGTCAACCACACCTCAATCCGATGAACGGTGTGACCATTAAATATTTTTATTAGATAAAGAATCAGTATTTATTAAATTAGATAAATCATCCAAAAACATATTGATTTTACATTATTCCCTTTCATTTTTATCAGAATTAAAACATTTGAGTTTAACATTTCCATATTTTAGTTTCACATTTCCATATTTTAGTTTCACATTTCCATATTAATGTATTCTTTCATATTAATGTTTTAATTTATTTCATTATTGTATTACTAACATAATATTTGTTTTCTAATATAGGTGAATTTTTTCCTTGAGTTCAGATGCTATGTTCGGTAACAAATACCGTGGATGAAAATTTTTGAGAGCGGATCACGGATATCAAAGGATTAAACATTAATTTTTATAACTGTTTTTGGATAATTTTAATTGTAACCATGAAAAACATTGTTTGAAATGTATATAGCAGTGTGTTTTTTTGTATTCATGATGTTAAATAAATGTATATATCATTGTTTGTCAAAATATTGTGTGCGGGTGCTATTTTGTGCAGGTGTGCAGGTGCTATTTTGTGCAGGTGTGCTTGTTTGTGCATGTGTGCAGGTGTACAGGTGCTGGTTCTACAGATACAGGGGAAGGTTCCTTTATCAGCATTTTTTAGCATTGATAAAGGACACCTTTAACAGTGCTAAAAGAGCATTGATAAAGGGACCTATTATCAGCGCTCAAGGTAGCGCTGATAAAGTCACCCCTTTATCAGCACTAGAAAAGCGTTGTTAATGTTGGTATAGATAAAGGTGGGGTTCCCTTTATAATCGCACCGAAAAGCGTTGATAAAGGTCACCTTTATGAGCACTTTTCAGAGCGCTGATAAAGGGTACCCCCCCCCTTTATCTATGCTGACATTAACAACCCTTTTCTTGGGCTGTTAATGCCGGTTTTTAGCCCTGATAAAAGGCAAAGTTGTAGTAGTGAATATGTTATATTCATCTAAAAAATTTGTTTAAAACCTTAACATAATTAAATTATATTACATTTAATATTTTAAAAATTAATTAATATAATTTTTATTAATAAGAGAAATAAAACAGCGGTGTTACATAAGAATTTAAGGTCATTGTTGAATTAATACATATTAAAAATAAATTTATATCATAGAAATAATTTCACTAACATATATATAAATACTCAGATTTATCTACAAGTTTATTTTGTCACTATATAGACACATATAATATTTTTAAAACAATAAAAGAGAACATCATATTTTTCTTTTCGTTTAATATTATAATGGCCATTTTCATCAAAAGGTTTTCAATAAAGATATCAATTTAGTGAATAAGGTGATAAGGGTAGCATTACCTTCATAATTTAATAATTAAGGTGAAAATTGATGAAAGTATCACTTAGTTTTATCTAATATTAACCGGATTTACCCTTTACTGTAAAGACCCATTAATTTTTTGGAATTGTTTTTCATAAATACATGGGAATTTTACGAGTTCGCAAAAACTGACAGCACATGATTCTGAGGACCGGTGTGCCCGGAATCAATTTCTGAAGTTTTGTTCGGGTTCATTCCATAAACATATGATCGGGTTTTTATAAATTTCGAATCGGTGCTCGGAATTAAAATCTGAGGACACCGTTGAACTCGCATCGCCAGTATTCGATTATGAAGACTATCACCTCGATGACAATGGGTCGAGATTAAAAGATAGTTTTTGGGTTTTTAGAAAATCAATTAAATAAAAATTAAATGTGTGGATTCATTTTTATTTATTAGTTAAAACCTCCTCATAGAAGTTGGAGTTTGGACCACCACACCTTAACCTCCCATGAGAGGTTATGGTGGTGGGGCCCACCCAAACTCAACCTCTCATGTGAGGATTAATGTGGTGGGGACCACCCGAGACCACATAACTCCCCAATTTGAATAATAGGGGTGGGGACCACCCGACCCCTATTAAATGAGAGGAGACGAAAACCTCTCAACCCCCTCTTTAATGTGGAGGAGCCTCTTGAGCTTCCTCTACATTAAAGTTTCCAACACAGCCAATTAATGGGGCTAAATCCTCCGATTAATTTGAATGTACCAACAAATGTTTAGTTTTCTTTTTGAAATCCTGCCAATGAAATAATAGCTTTTATAATCTATTATTTGTCACATCTATTCTTTTTGGGGAGAGGAGAGCTTGGGAGAAAAAAAGTTCTCCAACGAATAACTTCATATTCCAACGAAGAACGCTGGCAACGATCTTCTTCGAACTTCTTCATTGGATCCTACTGATGTGGAACGTCTTCAACCGACCTTCCCTCCCCATCATTGTCAACGAGCCGACACATGAGCTTGGGATTGGAAGTGTGCAGCGGACGCGATGAATGACGATCACCTTTTTCTTCTTCCTGTGACTTCTTCGGTGATCAAAAAACAAAGGTAGGGGTTGTTTTCATTTATGTTTCATGTTCTTCTTTTCTTTCAAAATGAAGAATGAGGTTATGCTTATTTTTGTGGGTGAGTTGTTGTTTATCATTCTCCTACCTTGATGAGCCAAGTGCTATCACCCTAAACGTGGAGGGTGTGGGTCAAACAAACATGGTCCGACCCCTCTGTTGTTTGTTTGTGATGATCTTCGGCATGGCGACGTAACAACGAAGCAGCATTGAAGGCAACAAAGGCAACAGAAAAAAGGCCCTACTTCCTGCGGCCTCTGCAAACCGCGCCGCTCCCATGGCATTCTGGTACTCTAGGCCGAACCACGGCCCTCCGGCCGAGCTGCCATGGTCGCGCCATTCGCCGACCGAACCCCACCGCCTCGTGCCAGCTCGAGCCGCACTGAATCGCATCGGTCCAGCCTCCCGGCCGCCCGCCGGCCCACCTCGCGCCCTGCACGACCGCCTACCGGGCGCCCTGCCTAGCCTCTTTCTGGCCTGGCCGGCCACCTCCCGGCCTGCCCGGCCACCTCCCATGCGCTCGGCCAAACCGCACCGGCCCGCGCACCCCATTCCACCCGAGTCACACCCTCACGGTGCTCTGCCCGAATCGGCCCCAAGACCGAGCCGAACCGCCCATGCGGCCTTCTGGGCTGCTCCCAGTGGGCCAGGCCGATCCTAACAGGCAAGCCCACCCACTGGGTCAGGCCAGACCCAACAGGTATGACCGGGTGACCCAGACCAGGTCATCCTATACTAGGTTAGACTGGGTTGGTCCGATCGGGTCAGACCTGACCTGGGACCACTACTGACCCTTTACTTTCTTTTGGCCATATCTTTGGCACAAGACGTCCATTTGATGAACCTTCAGTGGAGATAGTAATCTTGGAGCATGTTGGTCCATTTGAGTATACCCCACTAGAGTTTGGGGTGTAGTTGAGATTCAGACAGGTTGGATCATGCACGAATCCAACCGGGCTCCCGGGACTAAAAGGATAATAACTCACAGATCGGGCGTCTGATTGACGCACCGTCTATTGCATTGAGACCTATATGACATGGTAGAAATTTGAGATAATTCTATGTGGGACATCTTCATAGCTGGATTTTTGACCAGTAGCTCATGGAACAGATCCTTCCAGTGACGAGCGAGCAGAGTGCGGAGACCTAGTAGCTGGCTGAGACCTGGCGACTAATGACCGATTCGACTCGGAGTGACTCGGCTAGCCTATTGGGGAGCTCCTTGGTGTCACGGAAGACCCACAGGAGAGGAGCGCCTAGTTGTGGCGGCAGCCCCGCGGTACTCGACAGGAGGAGTACCTCTGCAGGCTATTAGGGGGAGCGCCTTGGTGATGCGGTAGACCCACGGTGGGGAGCGCCTATGTGTGATGCAGCAGACCCATGGTACTTGACAGGAAGAGTACATCAATATTTCAAGGTTAGTGGGATGCGCCTTGGTGTCACGGTAGGCCCACTGTACTCGATTGAGCAAGAGATCTCCAGCAGTCGGGGTTTCGATAATAAAAATCCTGGTTTGAGCTGAGTCAATAAGTTTTGTGTCTTCCCCATGATTGAGATGGATTACTTGATAACTTGGGTATATGTATGGGTATATAACTAAGTGGGTTTATCTTTTTATTTCATACTTTGTGGTTTATCCTTGTTGGATTTTGTGAGACCTTGAGTGTATCGGGGTCCCTACTGAGTATCGTTATACTCACCCCTACACGGGCTATGCCCGCACCTCATTGTGTTGGTTGCAGATGACGGACAACACTGAATGAGGCTGAGAGTACCAGGACAGGACGGTACCTAGAGTTGGACCATATGACGTGTCGGTACATGAAGGAGACTGATAGACATGGAGTGCTGAGGAGGCTATCTGTACCTACCCTTCAGGTAGGATCTGTGGTGGATGATCCAGGAGCTTCTTTTCACCTTTCAGTTGTTTTTTCCTTTTCATTTGTACTTGTACTTTATAGTTGGGCTTGTATTTCCGGCCCCTTTACTTTTCATCACTCTCTTGTTATACAGTTTTACTTAGTGTTTTACTTCCAGCTTGTACTATGTTGTGTGTGTTTACAGTTATAAAAGAAAATACCTTCCCAGATTTAGGGAATTACGCCTTTGGTGCTAGTCACTAGCCCCTGGCCTATGAAAGGCGGGCTTGGGGTAGTCACGGCACAGGCCTTGGGGGATGGGTCGTGACATTTACCATGGTGATAAATTCTACCCCAGTTACTATTCATAATGACTAAAAATAAATGGTAACTATTTACCAAATTTGGACCTTCTGATTCTAAATATGGAACCCATTTTATCAAATTAAATTTCAATTATAGGAACAAATAATTTTAAAACAAACATGTTAAATGTGATGAAACCTTCATTTTGAAAAAATAATACTTTTTAAGCATAATAAATGAGTTATTAATCTATACTGGATAGAAAAATATTAAATAAATGTAAACAAGTTTGATTTAATACTTGTTTCCATAAAATAATTCTCTAATGGTGATTAATTTGAACAATTAAAATAAAAAATATACCATCTAAACTCATTGTTTTGTGTAACACATGTTATCAAAGGAAATAAATTTATTGAAAAAATTTATATTTCATGAAATCTCAAGGAGTTTCATTCTACCCCCTTAAAATGAAAATTTCCATATAAATTCATCCCTTTTATGATAGATACTTGGAACACCCCATGAACTTAAGAGAGGTTTCATGGAATCTCCAATCAATATGTTATCATCTTGACAAAATCAATAATTTCATTAGAACCAATATACATGGGAATTGGTTTTCAAATCTTTTAAAATATCATCAATCAATTCCTTAGAGATATACATATGAATAACTTTTCAACAACTTTTATCTCAGAGTATTTTAGATGATTTTCAGCAATACTCTTTTCTCGAATCTGTACTTCCCTTATATGTTGATGATAACTATAACCTTCTATGACATCTCCTAATATTGGTTGTGTCCCAATATATTTCTTTCTATAACTTTTTTCTAAAACATTGGAGTTATACAGTTTCTACTATAGATAGAATCATAAGGATCCATCCAAATTCCAGAGTGAAGTATACTATTTTATGAGAATTCCACTAATAGAACATGTTGATCCCAAACACCTTTGAATTCCATAGTGAAAAGATCACAATATTTCATCTGGAATTTGAAGAGTTCTCATGGAATGACCATCTATTTAAGGATGATATGTTGTATTGAAAATGAATTTTGTATCCATAACCTACTGAATAATTCACTAGAACATCATGGAAAACCTAATATACATATTAGTTATAATGGAATATGGCACACCATGAAACCTTACTACTTCATTAATATATATCCTTAAAATTTGATCCATAGATAAATATTATCTAATGTAAATGAAGTGTGTGGAATTTATATGGTGATCGATTACAACCCATGTGGAATTATTCCTTTTAGATATTTTGGGGAGTGCAATGATGAAATAAATGATGTTATTTTATCATTTCCAAACTAGTTATGGGTAATGGTTGTAAAACCAAATTAGACTTATTTCTCCCATAATTAACTTTCTGACATACCATGTACTGAGATATAAACTCTGCTATATCTATCTTCAGTCCATCCCACTTGAAATAAACATTTAAATATCTATACATATTTGTACTTATATGGTGAATAGAGAATAAAGAACTTTGTAAATAAACCAATATCTCCTTCAAAACTAGTATAAAGGGGACACATATATGTTTTTTAAACCATATTACCCTATCACAAACATGTTTTAACTTTGTAACATTTGTCACCTTCTTATGCATCACCACATGTTCCTTTTAGGCCTCTTCAATCCATACAATGATAGATGGTTGGAACAAAATTTTATCTAGATAGGTTTTCTCCCTTTTTTTAAATTTATAAACCCATTATTTTGAAATATAGGAATACTTGATCATTTTTATCCTCGAAATAGATAATAAATCATAATACTATCGATACAAAGCATTTCCAACCAAGTTTTCATTCTCAGGGTGAAATTGTATTGAGCAGCCATAATCATTAATCAGATCCAAAAATTTTATCTGGTGGGTATTCATATATTTTTGATTGAATATATAATTTCAATTTTTTATCTAAATATATAACACACCATTATCTATAAAGATAATTCCTCTATATCATTAATAGAAAAATTATTATAGCTAACTCCAAATCCTGATTTTTCTAAAAATTTCCTGAACCATCATTTTTCATGGGTAATAAGATATAGACATATCATTTTTCACAAGGAACCATCCCAATAACATCCCCGATGGATCACTATATATTATAAACCCTTTACTACTAAAGGGTAATATAATCACGTGTGTGAGGTATATATTTCACTTTAGTTCCTTGAAAAATTCCATGCATTCATATTTCAAATGTAGCATGGATTACTTATGAGTTAACATGGTGAGTGGATTGGATAGGTATAAAAAATTACCTACAACCCATTGATAATATCTAAAAAAATTACATAAAATACAGATATCCTTATTTTTTTGTTCTATGCTAACATTAAATAGATTCTATATTTGATGGATCCATAAATATAAAATTATTTAAGATTATATGGCCCAAAATTGAATCTTTCTGTAGTGAAAATTATCACTTTGTAAATTTTTCAAATAACTTTTCCTTTCATGTGGTCCTCAGTACAATCCTCAAGTGATCTTAATTATCTTCCATGATCTATGAATATTTATGAATATCATGTATAAAGACTACCACAAATAGAACATTGAAATATATAAATACTATATTCATTAAATACATGAAGATAATTGGGGCATTAGTAAGACTGATATGAATCACTATACATTTATAGTTTCCATACCAAGTTTTTAATGTTCTCTTGGGTATATCCTCCTTCCAGGACCTCAATTAATGATATCCAAAATGATGTTCAATCTCATAAGAGTATTGAACTCGATGCATTTTATAAAAAAAATCATCAACATATGTAGAGTATACAAGTTCCTAACAGTGATCCTATTATATTATATATAATGATTATAGAGTCAAATTGACCCACCATTCATTATAACAAAATGAATAGATACACCCCAAGGTGAATCACTTGGACAAATGAATCCCTTTTCATTATTCGTCAGAAGTTTTGTTTCAATTCCTGTAACTCAATCCGGGTCATTCTATATGGAATATTTTATATAGAAGTAGAACCATAATTGATTTATATTGAAAAATCAAATTCAAAATTTTGTGCATGACTATGAAACTCTTCATTTAAGATAATTAATAACTCATACATAATAAGAATATATTGTATTTTGAGTTTCATCCCAACCATATGATATTAATTCCCATTTTGAATTGGCATTAAGATCTATACAGTGGATGTGATTTCCATTAGAATTCATATTAATCATCACATTGATAGGTGATCATAGTTTTTTCTGAATTATTAAATGTGACCTCACTTATTTCAAAATTGATGTGGGAATTATTCAAATAATGTCAATACATGCCCAAAATAATATAGAACTCAATAAGAAGGATGATAACAAGATTTATAGAAATCATATTCACATAAACATCCTTTAGAGTAGAATTATATAGTTGGTATGCAATCATCATACCACACGGGGTTCTCAATGAAAACTCAACATCTAATTATTGAGGTGGTATGGTAATACCCATATAAAATTCCTCAAAAATAAAAGTGTGTAGTTCCAAAATCAAATAATCCATTATTAGTTCTAGATTAGATGATAAGTGTACCTTTCATCGCATCATTATCACAACCATACATAGAAATAATGATCTCATGAGATATCCTTTTGTATATGGGATTAATATGATGATGAGGATAATCATTATCATTAACCATTGGATTTGGGGACTGGTTAACAAAAATCCCATACTCCTAGAATTTCACACACTTGATTATTAGCGGTTCATTCTATAAATATTTATCTTTATTCACATCATTAGATAACTTATTCCCAAAACATCAGAATTCATTCACTTGATTCCCATCCTTGTGACTCTTAAAAAATCTATTAGTCCCCTTACGACAATATCACTACTACAAAATAGTCTTCTAACAATGTTAACCTTTATCAGTACTGGAAAATAGCACTGATAAAGGAATCATTTATCACTGCTAAAAAACGTGTTGGTAAAGGGTACCTTATATCAGTGCTGATAAATGGAACCCTTATTCAATACTTTTTTAGTACTGATAAAGGGTACCCTTTATCAGCTGTTTAATTTTAGCACAGATAAATGGTGCCCTTTATCAGGGATTTATGTTTAGATCCCATTATGGGATCCTTCATCATCACCTTTTAATGCTAAAAAGGTCCAAATAAAATGAAAAATATTATATTAATAAAAAATAAAAATGATTTTATTAATAAAATATTAAATTTTTTATTAATTAAATAATTTTTAATAAAATTGAATACATTAATTATAATATATATATAAATTATAAATATTAATAAATAGTATATATTAAATATATATATATGTAAAAATAAATTTAAACAAAGAAAATTAATAATAATTAAATTTAGAAAAATATTAAACATTTTATTAAATAAATAATTATTGATAACCTTAATAAATAGGGTATATTAAATATATAGATATATATGAATGTATATAAACAAGATTTATACAATACAAAATATGTTTTATTTACAATAAATAGTAACTATATATTTATAGAATAATGTTTTATAATTAAAAATCAGTTTGAATTTAAAATACTGAATAATTGCGTCTAGTAATGGACATAATTGAATGTCATTTTATTTTTCAATTTAACATAGATAAAAATTTTATTTTATTGAGTTCACATATATGTAATTAATGAATTTTTATATACAACACATGCACACACACAAATATTTTTTTGGGAATTTAATTAATTTCTATTATTTATTTTATATACATTTATTTACTATGTTTTAATTTTTTCAATATTTATTCATATTTTTTTCTATATATGTGAATTATTTTTAATTTTTTACATTTAATTAATAAAACTTATCTATTTTTTAATTTTTCTATAGTGTACTCATTTTTAATTATTCAATTTCACTCATTTCTAGCATGCATGCACTTAAGATTAATTATTCATTAAAAATGTTGAAATTATATTTGTAAAAAAATATTTATCAATAAATATTTTTTTACAATTATATTTACTGTTTTTATAGATTTATATATTTATTATTATATATAAATAGTTATATATATTTGAATAATTATAAATTCATTATAAATTTATTTAAATAATGAATTATTCAAATATATATATATATGTATATATTTATTATATGTATTAATTTTATAAATATATATAATGTTTTAAATATTATTCTTTTAAATTTTATTAAAATAATTAAAAATAAATCATTGTAAAATTATAATAAATATATTTAAATAAAGAATATATTTAGTATATTTATATTTATATTCATTTATTATATATAAAATTATATAAATATTTTTAAAAAAAATATTTATAATTATAATTATATATATTTCTCAACTCTTTTTTAGTGCTCATAAAAGTGTCCTGATCTATTTAAATGACCCAAACCAGTTGCAAACTTATCGTGATACTGGAGCTTTCCACTGATGTCACCTTCTGTCAACGCTCCTCCGTAGTGAATTAATGCTCGAATCAAGGCTAAAATCTAAGGCTTGAATAATTCAAGGGTTTAATGAATCAAATGATGGAACATTTTCCAGGATTTTTATATCTCTACTTTCTCTCAGATGATTCAAATCTTCAATAAAAAGTATATTATTTTCTCTCCATCCTTATCACTTGTTGACTGATTATTTTGTGAGATCTATTTTCATTTTTTTATCTTCATTCATACTTTAATGTTAGAATATCCCTGTGGTCAAAAATTTTTATTTGGGGTGTTTTTTTAAAAGGTGATAGGGTTATCATTCCTTTCACTCCTCCACCCTCACCGCTTGCTGATTCGATGCAGCCTTCCCACCTGAACACCATGGATGGAAGTAAATATTTATTATTGAGTCTAAAAATTCCATTTTAATCACATATCATTAATCATGATACTTCATTCCACTCTATAACCAATAAGGGGTTCATGGATTAATATGTATCTCATTTTTTCTGCAATGTCCATTTAGTCGATGATAAAGATCTTCAGAGTATGGGTAAAGAAATTATTAATGATTATATATCATATGAATATTACTTGAACATAGAAACTGTTAGACAAATAACAATTTTATGGATGAACATAATTTCCATCGGTCAGATGGATGATGTAGAATTTGACTAATGGTTCAATTATATATTATAAAAATTTATACTATAAAATATATATTATACTAATATATTATACTAATATATTACTTCAAAACATTATAAAAATATACTATATAAATATATTGTACAATTATATTATAAAAATATATATTATAAAAATATGTTATACAAATATATTACACAAATTTATATGTATTCAATTAAAAAATTAAAAATATATATTTATATATTTTATATTTATATATTATACAAATATATATATTATACAAACACCAATATATATTATATTAAAAATATATATATAATAACAATATATATTATATAAATAAAGATATATATTACATAAATAAAAATAAAAATATTTTATTTTATTTTATACACAAATATATATTATAAAAATATATATTACCCAAGTATATTATCCAAATCTATTTTACAAATATATTATAATAATATATGTCAAAATATATTTCAATAGAGCACATTTATTAGTTAAAATTCATCATCCAATTTTACTTATGACTATAGAGGATTTAAAAATAATTCATGATCTCTCTTATGAGTAATAATTAGTGAAGATAATGGATCTTTGAGATAAAGTATGATGTAACATGACCACACAACTTGTCAAAGTTTTTCTCTAAAATCATAATCCTGAGGAAGTGACATGGGAACTATAAGGTGTAATGAAATTAATGTATTCTCATATGTTCAAAATTGGGTAATAAAATTTTATGGGTGATGTTTTTGAGGAGAAGGAGAATGTAGCATCCCATATTTTAGTATGAAATTTCCTTCTATATCTTTTATGTATTTTAAATTTTAATATTGTGTTTCACATGAAATACTGATCTAAATATACATTTTTTTTATTTTATTATAGTACAATATTACAATATAAAAAGTAATAAACATTATTATAAAAATAAATGATAAGAAAAATGTAAAGAACATGATTATTAAAAATATAAAAGGACAATAAAAAATTTAATAAAAAGTTTTTCTTCTTTCAATATTATTTTTAATGGTTTCCCATAAAAATAATATCACTAAGTATAACTATAGAAAGAATAAAAGTTATTAGAAATATGATAGGTATTTTTTAGAAGAAATAATGAAATAGGATGAATAATTTTGAGAAAATTATTTAAGAAAATATATAGGAATGTAAAAGGATAAAGTGGTCATTATATGTTCATTTGATATATATAGTCATTGGGTATACATATAGTCATTTGGTCTATTGAAATTTTTTTAACTAAAATGTAATCCTTATGTATAGTTGAGTTATTTATTATAAATAATATATTTGACATGTATAAATAAATAAGTAGCATCCATTGACAAGAAATTTTTTTTTTCTAAAACAATTTTTTATCCTTTATATTATTAATTTTTATTTAAAACTTAATTTCCAAATACTTATATATATAATTTAATAAAATGGATTTAATATTTGTAAATAGGAAAATGAATTCATGTAAAAGTATAAATATTACTTTTGGGTTAAACATTATTTACTATGGTGAATAGTGAAAATACATTGATAAATATGATAAATAATATATATATATATATAGTAATAATAATTTGTATGTTTATAAAGAATAATAACATATTATCATAACATGTCCTTGATGAGACCCCTTGAATAACATACAAGAATTTTTATGCCCCCAAATCTCACCTTCAACGGGAAATGAGTTAATAACTAGTTCCAATGGTTTAATTCTAAAAAATGAGAGACATTACCCCATTTAGAGAATGTAATTCAGTAAAATTTCCATCCTAATTAGATTTATATCATGAACATTTATTATTGCATTTTTTCCTTAAGACTCATCCTCGATATCTTTTATGTTTAATTTATTTCTTTTAAGTATTACTGATATACTAATTTTTTTCGTATACATGTGGATTATTTTGTTTGATTTGGAGTGGTTTGTTCAAAGATACTCAAGCCCATGAGAGATTGGACATTGATCCTACAACTGAGATAATGACAGCAAATAAATGTGTCAAAAATATATACAACCATTATGAAAAATTGAATTACTACTACTTATTTAATCAATTTTTTCTATATTTTATCTAATATTTGTATGCTAATATCATTATCATTTTTATCCAATACTTATTTAGTTTTTTTCATAGATTTTTTTGGAACTCATATTTTACTTTCAACTATCTGCAATAAGCTATAAAAGAGATAAAATGTTTCTTTTTGACAATGTTACCATGATTTCCATTTCCATTTACATTCTTATCGAACATTAAACAATACATGTTGATTTGATGTTTATATCCAAAAAAACCATTCTCGTTGTAGAAATTCATAAGAAGATATGGCAAATGATCTTCCTCTCCTCTTCTAACATTAAAGAATAAGAAATGTTTTTTAACAAAGAACACCAGGTCAACATGCAGTTGAGGTAGTTTGAAAAGTAAAGTCAAATGAAATCATGGTATCATTGGTAGTTATGAATGTTTTAAAACTTAGTTATGTATAGGAATTAGTATAACCTCATTCTAATACACTGTGTGATCGGTATAACTGCAAGTGCTTCTCTTTATTTAAAATTGACATTAATTTTAGTAAAAAAGAAAATAGGCATACTTAAAATTGAGAAAATATATTCTGGTTATTTTAATACTTTAATATAACAATTCATAAGTCCTTTATGACATGAAAGAATCAGTTTTACCATAATATGATACATGATGTTCCTGATATGACTTAAAGTGTTTGTTATTAGTTTAAAATCAATATTTTAGATAAAAAGATGTAACTCATTTAAAATAGAGAAAATGTTATCTAATTTAATTGATAATTTAGTAAATTTACTAATAACTCATTTGTGAAGGGTTTCAATTGGTCTCACGTAAAATGGATACACAATGTGATATGTATGAGTCAAAGTGTGTGTTTCTAGTTTAAAATAAAATTTTAGTAAAAAATAATATTTATGTACTCGATATTGATAAAAATATTTTTATAATTTATTAAAATGATCAATAAGTCAATTGGGATGTCTATAAATCATCCTCACCTCAATCTGACACACAGTGTGACCGATATGACTCCAAGTGCTTCTTTTTAATTATAGTTGACATAAATTTTAGTAAAAAGGACAAATGACATACTCAAAATAGAGAAAACATATTTTAATTGTTTTAATAATTTAGGAAAATAATCCATAAGTCATTTGGCATGTATAAGAATAATCCAAATCTCAATCTGACATAAGGTGTGACCAGTATGACTCTAAGTGCTTCTTTTTATTTAAAATTGACCTCAATTTTAGTAAAAAGGATAACTGACATACTCAAAACTAATAAAACATATCCCAATTGTTTTTGAAACATTAGGATAATTATCCATAAGTCATTTTGGATGTTTAGAAATCAACCCCACCTCAATCTGGTTTGTAGTGTGTCTGATTTGACCCCAAGTGCATCATTTTTTTTAAATTGACATCAATTTTAGTAAAAATGACAATTGACTTACACAAAACCATGAAAACGGATTCAAATTTATTTTATACTATATAAAAATTATCCATAATTCATTTTTGACATGTATGAATTATTCACGCCTTAATTGAACACATAATGTTCCATGTATGACTCAATGTTTCCGTTATCAGTTTAAATTCGATATTTTAATTCAAAAAGTTTAATTTTATAAAAAAAGTTAAAACATGTTCCCATTTTATTAATAATTTAGAAAATTAATTATATGTAATTTTTGATGTGTAGGAATCAATATCGCATCAAACCAACACATGATGTGATCGATATGAGTCAAAGTGTGTGTTTCCAGTTTAAAATTACATTTTAGTAAAAAAGAAATGTGATGTACTCAAAACCAAGAAAACATATTCGGATTGTTTTCATATTTTAGGAAAATTATCAATATTTCCTTTTAGATATGTAATAATTATCCACATCTCAATCTGATGCACTATGTGATCGATATAACTCAAAGTGATTTTTTTATTCAAAATTGACATTAATTTTAGTAGCAAGGACAACTAACCTACTCAAAACTGAATAAACACCTTTAAATTGTTTTCATACATTAGTAAAACAATAAATAAGTCACTTTTTACATGTAGGAATCAAACATACCTAAATATGATACATAACGTGCCCAGTATGATTCAATAAGTTTGTTAAGAGTTTTAAATCGACATTTTAGGTCAAAAAGTGTTACTCATTGAAAACCTAGAAAACATGCTTGGATTGTTTTAGTAATTTAGAAAAATGATTCATAAAACCTTTCTAATGTGTAAGAAAATGTATCATGTCAATCCAACACACAATGTGACCAGTAGAAGTCAATGTGTGTGTTTCTAGTTTAAAATGAAATTTTAGTAAAAGAGACAAGCAACATACTCCAAACCTAGAAAACACATTTGGATAGATTTGATATTTTAAGAAAATAATTAAAAAGTCATTTTATACATGTAGGAATTAGCCCCACCTCAATCCAATTCATGGTGCCACTTGTGTTACTAGAAGTGTGTCTTTTCTATATATATGTGTCATTTTAGTTCAAAACATGGAACACATCGAAACAATTGAAAAAATGAGCCCATGTTGTTTTCCCATCATTCTATATAATATTACGTAATTATGTTACTTTTCATTTTATCTTATAATTATTTATTATGTTATCATAGAGATAATTCTTAAAGATAAACTAAAAATTGTGTGACGTGTAAGAATTAACAACAACTCAATCTGATACATAGTGTTCCTGGTATGACTCAATGTTTAGTTTAAAATTAAAATTTAATGTTAATTTATATATTTATATTATTACTAACACTATAATTTATTTCTTATATAGTTGTGTTTTTCTTTAGTAGGGTATAGGATCAAAATACAGAGGATCACTGATGTTTTTGAATGTATGTAATAATTTTCACCTATGTAAGTTCATAAACCAATGTTTGAAATCTCTATAATATAGTATTTTTTTAAATATTTTTGTTGTAAATTTTATTTCTATAAAATTCTATATTGGAGATTGATTTTTCATATTTTGTGGTGTCTTTAGTGTTGTGGTGTGCGGTTAAAGATCATTGCACCATGCCCCTTTATCATATCTTCTATAAGAACTGATAAAGGGATATTTTATCATCACTTTTTAAGAGCTGATAAATTTGTCCTTAATCTATGATTTTAAGTGTCGATAAAGGGGGTAATTTATTAGTGATTTTTTAAGTGCTGATAAATTAATCCTTTATCATCCCTTTTGTATGACTGATAAAATACTAGGGCTTTTAATCTCACTCTCGTAGTCATTACTTCTTTTTTAATGATAAATTTCATTATTAGAGATGTTAAAGGAATATTTTGTAGTAGTGTTTCCTCTAAATATCTTCCCACACTTTTAGAATATGGGAAGTCTCATCTCTTCCCTCAAGGGTTTTATTAGAATTTCCTTTCAATTACATATTTTTTTTATCAAAACCATGGGATTAATGGGTAAATCCAATCTTAATTTTCAACCTGATAGTACATCAAATTACTTCTTCATAGGTGATGAATCCCGTAATGCATAATGAACTTTAGACACTTGGTTTTAAAAAATTAAATAATCATTCAACCTTTTATTTAGTTTGGATTATGATTCCATAAATATACCTTATAGTACTTGTAAAATTTTCCACATGGTTACCAATGAATTCATAATCCTTCTAATTTATCTCAAGGAATTTATTCTCAATTTTTTTGAACATTAAAAGGAAAGTACATAAATATAAATAAGATCTTAAAGTCATCCCAATACATGGAGTAAATTTCATCTTATTCCCTAGTGTTCTTGATAAGAGTCCACAATTGATCTTCTTTCATGTTCAAATGATAAATAATCAAGATACCTTTTTATTATTAGAATATTAGAGACTATAAAATATCATTTCACATTTACTAGTCCATTTTTGAAAAATTGGTGTATCAGTGGACTTAATAAAGGAATATGGATGTTTCCTCATGAAGGAATCAACATAAATTTGTTCCCTACTTTTCTCATTTGAAGACTCATCCAGATTTATAGGTCGAGATATCTGTGTGAGTATAGAAATGATATTTTTTATTCAAGATCCTAGAAAATTTAGTGTGCAATTATTGTATTATCCATTTATTCATCATTTACAAGATTACTTTAGGTTATATCCATAGACTAAAACAAAAAAAAATAATATTTTGAGTAGCATTAATCATAGAGGTAATCCATATATTAATGAAAAGTCATTTACAGTATATTGAAATCATGACACCTTCTTTTCAATCTATAAACCTTACCTCTAACCTAGGGTATTATTTTCCATTAACAAAACATGATGATTTTATCTTATACATTGACTTTTCCCTAGTGTCATCAGTAAATGTTTTTTGTCCTAGATTTGAAAGGTTTACAAATCCATGATCTGATATCAACTATAGTATTCCATAATTTTCATACAAAGATATAAAATCATATTTGATTTATATTTTTACACAGCAAGAAGATCCATGAAAGAATCATATGGGTATATTTAAATTTGAATAATGAAGTCATAATCAAAAACATTATAAATGGAAAACATCATCTCCCACTTTTTTCATCATGAATATCACACTTCATAAAAAAATCATACAAAATACCTTTATTCATAACTTGGGTAAAAAAACATAAGAAATAATGATCTCTATTGAATATTAAGTTTAAATAACTAATATATTTATAACCAAAAAAATAATAATAAGATAATAAGGGCATGTGGACATGATCATTAAAATTTCAAAACCATACCACGCGTATTGTTGATTGTAATATTTTGTAATGGAATAAATAATAAAAGTTCATAAGATATGATTCATAATGGAATCAATGAATATAATCCATCAGGGCTTAACAATGCTATAAGAAATAGATTTTTGGAACACACGTTATCATTTAAATCCTTCTTTAAATTCTAACAACCAATAAATTCATAACATGTTATGCTTGGTCTAACCACCGGTGTACCATATTAAGGTTTTGGATAACTCCCATGTACCATCTTTTGGGCTTGGGATCACCACCCATGTACCCTTTGAGCTCATAGACATTAATAATTATCCAATAAATTGGAGGTATATATTGGTCCCAAACATCACATAATTAAAATCATACATATTTATGTCACATGATTGTAAATAATTCATCATATCATAAATTCTTAAAAATAAATGGGTTTCATAAACCTTTCATCATTTAATAACCCATGGAAAAAAGGGTCTCATAAACATCTTTTTATCATATTAATAAACCATAAATATAAAGAAAAATGATTGTATCATTGAATAATATCCCCAGTAAAGTATAGGTGAAATAAATGGATGTTGTATTTGATGAATATAAATTCCACTATAAGATCATTGAAAAATTCCTTAGTAAAATAACATTTCTGTTTTGAAATCACTTATATAAAATCAAATTTTTTTAAAATATTATGGAATTTTTTTTATTTATAACTAATGATGGAAAAATGTAAAATAAGAATAAAATAATTGAGAGGTAACGATAGTGGGAAATTTTTTTCATCCCATATATGTTAAAAACATTCTATTCACATTTTTTTAAAAAGTCAGAAAGTACCTCATCCAAGAAAATAACATGAATATTACTTGTAAATTTTTTAAAAAAAAATTAAAAAATGGGTAATAATTATTTTAAACAATAATATTTTTATATTATTAGATTTATTTAACACATGTTTGTAAATCATGGAAATGGAATAAAATGGATTTTTTTACAGATGAGATAAATGAAGTCAATTTCCTTAAAACATATTTTTTCTCATGAGTACTTAAGGTGAAGGAAATTATAGGAAAGCATTTAATTTTAAGGAATAACCGAAGGAAAATAAAATTTGTGGGTTACATGATAGGTTGATCATTTTTTCATCATAATAAACTTAATCACAAACAATCCCGATTAATAATGAGATTGTAACATAAAACCCTTACCAAATTGGTGACTTTTGAATCATAATCCCCATGAAATAAAAAATATTATATGGATATTAATATTTCATTATTTTAATGAGAAAAATAACAAAATAAATTTATGGTTGTTATATATGTTTCATATAAGAAAAAAAATTGTGTATCAGGCATATATCACATATAAATAAAAGTGAGACAAAAATCCCTTACCTTGAGTTCTCCCTTCTATGAAAGCTCTCTAAACTCCAATATAATGAATTTAAATTTATTAAAATTTTATACTATAATGAAATAAATTCTAATTATATCATATATATTCATTATATACATATATTTAGATTCATTCATAATAGTATATATAGAAAATAAATTACATCATTCCTCAAGATGGTATATCGAACGTATGTATGAACGTTGTCTTCATTTTTCTATAGATGAAAAAAAAGGATCATAAAAATTCACCAAAACATAATTATTATTATATCATATAAATCATATATATACATTATATCTATATTAATTACCATAAAATTAAAATATAAACTAAAAAATCACATTGCTTCATTAGGTGGTAGTCCACATGTATGCACAAGCGACGTTATCATTTTCCAATGGTTTTGATGGTGAGAAGGTAGATATGGTATTATCATTACAAAATAATAATTATTCATTAAATATCATATGTTAAATTTAAATTGATACTAATTACTATCTATAAATTAAGGTTATGGTTAATAAATTGTGCCGCTATGTTGAGATGGTAAGATATACATACACATAAGTGATACATTCATATATCATATGATAGAAATAGGGTGGATAATGGTTGATTAATAATCATAATAATATTTTAACATATTTAGTATATTAATATTATTATTGAATAATAAATACAATAGATTTATATTAGATAATATAATAAATAAAAAAAGAATCTGATCAGTTAAGGTCATTACCACCTCTTTGAATGAAGGCATTTTGACCTCCTCCTAAAGATCACAAGTTTGGTATTTGTGGAAGAAGAGAAACTATAGAGAGTGAATAGGTAAGATGAGAAGAGTTTTTTTAGGATATCATTGATTTATATGTATCAAAGAGTTGTAAGGAAGATGATTGAGGTGTTTCCTTTTATAAGGGAGGGGGTGAACACAAATGAAATTTCATAAAAGATTAAATTATAATAAAACCATTCCCAAGAAAAATAGTTCCAAATGGAAAATATGTTCATATGGGATTTATTTTTTTCATGTTTTAAACTCGATGTCCTCTTTGTAGATTTTTTAATTTATAATGAATTTCAGGAAATAATATTTTTATAAAATATCATTAATGTCAATTTTGACACTATTCATTTAATTTCACCTAAAAGACATTATAAAAAAAATATAATTCATTAAAAAAATCTCATGCAGAATATTCATCTAAAAAAATCTTTTCACACATTAAATCACTCAAATTATGTCAATTTTATTATTTTTAAAATGGTTTATTATATTTTTTTATTACTTAGATAAATATTGCATCAATATTACATAAGTATTTAAGGTAATTTTTTAATTACAAAAATTAAACATAAATTTATATCATGAAAATAATTTCATTTATATAATAATAAATACTTATATTTTTCTATAAAATTATTTTTACTTATGTGGACTCATAAAAATATATATATAACTAGTAGAGTGTTACTTTTTTAACATTATTGGTTTTATATATTATAAAGTCCATTTTAATGGGAAATTTTCCATTAAACATATCAATTTTTAACTTACAATGATAAGTGTATAATTTCATTTTTCCAATAATATTTAAGATGGAAAATTATGGCCTTATCACTTAGTTCTAACTAAGATAAACTTTATTTATCCTTTATCATGGTGATAAATGTTACCATAGTTGTTATTAATAGTGGCTAAAATTATAGAGACCTATTTACCAAAGTCGGAATTCCTAATTTCAAATTTTATTTCCATTTTATCTAATTAAATATCAATTACTTTAACAAAATTAATTTTAAAATATTCATACAAAATGCGATGAAAATCACTTTTAAGGAAAAGGTACATTTTAAGAATAAAACTTTGTTTATTAATAAATTATTCATATAAAAATATTAAATCAATTTTATAGCCATTTATTGAATTTAAATTTATTTGAATTCATTCACTAATCGGAAATAATTTAATTTATTGTGATAAAAATATATTCCATGAGTAAAAGATGTTTTTCAGCAAAAAATATTTTTTTTATTTAATGATATTTTTATTTTATTTTCTAATCTATTTATAATAAATTAATTAATTTGTAAAATATAATTTTTTATAATTTAGTTATTTTTATACATAACATCCAATCTAAATGATATGTGGTAAGGATTCTTTAGTAGTGTATCATGATTCATCTTAACTCATTGTAACGTGTTGCACTAGCTATCGATGAAAAAAATTCTTTTGAAAATGAACATTTTCCCAGAATACCAGAGGTGTTATAGAGTGTGTCAAAGGAATATCCTACTAGCATAATTTTGGTAAAAAAATTTACTTTATATTTTTGTTTCAAAAAAATTAATAACTATTTAGATGTTTCATAAAATTATTTTCCCCTTTGATAATGTTGCATGAAAGAATCTCAAGGATTTTTTGATGTACTTTCATTCATGTTTGTGATTTAGGGGTTTAATTAGGTTCACAACCCCTAGTTTAATGATTTAGAGCTTCGGTATTCCAATTATAATGGTTCCCACAAAAAATAAGGGTGTAATCCATATTTATTTTCATTTTGATTGTATCATAAAACTTAGCATGTGTTATGGAACTTTGTCCTATGTTGTGCAACTCCCTTGTGTTGATGTAAAATAGCATTTTTTTGGAGGCCTACAAGAATATGTGTACAAATTTTTCTTTTCATGTTTTTAATATCATGTAACTTAGTCATATGGATTTCTAAAGAGTTTCATGGACATTTTAGATGTTCCATGGAATTATAAAGTCTTCTTTAGAATCGCCTCTTTTGGTAGTTTTTAGTTTTCTAACTTTGAATGATGATAAAATTTAATACCTATTCCTATTTGGTCTCCATGATTTCCAAATAAACTCCTATGAAATGGTATATTCTCATAGATTTTGGTTTATATAATTCAATCTTTAATTGGAATATTTTAATACATCAACTGACACTTATGAATTTGATGATGTGAAACAATAAATCTGGTCCTCACAAGCATATATTTGGAAATAAAATAATCAATTCCCTATCAAAACCTATATAACCCACAATCACATCCCAAATGGATTTCAGAAAATCCAAGTAAAAAACTGATTGTGTTTATATCTATAGATAATGGGATAAATTGAGATGAAATACTATCACACATCGAAGAGATCCACCCAAATCAATCGAAGATTAGTAAAGAATCAAGTGGAGAGTCATATAGAGTGGCATGAATGGGATGGTTCAAGAATATGTGATATTAAGGTGATATTGGATTTAAAAATGAAAAATGAAATTGAGTTAATTTTTAATTTTTGGGAAGTTTGAATCGGGTCACACTATATGGCTATACAGCTATAAACATTATGTGCTAACTATGTGATAGACCTATCCCTTAAAAACCAATTTGCATGGATTTTTTATAATATCTACATATCGGGAAAACCATGAATAATACTTGAAACTACATCTATACCCATACTAAAACATCTTTATGATTTTCTTGGTGACTCAAATGGTTAGAAAAGACATCATTAAACCATGTAAATTTCCACTAAAAAAAGAAACATTTCATAAGGTTATCATGTAGTTACTGATTGTTGGGAACCAAAACCATGTTTCTATTTTTTTACCTAATAAATGTCAAATTTACACCCCCAACTCATGAAAATCTCATGAACCTAAAAAGTGATAAAACAATACCAAGAATAAATTTACATGTGACCCATAAGGAATCACATTTCTCCACTCCATAAAATTTTTTATCCTATAAAAGGAATCATGGTTATAGACTCTTAAATAGATTAGACCTTTATGGATTCATTAATAAAACCCACTCTCATGTATAATTTTTATCTCATCTATTCTTCCAAAAAACATAGACCAAATGGAATTTTTTATCAATAAACACCTTATCTAGAAGATCCATAAAATTAATTGGTCATTAAACCCCTCAGGTGTCAAGATCAATCTCAAACTATTCTCATTCAATGACATGGGGATGATATAGATAATACTTCTTTAGATGGGAAACATGGAACATTTCAGTTGTCAGTTTCAATAAATATTGTATGTTCAAATAATATACTACCTTTACAAGACACTAAACAATATCAATAGGTCTAATATTCCATGGATCCTTCTTATATTAGTTTCTACAGAGATGATTTTCTACTATGGACAAACTCTGAGAAAACACCAATAAAAACCACAAACCCTTATGGTAAATAATGATGATTAACATATGATTTATGGTAAATTTGAGCTATTTCTAATCTATTTTATTAAAACCACATTTTCCATGTAATCTATTAAGAAAGACTTGGTCCCATGAGTGACCCCATTATAATATTCTCCAAAAACGTGATCTATATAGACACATGTAAGACCCTAAAAATGGTTTATTCTAATATAATATTGGTAAAATTTTATGGGAATGTCTAATAAGGTTATATGCTTCTACCAAAAATTAGTAATTTACATATTCTTTCCCAAAAAATATCTTTTAGAATATAGGTGTAATTTTTAGTCTGGCCATCCGTCTGAGGATGATGTTCCATGCTTATATTCTGTCAAGTACCCAAAACCTATTTAAATACCTTATACAACAATGATATAAATAAATTGTATCATTTAAAAACAACCACAATAGGCACTTAATAGAACTTTAGTACCTATCAAATATAAAAGTTCTTGAACTTTTCTACCTTTATTTAATCTTAAATTGGAAGGAAATGAGATTATTTAGTGAGTCAATAAATGGTCACCAAAATAGAATTATTTCCACAATGTTTCTGATTAGACCATTCATGAAGTCAATGGATATATAATACCATTATTAAAATTAAATGGGTAGGTTCTGTAGTAAAATGGAAAGTCACCAGTGCCCTGTCTTAACCATCAATTAAGTAATGAATCTAGACATTCAGTCAATAATCATTCACCTCATCAAAGGACACCAATATCAGCATCCTAGTTAGTGATTTAATTGTATTGATCCTATATTTATGTAACAACTTGATCAATGTAAAATATAAATAAACTTATGGCTCAAAGCTATCATAATTAAAAATATTCTTAAAAAATAAATTCTCTATTGAGAGACCAAAACCAACCATTTGAAGTCTCCCAACCATAATGGATTTTTTTTTAATGATTACAATCAATGTTTATTGCTTTCTCTAGAAGAACATTACCATAAAAAAATGAATGATCATTCACGTAATCTAAGATCACATATCCCTAAAACTTTATAACATCCAATCTCATCTCTATAAATAGACTCATCAAAGACCACTCATCTACTATAATCATCAATTATTGAGCCAATAAAATCATAATCAATGCACTAGTCAACAGATTCCATTTAAACCAATATAAGAAATTTACTAGTTAAAAGTGTAAATATTACCTAGTGTCTCCATATGCCACCATATGATTTCCCTGAATCCAAATGCATCTATTTCCCATAACTGAGGCATGATAGTGAACAACATAATGAAAACTATACTTAAGGTGAATTAGAATAAGATCTGAAACCAATATTAACTTAAGTTCATCAAATGATATTTGACACTTATCATTCCATCCAAGCATAACACCCTTTTACATTGTCTCTATCATAAGAGATCAAATCATGGAATATACCTGAACAAAATGTATATAATAGCCTAAAGTACCTAAGAAGAACTGAATTTAAAATATATTTATTGGTTGTTCCCAAGACATAACTACCTAAATTTTCATAGGATCCCCAAAGATAAAACTCTCAGATATTATATTCCCTATAAACTTCTCTTATCATTCAAAAAACTCCCATTTAGATATATACACATTCAAATAATATTCATTAAATATTATAAGGATGAAATATAAATAATCCCTACATTTGTCTCTAAATATAAGTACACTAAAATATCAACCAAAATAATTAATTTGAACGACTATAAAACTAGAGGAAAGATATAGTTCATCAATTCCATAAATATCATAGGTTCATTAGTATGAAAAAACAGAATAACTATAATCTATAAATTCATGTCCTAGGTCCAAAATGTTTTCTTAGCTATATCTTCTCATAATGTCAATATATTGAAACCCAATAATAATTTAATCATAAAAACCATCTAGATACATAAAACTAATGAAATATTTTATAAATACTAGGAATGTCATGTTTTTTATTAATGGTCACCTGATTAAGATTGTAATTAACCTAATATCATAGGATTCCATCTTCATTCTTTATAAAGATAACTAGTGAATCCCAAGGTGACATGCTATGAGGAATAAATCCCTTAACATAAAGATCATCATTATTATTCTCTTTAACTAAATGAATTCTATAAAATAAGATTGTATTATAATGGGTATTATCCCTAGAACAATGGATATAGAGAACTAAACCACTATCTTCTCTGCTAACCCAGAAACTTCATTATAAAATACTTCAATATAATCATTTAACACTACAAGAAACAAACTATTCAAACACCAGTTAAGGAAGTTAAGAAATTTTTATGGAAACTAGCATGAGATTAGTCTACAAAAATAAAAAAACATGCCCCAAACTTCTTGATCTAGGATTTCAGTCACCCTTAAAGACTTTAAGGACTCGTTGAAATAGATAAACAGGAACTGATGATGATAAAAATCGACCTAGGCCTTAAAATTTAACATCCAATGCATTCCAATAATAAGTAATAAGGTATCAATATCAATAATGAGGATATCCCACATTACTTTGAGGTCATAAATCATCACTCGACACTCTAGGAATTCAAAACATTTCCCCTTCCTCACCCCCAAGGGGGTGGAATGATCAGTTATAAGGGGAATAAGATATAAATGTAGGCCTATAATATCAATCAACATGGGTGATATAATGGAATTATACGCATTAGTATCGAATAATTATATAACCATATAATATTAAATAAACATCATACCTCTCATAGTAGGTATCCCTTCTTCACATTTATTTATTACATACTTCACTATATATAGACTACCAGCCTCAGCTCCTCTTTTCTCTTTCTTCATAACATGAGTATCCACTTTATTATTAGACCAATATCCACCTCATATTATACCATTACAATATAATTTCGAGCCTTAGTAATCATGGATATATCTGTCCTTATTTTTTGTGACATTCTATAGAAGCATTAAAGAATACTAGAATGTCCACAAATGCTAAATTCCCTAGGTGTTGTCCTATATCCTGTCATGGTGTGGATATATATCCCACAATGAAAGTATAACACACCATTCTATCCTCACTTCTACCTTGAACCACCTACACAAACCTAATTTGGTTTCACTCACTTCCATTTTTGGAAAGAAGATATATATTGGATTCCCTGTTAAGTTATTGAAACTTAATTAAGAATAGTGTTTTAGGATATTTCATCCACTTCTATAGCTATTAATCAACCACATCAAAAAATATTTGTAGGTGAAAGAGAATTATCATCAATATAATATTGGACCCCAAACCCATTGTGAGCCCTGATATTTAAATTAGTAATTAAAAACATGCTTGGATAATAAGTTCACTAACTCTATGAAATGAGTTTCATACTCCATAATTTATCATTTAACTTTCTCTATGGAAATATTTTAATTATTAATTTACAAATGAAATGTTTTAGGATAAAACATCACATTGAAGGCCTTTGAGAGAGTTTCCATATTATATGCTTGTATAAAAATAACTTTCAAAATTAATACCTACTACTTACTCCTAAATGATTCAATAATATATCTATAGAAACCCACCTTTGAGTCCTATGGAGTCTTTAATAAGTGTAAAATTCATTCAAGTGTTCAATACAAACCTTGGATTCTTGGGTTTCACTGTCACCATGAATGAAAGGTGGGTTATTCTTAGTAAATATTGAAGCATTGTCTAGCATCCATTCCTGATTTTCAATTTCCACATGACCCAGAATGTGGATTCTACAAATAAATACTTCTTCTAGGGAATGGTTTACTAGAGGGTTCACATTTGGAACATGTCTTGTAACTTATTCTTCTAGGTTTAAGATATCTCTTACCCAGAAGTATTATCTATTTATATCAAATGATAACACCGGATCATTGAAGGAACACAACTTCAAATCAAATGATGAACCTCATGAATTTATATTAATTACCCTAAATGAAAAAAAACCCTGGAAATAACAAACTCATCAAATGGTAAATGGATACAATAGTAACCAATAAAATAAAATTAAAAATTCATTTTAAAAAATCACAACTATAAATTATTTAAATTATATTAAATTCAACATTAATCCTTATAAAAACACCTATCAACCAATGGTAACAATAGATAAAATACATAATTGAATAAGAATGTCACCTTTTTGTACTTACATAGAAACATCAGGTGGTCCAAAGATAATCTAATAATAACCTTGAATATTACCTTTACTAACACCAATTTTTAATGAATAAACTCGATTAAACCTAAATCATCACCCAAGATAGTCTGTCATAAGGCCTGAAGGCCATTCTTGATCCCTGAGAGAAGGAAAAAACCACTTGGTTATCAATAAAAGAAGAAAGAGGAAATATTTAACCATGTAAATCACTAATACATGTCTCACATACAAAATAATATAAACCACCACCAAATAAATATTTTTATTAAAGATACACTTTTATAGAGAAAGTGTGAAACCAAACAGGACAACATAGCCATTAGACACTATAGCACAAAACAAAAATTATTAAACACCTGATTGAACCCATTTGACTTGACTTCCTTGAACAATTTCTAGGAAAAAATTTTTACCTTTTTTTGTGGTCGTCTCTGATAATTTCTTCGAAATGGGAAGCCAGATTAAGCCACGCTCGCAAGAAATCCTCTTCAACTATCTTATTATTATTGAAACCTATGACTAGGATTAGGTGTTGTTTGCTGATCCACTAGCTTTTCTCCTTATTCGTGTCAACTTGAATAAATATTTCTTGCATCTTTTCTGCAACCATAGTAGAAACGCGTATGGATACCACATTCTCTGCCATATCTTCCTCGGATGGTAACAGCAACTCTCATGGATCTTCCCTGATCACCGCTTCTCCTTCTGGATCCCCAGGCTCCCCCTTACTCCCACATTAGTAGTTGAGACAAGTTCCCTCCCATGCACCTATATTTCCTCTGCACCAACCATATTGGTTCCAACCCCACACCATGGACTAGGGGTAACTGCCGGTTTCACCTCCTATGTATGTAGGTGCAGCTACTTCTGTTGATCTCCTTCCATTGAGGGTTCAGTTTCTTGATTTTGAGATTCTGAGACCAAGATTTTTTGTCCTTCCTCTCCCTCCACTGGCTGAATCTCAAGCTCCTTGAGAATACCCCCTTTTTTTGACCAGGTCTCCCTCAGTTTTGGAAGGTAGGAGTAGTCTTTGTGCCCCTTCGGATTCATCTTCCCAGAAACAATGTAGCACCTCGGGTCCCTGTTCTCTTTGTTCCCTTTCTTCCTTCTTTGGCTGTGAAAGTTTTTTCCCACTCCTCCCAATATATTATCATCAAAAAGCTACTCATCACCCTCAGACTCTGCCTCATATTGACCCTTTGAATTTTCCTCAAACTCTCCCTCATTGCTCAAGCTTCCAAATTGGTTGCTGAGGTCAATGCAAGATAGGGTTCCCCTCAAGTTGGTGTCCTTATTAGTATCCAGTGTCATGTGTACCCCATGTGAGGAATTCTCCCACTCATGGCTTGACTTCGATTTACTCTCACCAGTAGCCACCCTACCAAAGATCTTGCAACTGCCAGTGCGAACTGCCATAGAAAACGTGCATGGAGCCACCACCCCATGGGATAGACCTGCAGCACCAGCAACTCCAACATACTCCTCCAGAGTCTGAGTAGGTGATTTGAGGGTGTCTAGAATTGCTTCATCCACTCCACTGGTCTAGGTTCCCTCTACCATAATGTTGTTAGGAATTCCATACAGATCATTCTGAAGCCTTTTGAAAACTTCCACTACACTCGGCCCTGGAGGGGATGCCATAGCAGGTTTATGCATACTAGCTCTACTCGAGCACCTGGTGTCCTCTGTCTCAACATTTCCTTAACCGGAACCAGCAGACCCTGCACTTGTCTCAACAACAGGATAACCTCCCACACATTACACCTCCATAATGACTCCATGTTGCCTCTCCCTTCTCCTTCAGATCTCCAGATTATGTCCCAACTGCTTGCACGAAGAATAGTAGTCACACCAGGAATCAAAGATGACAGACTAATTGTATCAGAATTCTTCTCCCATGGCAATCCATAAAGATTCAATAGGTGCCTTCGAGACATCCACTTCAACACACACCCTTGGATAAATCGGGTGGCACACCGCGTGGGTCCGACTATCAGTACATAGGAATTACCCAACCAAATTTCCAAGCAACTGAAGGATAGAAAGATTTTAAAATGGAAGTGGCAGTTCTATAAAACATACCCAAATTTCTATCTTATAAGGGTCTTGTTTCATGTGAAATTTGTATAACCATTTGAAGAGGGAGAATCAAGTTCCATCATAGGAGGGAGGAACGCTCTACCACGCGTGAATCAGATCATCTTCAGAAGTAAAGCAGATCATAATGATTCTGGAATCAAGAAGACCAACCGTGACTCGCTCTTGTAAACCCCATGATTCAAAAATCCATTGGTCGAAGAAGTCCACTAAAATCCAGCATCACTTGAATCATGCAATAATGGTCAGTTCCAGTAGGGAGGACGCCTTAGTAAATCCCAGGGTTGAAATCAGTAGAAGCGGGAAGCCCGTGAAGCATTCAGGAACTACCATCTAAAAAATACATCAAATTTCACATGGAAAAAGTTCAATGATCCAAAATACATGATAAACCATTATCCAATACTCTATATCCATATGAAAATATTTCACCACCATCCAAAAAGTACTCAAAGAAAATTTAGACTAGAAGTATCTTCTAATATAGAAGACACACATCCTGTTACCTATTCCCCATAAAATCAAATATAAATATTCCCCTATACATATTTATATTTTCCCCCAACACCCCATATGATACTACCATGAATCTATACAATTCCTATCACCATAAAACCACTAGTTCTAGTTTCAAAACAAAACTAGTTTCATATAGATGTTCATATGAATACACATTTTCAAAAAATAGCCCTTTGATTTCGCTTTTTGGAAATAATATATATCCCAAGATTTAAGAAAATTAAATTAAATAATATTATACTAAATAAATGGAAATAGGAAAACTATAAATTCATAATAAAACAAATGGGAATGTAATGAACAAGAATCCACGAAATTTCTACTAAAATTTTCTAAATATGACACAAGACAGAGTCTATGATAACAAGACATCCATGGAACTATATATGCCATAGTTAATCCGAGGTCCCTACTAATACATGGATTCTAATATCTTAACCAACATCTAATGGTTACTATTCAGTGAAAGATAATCCTATACCGATATTTTCAAATTACATTTTTGGCATTTCATTAAACACTTGATGTTAATAAAAATGTTTTTAAAGGAAACCCCCTCTAATACATTTTATTTCCCCACCAAATATCATGTAAGAATCATAGATTTATATTTGTACTCTGAAAATATTAAAACAATAATTGTTTTGTTCCATAATCTAAGTAGTTCATAAAAAAATTCATGTTTTCATGAGAAAAAATCAATTTGATAGAAACTTCTACCTCGCTAAGGGATAAAAATCCGACACCTTCAAATTTAGTGATGGGAAGAAAATAGATCTATCCATCACAATAATATATCACTAAGAATATCATCAACTCCAAAACAATACTTCTAGATCTGGTAACCAAATCCCAATTGGTTTCCAAAAGATCAAGGAAAAAGGTTATTGAGGATAGATGTTGAGAAAAGAGGATAAATTGATTGGAAATATAAAAATAAATTTAATATATCCATCCAAATCCATCATGGATAACCAAGGATTGGGGAGTGTCCTTGAAAACAATACAAAGGGGATTCTTCAAGTTAATGAAGAATTTACATAAGAATATAGTTAATAATTACATTGAGAATCCATGTAATTTTGAATTTTAAGATGATCATTTTAGGTCATATAGTTAGGCCTCAATGTTATAAAATCATGCACTAACCATGTGGTTGCCACATTCCATTGAAAAACACATTTCACAGTTTCTTGAAAATAACGACATGGGATGAGATATAATATTCAATATATGGAAAATCCTTTGGACCTAAACCCAAATATATGCGTAGTTTTCATAGTTATGCACATGGTAGGAAAAATCATTTTTATACCATGAAAATCATCACTGGATCGCACATATCCATATCGCAGGGTCACAACATGATTACTACTCATTCTAAACCTAGAAAATGCTTCTAGGATAGTTTCCATAATAACTCTAATTTTGTTGACCCTAAATCCCAAAATCCACTATAACTATGGAGAATATCCAAGATATAGGTTTAACATACTTGTGACCTATTGGGTATAATTTAAAACATGATCAAATTTTTTAGAGAATAACATTGGGAAAAAATAATCAATCCCCAATAGGGAATAATTTTTACATTAGAATGACTCTATTTATAAGAGTCCTCTATTTACTTTCCTTAATCATTAATATTTCATCTCTGTGAATTTCAAAACACTTGATTTTATTCATCTTCTTATTCCATGATCAGATTATGTGTAGACTATTTTTGAGAGATTTCAAAATTCAACTAGATAATAGAATTACTAGATTTTTTATGTATATGTGTACATGAATGTAATCCATGTTGAGAAAAATCATTATCGTTAGATTAGGGTCATCCTCGAAGTTGGTTTGGTGAATATAAAATCTTTATGGGAGACTATGTGAGTGGTTGAAATTATTTTTCTCTATTTAGAAAATATTTTGTTTCATATTGATAATACTAGTCAATCTTAAGTACGTTCTGTTTTATCGGATGCTTAAGGTCTTCCACAGATCTAGCATTTTGTAATTCTTGATTAGTGTTTTTTATGATCCAGGTGATTCTCCATAGTTTTGTATATTTTTATGTAATTAATGGTTATTATTATATAGATTCATATTTTTCTATTTAATATTATGTAATTTTTCTAGTCCATCAATTCTCATATTAATGGATTAATCAATATGAAGTAGTTATAGGGCCTAGGTTACTCTTAAATAGTTACATTTTATTCATACATGCCATGTCTAATTCCATATCCACTCATGTGTAGCAATCCACTCATCCAATCCACTCATATTTTACTAGTTTAAATATTAGTTTAATTAAACAAGGAAAACAATCTTCATATTCCCAAGAAAATATTTAGTCTTTATAATAAGATATATAAAATTAGTTTCATAATTAAAAATACATTGTAGATTATATTTATATTAATGTATAAAGTATCTTGATATACTAAATATGTAGTAAATTCTGATTTATTATAGAAGCATGAGATATTATATTAGTGGATTATAAGATAAAAATACTGAAAATATGTGTTTTTTCACTCCCCTACACATATATTTTACACATATGAAAATACATAGCAATGAATTTGAGAAGAATATTATTCTACAATGTTTAAACACACAATACAAGGTAATGGGAACCTGATAAATCATTCATTAATAAATTCTATAATTCCTCTTTTACATCTCATACTTTGAGACTAACTTCCTATAAACTATGTTTTCTACCTATTACTCATGTCTACACACACTAGTGATTACTGTTCCATGAAATTTTCCTTCATCACTAAAGTAACAATTTATATAGATATATATGTATTAAATATGTACATGTATTCCACTATAGTATTTTCAAGATCCTATGTTCTCTACTAGTTATGTAAAATTGAACTACTCATGAAGATATCAAATAGGTTTTTTATAGGATCAATGGTTGGTAGAAAATTTCAATAGAAGATTTATAGGTAAAATGAATAGGTTTTATCTCTTAAGTAAAATACATAATAAGATTTAAAAACTAGTGGAGGCACTTCACATTTATTTATAAAATTAATTCACATATAACTATTATCTCTATTTCTCTTTACAAATTCATAATCCAATAAATGTGAAATAATTTATCATTTGTCCTCTTACCTCAATTATTAGGAATATTTTTTTCTTTTATTATAATTTTTATTTATAGTTTTTTTTAATATACAAATTTTTTATAGAGTTTATGTGTGTCATAAGAATTTAAATGAAATAATGGATTATGAGTACAATTCCCACAACGAATGGAATGTCTCCTCACATTAATTAAATAATAGTTAGATTATATATAATATATATTATGAAAAAATATTCTCACCCAAACATATATGAAAATATATCATTAAATACATGTATAGATCAGTAGAAAAGTATGGTTAGTCTTGTAATTAAGCTTACCTAAAATGTATTTTTGGGTCTCTAAGGGTTTATGGGGGTATAATGTGAAGGTATCCTTTAAATGTATTTTGTATGGGATTTCTAATATAAACATTACCCAATAATACTTCATAGACTTGGTTAATATAGATTTAAAGAGGGGTCATGGAATGTTTATGATCCCTACTTTTCCTAAAATCCCCATGAAATTAGTTTACTATAATTAATAAGTTATTAAGGTTCAAATTTACTATCAATATGGGGATAAAAAATTTGGTATAGGTAGTTCATGGAATGAGCATCCATATACAACCTACCAATATTGGTTTATATATATAAATTTAATAACATATAAAATATTAGTAATTATATAATATAGAAATTTAAAACCCAACTAACTTCTCAAAAAAGTATAAAATCATCACCTAAATGGGAGACATTGAGGATCGATATTTTATTCATTTTTTATATTAAACAAATAAAAAAATAAAAAAAAATCCATGGAATCATGTTAACAATACTCCCCCACACATGTTAAAAACCTTCCCTCATTATATTTCACTTCGTGAAATCAAAATATATGAAATAAATTAAAAAAAGGTGGAGCATATTACACAAACTAGTTTATTAGAATGGATGGTGAAGAAGTTATGAAAATGATTTTTCCATGTGTTCATCAATTATTATACTCCATTAAAATAGAAAATTAAGAACAACTATCTGAAATACTTGTTGAAGAAAAATGATGGAAATTAATAAAAGAAAATAAAATTAGTTTTATGCTCCTATAAGGTGTAAATTGTTTACATAAACTAGCTAAAAAATTCCAATTTCCATACCCAAATCGAACAGTGATGGGGTTTCCTTAATTTGATATAAAACATCTAGTTATTTCTCCATACCTTTTTTTACAACTTCATAGTATGTTCTATGTATATGTTATAATGTATTTCAATCCAATTATAATGAAAATATTCATGCATTATGAAGGTGGTAAGATGATATATAGGACCTCCACATCATATTCTATTTAGGAAAATGTGTTTCCAATTGGGTATTTTTAGAAAATCTTGAAAAGTGTGTTATCATCTAGTTTAGTGGAGATAGATAGTCTAGAATTAATTGTAACTCATTTCAAGATTCTTCTTTAGATAAAGTGTTCAACATAGTATCCTTCACTCTAATATAAACATATATAACCTATTTTATGGCATTCACTTGTTCAAGTATATCTTGTTATGATATGAATAGTTTCAAATATAAAATATCTATATAGAGGGAATAAATTAATAGATAAATTTAAGTAAAATAATATTATGGTGTGTAATTATTCTTCATATACTCTATCAAACATGTTCAACCATTATTTGATTTATAATTTTAAAAATAGTATATTTTAGTGCTTAGTTTAGTATAATGATAATCAAAAAAAAAATTTATTCCATGTTCTCTTTAAGTCGACATAAATTGTTAGCTTGTATTTATTTTTATTCATTATGAATTTCTAGAAAAGGGATTTCTATTAGGGATAATATTACAAGAACTTATTCTTGATAAAATATTACCTCCATTATTCCATACATCAAAGAATCAAATTTATATTTCTCCTCAATATATTATTTATTTGTTCCATGTCTACCCATATTAAAGAGAATGGAATCATTTTTTAATTCTCAATCCTTTATTTCATGAATCACTTCTATAAAGAGTTTTTCAAAAATCTAATTCAATAGTGTTGTATTACTATAAACTAGTTCTTTATATTATAATGGATATTTATATCCATAACTATTTATTTGGTTGTTATCCAATCATTAATATAGTATTGGTATTTTAGTTATTCCAATGTTATGATCAAACTTCGTTCTCATCATGTTCTTATAATGATGGGAATTATTTGTGGTTATAGTATAAATTTGAAATTTTATTAACCATTATATACTATAAACTCACTATAAAAGGAATCCAATACTCTTCAACCTCTTGTAAAAAATGGAAGGTTATCCCTATAACATCCAAGCACAACACTAATTTCTATCAGAAATAGAAACCATAGACATTGAAATGTTCTATTTTTTGGACCCTTATAAAGTAAGTTTCTACATGTCTATAATTTCCTAGAAAATATTCTTATGATTAGACATGTGTTCCCCATTGCAACCTCTCTTCCTCTACTACATGTTTTTGAAATACAAGAAATATAAATAAATGAAAATAATCATATTAACCCCTATACACTATGTTTATTTATAATTGAACTACCTAGAGTTAAGTAAGAAATAACCATCAAACATAAAATGTAAATAATCATCATGATTTGATACTGTATGATTCATGATCTCAACCTACCTTTAATCTTCTTAACAATACATCGTCCCTCAATTAATGATTAATAGACAATCTGGCTTTGTAAATTGAGTGAAGGGTCCCTATTTAAATATTATATGATATTTATGGATTATTTTACAAATAAAGTTATATTGACATGATGTCCTTACTAACCCATGTGATCATCACATTTCCATAATCTACACTCAAGCCTAGAATAGTCTTATACTAATATAATTTTTCAGGACCAAACCCCACAAACAGTACTCTAATTTCAACAAAAATATTGGGGATGATGTTTTAAGAATTTATTCAAAATTACATGAGTTAGATACAAGACCAAAGGGTATATATATAACATTATGTGTGAAATTTCCTTTTTATTTGAGGTTCTATATACACACAAAAATAAAAAACCTTATAGATAATATAATTACAGGAATGAAATCACTACACAATTTTATTCATGAGTTTGGAAGAATAGGAAAACCAATCATTAACATGAGTTTCTACCTACACTAGTAAGACTAGACCTTTTATGGAGTAATTTAATTTAGAATAAAACCAATTAATTGATCATATTTTCTAAAAGATATAATAATGGGGGGGGTTATAAAAATATGTGTAGTATGTACCCTATCCAACTACTCTTGTGTCAATTAGAAAGGTGTAGTAATGCCTCCATGAGATACATATAGAAATATTAATCATTCTATATCTATAAAAAATGAAATAATAACACAGGTAAAACTCCACCATACCATCTTCATCACCGGAACAACAACACCATAGATGGATCATCAATCACCCTTCACATTATCCACACCTCTAAAAATAGATGTTAAAATAAAAAAAATTACTAAAACAAGGACCATATAGTTATAAGAAAAACAATATTCATAAATATAGGTATACTAAAAACAATTTTATCTATTTTGGGAATACCACATCCCTTATATCAAATTAAAAAAATTAATGATACTTTATTATAATGATCATCTCCTGAACTAACCAAAAAAGTGTTACCCAAATCCAAAAAATATAAATAAAATATTATAAAAAATAAATCATGTCAAATATGCATAATAAATATAACACATTACCTTACTGTATATAGAAACAATTATAACTATAGAAAAATAGTAAAAAACAACACTGAATGTTTCATATACATTTCAAAAGAAACATCGTTCCTATGGATTTGATCTTATAGGAGATGGAAAATAATGACTCCTTAAATGGAACTCAATAACAATTAGATTTCTACCTCTATGATCTATAGTCACTAGAGATGAAATAAAACCATATGGTATGACTCTAATTTGTTCATATTTATGATTATATGAATATATACCGAACCATATAATTATGTCCTTAAAATATTTGTGGATAGGGAAGGTAAACATAAGTCTAATAGACCATGACACACTAAATCATGATATCTAGGTAATTTTACATTTCATTCTAATCTTTATTTCACATATTCAACCAAAACCATGAAATGGCCCGATCTAAAATACATAGTTCTACCAAGTCACTTTAAACCCAAATAATGAAACCATGGTTCCCTATTTTAAAATCATATTATTATTTATACCTTGATAATAAAATATAACTGGTTTTATCTCCATTTTTAATTGTATCTCTCATGAAATATATATTTAAACCACAATTAAAATTTAAAATATTTAAATTAACAATATCATGGAAACAAAAACCATGGAATAGTGTCACTCCGATTGTGGACCAGTATATCAATTAAAATTTTATTACATGTTTTAGATTCACACCATGTAAGGTCTCTAGCCCGATACTCCCTCACATTACCTATATGGGTTGTTATGAGACATTATGATTACTATCCTATACACTTAAGGTTTCCAACTAGTTATGAGGGTGTAAGAAATATAGTAGGGAGACAATACATTCTAGAAAAAAGTGAAAATTTATATGAAATAAGATAAAAAAATAATATAATAAAACTTGTATACATACAGAAACTACCAAAAAACCAAAAATGGTATTAAATCATGTCATTACATAATGTATACCAATCTAAAAGATTCCCCAAAAGTTAAAAAACTAAATTAAAATAGAATCAAATAGAGAATCCAAAAATTCATGTCCTAAACACCATGATCAGTCATGTTTCTATGCTCTAATAAAATCAAGAAAATTTATCAATAAAGTATATTGTCTCTTTCCCTTATTCATACCTATATCCATGAAGCCTTCTCAAGTACCAAATAACAGCTTGAATATGATGTTAGTACAAATTTTTAGGCTAATACCCATGTTTTCTATGTATTCTATTCTAAATAACCATTTACCCAATATTCCAAATATAGACAATAACCAAATAAAAATAAAATTCTCAATTTAAACCAAGTTAAAAATTATCATAATAATTTTAATGTCTCGGATTTTTCCGTTTATTATTTTTAAATATTATATGGAATTATTTTGAGACTGGGCGCGAAGATGGCACATCATTCTGAGGTCCACTGATCCCGGAATGGTGGTTTGAACTTTTTTAAGTTAAGTGAGTTGGCGCTCGCATGCGGTTGTGGCAGTTTCCAAATGGATGCCTGGATTAAAAATCTGAGTGCACTGTTGTGTCAGAAAAGATGACTTTTCCTAAGAACGACTCTAACCTCGACCGGCGTAGGTCGGCTGCAAAGTTTAATTTTTGACGTTTTAAAAAGGGAACCACTTTATAAAGAATAAAATAAATTAGTGGTTTATTTAATTATTTTTAAAACATTTCCTTTTTTTAGCACGACCTAATCCTCCCCTATAAATGCATACTTATTGAAAATTCACATGGTTAGCCTTATAACCCTGCGATTTGAGAGAGAGAGAGAGAGAGAGAGAGAGAAATTTCTCTTGGAGCTTGGGCGGAGGAGGACGCGTTGGCGAACGATGACAGATAGAAGTCGAGAATTACTACGCCAACAATGTTGAAGGATCTCGACGATAATGGCAGCACGATGCCTTCATCAATGATTGATCCTTTCAAAAGTTAGGGGTTTTTTATTTCAATTTCTTTTCCCTGTTTTTTGAGTTTAAACGACGAACGTGGATCAACCACGAACAAGGTGATCCACGGATTCATACATTCTTGCGGGAGGGTTTTCTTTGGGATGATTTCAGGGAATTGATCCATGCTTTTAATTTATGTTGATTTATTCTCTATTTAAACCTATTAATGGGAGAGGATCAACACCGTGATGAACGGTGGTGAAGGTTCGTTCCTCGATTTGTTTATTGGATTTCCTCCCCCATTCTTTCTCGCGTGTTCTTTGAGTTCTTCACGGGGCGACAAACAACGGATCATTGCACATCCGTTCTACGACACAATGATCCCAAATCGAAGGTTCAACACCGCAAAGACCTTGTGGACGTGTGGTGACGATGGCGGACGACGAATCGGGCCGGGTCGAAAAGGGGCGTTCTTCGAGCATTCTTCGTGCGGGAAGATCAAATCATGTTTTCGGAGCCGATTGGAGGCCCGAAAATGATGGAAGAGGATTCGTGGTATCAGGGAAACCAAAACCAGGAAGTTTTTCAGAAATCGGATGGCTTGATCGATGATTGGAGCACCACGGGAGGCGCACCGGCTAAGGGCATCGTTTCTGGAAATTTCCAGAACACACGGCGTGTACTTCGTAAGAACACGGCGTGTAGTACTAGAGGCATCGGCTACGGTTTCGGGGTCAGAAAGGAATAACACGGCATGTGACCCCGGTCACACGACATGTTGGACTTTCCCCGAATCTCAGTGTGTATCTCGGGGATACGTGGACACGGGATGGAGTACATGACCGTGTACTCCATCACATGGCCAGGCAAGGCCAGTAACGCGGGTCACCCCATGTGCAGATTACACGGCTTGGAGTACATGGGTTGATGACCATGTACGGGCACATGGACATAGTACACGGAGCCAACCCCAGTTACCCAGACATGGTGTTTACACCATATTACACGCCGTGTACTTAGTTTTTCCTACACGACCAGCCTTACGACACGGGACATTGTACACGGGCAGTACCCGGTGTCAGACAACACGGCGTGTACCCTTTTTACACGCCATGTACTTTTTGGAAAACGGAATGGTCCTTTCGTTCACCGTGCCTTGGACATATTTTTTTTGGGTTATTGCCCCTTCTTCTCGTTCCCTTGAAGGTCAGGAATCATTTCCCACTCAGGAGTATGATCCCTTCAGTAGAACTTTCTATGATAGAGTCAGGCATCCATCCGAGAGGCCCAGATCGAGATCCTATATCCATTCCTGACCCTAGGTAGAGTCATGAATTGGCATGACCAACCTTACCAGGCGTTGATCCTCTACCTATCTGGTTTATCACCTAACTATTTAATCTGGATGAGTCGCGGTATCCGCCATGGCCCTGGAAGTGATCCTCATCTGTGTATCAGGATCCTTCCCACTCAGGAGTGTGTCTCCCATAATGAGTGCTTCTATCTACCGTAACCTTTTCACTCAGAAGTGTGTATCTCATAATGAGTGTATCTATCTCTCGTGATGGTTCTTGACGAATAGCACTTCTCGGACGGATGTCATCAGAGCTATAAGACTTGTGGAGTGTGTTCTCCCAAAATGAGTGCATCATGGAATCTTCGAACAGAATCCCTAACGGGGGTATGCGGTTGTGTGACTTGCCTCTAGACCACGGGTCTGGGTTTTGAGTATATATGGTTTTTTCTATATGTTCTATAGACATATATTGTGCATAGCTGACTGTACCTTTACTTTGTGTACTGATTTGTGCTTTTTGGGGTCCTCTACTGAGTATTGTTATACTCACCCCTGCACGGGCTTTTCCCACACGTCTGGTGTCTTGTGAAAACGATGATCCTTTTGACAGAGTCCAGGGCAGACCAAGACAGGACCAAGCTTTCTGATTTTCCTACAGGCTGAGGCGTTCCTACGGCTACGAGCGGCAGTCCCAGTACCTTTTGTGCTTATATGTTGGACTTTTCAGTTTTCAGACTCTTGTTTTTGGTGGGCTTGTATTATAGACCAGTTTACATTTTACAGTACTCTTCCTTTCTTCGTACTCTGCTGGTTAGGTTTAGTTGTATGCATGAATTCTTTTTCCTTAGTGATTTTTACATTTCATCATTTTGTGGGCTTAGAGATGTGTGTGTGTGTACAGGTACTTAGGCAATGCCTCCCATGTTAGTGATATGCCAACTCGGTGCAAGTCACCAGCCTCTGGCCTATTGGAGGTAGGATTGGGGAGTCATGGCACATGCCCCACCAGGACGGGTCATGACATAGTGGTATCAGAGGTGGTCGGTTCTACCTTAGGACCAAGAGTCTGTGAGTTTGGTTTGGGGAAACAGTGTTAATTCGGGTTCGTCTTTCAGGCCAGTGACTCCAGTGTTGGTGCGGCGACTGATGTATCCATACATCAGAACTTTGATAACCTTTTTTTCAACTCGGTACACGAAAAGACTGGTTGCGAGGAAATAAAAGGTACATGCATCATATAGGAATGGTTTGTGTTTTCCATGTACTTTGTGTCAGTCATCCAAATATACTAATTAACCATAGTACATCGTGTTTACAGGATTCCTCTACGATGCATACCCACTAGGACTCAGCAGCACGATCATGAGGATGACCCCCTCAGTGACGAGGATTCGATACAAGGACCATCTCCCCAGGCGTTTCCACCAGGTGGTGCACCTGCTATACCACCACCAGTGAAGCAGCCAGTGGTACCCGCAGTACCGGCCGGCAAGGAGTGCAGGCTCAGCGCGCTCCATGAGTTTCAGAGATAGAGACCCCTCAGGTTCCGAGGTGAGCCCGACCCTCAGGTGGTTGAGGACTGGCTTGAGGCGGTGACTAGAGTTTTCCGTAGAGTTAGGACACCAGCAGACCAGATGGTGGTCCTAGGAGCGAGCCTTCTTCAGGGTTCGGCAAGACGATGGTGGAGTCTGACCACACAGACTCATGATGAGGAGACTCTTTCGTGGACGGAGTTCGAGAAACTCTTCTGGGAGGAGTTCTCTCCAGTTACGCTGAGAGTTGTACGCATCCAGAGGCTACTTTAGCTCCAGCAAGGCAGTATGACAGTAGATGACTATTCATCGAGGTTCACCAACCTCACCAGGTACTCGATGGATATGGTTAGGGATCAGTACTTCAGAGCTCGGACCATTGAGCAATGACTACGACAAGACATCCAAGCTATTGTCGTACCTTTATGCATATCAACTTATACTAGAGTGCTCGAGCGGGCCTTGGTGATCGAGAGTTTCTTAAAGGAGCAGAGACCGCCACCGGTAGTCAGCAATAGGCAGACAGGTGTGGAGACACCGACAGTAGGGAGACGGCATCAAGCACAGGGATCTGGACGTGGGAAATGTAATAGGAGGACCCAGGACAGGGGATCAACAGTCCAGGGCTCTCAGGCTGGATCCATTCAGCCTAGGGAGAAGCGATGCTACGCATGCGACGGTAGGGGACATCTCGCTAGAGATTTCCTGACCCGTCGAGCTGCTGATAGGGAAACTGTGGATGGACCACCGAGGAAAAGGCAGAGAATAGAACAGGCAGACCCTCCAGGCAGCGAACGTGTCAGAGGAGCAAGCAGAGCTGCAGATGGTGGCAGACGCTTCGACTTACTTCCACCACCACCCCCAGGAGGTCTGCACCAGGCTCAGAGAGCTGGGGGACAGGGGCGACGATAGCTGCATGCGGTCGAGGCATATGACCCAGGGGCTCCAGGGATGATTCTAGGTACGATCTGTGTCTTTTCTACCTTATCTTCTGTACTCATAGACACAAGTTCCAGTCATTCCCTTATAGCCACATGTCTTGTACAAAACCTCGAGATTCAGGTAGAACCGTTGACTCAATCCTTACGCTTGGAGACACCTACAGGATGAGACTTGATGATCACGCACCTTTACAAATAGTGTGATCTTTCCCTTGGAGGTGAGAGTTTCGTTTGGAACCTCTTGGTGGTAACGTCGAGGCCTTACAACATCATTCTCGATATGGATTGGTTATCTTTGGTCTATGACCAGATTAACTGTTTTAGGCGAAGAGTGCAGTCTGCCCACTATGATGGAATGAGGTTTTCCTTTGTCGGAGAAAAGGAAACCCAAGCAGTACAAAAAGGGCTCATTCATAGGAGGGTGCAGCCGATCACTCATGAGTTGGCTAGCCTTACCCTCGGAGTAATAGATGTTGTGAGCTCTCATTTCCCAGTAGTGGTGGTGAAGTATGAGGACGTCTTTCCCGAAGATGTTCCAGGATTACCTCCCCACCGGGAAATTGACTTCTGCATCGACTTACACCCTAGGACGACATTGATTTCCTCATCAGCATATCGGATGGCTCCCGCAGAGCTTCGTGAGCTGAGGGTGCAGTTGGAGGATTTGTAGATCAAGGGTTTCGTGAGACCCAGCGTTTCACCCTGGGCAGCCCCAGTCTTGTTTTTTAATAAGGCATATGGGAGTATGAGGTTGTGCATGGATTACTGGCGCCTAAACTAGGTGACAGTGAAGAACAAGTATCCACTACCGAGAATCGATGACCTCTTCGATCATATAAGAGGGGAAAAGTGGTTCTCGGAGGTTGACTTTCGGTCAGGCTATCACCAGTTACGAGTACGGGACAAGGATATACCGAAGACGGCTTTCAAATGCCATTATGGTCACTATGAGTACATGGTGATGCCTTTTGGCTTGACAAACTCCCCCGCAGTGTTCATGGGGCTGATGAACTGGATCTTCCAGCCATACTTGGACCGGTTCTTAGTGGTCTCCATCGACGACATACTTGTGTACTCGGTGTCAGAGGAGGAGCATGCGAGACACCTGAAGATGGTTCTGGACGTACTTCAGGAGCACCAGCTTTATGGGAATCTCTCAAAGTGCCAATTCTGGATTCAGGAGGTCCACTTTCTGGGACATTTCATCTCAAAAGATGGAGCAGTTGTGGACCCAGCCAAGGTGGAGGTTGTGTCAGCGTTGGAGACACCTCGGAGCATGATGGAGGTCCGGAGCTTCCTTGGGTTAGCAGGATATTACCAGAGATTCATTCCTGATTTCTCCCAGATATCAGCACTGATGATGTCCTTGACCAAGAAGGGGCAACCCTTCATATGGATAGAGAAGTGCCAGCAGGCTTTCGAGTGGTTGAGGTAGAGTTTGATGAGCGCCTCAGTCTTGAGATTGCCAGAGGAGGGTGTCGAGTACGTAGTTTCATGCGATGCATTAGGGACTGGGCTCGGCTGTGTCCTGATGCAGTGGCATGCAGTGATTGCTTATGGTTCATGCCAGCTTAGGCCACATGATCATAACTATGCGACCCATGATCTCGATTTTGAAGCGATAGTCTTCACATTGAAGATGTGGAGACACTGCCTTATGGGCGAGCGGTTTATTGTCTACTCTGACCACAAGAGCCTCATGTACATCTTCTCACAGAAAGATCTGAATCTGAGGCAGAGTTGTTGGCTAGAGTTCCTCTAGTACTATGATTTTGAGATCATATATACTCATGGTAAGGGGAACAAGGTGGCATATGATCTTATTAGAAGGTCGAGCTCATAGCTGTTGAGTGAGGAGAAACAGTATTTATCCACGTTGCAGTTATCCTTCATGGATGGAGAGTATATATCTTACCTACAGTCGATGCTTGTCACCCCTCCACTCTTACAGCGAGTTAGGGAGGCATAGCTTGGGGATGTTGATTGTGTAGCTTTACGTGCTCAGTTATCCACGGGACATTCACCTGATGGATATTCGTAAGGTGGGGAGCATGTGCTTATTTTCAGAGGATGCACTGTTGTACCAGTGGTGTTGCAGGAGGAGATCCTGAGGTAGTTTCATACATCCCCTTTGGTGGTACATCCTAGAGTGGAAAAGATATACCAGGATCTCTGACGACAGTTCTGGTGGTCAGGCATGAAGAAGGTAGTAGCAGAGTTTGTTTCTCGATGCCTCACATGCCAGCAGGTGAAGGCTGAGCACCAGGTTCCAGCAGGATTAGCTCACCCCCTGTAATTTCCAGAGTGGAAGTGGGATAGAATATCGATGGACTTCGTGACAGGATTACCATGGACGTCCAAGGGGAATGATTCCATCTGGGTGATCATTGACCGACTCACCAAGTCGGCCCACTTTCTAGCTATTAGGGAGCAGTGTTCTGTAGAGATCTTGGGACGCCTCTACATGCAGGAGATAGTTCGGCTTCATGGAGTCCCCTTGACTATAGTCTCAGACTGAGACTCCCGCTTCACATCCCGGTTGTGGAAGGGATTGCAAGAGGCTTTTGGGACTCATCTACACTTGATCACAGTGTTTCATCCCTAGAAGGATGGTCAGATGGAGAGGACCATTCAGGTTCTGGAGGATATGTTGCGAGCTTGTATCTTGGACTTTGGTCGTATTTGGGAGGACCACTTACCAATGGTGTAGTTTGTGTACAAAAACAGCTACTACTCCACCATCAGTATGGCACCGATCGAGGCCTTGTATGGGAGACCCTGCTGGTCACCTCTTTGTTGGACCGATCCCGGAGAGTCAGAACTCATGGGTCCAGAGTTAGTGTGAGCTACCACCGAGAAGGTGTAGATCATCCGAGAGCGGATGAAGACTGCACAGATCCGACAGAAGTCTTATGCTGACAGGCGACGGAGATCTCTGGAGTTTGAAAAGGGAGACCACGTCTTTCTTCGGGTCTCACCTCGATGAGGGTTGTGAAGATTTGGCCAAGTCGGCAAGCTATCTCCGAGGTTCATCAGACCTTTTCAGATTCTGTGTTGAGTTGGCGAGGTGGCGTACCGCCTAACTCTACCACCGCAATTGCATCAGGTACATGATTTCTTCCATGTGTCGCAGCTGAGGAGGTACGTGCATGACCCATCGCATGTCATCGACTGGGGAGAGCTAGACATCAAGGATGGAGTGACCTTTGCTAAGTACCCGGTGGAGATCGAGGATCAGTAGGAGAGGATCCTTCGTGGGAAATCGATCCCCTTGGTGCACGTCCAGTGGCAGCACAGGAATCTTCAAGAGAGCATGTGGGAGCAGGAGGCCCATATCCATGCCCAATACCCTCATCTTTTTTAGTAGCCTTTGTTTTGGCTTTTTGGGGACGTAAATCCCCAAGGTGGGGAGAATTTAATGTCTAGTATTTTTCCGTTTATTATTTTTAAATATTATATGGAATTATTTCAAGACTGGGCGCGATGACGTCACATCATTCTGACATCCAGTGAGCCTGAAATGGTGGTTTGAACTTTTTTAAGTTAAGTGAGTCGGCGCTCGCGCGCGGTTGTGGCAGTTTCCAAACAGATGCCCGGATTAAAATTTTGAGTGCACCGTTGCGTTCAGGAAAACAAATTTTCCTAAGAAAGACTCTAACCCCGACCGGCGCAGGTCGGCTGCAAAGTTTAATTTTGGACGTTTTAAAAAGGGAATCACTTTAGAAGGAATAAAATAAATTAGTGGTTTATTTTATTATTTTTAAAACATTTCCTTCTTTTTTGAGCACAACCTAATCCTCCCCTATAAATGCATCCTTATGGAAAATTTGTAGGGTTAGCCTCATAACCCTGTGATTTGAGAGAGAGAGAGAGAGAGAAATTTCTCTTGGAGCTTGGACGGAGGAGGACGCGTTGGCGAACGACGATGGATCGAAGTCGAGAATCGCTACGCCAACAACATTGAAGGATGTCGATGACAATGGCAGCGCGGTGCCTTCATCAAAGATAGATCCTTTTGAAACTTAGGGGTTTGTTATTTCAATTTATTTTCCCTATTTTTGAGTTTAAATGACAACACGGATCAACCATGAACAAGTTTATCTGCGGATTTGTACGTTCTTGCGGGATGGTTTTTTTTGGGATGATTTTGGGGAATTGATCCATGATTTTATTTTATGTTGATTTCTGCTCCATTTAAACCTATTAATGGGAGCGGATCAACACCGTGACGAACGGCGGTGGAGGTTCGTTCCTCTATTTGTTTATTGGATTTACTCCCCCATTATTTCTTGCGCGTTCTTCACGTTCTTCACGGGGCGATGAACAATGGATTGTCGCGCATCTGCTTCGTGACGCAACGATCCCAAATCGAAGGTTCAACACCGCAACGACCTTGTGTAGGTGTTTCGACGATGGCGGATGACGAATCGGACCGGATCGGAAAGGGTCTTTCTTCGAGCATTCTTCGCGGAGGAAGATCAAATCATGTTTTCGGAGCCGATTGGAGGCCCAAAAACAAAGGAAGCGGCTTCATGGTATCGGGGTGACCAAACCTAAAATTTTTGCAACAATCGGACAGATGGATCGATGATCGAAGCACCATGGGATGCGCACCGGTGAAAGGGCGTCATTTCTGGAAATTTCCAGAACACACGGCGTGTACTTCAGAAGAACACACCATGTAGTACTGGCGGCGAAGGGTAGGGTTTCGGGGTCAGAAAGAAATAACATGGCATGTAACCCTGGTCACACGGCATTTTGGACTTTCCCCGAAGCTCGGGGTGTATCTCAGGGATACGTAGACACGGGATGGAGTACATGACCGTGTACTCCATCACACGGCTAGGTGAGGCCAGTAACGTGGGTCACCCCGTGTGCAGATTACACGGCTTGGAGTACACGGGTTGATGACCGTGTATGGGCACATGTCCAGAGTACACGGAGCCAACTCCAGTTACCTAGACACGGCGTGTACACCATATTACGCGTTGTGTACTTAGTTTTTCCTACATGACCAGCCTTACGACACGGGTCATTGTACACGGGTAGTACCCGGGGTAAGATAACACGCCGTGTACTTTTTGGAAATAGGCATGGTCCTTTCATTCACTATGCCTTGGACATATTTCATTTGGGTCAGTGCCCCTTCTTTTCATTTCCCTGAAGGTCAGGCATCATTTCCCACTCAGAAGTATGATCCCTTCAGTAGGACTTTCTGTGATAGAGTCAGGCATCTATCCAAGAGGCCCGGATCGAGATCCTCTATCCATTCCTATCCCTAGGTAGAGTCATGAATCGATGTGACCAACCTTACCGGGAGTTGATCCTCTACCTAGCTGGTGTATCACCTAACTGGTGAATCCGGATGAGTCACGATATCCACCATGGCCCTAGTAGTGATCCTCATCTGTGTATCGTGATCCTTCCCACTCAGGAGTGTGTCTCCCATAATGAGTGCATCTATCTACCGTAACCTTCTCACTCAGGAGTGTGTCTCCCTTAATGAGTGTAGCTATCTCTCGTGATGGTTCCCGACAAACAGAACTTCAAGGACGGACGGCATCAGATCTATAAGACTCGTGGAGTGTGTTCTCCCGGAATGAGTGCATCATGGAATCTTCGAACAGAATACCTAACAGGGGTATGCGGTTTTGTGACTTGTCTCTAGACCAAGGGTCTGGGTTTTGAGTATATCTGGTTTATTCTATATGTTCTGTAGACATATACTATGCATAGATGACTGTACATTTACTTTGTGTACTGCTTTGTGGTTTTTGGGGTCCTCTACTGAGTATTGTTATACTCACCCCTGCATAGGCTTTGCCTGCATGTCTGGTGTCTTGTGTCGACGAGCTGCCTTTTGACAGAGTCCAGGATAGGACCAAGCTTTCTGAGTTCCCTACAGGCCGAGGCGTTCCTACGGCTAGAGTGGCAGTCCCAGTACCTTTTGTGCTTACAGGTTGGACTTTGCAGTTTTTCAGACTCTTGTTTTTGGTGGGCTTGTATTCTGGCCCAGTTTACTTTTTACAGTACTCTACCTTTCATCGTACTCTGTTGGTTGGGTTTAGTTGTATGCATGCATTCTTTTTCCTTAGTGGTTTTTACATTTCAAAATTTTGTGGGCTTAAAGATGTGTGTGTGTGTGTGTGTGTGTGTCTAGGTACTTAGGAAATGCCTCCCATGTTAGTAATATGCCTACCTGGTGCTAGTCACCAGCCCCTGGCCTATTGGAGGCGGGCTTGGGGAGTCACGGCGTGGGCCCCACCGGGACGAGTTGTGACAATAATTGCAAATAATCTCATTTTCCTTATCAATTAATAAAAAGTTCATAACACATATCATAATATCCATATTTCTATATGCCTTTTTAGTACCCCCAGTTTCTGTTAAGTAACCCTTGTTTTATTCTTTTTAAGTATATGAATCATATGAGAAATGGTTGGGAATGTTTTGAGACTTTTAAAGTGTAATAGGGGAAAAGGTGGTGACGCACAGGCTTCGCACGGGTTGCCTAAACCGTGCGGAATCCGTGCAGGTGGGGGTCACTTTTGACAGAGGAGACCACATGGTGTGTGCACGATTTGGGAAAACCATGTGAGGAGGTCGTGCGGAGCGCCCCTTCCAAGAAGTGACTACCGCACGGTTAGCGCACGATTTGCCTATCTGTGTGAACTAACCATGCGCGGAGTCAAATTAGATCCTATTTTTAAGTATCTAATCCATTTTATCATTAAACCCACTCATTTTTACTTCTAGACGTCCCTAACTCGGGATTTCTCTCTAGTGAAGGTGGGAGAACACTTACCAGGCGTTTTGGAAGTGATCTGGAGGTCTGTCTTGGCGTTTAGAGGCTGGTTGATAGAAGTAAGTCTTGTTTCCTTTAGTTTTCTTAGATCTCCTTCTTCCATCTTGATGGATCCTTAGATCTATGCCCAAGGTGGGTAGATCTAAGGTAGTGGATTACTTTTAAGTCGGGTTTTGGTTTGGTTGATACTAGAAGAAGGAATCTACAGAGGTTTCAGGGAGTAGTTAACTCAGTTTTGTTGGAGTTCTTCGACTGTTGGTTGGTTTCGCCTAATTTGTTGAGGTATGTGGATTCACTCCCGATTCCTCTTTCTTAGAACTTGAAGGCTTAGTTTCAAATTGTTTTCCATGATTGAAATGGTTTGATTATCTTCTGTGAAAGAATGGTTAAAACCCATTTTAAGTAATGGGTGATGGAAATTGTGTGTTTTTGGAAAGTGTTTTTGGAAGTGAATTTAAAATGGTGATTTTAAACTGGTTATGGTTTTGCTGCTTGAAATAAATGGTTTACAATAAAAGGTTTGATGCTTTATTGAAAGGTTTTGAAGACACTTGGTTTTGGAGTGGATTTTCATGGGTTGTGGTGTGTGTTCATATGCATTGGGATAGATAAGGGTGAGAAGTACCCCCATCAAAAGGTTGGGATGGATAAGGGCGATAAGTACTTCCATCAAAAAGGTTGGGACAGATAAGGGCGTGAAGTACCCCCATCAAGGTAGTCCACTAAGTGACATCTTAACGGAAGGATAAATCACCACTCGCAAGTATAGGGAGGTCCAGGTTGCATGCATGGTTGGTTGTGTGGATTTGTGAAATGGAATGAATGTGCTATAATGGAAATGGAAATTTGATTGGAAACTTTTCTTGGTTGCTTTTCTCGATAAAGATGGTTTTTGTTGGAAAATGGTTTTGACATAGAACTTGTTATATTGTGACTGTTTTGGAATTTTTTTATATAAATTGTTTTATATAAATGTGCTAACATGTTTTATCCGAGAGGCATGGGTTGGGAATTCATCGAGGAAAACCTACTGAGTTTCATTACTCACCCCCTGCTTTGGCACATTGGTGATTTTTTAGATGTCATATACTGGGATGTTGGCAAAGGAAAAGTGTCACATGTTTATAGCACTACTTTGTGATACTTGGGCTTGTTCGTGATGTTGGAGCTTGGAGCTTGTGGAGCATGGATTTGGGTTGTCGTCTTTTAGTCTATTAGTTTGTCTTTACACTATTTACTCTGATTTAGTGTTGGTTTCCACTGTGTTAATCTTGGTTGGGTTATGATAAAATAAACGGTTGAGTTGTCTTAGATTTTATCATGCATCATTTAGTTGATTAGTTTGGTTATGGTTGTTGGTTCTGTGGTATGTTCTAAAAGGGTAAATCGTCCCCCACTTGTTTTGAAACCCTTCGGCATTTATTACCAGCCTTTGGAACCTTGGGGATGTTTCTTAAGGCCAAGTAATGACTTGTTGTATTCTCAAGCCAATAAGGATAAGCAGGTCATTATAGCCTTTATACTAATTGAAATTAATTACAAATTTACCACTTTTAATCCATGTAATTTATTTTCATTCCAGTCATCATGATTACTAAGTTAATCCAATTATAATTTCACTTATCAAACCAGTTTACATTCATGATCTAAATGATACCAAATTTACAATTGTTTAAGAGTATCTATTTTTATTTCATTTGATTTCCAAACTAGGGTCTAGGGTTGTTTCACCACTCAGGAATATACAAGTTTAAGTCTCAATGTAAATGTAAAAAATAGGTCAAATTTAGGTATCTGTATTTGGTTTCATTAAAACATTAGTTTATCAATTGGGTTATGATGTACACATAGTGTTCCATCATGATCTCACTTATTTCAAGTACTAGAAAAATGGAACATATATTTTGGAGTTATTCAAGACCAACCACTTCAAAAGTAGAAAATATGATGAAGATGAACAATCCTCACTGAAAAATGAAGAACAAGGATGTACCTTCCCTCCTAAAAAACCAAAGAAACTCTATCAACATAAGTTAAAGTCCTAGATATTAATTTGGTGGTCTAAATCAAGGGTTCTTCTTAGAGGGAAATATAAAAAAAATTATATAATAAGAACCAAGAGGCTTACATTCAATTTCTAGGACTTTTACACAACAATCAAATGAAGTCTATCTTCCCAAAATTGCCTATGAGAGGGTATGAATTAAATATAAAAGATAATGTGGATTGGGATAAATATAAAGATTGTAAATAATATTTTTTTTAAACATCCTCATTCATGACATGAATTTGGGATTCACATCTTGAACCTTCTAGTTCATAGATACCCTGATAAACATGTCGCCTCAGCATAAAATTTTGAAACATAGTTCATTTTGTGAATAAAATCTCATGTTTGGAACTAATTCTACCTATAAAACCATTCACACCCAGAAAAAATTGTATAAAATCCACCGAGATCCATTCAAATAATGAAAAGAAATTCATGTTGTGAATTAGTTTCTATATCTATATATTATTTACCCTTCTCTTTTAACCTCTAAACACCTCTAAAACACAATACTAGTTAAGAAAAGGGCTCATCTTCGAAATATAAGGACTAAAAAAACATAGAGGAAAATAAATTAGAATTTATGGGATGATATAACATCCCTATAATTTAATAGTCCACCCTTGACTTATTCTCCAATGCATCATTTTTGGGTATTGGTAAAAAATTCAGGAAACTATGCATATATATCTAAATCCCTCTCCTAGGTCTCCTCCTATATGCACCCATACTATAAAATCACTCACACTAGTGACATGGTTTTCCATTATATATTATTCTCACTATAGTCTATGATACTGATTAGATTCTACTCAAAAGACAGAGATACATCAAGTTCAACATCATCAACATCAATCATGTGATAAGGATATTGGTGATAACTAAGAAGATGTGATGCGTGAAACGCATAATTCATGGAACTATATCACTATAGAAGGTTCAAACATTACCCCACTAGATCAACCCACTCCACTATATCAAATTAACAGAAAAACATAGTGGATAACTTCCCCTATTTTAGGATATAGTGTTTCATAATCCAAGTAAATTCCTAAAGAAAAACCTTATGGTAGGCCTCGAACTAAATAGATTGTCTATGGTCTTCAGTAAATTATTTCTATTAGCTCTGCATGGTCATAAACCATTTCTAAATAAACTTAATGTCCTCCCATGTCTCATGTATAATACTATGTCCAACCAAGAATGACTCACATGCCTCTAACCTACATAGAGTTGAATGAAATTAAACTCCATTAAAGGTATCAAAAGGATCCATTCAGATCATTTCCTGTAAGATGTTATTATATGTTAACTCTATGAGTGAGGGATGTATATCCCAAAACCACTAAAATAAAAAAACCAAGAATATAAAATATCCATAAGAATACAAATCATCCAATTATATTGGAACTCAGTCTAAAAATGTTAGTTCATACCTAGACGAACCTGAAATACCAAATCATTCTAAAGACCCTTACAGAATCATAACATGAAATGAAGATCTCAATCTGACATGATACTCCTCAGAAAACCATGAAATTGTAAAATATTTTGTAAGTAGATACTAATTATATTGTCATTGGTAATGGTCTCCTTTATATCAAACATGGGGTTGAATTCATCATTTGATCCATGATTAGACAAACTACATCATTTTTGCATGAGCACCTAGGTAATCATGTCATGGAGTCAATGGTTACATCATCACCCTTCTATTTTGGAATGGTAAAATGATATTTAAAACTAGAAGGGATATGATTCTCAACCTCTAAATTTAGGAAATTGAAACATATCACAGAAAATACAACTAGATCCTTCTTTATCCATTCCCACTAGAACTACCTATAGAGATCATGATCCATCTTTAATGGATGTGGATGTAACAACCATTGAGAAGTATATGAATATATCAATATATACTAATGAAATCTAAGAAGAATATATACCCATATGTGTGTAAGAATAACATTTTCACTTCTTATAGAACATATTAATGTTTTATTTAAACCATATAATATATCCCTCATAGGTAATCCTTCCAAATAAGATAACATGTCTCTATTGATCTGGTATAGGATCATATGTATAACAAATTTTGATGTTTGTGATCCTTCTCATTAGGACTCATAAACATCTATATGTATATCTACAAACATATCCACCACCATCAACTTTTTATAAAACTCATGAACTACCCCTATCTGTATATTCTCGCACAATCAATTGACAATGACATTTCCCTTGCATTGAGTGTAGGAAAACATGATGTTGGATGAAAAAATACTCGACCGACATCTTCTATTAAGGGATAAGGTCTTTATATTGAACAATATACATGTGGACCTTGTAATCTATGATAACCAAAATTAACACACCCATAAGACAATTCTCTATTATATAAAGACATATACTATCAAATCCAACACTATATAATTAATAGGATAATTCATCTTATGTGATCCCAAATTAGTACATCCATAATATTAAAACCCTTATTTTTCTTACATTATTATTACATAATTTTAAAGATAAAAAACATAAAATAATTACATGACCAAGATCCAAAGATTTGGTGTCCTGGGAAAATTAGGACCCTGCATAATATTTTCAAAATAAAACCTAAAAATTTATTTAAATCCATCTTCTATTGATTCTTATTGGCCCTTGAGTTCTCCTTAATACAAGTATTCACCTAAGTATATATATAAAAGAAATGGGTGATCTAAAATCCCAATAAGTGGATATACAATAACATGAAACAATATAACATGGGTGATCATAATCACAACATTATCATCATAATAATGAGGGGAAACATTAGATAAAGGCATGGAATGTGGAAATTCATAAAAATGAAACATCATGTATTATTGGTCAAATACCAAACATAGTTTTTAACCAATATAGAATCATTTTCATGTATATTTCACTTTTCTCATGAGATATATCACATTACCAAATGCATTTTAGTGCTATATAATTTCAGGCGAACCCGTCACATCATAACATTTACATTATCATGCATGACACATAAAACATATATTAATATTGGACATAGAATAATACATGGAATGTAATGGGTTTAATTTAATAAATCATACATTAATTACCTATGGGTTCCAAAAATAAATATATAATGACATACTTAGTATAAGAATCATCAACTTTGAGTGAAGAAGATAAAATCTCAAGAAGTAAAAGGTTTGTTTTTTTGAAAGTGGTGTTCTTTTGGAAATAATTATGTTTTTCATAACTCAATTAGAAAACATGTATATCCAATAAAAGGATGATAATGATAAATGAATTATATTTAAGGAAAATACATACTAAAAATGGGGTGAAAGAGGGAAAACCCAAAGAAAGAGAGTTGGGGTTTAGAATTCACCTTACCTTATGTCTGAATGGTTTATTCACTTTAATAGCTTGTATAATCACATTATATTCATTAATTAAAAAATAAATAACCTTTTATACATCAATTTTATTCATTATGGTTTTATTAAGTCCATTTATGGGATTTTAGATGAGTAATAGTGTTTAATTTAATCATTTGTAAGCATTCTTTTTCATGGTTTTCATGATTGGTTTGATTGTATACATGAATGGAGGTTTTTGTAAAATGTGGATAAATATCTTTATTTTTTATTATATTTTATTAATGATCTTATATTATTTTAAATGATATTATAAATAATTTGTTTATACAATATGATAATGAATCATTACATAACAATTAATGATAATTGTTTTTGGTTAATGTTGGCGGGTTTTCAATTGTAACAAACTCATTTTGTTTTATCATTTAGTAGTATTTATAAATGTTAATTCCATAACATAAAAATTGTTATAAAATAAATTTTAAAATATATTTTCAACCATTTAATGGTTTTACTAACATCCATTAAGCAATTAATGTATAATTAAAGTGCATCACCCATGATGTCTGTAAATTGAAACATTACGAGCGATGATTTTATTTTTTGTATAAAAGTAAGAGTGGGAGGATATTAATTATGGATCTTCCATTAACAAGATAAAATTATACTATATCATACATATGGGTGTTATCATTACATTTGGATAAGAAAATATGATGAGAAGAGAAGAATATAAAGGAAATTAAAAATAAATTAAAAGAAAAATGAAGAAGATTTTACCACTTGAATTTATCCTCCTTGAGAACGTCCTTAGGGAAAAGGTTTTGGTCTTTATATGATGCCATGAGATCCTAGACATGGTGGGGATAGGAAATTTTATTGGGAATAATTTTTCCAAGGATAAAATCTTGAGTGGTTTGAGGAGAAGAGAAAGTGAGAGGTGGTATTCATTGTGGAGGAGAGGGATATTTACCCATTATTTTGTTCATTAGTTAATTATTTTGGATCAAGACTATGAATATTTTGAACATTGTCAAAAACAAATATTAAAATAATGAATGGATGTTATATATTATGATTCTTACATCAGTGATGAGTCAATGAATTGTTTATTTAACTTATAGTGTTTATATACCGTAAATTACTATATTTTACTATTCACCATTTAATTATTTCAGAAAAATCCCAAAAATTAATGTAAACTATTTTTTGATGTGTATAATTAAAAAATAAAATTCATTTTATGAAAATAAATATATAAATATGAGTAATTTAATTTTTAATTAAAATAATCATTTACATGGAAAATACATATTTTAAAATTATAACTGGTTTTTTAAAACTTTGAAAAATTAGATAAGGTATCATAAAATTCTCTCAAAATATTAAGATATCAAAATATTAATTTATAATTTTTTTGGAAATAAATTTCATCTTAAATTATTAAATTAATCATAACATTGTAATGAAATATTTATAACATACAAAAATACCAACACTTATTTAATATTTTATAAAATATTTACTTACTATGACTATGATTCAATTTTACCATACTTTAATTTATAAGATGCTTAATTTTATTTTTACTTTGATGGGTGAGGTTAAAATTCATTTGGATAGTTTAATATTCATAAGGGTCATATTTCCCCTCCTAAGTTCATGTTACTATTTCATCGATATAGGCTCATTAACTTCTAGAAATACTTTTTATTTTATGAATTCATCATTTATAAATCTTTTATTATCATATATAAGTGATTTTATTAGATTTATACTATATTAAATTACTATGAGAAGGGATTAATTCTTTTGATGAAAATTTGGGTCATTAAATTCTTCCCCCCTTTTGAAATTTCTCCCATGAAATTTCATTTTACAAAAATATGTGAGGGTACTTCTCCTTCATCACCTCCTTTGGTTCCCAAGTTGCTTCATCAAAATTATGGTTCCTCTAAAACACTTTGACAAGGTGGGTTTTATTATTGCATAAAACCTTATCTATTCAGTCCAGAATCATTACTAGCTACTCCTCATAAGAGAGATAATATTCTAGTTGTACTGCCTATAAGTTCAATACATGTGAGAGATTGGGTATGTACTTACTCAGGAGTGATACATTAAACACATCATAAACTTGATCCATATTCGATGGAAGTGAAATAAAATAGGCCAGGAATCCTATGAAATTAAGGATCTCAAGGGGCCAATTTACATTGTCATTATATTCCCTTTATTTCTAAATGACATGACTCTCTTCCATAGTAATATTTGAAGGAAGCATTTATCACCAGCATCGAACACCAATTCCCTTAGATGGTTGTCATCATATCTTTGTTTCTGAATTTGAGAATAATTGATATGTTACTGGATAGATTTAACCTTATCTATCATCTCTTTAAATAGATGGGTCAGAGTATCTTTATTTCACCAACTTCATCCCAATAGGTTGGAGTTCAACATCGCTTTCCATATAGAATTTCATGTAGATCCATTTGAATAATCGAGTGGATTATATTATTGTATGAGAACTCAACCAATGGGATATGTTGATCCCATCCAAATTTGAATTCTAAAGAGTAGGATCTTATCATATCTTCAATAATCTTAGTATACAATTCAGATTGACCATAATTTTGGGGGGTCATAGGCCATGCTGAAATTTAATTCAGTACTCAAATCATGTTGAAGATACTTCTATAATTTAGATGTGATCCTGGGATCATGATAATTGAAAATCAAGAGTGTAACCCCATGCGGTCTCACCACTTACTTAAAATATATCTTAGCATGTTTTTCAAGCAATAGGTCCTCCCAAATAGAGATAATGTGGTCAATCTTGGTGATTCTTTCCACCACAACCCATATTGCATTATTTCCTTTGGATTTATTTGGGAGACCAATGTAAATGTCCATAGTGACATTCTCCCATTTCCACATGGGTATAGTAAATGGTTTCATCATACCTTTGGACTTATGTCTCTCTTCTTTAACTTTGTGTCATATCATGCACTATGAGATATACTCCACAATCTCCTTCTTCATGTTGTCCCACCATAAGTGTTCTTAGAGATCAAGGTACATACTGGAACTCTCGGTATTGATATAGAAAGATGAGGTATGTGAATTTTCCAATATCTTATTATTTATACCAAGTGATGAAGGTACACAAAGCCTTATTAACCAAATCACATAGTTATCATCAATGTGGAAATCATGAATCTTCCCATCCTTTACTTCATTCAACTTCTTTTGTAACTTTAGATCATCCCTTTATGCCTCTTTAATTTTATCTAGGATAGATGGTTGGAATTTTTTTGGTCAAGGTAGGATGAACTCCATATCTTTATGATTTCCAAATCCATCTGTGATACCCTAGACCTGGATGACACTTAATGGGTGCCCGGATCCCATTGGGCCACATGGCCTCAAATAAATCTCCTCAAATTATAGAGGCTGCTAACTAGGAGAGAGGCCCTAGGTTTATTCAGTGGGGAGACTATTCCCTCATTACCAATGTATAGCGCAACAGATTTATGTGAACATTGGTAAATAGTGGAAGCAATATAAGTAAATAGAAGGCATAACAGAAAATAGAGACAACAATAATAATAAATGAAACATCTAGAATAACATTAAACAACAGATGATGATATGTAATGTACTAGAAAACTGTAAAACATAGATACAAGAAAACAAGAATAACAAGTTCCACAATAGTATAAAGGAAATAAAACACTATTCCAAGCATCATGGGCTATGGCTCTGTCATATGCTATCACGCTCTATCCTAAATAGAAATAAATCAAGTGTTTGAAGCCATATGATTTGATTTTTCAACACCTACAACCATGTAATCTACCACGGGTACCAAACGGTTCCTAGAGAGGGTGTGAGATAAATCTCAGTGGGCCATCACCAATGGTGTCTATAACATCCAACCCGTGTAATAGAAATGTAATAGTGTGAAAGAATGCACATATAAAGTTACTAAGTACAATGTAACTAAATACAAAAGTACCTACTTCATCCCTTTGCTGATGTCTAATCATGTAACCAATTAATCATTTGATTGTTACCAATTTATAATATGCAACATGTTAAAAATACTAAAGGTTCCAATATATAACAAGGCAACCTGCAATGATAATTAGTAATGAAGTCCCAAGGTAATAACCAAGGTGACGTAGACCACAAGGGTATCCAACTCAATAATAACTATAGTTTTTTATAGGGTAAGAGTGTAATCCAAGGATCTCAGTCCAAGGAATTCCATAATGATGCTCCTGCCATATCCAAGGCATTCATCCAAGGTAAAATGAGGCTAACCAATGACTAGGCCTAATGGGACTTAACCATGGCACTTACTTGTCAATTTTGGATCCAAGGAGTTTATCCAAGGCATCCTGGATCCAAGAAATGTATCCAAGGAATCCTGTATTACTACATGAGGGATCTTATGGTATCATACCGGGCATCCAAGAATAGACAGGGATCAGAATCTAGGTGGGCCTCAACCTAAGAAATCCATATCCTTGAATCATAATGGGGTTCTTGAGTGTTCATGGAATTCTATGATCAGAATCCAAGGTGAGATCAAGTCAAGCCATTACTGTTTGATTATGAAGTCAAGTAATATCTCATTCAGTTCAAGCCTTTGCTTTCATTAGTTTGGTAAGTTCAAGTAGCATGAACCCTTTTTATTAAGTCATTTGGTTTAATCCTTGCTTTTTCATTAGCGTGGAAATAACACGTAGCATGAAACCATTTAATACATTTAAGGAATATTCCATATTCAATGTTCATTAATTTACTTTTCATTGGTAAGGGGTACTATAGATAAGCAACCTATTATTCATTCACATTCAATATAGTCAATTAATATACTCAATATACTTTCCAAATTCCATTTCACATTTAATTATTAATTAGAGAATTTACCTTAGGCGGGTCAAGTGGTATGAATACATGGTACTTTCCATTATACAATTCAAAATATAAATCAATCCTATTTATATATAAATCTTACCCTTAGAGGGGTCAAGTGAATGCACACCTAAATAGTGGCTCAAATGTTTCAAAAACACTAAAAACACAAATATGACATAACCTTGAATATGGGGAGAATTGAGTTGTGTGTGTAAATACTAAAAAATAATCACATATTTGGAAATATCATAACCATACGATTCTAACAATTATAATCATGGAATAAAAATTTAAGAAATAGAAACCGACAGAATTGGTGGGGCCCACATGTATATTCCAAAATTGACGAACTTTAGGGATAAATTATAGACCACCCACCTAAGGCTTGTACGAATATCCTCTTATAGTATTGTCCCTTTATTTGTCTCGGGTCAGAGTAAATCTATGAAAAGGTGAAAAATTCTCAAACCATGATAACTAGGTCAAGAGAAAAAGGGAGTAAGAATGACTCAAACCGAATCGAGTACTTACTGTTGAACATACAACATGAAGAATGAAAGCATGATCAATTACCGAATAGAGGGGATCTTCTTATCCCTTGATTAGGTCTTCAAAAATCAAAAAATAGGTAAAAATGGAGTTAAATCACATTGGTTTATGAGTTTCAAAATAATAGGTGACTTAATAGATCATTAAGGGAAAAATTATATATTTTTCCAAAAAATTAGCTTGTGCATGGTTTGTCCCCACGGTTTGAAAAATTGTTCACAAACTATGCGAGTTGGTTCTATCAGAAAAATACCCTCTACCTGGTTTGTTCTAACCATGTGAAAACCATGCATGGGTACCTATTAAGAAGGGAACTATTCAGGGTTAGGCTACACGACTGTGCACCAACCGTTTCGAGGTGGTTCTTTCTGAAAAAACACAATCTTCACGGTTAGGAAAACCATGCACTAATTGTGCGCAAACCGTACGACATGGACTATTTTCCCAGAAAGAGGTGTTCTGAGCCCCAAGAAAGCCCCGAACACCCTCAAAACCTTTTCTAACTCATTAGGCATACATAATAGGTCCAAAAAAAATATTTAGATTGAAATTTAAAGGATGCATACATGAGTGAAAATTTGGGTTCTTAAAATTTTCCCTCCTTAAAAGAACCCATCCCTGAGTTCACCTTCTAAGGGAGGAGAAACACTATCTAAGAAGAACTTTGTCCATTGGGAACATACTTTAGCCTCCTGCCCCCAAGTCTCATCCTACATGCGACCATGCTACTATAGCACTCATACTAGAGGGAAAGACCAATCTCGAAGAGCCTTCGTGCACTAACCAATGATAGATACTAGATACTCCTCAAAGGTAGCATCAGTATATCAATTTGTTCGGGGTCAAATGAATGTGATGGGTTAGCATAATATTGGTGAAGCTTTGAAATATTAAATACATCGTGCATGGCACAATACCACTAAGGTAGTAACAACCGATAGGCTACCGACCTGACTCTCTCTAGAACCTGGAATGACCCCAAGTAGGGAGGTGAAAACTTTCCCTACTTCGGTAACCATCTATTCCCTAGCTTGGGTGATACCTAAAGGAAAACATGATCCCTGACCTTGAAATCTAGAGGTCGTTGATGGTGATCGACATAAGATTTTTGTCTAGACTTAAAGTAGTCATATGCTTCCTAATTAGTTGAACCTACTCTGAAGTCTCCTGAATGAGATGAGGAACTAGTAGTGATACCTCGCCTATCTCTTTCCAGCATAGGGGTGAAAACATGGCCTACCATACATGGAATCAAAAGGATCCATCTTAATTTTGGTATGAAATTAGTTATTATAAGAGAAATAGGTGAGACGAATATGTTTCTCCCATGAACCACCAAAATCAAGGACACATACTAAGAGCATGTCCTCTAGAACTTGTACCATCCATTCCAATTTTCCATCAGTATGAGGGTGAAAATATGTTCTTAGAATCACCTGTGTTCCCATATCTTTCTACAATCCCTGATAGAACCATGACATGAAACGAGAACCACTATCTGCAATGATGGTACATGGAACCTCATGTATTCATATGATTTCACAGACAAAAATTCTTCCCAACTCATCAATTAAGAATGTCTCTTGTATAGGAATTAAGTGAGATAATTTTTTTAGTCGTTCAATGACTACCCATATAACATCGCTACCCCTCAGTGTCCTTGGTAATCCTACTAAAAAATCCCAAGCAACGTCTTCCTATTTCCATTATATGATAGGAAGAAGCTATAGAAATCTTGTAGGTCTCTGGTGATTCGCCTTCACCTATTGATAAATACTTCTCTATGGAGTTTCATCCTAGGCCACCAATACTAGCATCACATATCTGGATACATCTTGGAGATGCCTCAACTGCTGAGATCCATACGCAACAACATTGTCCTTCTACATCAACACTGCTCCTAGGATGATGCCTGATGAATCATAGAAGACATTATATTCTTTTCCAGGCTCTATAAGAATAAAAATGGTTGTAGATACAATCCTCCCTTTTAGCTCCTTAAGGATTTATCACACGCTTCTAACTACATGAACTTGCACACTTCTTTGTAAGACCAGTAAGAGGTGAAGCAAGACATGATAAGTCCTATATGAAATGCTTGTAATATCCAGCCTGTCCCAAGAAACTCAGTATATAAAACATGTTCTTGGTATTATACCAATAAAATACATCATTAAACTTTTCTAGGTCAATATATACTCCTGATTCTAATATTATATAACCCAAGAAGTGGACTTTTCCGATCCAGAAGTGGAACTTAGAATGCTTAGCATAAAGCGGATGCTCTCTCAATGTACTCAAAATGATCTTAATATGTTTGGAATGGTTTCTATGAGTTTGAGAATACAAAAATATGTCTTACACAAAGACTACAACAATAGAATCAAAATAGGGATGGAAAACCCTATTCATCAGTTCCATGAAAATAGCATGAGTTTTCATAATACCAAAAGGCATAACAAGGTATTAATACAGACCATAACTAATACAAAAAGTTGAATGAGGTATGTCTAAGGGTCTGAATCATAGCTAATGATAACTCGATCCCATGTCGATCTTTGAGAATACCTTTTATCCTCAGATCTGGTCAAAGAGATCATCTATTTGAGTATATGGATACCAGTTCTTGACCGTAATCTAGTTCAACTTTCTATAATCCATGCATAGACATAAGGTTCCATCCACCTTCTTGGAAAAAAGGATGGGAAAACCCAAAGAGGATGTAATGGGCCATATAAAAACTTTGGCCTCACAATCCTCTAACTACATATTGAGATATTGAATCTCTATAGGTTCCATCCTGTACGGTGGAATGGACACTGGAGCTACTCCTGGAACAAGCTCAATTTTAAACTCTACCTCTCTCTTTAGAGGTAATCTAGAAAAATTTTCAAGAACATAATCACTGACATGATCCACTACTAGAGGGAAATCAGTTTGGTGCAAGCCTCGATCCTCCATAAAGAGTTTTGTGATCTGGGTGGTCAATCTACCTTCCCCATGATTCTCTATTACAACTCTACCAGCCTGGATATCCCACTCACCCTTATGTAGATAATTGCTTTTCTATGGTGATGTAAAAGATACCCTTTGGTAATAGATGTCTACAGAAGCATGATAGTGAACCAACCAGTCTATTCTAAGAATGAAATTGAATCTTGTCATCTCATGAACAAATAGGTTCTATAAGAAAGGGCAGCTGCCTACCTCAATGGGACAGTCCCTACAGTAGAGTAATCCCTCTGTTCATAACCCTAACGGTTTATCTAGGGTTATTACACCATAGTGATATTGTATCTCTAGTTAGAGACTCTCCCCAATAGATACAGAGATAAAAAAGTTCAAATCACCTATATCACATAAATTATACACTATAGTAGAGGCTACTAGAACAGTTCCTCGTACTATAGATGGTCTCGCATCCTGATCCTCGGGTACTGATTGTAGTGTATGCAACTGACCTAATCGATGACCGTGGTCATGATATGGACTAATATGATCATAAATGCTTTTTTGGTGATTCTAGTGATCAAGGGTCTGTCTAACTCAACCCTAAACTCCTCCTCGACTAGACCAGCTGTTGGTATTACAACTCCCCATCTAACACAGTGAAAAAGAGATTGATCTTGAAGGTGGAGCTGATGATGATCCTTTCCCACTCAAAGCTGGTGGAAAGGTCTTACAAAAATACTTAAGACACCCCATACGGCTACAAGCCTAGCACCCCAGTGGGTCTATATCACACTGAGGCATCATATGACCCCATCATCTACACTGATCACACACTGAAGAGATATCAAAATGGGAACTATGTTGCCACTACCTAGATGAGAAACCTCGAGGAACCTTTCCAACCACCGGATGAACTACTAACCCAACGCAGAACTGGTACGCTAAACCTGGTACTATTGATACACCTCAGGTTTTCCTCAGTGATAAGAGACATATTTACTATCTCAAAAAAATTAGGTTGGTGAAAAACATTGACCAGCGTACATATGGCATACTAGATCCCATCCTCAAAGTGTCTAGCATGTGAAAACACATCCCCGACTATAAATGGTGAAAAGTGCCGCAACTCCATGAAACACGCTGAATACTCCGTAATTGAAATTGAACCCATCTCAAGATGCATAAACACTATGGATCTATCATCTCTTAGAATTTTAGTAAAGAACTAATCATAGAAAGAAGTATGGAAATCAATCCATAACATGCACTGATGATGACCAGCCTCAGTAATCACATCCCACCAATTCTTGGAAAAATCATAAATCATGTAAGTGGAAAGCTTAAACCTTCACTTTGGAGGCGTCTCGAGATTCTCAATAATAGATATGATGGATTCTAGCCAAGACTCAGTAGCCTCTGAACCACCATCCCTTGAAAAGATAGGAGGATGTTGATGCTGAAACTCACGAGTCAAATCAACCATCATAGGCACAAGCCATTGAGTACCATGCATGGGCTGCATCAAACATAGTAAATTATCACTAACTTGGGTGTTAGTGCCTAGATCAGGTATAGTAGTTGGTTCCTGAAGTGGAAAACTTGGAGGTAAGACTGGCGGTTCAGGGCTCACCACATCTAGAGAATGGTCATCACCACCCTCCTGGTGTATGACATGAGGACATCGTGGAATAATTGGTCTACAAATGCTAGGCACACACCTCATAACTAACATAAGAAGATAGATATCAACACTAGCGAAATTTGAACTTAAGAAAACTCACTACCCATGGAATACTTTTCCAACTACCCACTTAGATGGATAAGTATTGGTAAGTTATCAAGTATAAGTTTCATTTAATTATACATTTAATTTCCAAGTTCACTCATTTTCCTTTCAAAAACATGATAAGGCAGGATAATGAATTCCAACCAATTCATTTTAGATTTCATGATTCACTTTATAATGGATATATGTTTCTGATGAATCTGTTCTCAAACAACTATCACTAGAAAATACACCCATTTATTTATAGCATAATGACTTGACTTAGTAAATTACTCATCCCAAACCATGAGGGCCCATACACATCATGAATTGAGATAGACAGTCACTCAATCACAACCAAGAGTAATACATGTAGAAGCAACTATCACAAAATCACTCAACAATCACAATCATATCAAGCAATGCAAAGTAATGAAATCCACCTATATGGAATGGAAATATACATGAAATGTAAATTATAGGTGCCTATAATAATTCATGTAACAATGCTCCTTAACCTCATATCATCGGGGCAAGGATGAAAGAAATATTTAATAAGAGTAAAAACCAACAACTCAATAATGCATGTGAATCACCCAATGGTGAAATGATATCAACTATAATAGTAAAAATAAAAATCACAATTATAATTTAGGAAACTTTGATTTTTCCCAAAACAAGGGTTTGCGACACCCAAGAATGACTTATGACAAAGTCCCAAGCATTCCTAATCTCCTGGCTAATGTCCCTAAATAGTAAATCAAGAAAATAACCTCCTCTAATATCACATTGTGATGACTCGGACCTAGATTCCACTTAATTGGTTCCCTATTCCTAGTGGGGTAGATAGCCTCAATCGCATCTCCCTGAATTCCAGAGGTTGCTGACTAGCAGCGAGGGCCTCGTATGTGTCTATTGGGAGACTATTACTTCATTACCAAAGTATAGCGCAGTGGATTTATGTGAACATTGGTAAATAGCATAATCAATATAAGTAAACTGAAGGCATGACATAAAATAGAGACAATAATAATAATAACTGAAACAACTAGAATAACATTCAATAACAAATTAAGATATGTCATGTACAGAAAAATGTAAAACATGGATACAAGACAACAAGCATAACTTGTTCCACTACTATATAAAAGAAATAAAAGACTATCCCAAGTATCCCGAGCTCTATCTCAGCCATCTATTATCAAGATCCATCTTAAACAGCAAGCAATCTTGTGTTTGAATCCACATGCTTCCCTTTATTAACACTTGCAACCATGTAATCTACCTTGGGTACCAAACAGTGCTCGTAGAGTGTGTGAGATAAATCTCAGTGGGCCACCACTAAAGGTGTCTATAACATCTGACCCATGTAATGGAAATATAATAGTGTGAAAGAAACCATATATAAAGTAAACAGAGAAATGAAACTAAATACCCAAGTACCTACTTCATCCCATGGCTAGTGTCTGATTATGTAACCCATTATTTATTTGATTATTACCAGTTTATAACATGAAACATGTTTAAAATAGTTAAGGTACCAAAACTTAACAAGGAAACCTTCAATGATATTTAGTAATGAAGTCCCAAGGTAATAATCAAGTTGATTTAGACCTCAAGGGTCTCTAAATCAGTAATTACTATTTCTGGGCATGGGGTAAGAGTGTAATCCAAAGAGTTTTGTCCAAGGCATTCCATAATGATTTGCCTAATGAGTCTAAGGAGTTCATCTAAGGTAAAACAAGGCTAAGCAATGATCTGGGCCAATGTGATTTAACCATGCCACCTACTTGTTAATGTTGGATCCAAGGATTGTATCCAAGGCATCTTGGAGCCAAGGAGTATATCCAAGGCATGATGTTGTACCATATGGGGGATCCTACGAAATTATACTGGGCATCCAAGAACAAAAAAGTATCGAGATCTAGGTGGGTCTCAACCTAAGAAAGTTGTATCCTTGAATCAGAATAGTAGGTTGCATATCTGTTAGTGTGATAAGGTCAAGTAGAATGCAACCTTTTTATGAATTTATTTGGCTTAAGCCTTTCCTTTCATTAGTGTGACAAGGAAAAGTAGAATTCAACCATTTAATCCATTTAAGGAATATTCCATATTCAAGTTTCATTCTAGTATCTTCCATAAATGTGTTAAGGGGTGCTCTGGATATGCAACCTATTATTCATTCACATTCAATACAGTCAAGTCATATACTCAATATACTTTCTAAATTCCATTTCATATTTAATTATCAATTGAAGCACTTAGATTTGGTGGGTCAAGTGGTATGAATACATGGTACTTTCTATTATATAATTCACAATATAAATCAATATAATTAATATAGAAAGATTAACCTTTAGTGGTCAAGTGAAGGAACACCCGAATGATGGCTTAAACGTGTCAAAAACACTAAAAACCCAAATATAAAATAACCTTCGACATGGGAAAGATTGATTTGTGGGTGTAACCAATAACAAATAATCACATGTTTGGAAAGATCATAACCATACGGTTCTAATGAGTATAATCATGAAATATAAATTTATGAAACAGAACCCGAACAAATCAGTGGGCCCCACACATATATTCGAAAATTGAAAAAATTTAGGGATAAATTATAGACCACCCACCTTATGCTTGTACAACTCTCCTCCTATGGTATTGGACCTTGATTTTCCTTGGATCTGAGTAGGTCTAAGAAAGGGTGAAAAATGATCAAACTGTGATAACTAAGCTGAGATAAAAAGAGATGAAGAACGGCTCAAATGAACTTGAGTACTTACTGTTGCACATCCAACGTGATGATAGGAATGTCTATCAGTTTCTGGATGAAGGTGATATCTTGATCCCTTGATTAGGTCTTTAAAAGGCTCTAAATGGGTGAAAAATGAGGTAAATCCTACTGTTTTACGAGTTAGGGAAGAATAGGTGGCTTGATAGATCATTAAGGAAAAAATGTAAATTTACCCAAAAAATAGCCTATGCACAGTTTTTCCCCATGGTTTGAAAAATCGTACACAAACCATGTGAGATGGTTCTATCCAAGAAAACACCCTCTGTGTGGTTTGGTCTAACCTTGCGCAAATCATGCATGGGTACCTAGGAAGAAGGGAACTTTGCACAGTTAGGCCGCACGACCATATGCCAACTATGCGAGGTGGATCTATCTAAAAAAACACAATCTACATAGTTTGTCAAACCATGCACTAACCATGCTCAAACCACGCAACTTGGTCTTTTTTCCCAAAATTCGGTGTTACGAGCCCCAAGAAATCTCCAGAAACCCTCAGAACCTTTTCTAACTCATTAGGCATCCATAATAGGTCAAAAGTAAAGATTTAGACTGAAATTTAAAGGATTCATACCTGAGTGAAAAATAATATTCTTACAAAATCCTTTGTGTATCAATAAAGATATGGTCTTTATCAATCTTCAACATGGATAGAGTAGAAGATTCATTTATACTAAGATTATCAACAACCTTTTTCTTCTTTCTAGGATTATAGAGAATAGAGCATTTGTAGTCTTTGATTATCTCTAGTCATCTCCTTTGATACTTTCTGAGCTCCTTTTGTGTGAATATATACCTCATGATTTTTTGGTCAATATATATGTCGCACTTATCAAAATTGAGGTAGTTCTGCTATATTTTCAATGAAAAAATCATAGATACTAGCTCTAGATCATGTGTTGGGTAGTTCTTCTCATGGATCTTCAACCATCATGAGGTGTAGGCTATCACTTTATTGTTTTGTATGAGTACACAACCAAATAATTTCTTTGAGGCATCACTGTATATAAAAAAAAATTCTCCACTTGTCGGTAATGTGAGTACAGGTACAGTGATCAACCACTTCATTATATCCTCAAATCTTTCCTCACATTATTCCATCCAGACATACATTACACCTTTTCTTATTAACTTAGTTATCGGGATTTAAAATCATGATAAATTTCTCAAAAAATGATGATAGTACCTAACTAATCTATAAAAACTACAAATTTTCATGACATTAAATGGTCTTTTCCATTCCTCAATTGACTTTGTTTTTTAAGGATCTAAGAAATTCCCTCACCTATGATCACATGTACCAAGAATGTCACCTTCTTCATAAAAAATCATGCTTTCTGAACTTTTCATACAACTTTTCCTTCCTTAACGTCGCCAAAACAAGCCTTATATGTTCTTCATGTTACTCTTTTCTCTTTGAGATGATGAAAATATCATATATAAATAATACCACATAATTTTCAAGTTAATGTATAAAGACTCTATTCAGAAAATACTTGAATATTCTAGGTGCATTAGTAAGTCTAAAGAGAATCACTAGAAATTAATATTTCCCATAGGTTTTATAGAATCTAGTCTTTTGAATATCTTCCATCTTCAACTTTAGTTGATGATATCCAAAACAGAGATCCGCCTTGGAGAAGTATTGACCTCCTCTTAGATGATTGATCAATTAATAAATTCTTGTAAGAGGATACTTGTTCTTTTTGGTGATTTTGTTTAGTTCTCGATAATTTATACATAGATGCATTGATCCATCCTTCTTTGTGAAAAAAAAACCGGAGCACCCCAAGGTGATGCACTAGGGAATATGAACCCTTTGTCTAAATTCTATTATATCCACTTCTTTAACTCCTCCACTTAGATGAGACCCATCCAATGGGGACACTTTGAGATATAAGTAGCTCTAGGTATAAGTTATATTGAAAAATCTACCTCGCTGTATAGGGAAGTCCAAGTTAATCTTCAAGAAATATATCTCTGTATTCACTCACTTTGGTTATTTCCCTAGGTTTTTAACTTCCTTTGACTCAACCACTTAAGAGTGGTATGATTATTCATAGGGAATCAATACCCACATCATTTAAGGATTTTCAAATATATATTCATGATTTTAATTTCATTTATAGAGGAGAATGGGATGGTTTTGAATATTTAAAGATATTTACTTTTCCCAATAGTTTATATGTACTCTATATGATGAGAGCCAATCCATTCCCATTATAGCATAAAATTTTACCAAGGGAAGTATCATAAGATTCACTAGAAGAATATTCCCACATATTTCAATAGGATAAGAGCCTAACACTTGGGTTACAATGATTTAACCACTAGGTGTATTTATGAATATCTACACTTAAAGGTTTCAGCACTTCAATTCTATAGTTCTATCAAAATTACATGATATAAAGGAATGCATAGAACTTGAATCAAATAATAATTTTCCCATTATTAAGTGAATAGGAAGTGTAACTTGTAAAAATTCATTTTCTTACTCCACTTCAGTAGTAGTGATGGATAATCTTTGCTTTTATCTTTTTTCTTTGGTGGATACTGACGTTGATTACCCACGAGGACTCAAGGTTTAGTGAACTGGCTTGCATAGTTCCCATTATCTCTATAGTTATAGAATTGGACTGTGGGTGATTTTATCCTTTATTCCACCTCATTTTACTTATTCCTCATGTATTTTTGACATTCATGATTTGGGTTCCCTTCTCTCCAACACTTTAATCATTTCCCCATCCCTTAGATGTATTTCCCATGATACTTCTTCTCGCATTTTTGACATGTGGGTGGTTGAGTTTTCTTTCCACCATTCTCATTAGATCCTCCAGAATGAAATTCCATCTTTTATTTTTTATCACCGTAACCAAGAAAGCATTCTCATAACTCTATATCCACTTTGAGATCACATTGAACAACATATTCATAACTCCCAAATTTTTGAATTACAAGAACCTTTAAAAGGTGTGGTTTTAAACCACTAAAGAATCTATCAATTTATCTATCGCTATTGATAAAAAAACCTAAAGCATAACTTGAAAGACTTGTGAACTTTTATTCATAGGCCATGAAATATTATCCTTCATTTTTATTCAACTCAATGATTTATCTTTCCCTCTTTTTATGATGTGTTTGAGGGAAAAACATGTTAAGAAACATTATCTTAAAGTCTTCCCACTCCATCTCTTTAATTGTTTTGTTTGGATTTGTGGTTTTAACAATATTCTAGAATTGATTGACCTCTCCATATAAATGTAAAATGACTAGAGACACCTTCTTAATCTCATAATAGAGAATCAATGAAAATATCTTATCCATTGCATTGAACTATTATTATGTGATTAGTAGATCAGAAGATCCACTAAATATTGGTTGTAATTTTTGTATAAAGGACCTGATATCTAGTTTCTACCTCTTAGGTGAAGGTAAAAATTCCACATTATTCAGGTTATTGTTCATAACTGGAGAAACTTGGGTTAGTATCAGCATGAAAATTTTAACTCCACCTCCCAAAGAATTGGGGATGTCATTCGAAAAATCAATGCATTGTCCCTTGAATAGGTTGTTAGCCTAGTTTCTCCTTATTCCCAACATTTTCTAAAATATAGAAGTTAAGAACAAAACATTAGTCAATAAGTTATCAATAATTTATCCATTTATAAAATATAATCTAAATTCATATCTTATGGGATCACTATGTTTAGAATTTTTTAAAACTAATCTTCTTTTATTATTACATATACAAAGTCTCATACTAAGGGTTTTCACTAAGGTCCTCTAATCCGAATTCTCAAACTAACTAAATTGTTCTCGGATACCAAATATAAAGTCCCTTCATTTTCTTATATTATTATTAAATAATTTTTAAGATAAAAAACATAAAAGCATTTCATGACTAGGATACAAAGTTTTAGTGTCTTGGAAAAATTAGGACCATACATAATATAAAAAAATAAACATAAATATTTATTTAATTCTTTCTTCTCTAGCTTCTTATTATCCCTTGAATTATCATCCGTACAAGTAGTCACCTAATGATATACATCAAATATAGGGGTGAGATAAAATTTCAGTAAGAGTTTTGATAACAATATGAAACAATATAACATGGGGTGATCATAATTATTACATCATCATCAAAATAATGAGAGAAAGAATTATATTAAGGCATGGATTATGGAAATTCATAAAAATGAAACATCATGTCTTAGTGGTCAACTACAGCAAAAAGTTGTGATAAAATATCGCATCATGTTGACAAATATTTCACTCTAATCATGAGATATATCACATTAAAAAATGAATTAGAGAACAATATAATTATTGGTGAACACATCACATCATAACATTTACATTGTTCTATATAATTACAAGTGCACCCATCACATCATAACATTTACACTATCATTAATGCCTCATAGAACATATAAAAATATTAGACATAAAATAACACATGGAAAATAATGTGTTTAATTTAATAAAGAATTTATTCATGAACTTTGGGTTCCTAAATGAATGATGGAATAAAAAACCTGGTAAAATAATCATCAACCTTGAGTGAAGAAGAAACAATATCGGGAAGTAAAAGGTGTTTTTTTTGAAAAAAGAGTTATTTTGGAAAACAATTTGTTCATTATTAACTCAAGTGAAAAACATTTATATCCAAATAAATGTAATATAATCACGAATAAATTATATTTATGTAAAATACATACTGAAAATGGTTTGAAAAAGGAAAACCCAAATAAAGTCAGTAGTGTTCTAGAATTCCACTTACCTTATGTCTGAATGACTTCTTCACATTAATATTCTATATAATAACATTATACCCATTAATTAAAAAATAAATCATTTTTAAAAATTAATTTTATTCATTATGGATTAATTTAGTTCATTTATGGGATTTTCTATTAGTTATAGAGTTTAATTTCATCGTTTGGGAGCATTCGTTTTCATGGTTTTCATTATTGGTTTTATTGTATACATGAATGGAAGTTCATGTAAAATGTGGATAAATATCCATAATTGTGATTTTATACTATTAATGATCTTACATATGTTTAAATGATCTTATAAATAATTTTTTTATATGGTATGAGGATAAATAATTACTAAAAAAATAATGATGGTTGTTTTAGGTTAGTTTTTGTGGGTTTTTAATTACAATGAACTGGTTTTGTTTTGTCATTTAGTATTATGTATAAATGTTACATCCATAAGATACAAAGGGTTATTACATAAATTTTAAAATATTTTTTCAACCATTTAATGTTTTTATTAACAACATTTATAGATTTAGAAAAAATGAAAGTGCATCTCCTACGATGTCAGTAAATGGACACATCACGACAACGATTAAATTTTTTGTATAAAAGTGATAGAGGGAGGATTTTAATGATTTATATTCCATTAACATGATATAATTATAGTACTTAAAACATAACAATGTTATAATTCCATTTGGATAAGAAAATTTGAGGAGAAGAGAATAATATAAATGTAATTGAAAAGAAATTAAAATAAAAAGGAAGAGAATTTTACCTCTGGGATTTATCCTCCTTGAGAACCTCCTTAGGGAAAAGGTTTTAGACTTTTGATGAGACCAAAAGAACCTAGACGTGTGGGAGGGGATAGAGAAGAGTATTATGGGGAATTTCGGCAGGGCTCAAAGCTTTAGATGTGTGAGGATAAGACAGGGTGAGATGTGGTATTTATAGTGGAAGTGATCGGTGTTTTCCCATTATTTTATTCATTAGTTTCTATTTTTTGGCTCAAGAATGTGAATAGTTTGAGAATTATCACCAAAAAAATAAAAAAAATAAATGTATGTTTGAGATTATTTTTCTAACATTAGAGTTGACTCAATGAATAGTGTATTTAATGTAGATTGTATATATATCGTAAATTACCATATTTACTACTCACAAAAATTCACGTATTTCAAAAAATCCAAAAAAAATCACCTTAACCAATTTTCAATGTGTAGAATTAAAAAATGAACTCAATTTCATGAAAATAATTTTATAAATATGTGTAATTTAATTTTTAATTAAAATCACCATTTACTTGGAAGATACAAATTTTAAAATTATAACTGATTTTATAACACTTTGAAAAATTAATTAAGGTGTTATAATTTTATCTTAAATTAATAAGACATAAAAATATTAATTTATGAATAATTTATATGAAATCATTTCCCATTTTAAATTTTAAATTTAATTTTAATTTTTTAATTAAATATTTATGACTTATAAAAATAAAAACACTAAATTAATAAATTTTAACTCATTTATTTATTTAGACTATGATAAAATTATAAAATAATTCCATTTATAATATGGTTAAATTTTATTTATAATTACATTTGTGAGGTTATTTTTTATTTGGAAAGTTTACTATTAAAAAGGGTTATATCACTATTCGTAAGTTTAGGTTACTGTTTCATCGGTATAAGTTACTTTACTTCTAGAAATACTCCTTATTTCATTAATTATTCATTTATAAAGCATTTATTATGGTCTTTAAGTTATTTTATAAGATTTATACTATATGAAATTACTATATGAAGGGATAAATTCCTTTAATAATAGTTTGGGTCATTACACATAAGCAACCACTCTATCCACTTGTATCTAAAAAGATATAAATCTGACTCCAAATGTGTCACAACACATGGTATATTCATTGACCGACTTAGGTAAGTTGATGATTAGCATTGAGGTGAAACATCTCTTTGGATCCTATAAATCCCTATCATGAGTATCTACCAAATAATATTTACACCTTTCATGGTCATCCTGGAAATAATTATTATTAGACATGATAAGTACCTAATAAAACATTGGAAATAGCCTGATAGACCTAGAAATATTAGAAACTTAAAGATATTATTTGGTCACCCCCATGATTCAACAATAGAAAACCATATTTAGTTAGACTAACACTCTAGACTATATCATAACATAACATAATAATTTAGTATTTTTATTCATAAATTGTATTTCAATAGCTTGGAATAAAGATGATCCTATCTTATTATACTTAGGGTGATGTTAATATGTTGTTCATGATAATATAAAGAGTATGAGTACACAAAAATTTCATTAAAAACCAATAAAAAATTCATCATGGAATGTATGGATGATTAGATTCATCAAGTACATAAATACCATGGGTGTTTCTATTAGACTTAATGACACCACCATAAACTTGTATATTCCATATCTACTCCTAAATTTTATTCAAGGTATGTATTGTAGGATCACCCTCAACTAATGGTACCTTGACCTCAAGTCAATATTGGATAATATATGGGAACCACTCATCTGATCGAAGATATAATCGATACATAGAATGGGATTTCAGTACTTGACTTTCATATGGATCAAATTCTAATAATCTAAACATAACTGCAAATTTTTACCATCTTTCTCAGTGAATAGAACAAGAGAAACCCACTGAGAATCATCAATCCGTATGAATCCATTTACATTCGGATCTTCCAATATCACTTTTGAATTAAAAATATATGTTGGTTCTATACTGTAAGGCACGATGGAAACTAGATCTTTTCCAAACAGAAACTAGATAGTAAAATTGAACTCCCACTATGGTGGTAATCTTGATAACTCTTCAGCAATAATTTCTTAGAAGAGGTAAACTACTAAAGGAAAAGTTCTCTATCATATCCCACCATCATATAGAAAAATACCTACTATTTGATTCATGATACAACCTAACGTACAAAGAATTGGTCCTACATGACTTGCCCAATGATCACATTCCCCCTAGTGAACATTGTTGTCCCCTTATAGAGATAGAAAATTAACTACCCTTTGTTAATACTTTATCTTAGCCTGGTACATAATTATCCAATACATAACTAGAATCAAATTGATCCAAACCATTTCTAGTGTAAAAATATCCCAAAGGAATAAGTAGAAACTAATTTTAAGAAAAAAACATTTTTATTTTATAATACCCTCTAATAAAACCCCTAGTAGAGTGCTGATGTCCATAAAAACATCCAATAACTTTACAAATAACCCAAATCCATTAGAAAAATTGATAATATATAAAGGATTGTGATTATTCTATATCAAAAAATGAAGGAAAGAGTATATGATACAAGAATCAAACCTATGATGGTAGAAGGACTCACATCCAGACTGGTTATATTAAAATATATAACATGAATCTTACCCACCCATCTATATTGGACTCTAGTATGACTTCCCCAAGAGGATATATTCGGGTGGTGCTAATGCTATTATGTTGGAATACCACTCCCCCTATCTTGGTATGAGAAACAGATCAAACTCCAACTACTTGTATGATGAGTGTTATTTAAACCACTCCAAAACATTGGTGCCTCCTTTGATCCTCTTTCACCACTCTTATATTGAGGTCTATTGAAAAACCTGTATAGATTTTACACTCAAAAAAAACAATTGCATTGTACTACACCATAATAAATTGAGTATAGATGTTTCCATAACTTCTCTACTGATATCACTGTAGTTAGAATTCATCTTGAGATGGTTTCCCACTCCATAATAATCTCTACCCTCCAATTATGATAAGGTAATATTCAATGTGGTGATTATATTTCCTGAATAATATTAACTTGATCTCCCTCTAGAGAACTAATATCCAGAATTGGGTTCCTCAATTAGGTTCCCTTACATGATTCGAACCAAATTAATCACACATGTGAGGTTTCTTAGGAGAAATAGGTTAATCTATGACTTTATATTATAATGAAGACCATTGTGGAAATTATTTTCCCTAGTATTCCCATCAACTTACAAGGATTGAGAAATTTTATTTAGGTTAGTGAAGTTTAATACTTAGTCGATCACTAACATGACCCCCTGTACCAATTAATTGTACTCCCAATACCTATCCACTCTTAATTTATATGTATTGAAGTGACTTGATAAATTCACATCATCTTCCATATAAGTTAGGTCCTTAAACTGCCTTGATTTCTATTTTATGTTCCCCAACACTTGGTTTTCCCTCAAAGAATAAAAGAAAAAACCTCACCCACTTCTGTGTGGGTGTATCAAGGTGTTTTAAGATCATTTTGACTGACCCAATCCATATTTCAGCATCCTGGAGGCCTCCCTCTCAAATTATTATAGGCAGGTGATGCAGCTGAAACTCCCTCATTAGGTTAGAAATTAATTATTTATTATGAATAGTATTCCTTTCAATTGATCACATGAACCTCAAGAAACTATTGTGAAGTCGATCATCAAATTAATTCCTCAAAACTGTATGATGTTTTGGATTATCTATATTAGGTGTGTGTTGATTACCACTCTCATGATTATGAACCCAAATATGGAGTGGCGGAATACCCTCTATGAATGAAATTACACTCCTTATATCACAATATACATAATTATATCAATATCATAAGGTGAGGATAATAAAAAAGAACCACTAGAAAAAATGTTACTACAAAACATGGATTAACAAGTGATTTGGTAGGATATAATAGTTCCATTTATTAATTTTTATCAAAAAAAAATGTTTCACATTTCACAAATCTGATAAGTACATGTATCCCATGTGATAAATATATCCCCGACAACCATAAAAAATTTTAACATACATTCCTATATTACTATAATGATGCATACATACTCACCTCATGTATTACACTTAGATGAGTATGATCATAGAAAATAGTAACGTCATACAATAATTTAATCACTAAAAGTAAAAAATAAATAGAACTATAAAAATAGAACATCATAAATAATAATCCCAACCATGAGACTTGGGTTTTCCCTTTTACAAGTGTTAGGTACTCACATGAATGAGTTTATAACTGAGCCTCTAAAAATCCCATTCTCATGTCCACATTCATAAAACAGTAAAGGAATGAACAAAACATGACCTTTGATTCATCTTTGTAACATTCTTGGCTATTTACTCACTCATGTGACCAAGACAGGTAGTTATGAGACCTTAGGTGTGTTTCCCTATATGACAGAGTCTACTGACTAGCAGCGAGGGTGTGCAGTATATATTGGAGATTCTATATCCTCTATAATAGGGTTAAAATATCCTAGTAAATAATATAAATATAATAAAATAAATCCAACATTCTTCTAATCATAAATAAAAAACATAATTTTGGTAATAAATCATGTCATGCCATATATATTCCAGTCTAAAATATGGGGTAAAATTTGTACAAGTAAACTAAAAATAAAGTCTAAATAAAACTCCTAAAAATTCATTCTTAGAAACCATTATTGGTCCTATATCCATGTTTCAATCCCATCCAAAAAATAAATCAATCAAGCATAGGTCCCCTTTACCTTTTTCATACATGTAGCTATAAAGACTTCTTGGTTTTATAATGGATGCATGAATAAGGTGTGAGTATAAATAGGTAGTCCGACTCCCATGGTGTGTAAATAATCTAGTATAAATATAAAGTTCATGAAATGGGTTAATAATGAAGGGATTTTATTCATAAATTTATTTAAAACAAAAAATAATCATGCCCACCCTCAATCTCTAGGTTTACACTCAATGTAAGTCATACTATCTTTAGAATGATACCAGATTTCTCTATCCTTTCCTCATAATACAATAATTAGATGGAATTCCATGTGGAAGACAAATTCTCATCCATGAAGGAACTCCATGTCCAAATTAATATTTAATATAATAATAAGAACCATGTACAACCAATAATTTCATCCATGGAGGAAATCAATGTCCAACTAATTATTTTATCTTTGATATAACACAATTTCCAACTAACAATTTAATCCATGAAGGAATTACATGTCTAACTAAGAATTTTATACATGCAGGAATTCCATGCCAAACAAAAAATTTCATCCTCTAAGGAGCATTGTTTTTAACCAATGATTTTATCCCCATAGGAAAGACACATCCATAAAATAATTCCATCTATGAAATAATGCCATGTTAAATAAATAATTTCTTCTAAGAAGGAACCCCATGGTAAACCAATAATTTTATCAATAGGAATTAGGTGTACAAGGTTTCATAAAAAGTAAAAAATACCATAAATCCATTTATAATACCAAACACAAAAATTCAAAACATGTTATCGAAATTTTCATTGGTTAATTCTCCAATTATCCAATTATCAGTAATTTACCCCATTTACCAAATTCATGAAAATAATCAAATATAATGAAATTATAAATTTAAAACAAGTTTCAAATTATGAAAATAAATGTAAATAATTCAATATCACGTAAAATTTAATCACAATTACCATTAAACATATAATCATATAAATATTTCATGAGGCCTTCATACCAATTCCAATCACAAGAATATTTTCCACCTTTAAGACACATAATTTATTCTCAATCCAATCATCACAATTACAAAGTTATGATAATTCTCAATTCCCAAAACAAAGAAAATCAATTTTTTGTTTAAAATAATTACCAATTTAAATTAATTATGTGGTATCTAGAATCATATAGTTTAAATTCTAACTTAGATTCAAGGTTTGGAACGCTACCCAAGTGGCTGAAATTCCCAACCAAAATTCAAACACACCGAACTAGTCTTACAGTGGTCTATGAAAATGGCTTCATCAAAAATTTGGCTTACCAATTATGTTAGGTCATACAGACTGCATGTTGGGGAAATCAAACATATTTAAAATTAAAAAAAATGTAACAAACATTATGGATTTTCTCTATATAACCCACCTATAAAGAAGTGAATTTGAAGGAGAAGAAAAAATTCCGCAAATACTAATGTTATTTTGGGTACCTCATTTATCTCCATCAATTAAATCTAAATAAACTCTATCATCACAAGTTAAAAATTTAATATTCAATTATAGAAGTCATGATCTAGTGTTATCCCAAAGGTAAAACTAGTGAAATAACTAATAGAATAATAAAAATTAGGCTTACCTTTGATTTATAGATCTTGTACTCCATGATCAAATAAAATCTTACTTTGGTTTGAATAAAAATCTAGAATTCACATAATGGAGGGATTTAATTTGAGAGAAAAGTTAATGAGGATTAAGAGAAATATAGGGTTTGGTAATTAAGAAAAAAATTTGACACAACCTCATTCACAAATTGAATAAGGGTTCCACACTAAGAATATTCAAGTTATCATATACAACGAATAACATATCACCTATTATTAAAATATAAAAAACTAGTTAACGTCATGAATGAAATATCACATTGTTAACTAGTTTTACCAAGAAAAACATTTAAACCCTAAATTAATTTCATAGTGTTCAACTAGAACCAGTTACATTGTGAATAAAAATTCATAACCTGAATTAGTTCAAGTATAAAGACATCATATTCCCCTAAATTTTTCCATTTAAACACCACTAAAACACTACCCCATATGAGAATAAGGGATAGTTTTTATAATTTAGGGGATCAAAAAAACATGGAGGAACATTATTAGGAAAAATGGGATCACACAAGGATTGTAACATCCCAAATTTTTAAAGGGTTAAAAGGATAATTTTTATGAACCTATAAATATAGTGCACCATCCATTTCATTAAACCTATATTATTAGAAATACATAGTTAATGAGGTTTGGAATCAATAATGAATCATGATGGGTGATATCCTTGGATGTTTCCCATACTGTTTTCTAGTGAGTACAAGGAACACTATAAATAACATGTGTTGGCCTTTGGGGACAATAATTGAAACAACCCAATCAATTATAAATGAAATACCCTTTTTAAATGAGTGAACTCCATATTAAGTGGTGAAATTATTTCAAAAACAACTGATTTGGTAATTTTAGACCATTATATATTATGTCCTATTGAATTTTAAATACTATTAAGCATCATAATTGTTGATAGTATAGTTGTTATAATATTATTGTATTATTACTATATATATATATAGGGTTATGATAAGTCCATTTGAATGATACAAAGGAAGAGATGTATTTGAATAGTAGAATCATACCCTATGAATCCAATTTATCAGAGAATCCTAGATAGAATGAAGCACTTGGATTTGTTAATTCATGAGTTTTTGAATGTGAAAACTATGTTTGATAGAATATGTGATAAGAAACACTCAACCCAAACAAACAATTATTATTTAAAAATGATAATTTTAAGTTGAAAAATAATCTTTTTATATGATTAGTATTAAATTTTTGATGAAATACAAATATTTATTAAATATTTTGATAAATTCTTAGTTAATAATTAATAAATTTTTGTCATGACTTTGTTTCTTCTAAATGTGATTCCTTCAAAAATGATTTGTTATTTCTTTTCATGAAAAAAATATTATAATTATTTTATATAGAAACTATAAAATTTATTTCATAAAATATATTCCATTTATTATATAATAATATCATTATTAACACATGTTGAAAGTTTGGTATTTATCTGAAAATATTGATTTTTCAATGAATACTGAAAAAATACGATTTTTAAATTAAAATTTTCATTTCTCTTGATAAATTAATTAATGTAATAGTTTAAATATTATTGTAATTTTATTTCATTATAACATCGTTATTATTTGGTCAAATTTAATTAAATTAATTACATTTAAATCATATTTTTTTTCTAAGTTTATTTTTAGGATTTAAAATGCATTTTTTATAAAATTGTTTTTAATTGCATAATCTTTCTACATTTTAATTAATTAATATTAACCTTAATGAGGAATGATCTAAATAATATTTTTATAATATAAATATATATATATATACACATATATATATACATATATATGAATTTAAATTCATATAGTGAATATTACTATTTTTAGAGTTAATGTAAAATCATAGTTTACTTAAAAAATGTCTTTTACGTAAAACTATTTTCCATCATGCTTGTGGGTCTTATAACAAATTATATTCTTATAAATCTTTGAATTTATTTTAATAAAAAAAATTCACTATTTTTAATCATTATAATGAATATTATGTAATAATATTAATTTAATTTTTGAATAATATGGATAATAAATGTAGTAATATTTATTACAACGGTAAAAGGAAAATATATTAATTAAGGTTAAAAATAATTTAATAAAGATTAGAAACAAATTAAACCTAATATTATGAATATTTATGTTTCATTTTAATTGAAATAATTACTATATTTATTCATTATTTTTTTTAATTTATAAATTATTAAGTAATCAGTTTGATTAAAATTATATTTTGATATGAAAAAATAGAAATCAAATTTTTGAGTAACCTGTAACTTCAATTAAGACATTCATTTTGATTAATTAATGTTTGATTAATTAATTTATATTTTAATAAAACATTATTATTAAACTATGATTTTATAATGTAAATCCTAATATAATTTTTTTTGATGTCAAATGTAATTTCTATGACTACTTGAAAACATTTTTTGTCAAAAAAACCCAGTATTTCTCAATAAATGTGAATCTGATTTTAAATGTGAAAATTAAAATATTTATAAATTTATTTTGGAAAGGTGGATATTTTTTTGGAATCTAAATGTGAAAATTAACCAAGGGTTAATTTTTCATATTATTTTAAGACTTTCGAATATTCGTGTCAAAATTAAATACTGTATAAATATGTGGTGCATATTATGACCTCATAATAACCCAAAATTGATGTCATAAATGTTATAAAAGGGTTACATGACCAAATATATGATTAGAATTGAAAATAATATCATTTTTTACTTTTTTTATTAAATTTATAGGGCCTTTGTGAATCCTCAAAAACCTATATTATATTTTAAGGTTTTCATTTCTTTAAGGACATAACTCGCTTCCACGTCAGAAATGGTAATATTTTAATATTTTTGGATATTAAGATTATAAATAACAAATAATAAACCATTTTTTTAGAAAAAATTTGAAAAAAATATGGGAATGTTTTTTATTCTAATAAAATTTATTATATAGTTTGCAAAACTTAAGTTTGATAAATAATAAAGAACTATGCTCTCCTTTCCTATATAAACTAACAAAATATCCCATTTATTTTCACTAAAAATCAAGTTATAACTTCCTCACACTTAACTAGCTTATCTAATGTCCTACCAAGGTTCCTCCAAGATTTCAATAAGATCCTCTAATTCTTTTAGAGTCACCATCTCAATGTAAGGGATCTCACTCTCTTTTTTTTATTCAAGGATCACTTTTATGTTATACATCTTATTTTCCTATTATGGTTATTTGGGTATGTTTTCCTATAAGAATATTAATTTACATTTTGTTTCCATGTGATGAGATGCCCCTTTTACTATCATTAAACCCTCCCATGAACTTTTATGCACACCTATTACCATGATGAAATTTAGTAAGCGATCCTCTCTTACTCCTCTTTATTAAAGAATCTTCATTATGTAATTCCTTTTATAAAAATTTACAATTAATGGGATGTTTTATCACATATCTCCATTAATGACCCTATTATGTAAAAGTGATTATTTAACCCTTTAACAATCATTTATCTTTCCCATTAATAATTATACGGCCCACTATGCTGCTAAAATTTCACCATGATTTCTATTTCCAAACAATTATGTAGTGAATAACCATACCCATTTCATATCAAGGATGTTAAAAATTATTAACTTATATATCTTTAATTAGGGAATTCCATGTATTTATTTGATACTCTTTGATCATGGAATAAAATTTGATGAAAAATTATTCCATGTGTATGATCTATGTGGCACACTTATGCATGTGGATGAAATGAAAGTGACTGGAATGCCTAGAATTATAAAGTGCTCTAATGCATTGGGTAATGTTTTATTCTCATGGGACGTCATGTAAGGGATTTGGGAGTGAACATATTCAATCAGAGGACTTCATGAATTATTATGTATTGGCAGTCATCCTTGACCTAGGTTTATGATGCCATGTTTAAAGTTGATTCCATATTTCTCATGTTGCCATTATCTTACTGTGCTATATCATTCCTTATTATTCATGTTTATGATTCTCAACACTTTATGTCCTATTTAAATTACTATTGTATAACAGTTAATTCATCCCTCATGTTATTATTTGTTTATTCCATTACAAGGATTTAAATATCAACTCTTTTTTATATATGTTCCTAGGTTATCCCATGCACTTTTAAAGGCAATGAAATTTTGTAAGCATGTTAATGAAGTTTTTAATAGTGTTATTATGTCCATTGATCAAGATGTTTTGATATGTATGTAATCCCCAAATACACTATACTTATTTGTGATATGGAATTTTTTATACGTAATAGATTATAACAAATCATGAAATAAAGTATAATAATGAGAAAGGATATTATCATTGGTATCAAAGAAAAGTTTAATTATTTTGGGATTAGGATTAAAAAAATCTACAAAAATACTTAGGTATAAGACTAAACATAAAAAAGACATACTGAAATATGGTAAAGTATAGAGTAGGTGTTTTCCTAGAAAATAAATCCATGTCTGAATACTATAAGTAGATTTTTCTCTTGCACATATATACCTAGGGGTAAAACCCAAAAACACCACATTGAGCTAGACTCAACAAGGAGCTGGTTCATAAAAATGGGCCTTCCTACACACCTGTATTGACACTCCCTCGGGATATGATTTAGTAAAAACACAAGCTCAAGAAATAATATTATTAAGTGAAAAAGAATGCACATAAGAGTCTATGTTAGGAGATAAATAATGGATAACTTAGATTGAATCCTATAAATTAAAATGTTGAGTAAATAAATTCCATTAATAAGTTACCCCATTAATGTTATCAGATTACAATTTATGTGTTTAATTGTTCAAAATTAATCATCTCATATTTTCACATTATTATTTTAAAAACCTTAAAATATGGAGAACCCAGTCAATAGCTAATGTGTCAGGTAATTCAATGACTTCCCAAATGAGAAGCCTAACATTATTGGGGATTAGGTAAGACATATTGGGATTATGCCAACACATCTATCAAAAATAATAGTTAAAACCCATCATATAGTTGAATTTACAAACAAATAAAAGAATATTATGATGTTTCAAGACATTTCATATGAAAATATTGATAAATGAAATAATATTCAATTTCATTCATGTCCAAAATATGGATAGTGTAACCAATAAAAATTCCAAAAAAAGAACTAAAATGTGTATTAAGTGTGTAAAAATAGGGCACAAAGTTTCTAGTTTCACTAAAAAATATTAATTGTGTGATTTAAGGGAATAAATTATATCCTACAATACACTTTGTTGTTTAATTTATTATGTGAGGATAATATGGGTATTATTAGAGTCAATTCCATAAGACATGGGGTAAACAATATACGAAGATCATATATTATAGAAATAATTGAAGTATAAGGATTAAAATGTTTATGTACTGGTGTTTGAGAGTTATATTTTAGAATTATTATTTCAATTACATTATAGAAATAAGAATCAAAAAACATCTAAGGATTATTCTCCAACAGTTTTTATTTAAGTATTTGAAACATATATTCCTATAAAATTGATTTAGTTATAAGGTGGTATTTTTGAAAATATATGATTGAGGGATTGATAGCTCTTAATATGTGTTTGATTTTTGAATAATATTAAAGAGTAGTGGGATTATTTATATAAATCTACTTTTTAAAATTATTGATACAACTATTTAATATTTATGTGATGAATGTTCAGTATAATATGTTGGGAAACGAAGTTTAAGATCAAGTATTTTTTATTTTTAGGTGATTAATGATATTTTTAGAGACATATTATTTGGTTTGATGTATATATATCCCTATAGATTATATGATATTAATGATATAATTTTTTAGGAGATAAAAGATGAAGGTAATGAGACAACCATTTATGTTAAAACACTCTTTCATTTTGAGGTAATTATTGTTATATATGTGTATTTAATTAATAGATGATATATGCTAAACCTTTATATTTATTTATGGAATTTTTTAGATTAATTTATTAAGGTATTATATTAACTTATAAAAATCATTTTAGATTTAGTAAAGATGAGGAGAATATCTTGTGATTATTTAGTTTATTATGTGATCCATTAAAAGTTTATTCTAGTGATTGAGACATAAAAAATTTATCTTGAGTTCTCATTATTTGTACAAAAGATATGATTGTAGTGGAAATTAATTAAAATTATCAAGAAAATATATGTCCTTATATTCTTATCCTAGATTATAAAGAAAATCCTTAACTCTTAGAAAAAATATTAAATCAAAAAAAATCATATTATTATTATTTCTAATGAATTATTTTTCATTTTATCCATCACAAATTTAAGGTTTTGTGGTAAATGAATTTCTCCTAACCATGTTATATACCACTCTCTATTAGTTATTTGGTGCTATTTTTCTCTTCCAATTCTATGTTTTCACTTTGCACTAATTTTCTCTTACTTGGAATCCCTATTATGTGATTACCTTCATACTTCTCTTTCTCTCTTTTTAAGGGAATTTCTTATTAACCCTTTTTTTGTGATGTGGGTTTTTAATAAAGATATTTTCAAGTGTCAAAAAATTTCCTACCAATTTCAAGTTGAAATTGTGAGGATGTAATTTATTAAAATGGGAATAATTTAATTCTGGTAGTTTTTAAAGTTATAAATGATGTTCAACAGAGTATGTGATAGGCAACACGAGACCCAAACAAACAATGATTATTTAAATATTACCATTTTAACCATACCATTAAATTTTAGTATGTGAGTATGATTAACTAATCTACCACACACACACACACACACACAAATATATATATATATATATCCTAAATATTTAGATAAATTCTTTGTAAACAATCAATCAATTTTTGGTAAGATCTATTTGTCCTTCAAAATATGTTTTCTTAAAAAGCTGATTTTTTATTTATTTTTATGGAAAAATATTATAATTATTTCCTAGAGCATTTAGAAAATTTATTTGATAAATTTATCTCCCTTTCTTATATAATAATATCAATATTAACATTGGGTGTAATTTTGGTTTTTTTAATGTATATTCTTCAGTGAATAGTGAAAATAAATTTTTTTTAATGTAAGATGTTTATTTATTTTGATAGTTTAAGGAATATAGATGTCCCAATATTATTTTAAGTTGATTTAAAGGTAAAAAAGATATTATTTATTTATATTTATTTATATTTAATTAAATTAATTTCTTTTAAATCATATTTGAGTATAATTTTTATTTTAGAAATAAAAAATACTTTTTCTGAAAATTATTTGAAAATGCATATTATTTTCCATATTATTTAATTAGATTAATACATAATGAGAAATGATATAAAAGGAATTATAATATTATATATCAGTAGTTATGAATTCAAATTCATATAATGAAGATTAATTGTTATGTTATTTAAGTAATATCATCATTTCCTTAAAAAATATTTTCTTTTAGAAACTATTATCCATCAGGCCTTTGGGTTCTATATTAAATTAAATTCTCCCACCTCTATGAATTTATTATAATGAAATTTATTCCATATATTTAATCAAAATAATTAATATTAGGTACTAAGGATAACTTAATTTTTGAGCAATATGAATTGTAAATGTTTTAAATATTTATTTAAAATCTCAAAGGATAATAAGTTTATTAAGTGTTAAAATAATTTAATAGAGACTAGAAACAAGGTAACCCTAACAACATAAATATTTATATTTCTTTTTCATTGATAAAATTATTATATTTATTATGTTTTCACTTTATAGATGATTAAGTTATCGGTTTGGTAAATGTTTTATTTTGATATGATAATACCTAAATTTAATTTTTGAGTAACCTAAAATTTTAATTAATTAATTCCTTTTGATGACTTAATGGAATCTTAAAATAAAATATATTTTAATAAAATATTATTATTAAATTTCAATTTTAAATTATAAATTATAATATAATTTTTATGATGTTAAATGTAATTTCTACAATGGTTCAAAAATTGTTATTATCAAAAAACCCAAAATTCCTCAACAAACTTCAATTAAATTTTAAAAGTGAAAATTCATTTAAAAAAATTATTTTGAAAAAACTGATATTTTTTTGGAATCAATATGTTGAAATTATCCAATGGTGAATTGATCACAATATTTTCATATAGTCAATTTTTTGGGCAAAAATTAAATATGGTATAAATGTATAGTGCATATTATGACATCATAATGGACCAAAGGTGAGGTAATAAATGATATTAAAGGGATTAAAGAAAAAATGTATTTTAACCATTTAAAATAATATTATTTTTAGGTTATTTTATTAATTTTATAAAGCATTCACAAATTTTCCAAAACATATGTTATAATCTATGGTTTTAAAATCATTTCTTTAAGGACATAACTCACTCTCACAATAGCGAGGATAATATTTTAATAAGTTTGACCCTTGGGCACATAAAATACTTAAAAACACTCCCCTTTTACAAAAACCATGATTAAATACCATGGTAATGTTTTTTGTTTTTATTACTTTATTATATAGAGTCCAAAACATATGGTTGATAAATAATATTGAACTCCACTCTTTGTTCCTGTATAAACCCACCCAATATCCAATTTATCATCACTAAAAACACATGAATAACTTCCTTAGTCTAAATCCCCTCTCTATATTCATCCCAAGGTGACCCAAATCTCTCAATAAGCTTCTCCAAATATTTTGGAATCACTCTCTCAAGGTAAGGGATCTCCATATATTATTTTTATTCAAGAACCACATTTATGTTATACCTTTCAATTTCCATTTGTGGTTGTTTTGGAATGTTTTAATACAAAAATATTACTATAATTTTTATGTCTATGAGATGAGATACCTCATTCACTCTAATTAATCCCTCACATGAAACTTTATGTACACCCATTACCATACCAAAATTTAGTAAGAGATTATCTCATTCTCCTATTTATTCAAGCATATCCATTATCATATTCCTGTTATCTCCATTTTATAATGATGTGATATGTTCTACAATATCCTCTTACTTATCCTATTATATCCTAATTATGATAAACCCATTTAACTATCATTAATACCTCCCATGCACATTAATATGTCAATATTATAGTATTAAAATTTCACCATGTTTCCCATTCCAAACAATTGTGTAGTGAATACTCACAACCATTTTATATCAAGTATGTTCACCTTCATGAAATTATAATTATTTTATTGGGTACTACCTTGTATTTATTTCACACTCCTTGATCGTGCTATTAAAATTCATAAAAAATGATTCCATGTTGTATGTTCTATGTGGAACACTTATGCGTGTGAATGAAATGAAATTGACAGGTGCACCATGAATTATATAGCACTACAATGCTTTGGGGAATGCTTTAGTATAATGAGAAATCATTCAAGGAATTAGGGAATGAACCTAATAAATCATGTGAAATTTTCCATCATGGTTTATTATTGTTCAATGTTGACATATGTTTATGATTCAATTTTTGAAGTTTTCACCACATTTTCCTTATTGAATTTATGTTACCATGTTATAACATGACTTATTATTCATGTATATTATTCTCACCACTTTTATGGACCATTTATATTCCAATTTTATAACATGTAATTCTTCCCTCATGTTATTATTTTTTAACTAACTTACTAGAATTTATATCTCACACCTTTCTTATATATACCCTAGGTTATCCCAAACAATTTTAAAATATATGGAATTTAAAAAGCATTTTAAGGATGTTTTCAATAATGTTGTTGTTTCTCATGTTCATGATGTTATTATATTTACCTAATTCTAAAAATACACTAGACTTATTAATCCTCCAAGTTTTTTACATTTAATATTTTTTAATAAATCAACGAATATTGTGTAATAATGACTAGGGTTTTTATAGTTGGTATCAAAGGAATGTTTATTTATTAATGGGATTAGGATTATAAAACTATAGATAAAGTTATATGAATAGTAATAAACATAATAAGAAAAACCTAAATTCTGGTAAAGTTTATAGAAAGTGGTTTCCTAGTAAATGCATCCCTGATTGGATACTATAAGTAGATGTGAATCTAGAACAGATGTACCTAGGGGTGAAAGATGAAAAACCCACATTGAAATAGACTCAAATAAGATGTAGTGCACAATAATGTTCCTTTGTACACACCTAGTTTTACACTCCCTAGATATTTCCATTGTTAAATTCACAATCTCAATATGAACCATTATTAATGGAATTGGATTTTATATAAGATTATTTGTTAGGAAATAGATGATAGGCAACTTATATTAAAGCCCAAAAATTCATAAGTTAAGGAAATGCATGTAATTTATAAGCTATAACATTAAAGTTACTAGATTCTCACTTATGTGTTTAATATTTTAAAATTAATCATTTCTAATTATCCCTTTATTCTAGTCAATGGCTTAAAATAGGGAGCACCCAATCAATAAAAAATGTAATTAGAAATGAAATTACTACCCAAATAAGATTCCTAACATGATGAGATATGAATTAAGACCTATCATGATTATTCTAAACCAGATACCAAAAACATAATTATGAAACTAAAATAGTTGAACATATAAAGATATTAAAGAAGAGGAGAATGATATCTTAATAAATTTTATTGAATAATTTTGATAAATCAAAGAATATTTAATTTCATACTTTTAAAAAATGTGGAAATTGGAACTAAGAAAATTCCATAGAGAAACATTAAGGTGTTTTAAGTGTGAAAAAATAGGGCACAAAGTATATAGTTTCCCTAAAAAAGAGTGTAATGTATGGGAATTAATTACATTCTACAACACCCTTTGTTTTTTAATGTCTTATGTGTATAGAATACAAGTATTATTAGATTCAATACCATATCCAATGGGTTATAAAATATACTAATAACTTGTTCTATGGAAATAATTAAAGTGTAAGGATTAAAATTTTATATATTTTTATTAGAGAGTTATGTTTAATAATTAGTATATTAATGACATTCTGGATATAAGAATCATAAAACATATAAATATTGTTCCACAATAATTTTTCTTCAAGTATTTGAAACATTTTTTGAATGGTACTAGTTACCTATAAAAGTGATTTAGTAATAATGTGGAATTTTAGAAAATTCATGATTGAGAGATTGAAAAACCTTAATAGTTTTTTTATTTTTTCATTAACCTAAAGAGTATCTATATGATATGTATAAGTATGATCATTAAAAGAATTGAAACAATATTCTATATTTATGTGATGGATATTTAGTATTATTTTTTTTGAAAACTATTATAGGATAAAATATATTTCATTTTGTGGTTATTAATGATATCTTGGGAGATATTGTATTTTTTTAAGGTATATATACCCACTAGGATTATCTGATATGAATTCACTTATGTTTCTAAAGGTTCAAAATTAAGAGTATGATACAAAATTTTAGGTAAAAATAGTCATTAATGTTGAGGTTGTTTGTGTTACATATGTGTATTTATTTAAGGAAGGTTATATGTTAAAAATTTAGGTTTATTTTTGGGATTTTGGAGATTAATGTATTGAGGTATTATCTTAATTTATGCCAATTTTTTTGGTTTTACAAAATATCAAAGGAATACATTTTTATTCCTTCATGTATTATTTGATACGCTAGAAGTTAATATTAGTGTTTCTTACATAAAAAAATTCATCTGGAATTATCATATTTTAAGGAAAAGATGACATTATAGTGTAAATTAATTATCAATGTAAATAAATTATATCTCTTTATATTCATATTATAGATGATAATCTAATTTCTTATCTTTGGTACAATAATCTTGAATAAAAAAAGTTTTGAAATTTTGATTATTTCTGTTGAATTGATGGTCATTTTATCCATTAAAAAATTATGATGTTTTGATTAATAAATTTCACATGATTATGTATTCTATCAAAATATAGTAGATCATTGGTGTTATTTTTCTCTTCCATTTATATGTTTTCACTTCCCCATAATGTTCTCCTACTTGGAGACATGTTTATGTGATGACCATCATACTTCTCATTCTCTCTTTTCTAGAGGATGTTTTATTAACCATTTTTACAATGTGGGTTTTCAATAAAGAATATTAAAGTTTCAAAAAAATCATACATAGTTCAAGTTTTAATAGTGAGGAAAAAATTTATTAAATGGGGGAAAATGTAAGACCTTCTTTTTTTAAGAGAGTAATCTTTGTTCGATATCGTATGTGATACACAACCACGAATGTAAACAAACAATTATTATTTAAATATGAACATTTAAATTGTATCATTAAAATTTCATATATGAGTAGTATTAAATAATTTAGGAAATATATATACATTTCCTAAATATATTGAAAATTTTTGATTAAATAATCAAACAAGTTTTGGTAATGTCTTTTTGTTCTTCAAAATATGTTTTCTTCAAAAATGATTTTTTATTACTTTTTATGAAAATGATACTAAAATTATTTTATTAATAATTTTGAAAATGTATTTTATAAAATTATATCCATTTTATATATCATAATATAAATATTAACAAAGGTTACATTTTTGGACTTTTTCAAAAATATAGATTTTTTCAGTTAATAGTGAAAAAAAATCATTTTTAAAGTAAAATTGCCATTTATTTTGAGAAATTATGGAATATATAAGTACTTATAGAATTTTAATTTTTTTAAGTTAAATTAGGTATTATTTAGATATATCTTGTTAAATAAATTATTTTTAAATCATATATTATTTTATGTTTATTTTTATATCTAAAACGCATTTGTATGAAAATTGTTTTAAAATGGATATTACTTCTCCATTTTAATTAATTAATCCACTAATGGGAAACTATATAGTTGAAATTTTTATATTATCTATATATCTTTATAAATTAAAATTTATATAAATAAGACTACACTTTTGAGATTTAAGGTAAAATCATCTTTTTCTCTTAAAAATATATTTTTTGAGAAAATGATTTCCATCATACTTGATGGTTGTATATTAAATTAAATTATTGCACACTTATGAGTTTATTTTCATAAAATGGGTTCCATATTTGGAATAATAATAATTAATATTGGGTAATACGGTTAGCTTTATTTTTGAACAATATGCATAATAAATATAGTAAATATTTATTACCATGTAAAATGGAAAATAATTTAACTAATGGTAAAAATAATTTATTAATACAAGAAACAAAATACCCCTTATAGTTTTAATATTTATGTTTAATTACCATTGAAATAATTATTATATTTTTTACTTATTTTAATTACTTTATAAATGACTATGTAATCTTGTTGATAAAAATTATATTTTGATATGATAAAACACAAACTGAATTTTAGAGTAATCTTCAATTTCAATTAAGACATTCCTTTTGATGAATTAATGTATTTTATAAATAAATTATATTTTAATAAAATATTTTTAATACAATATGATTTTTAAATTTAAATGATAATATAATTTTTAGGTTGTAAAATGTAATTTCTATAATGGTTTGGAAAATTTTATTGTTAAAAACCCAACATTTATCAATAAATGTCAATTATATTTGAAAAATAAAAATTCATATATTTATGTAATTATTTTGACAAAATGTATATTATTTTTGGAATTATCATGTCTAAAATATTCAATGCTGACTTTTTCATAATTATTTGAGACGCTCAAATTTTCAGGTAAAAATTAAATATGGAATAAATATACGGTGCATATTAAGATATCCTAATGACCTAAAAGTGATGTAATAAATTTTATAAGGTATACATAAAAAAATATGTGTTTAAAAATTAAAATAGTTTAATTTTGAGGTTAAATTATTAATTTTATGAACCCTTTATGAATCCTCCAAAACCTATATTATATTTTAACATTTTAAAAATATTTCATTAAGGACATGACACATGTCCACATCATCAAGGGTAAAATTTTAATAATTTCTTCTCTTGTACATATCAAATAATTAAAACCACTACCCGTCATAAAACATCATAGGAAGAAACCATAGGATTTTTTTTTTAATTACACTATTTTATAGATTCAAAAACCTATGTTTGAGAAATGATAAAGAACTCTGCTCTCTTTTCTTTTACAAACCCACCCAAGCTCACTTTCTCTTCAAAAAAATCATTGAGCACATCTTTAATATCACATAACCTCTAAATAGTACCCTAAATGTTCCCTTAAACTCTCATAAAGCTCCTCTAAAGCTTTTGGAATCACACTCCCAAGGTAAGGGACCTCCTTCTCTTTTAATTATTCAAACACCACTTTTATGTTATGTCTCTTAGTTTCCATTTGTGGTTTTATGGGTATGTTTTTATAAAACCACTTGCTTTAATTTTTGTTTCAATTTATGATAGAACCATTTTACTCTCATTATACCCTCCCATGATCGTTTATGTACACCTATTACCATGCCAAAAAAATTTAAGGGATCCTCTCCTTCTCCTATTTATTCAAGCATTATCATTATTATATGAACTTTTTCTCTATTTCATAATGTTTGGATATTTTCTCCCATATCTCCCTTTCTACCCCTAATATTTATAAGTGATGATATACCCCTTTCACTTTCCTTATTCTACATCATGTATATTTATATGCCCTAATTATGCTTTTGAAATTTCACCACAATTTCCCATGGAAAACAATTCTGTAGTGAATACCTATACCCATTTCCTATCAAGTATATTCACCTTTATTCACTTTTAAATATTTGACTTGGGAAATTCATTTATTTATTTAAAACTCCTTGATAATGGAATAAAATGTGATAAAAAATTAATCCATTTTGTGTGATCTATGTGGCACACTTATTCATGTGAATGAAGTGAGATTGATGGTTGTGCTTAGAATTATATAGTTCTTCAATGTGTTGGGTAATTTTTTAGGCTCACAAGAAATCATTTAAGGGATTTGGGAGTGAACCTAATCATTCACAAATATTTTTCCCTCATTATTTCATGGGGTTCATCCTTGACCTATGTTTATGATGCTATGTTTAATGTTGTTTCCAAATTTCCCATATTACCTTTATGTTACCATGATATACCATGCCTTATTATTCATTTATATGATTCTAAACCCTTTTATGTCCTATTAAAAATCTTATTTTCTAAAATGTAATTCTTCCCTCATGTTTTTATTTATTGATTATTTTATTGGGATTTATAGAACACCCCTTTTTATATATGTCCCTCAGTTATAACTTTCAATTTTAAAGGCTATGGAATCTTAGAAACATATTAGGTAAATTTTCAATAATAATATTGTGTCACATGTTCAATATGTTCATATATGTACCTAATTCATAAAGACACTATACCTATCAATCTTATTAGTTTTATATATAACCCTTTATAAAAAATTATAAAATAAAGTATAATAAGAAGCATATTTATCATATTAATTACCTTTACAAGCACAAGCTGATATTTGACAACTAATAAAAAAGTGAAATAATTTATAGAAGAAGTTCAACCTTATCGAGATCATGGCCTAGACCACATACACCAAACCACCCTAATAAAATCTCACATTCGCACAACTTAACCTTATATAATTAACTATTGCAATTAAGGTCTATGTATCTAGACCCTAATAGTATGAATGTGTATATTTTTTATTATTAATAGAATAATGATTATATATTTATTTTTTTACTTTATATTGATTAAATAATAATATTTATAAAAATAAAAATTTGAAATAATGAAACCATATTGTTTTTTAGGAAATATATAGTTTCAATCAAGACACACTATTTGATATATTCAAGAATATTAGAAATAAATTATATTTTAATAAAACATTATTATTTAATAAAATTTATTAAATATAAATGATAATATAATTTTAAAAAGTCAAATGAACTTATTATAAGGGTTAGAAAAATATTATTATCCAAAACCCATATTTTTTAATAAATTAAGATTTTCTAATTGATAGTTAAATATCTTAAATATATAGAATTATTTTTTATAAAATTATTATTATTTTTTAAATCAATATGTTAAAATTATCCAATACTAAATTATTCATAATTTTCTGAGAAATATGTTTTTTTTTGTGAAAATTAAATATAGTATAACTATAGAGTATGTATTTTGACATTATAAAAGCCAAATATTTACATAATAAATACTCTAAAGATTATAAAAGATAAATGTTTTGTTTTTTCCTTTAAAATAATGTGTATTTATGTGTTTTTATTATTTTTATAAAACCTTAATGAATCCTCTAAAACATGAATTATATTTTAAGGGTCCAAAATCAATTCATTATAATCACAACTCACTTCCACATCACTAAGGGAAACATTTTAATAATTAAGTTCATATAATTATAAAATAATTGAATCCTCTCACATATAAAATAAACCAATGAAAAATTCCATGTGATGGTTTTTAGTGTGGATTAATTTATCATATAGATTTTGAAACCTCTATTTAGATATTAATAATTAATTCTCCTCTCTTTTTCTATGAAAACCACCCATAAACGCATTCCAATTAACTTAATCCACTTATAGAATTAAGTTATCATTCCCTTAAGTATATAAATCATTCTTATGGTTATCAAATGCTTTTAATAATCCCTTCCCATGGTTTTAGAAGATCCCGCTCAAGGCAAGGGATCCTCTCCTACTCATCATTATTCAAGAAACTTCTATATATTATTCCTTTTCATTCCAAATTCTCCCTCTTGGTATATGTTTTTTTAATCCCACATTCTATAATATTGATTTAAAAATATAGGAGACCCATTTTACTCTCATTAATACCTCCCATGATTCATTATGTACCCCTATTGTGATGAAAAAATTATCCTGTGATTTTCTATATGAAAGAGTCCTATATATAATACCTATATTCATTTCCACTAAAGGGTATTAAACTATAGGCACCTAAAATTCATTGATTGGGAAAATCGATTTATGTAACCAAAACTACATAATCATGGGGTTTAATTTTATGAAAGTTTCATTTCATATTTAGGATGTACATGGAACAATTATGAATGTACATGGTATAAATGTGATGAGTGAGATCGAAATTAACTAGATCTCCCATGCATTGTGTAATATATTTATCCTCTGATATTCTATGTATGGTGAATGTGAGGTTATCCTAAGAACACTATGTTCTGATTTATTGACAGTTACCTTGACTTATTTTTATGATTCCATGTCTTATGTTGTTACCAAATTCCAGTGTTTCCTTTATTTTATCTTCATATATCATGATTTGATATTCATGTTTATGATTATCAACAGTCTGCTATGAAAATGGATATCTTATTGAATCACATTTATTATTTTCATCATGTTCTTAATTGATTATTCCCTTACCAAGATTTATAGTTCACCCCTTTATTATGTATATCCCTAGGTTATTCCATGCAGTTTTAAAAGATCAATGAAATTTAAGGGTAGGTTATCAAGTTTTAGTTTATGTATTTATATTTTGGTTGGATATTTTATGCTATGAACCCAATTAACAAAAACCACTGGGTCCCATGATCTTTTTGGGATGTATTATTTTTATTATGAGGTAATATATAATGAAATGAACTGTATTAAAGATATGGGTTTTTATAGTCAGTATTCGAGAAAATGTTAGTTATTTTAAAATATTTTTATAATAAAACACAAGTGAAAACCTTAGGGATAATAGAAAACATAAGAAAACATCTCCAAATATTGGTAAATTATATATTATGTGGTTTTCAAGAAAATAAATACCATTTTGGATATTACAATTGGATGTGGCTATAGCACAGTCGTACCTGGAAATAATTATAACAATCCATGACCCACACTCCCAGATCCGGTGATGAAATCATAAACTTCACATTTCATGCATTTATGGTGCTAATATTGACAAATTTTTTCTATTTAAACCTTAAAACATATAAGGGATAACATGGATCACTTACTTTTTTTAGTACCTTTTTGGTTTAGATTTTTACAGAATTATGAAAACCTCCTTTATAAATAATCCTCATGTCATTAAATAAGGATTTCTCCCATTTAACCCATATTTTCTTATTTCACATTAAGTCATAATAATCATCCACATGAAATACCTTCTACAAATAATTCATTCAACATAATTATTTATAAACTAGGTAAAAGTAGACATATGAAGGGTGAGATAAAATTATCAGTAAAGGTAAACATAAGTATTAAAAAATAAATGTCATCAATAAGCATTAGAAGTGAATAATGGTATGACATCATAATCAGAATTCATGATAGAATAATAAAAAAATCATAACCATAAATAAATTTATAATTAAATATGAAAACATAGAAAAGGAAATAGTCATAAGAATCAATAATCTTGAGCCATGTGATATCAATTGTGATCATAAGAAACATTATAATCCAATAACAAGAAATTAAAAAAAAAAATGATAACTTAGAGTATCATATTCATAAAACCCTTTCAAAACCCTTATAATTGGAATAAACATATGTATAACATCTAATATAATCATTACCCAAAGCATTGGAGCACTATCTGGGCACACCATTTGTTTAAGCTATAATCGTCTCACCTAGTGCTATCTTGGCCACCCCATGATTAAGCTGTAAATGGTTTACATAGTTCTATCTGTTCCACCCCATGTTTTAGTTATAGTTTCCTTAGATAAAACTATATAGGACACCACATGTTTAAATTATGTCTAACAAATAAAACAATAATAAAATCATGTTTCATCATAAGATCATATAATCAATCATGATTCCTTTTATAACATTATTTACCTATAAAAAAGAAATGTGTTTAATGTTATTCTATTTAAAAATGATTAACCCATGGAAAATAAATGGTTTCTATAAAAATATCTTCAAAACATGGTTAACAATTGTAAAAGAAATGGGTTATATAAAAATACCATTGAAACATTATTATCCCATGGAAAATAAATAGGTTCCATAAAAATATCTTTAAAACAATCATTATACATCTAAAGAAAGAATCAAGAAGGTAACAATAAAAATATCCATAGTGTATGATTATTAAAAACACGGCTTTTTGACATTGATGAAAGGAATAACCTTTTAAATATCATTAAAAAATCATACTAAAAATATCCTTTTCATTTTGAAAAATATTTTTTAAAACATAAAACATTTTGGAAATCATTTTCTATAAAAATAAATTTTGAAAAAAAAATCTTTAAAAATATCCTCATAGACATTAAATTGATGTTTCAAAGAAATAAACGTGTTTAAATTGGAAAATTACACAAAATTTAAAATATATATTCCTTTTACACTTAAAAGGGATATAAATCGCCTTGTTTAAAATATGATAAGAAGGTTCCTTTATTTTTTAGAAGAATAAAAACATGGAGTGTTTTGAAAACAAAACAATGAATATTTTGTAATAATTCATTTAATAAATCAATTGGAATATGTTTAAAACATTTCTACAAACACATTTAGAAAAAAATTATTTTTGAAGAAAATAGATTACTGACCTAAGAGAGAAATGTAGTTGAATTTTATTAAGAAAACATTCCAAAAAAAATAAAGTACCAAAGAATATAAAGATAATACTGTTATATGAAAATATCATGTATAACCAAAAGAGAAAAATATTAATTAATTTAATTAGAGTTGGATCAAAATATTTTTTCATCAAAAACATAATCATTACAATCTCTATAAATTATGATATTAAAACATAAAATATTTACCACTATAGTAACATTAAAACGTAGAAAATAAGATATATTTTAAATGAAACATAAAATATCATGAAGATAAATGAATTCATGATATTACATTTCAAAGGGTCTTCTTAAATACCTTTTAAAATAAGATAGTTGTATAACACAGCCATATGCATCAAAGTGAAAAAAATGACAAAAAACTCCCTTAATGTTTTGGTAACATTGAGACCATAAACCCCATGAAGAGAGGTACTAAAATAAAAATGAAAATAATAATATATTAAAGGAAAAAATTATAAAATAAAATCAGTGGAATTATACACACCAAACAGTAAAATAAGTTGTGAATATGGCATACATTACACATAAATAAAAGTGAGACGAGAAAAACCCTTACCTCACACTTCTTTTAGGATGATCATGATTTAACCTCATGTATAATAAATATATTTTTTTATAAATATTTTATAGAACCATATTATTATATTTAATATCGTATATTATTTTATTATGACCTTTTACTACCTATTTCTTAACAATTCAATGTTAGTGTTATGGTTCAGGTAATAACCACTTTGTTTTTCATATATGATTTGACATGTAATTTTTGGTCTGCATATGTTGATCATGATTTAAACATATAAATAATATAAAAATTGATATAAATATATTATATATTCATTTTATATATATTTATATTAATCTATAATTTTATTAATATGATATGAAATACATCGTTCATAGAGATGGTAGGTAGTAAGTATGCATGAACATTGTTTCCATTTTCCTGTCATATTGATAGAAAGAAAGGTAAATGACATATTTAAATTTTATAATTCCTTTATAATTTTTATTTAATATATATAACTTATGTTTATTAATCCCATCCTTAATACATTCTAGGTAAAGTGTGAATGAGTCATATCGCTTCATGAGGTGATAGTCAAACGTACACATGAACGATGCCATTGTATTACCACAAAATGGAAAGCATAAAGTTATGCAATATATAACAATTAAATAATCATAATAAAATCATAAATATCCTAAATATAATATATTAAAATAATGTACATAATTTTTTCCAACATTTAAATGTGGTAATGTAAAAATGAACATCAGTTCCTAAGGCAGTAGTTCGTCGTACATAAGAATGATGATTTAATAACCCATTTGAGGGAAGTGTGTGTCATGGTGGGTCAAAAACATAAGATAAAAACATCTCAATATATTTATAATACTAAGGTTATTATATATTCTTGATATAATAATAAGTGAATGGTTTGGATGATTATAAAAACAAAAAACACTAATTGAATATCTTTATCTCTTCTACGGGTATCCTAATCAATGTTTTCACTAAAGACATAATAAGATAGATTTATGACAACACTAATGGATCTAGAATGAGTTTAAAGTAGTTTTAAATTTATTCTAGTAGGTTATTTATGAGATAAATGGCTTTGGATGTGGGAATAATCTTGGATATGGTGTGTCCTTTTATAAGTGGGTAGAGTGGAAAACATGTACAGTTTTTTACAGAGAGAATTTCACCCATGTTTTTCCCCTCACCAGAACCTAATAATGAAAAAAAATAGATCCTAAAAGGATTATATTGTAAATATGGTCATCAAATGGTTTTTGGTTTATTTTTCTTAGTCATTATTCCCATTAGGTTTAAATTTTAGCAACTAAGTATACTCGTTTGTACTTTAATCGTTGTAATTAATTTTAATTATTTTCACTAATCACTTGTTAAAAATTTAATTTTGAAAGGTTATAAATTTTAAATTACTCTAATTAAAAATATGGAATCCATTTTTCTAAATTCATTTCTACTAAGTCGAAATCTATGATTTAATATTAATCCCACAGATTCTATGAGACTTTTGGTTTTTAATAAGATTGTTTTTTAGAAAACAATCATTCCACATTAACTATATGACTAATATTAATCATTTTAGGAAATTAAATTATTATATAATGATATATAGTCTATAAATTTCATTTTAAACATTCCTCATTATATATTATTTTAATATGTTAAAAAGGAGAAACATTAAGCATTTTAAAATAATTTTTACAAAACCCCATTATTAAACCCAAAGATAAACTTCTACAAAAATTCAATATAAATCTAATTAAAAGTAATTTAGTGTATTTTATATAACTTAGGATTTTTTAATACATAGAATAATCATATTTTACTTGTAAATTAATAAATCTATGCAAAAAAGAAAACTTTTTTTTACAAAAAAAACAGTATTTTCACTTTTTCCCAAAAATTCAATATTTCACAGAAAATAAAAAAATTCCCCAAAATTAAATATTTATATTCCTCTTAAAAAATAAATTTTTTTCTATCAAATAAATTTTATAAAAATATTAAATATAATTTTTAAAATAATTTCACGATAAAAAGAAAACAAAATTTCTTTTTTAAAAAATATACAGTTTAAACCAAATAGATTTATTTTTATATCATGCTAGAAAATAAATTGAATGAATATTAAACAATATAATGAATATATTATATGTAAATTTAATTAATATAATTGATAAATACTTATTTTTTTTTAATTTATGAGTTTAAAACACAATTTTGTGTATTATAGTTATTTTTTAGAAAAATATTTCCTATTATCTTCAAAAGGGTTCTATTTTCATTTCAAATTAATTATCCACCAATTAATTAATTATATATATAGGTGTAAACAATATTTTAATAATTTGGTTAATCATTTTCATACCCACCATTCCAACAGCTAGGTTATAGAAGTTATATATATACCATGGTTTGTTTAATTTTGGTGTTGTGTTTAAAATATGTTATCGAGCATAAAAATCTTGGGGTTCCATATCACGCAAACTAAAATATGTGTCTAATTTAACTCAAACTATTAAAGAAACTCTTGTTTTCATGTATCATAAGATAAATATAGTTTTTCATTCCATTTAGGCTGTCAAATATAATTTTCTTCTTTAAAAATCATGGTGTGTGACATCCTCCCCCCCTTTAAAAAATTATATCCTCCCAATTTGATCATTATCTCAGTATTCAAGGCATGGAAATTGAATGTAAAATTGTTGATAAACGAAACCATAAGAATGGTTAATAAAAATCATATTAATTATAGAGGAAGGTAATTAAAAATTTCATATGGAATAACACGTAACTAGGTTTCAATGTAGGAGAACATTTGTGGACAAGTAGGAAAAACATAAATAATCATAGAAATTTGTTGAGCCCTCTGGAAGATTGTTGAATTATTCCTATGATTGTTGTTTTAATAATCACAAATCATCGTTACTTAATCTGGTTAGATTTCTCATATACATAATCACAGTCTCTTAGTGAAAATGTTTATATTGGTTGGATCATGTTTTTATCTGTGCTTGCTATTGATTTACAAGTATTCTGGAAGTCTTCTGGATCAAACAGACATTTGTGTTCTGTCAAGACAACGGTCGCACCGATCCATATCAAAGGACAACGGTTGTACCGATCCATATCAAAGGACAATGGTCACACTGATCCATATCAAAGGACAACGGTCGCACCGATCCATATCAAAGGACAATGGTCGCACCGATCCATATCAAAGGACAACGGTCGCACCGATCCATATCAAAAGACAATTGTCTCACCAATGCTGATCAAATGAGTCACCGATCATGACACACCGATGCTGATCAAATGAGTCACCGATCATGACACACCGATGTTGATGAAATGAGTCACCAATCATGACACACCGATGCTGATCAAATGAGTCACCGATCATGACACGCCAATGCTGATCAAATGAGTCACCGATCATGACACACTGATGCTACTCATCTGAGTCACTGATCAGGACACACCGATGTCAAGCCACTGATGTTGATGCTGATGACCTACCGATCACTTGAATCACCGATAGTCATAAACAGCTGTTTGAATTTATTTATCTTTATTTAATCTAACCAACGGTCATATTAGGAATATTTTTAATGTTCTATCATTTATTTAATGAGGGTTGTTGGATGTCAGGGAACCATACCTCGTACCTGCAAAAAGAAATCATTTATTTTGCTAGAGCTTGTGCCATAAATACAAGAAGTCCCTATTGGTGCAAATATACGACAAGACACATATGAGTGCAAAGATTGGTGGATAATATAGTTTCATAAGACACAAAACTGCATACACACTCAAGCTTACTCAAAAAGAGTTCTGTACATTCATGAGGACATTAAAGAACTTCATCGACTACATTTTTTCACTATCTCTGAACCTGGATGCCAAGCAGACGACACTCTGTTTTTCAGACTAAAACCAGAAGAGGACTCATAACCATTTCTGATAAAACTTAAGGAGTCTAAAGCTTCACTGCAATCACTAGAGACATTTCGAAACTCTACATCTCTGCTCTATGATTCATTATTTTACATTTTGAGCAGTGTGTGTTATCTAATGTATTTAACACACACACTGTCTCCTGTACTTTAACTGGAGGATCTTTAAATCCTCAGCAAAATCTTTACATCTTTCATTTCCCACAGTAATAGTGGTAGAGGTCGTGTGTGTCCTGGACAGTTGGTTGCTGTTGTTCTGTTTCCCATGAATAACAGTGGTAGAGGTCTTGGACCTGGACAGTTGTAAACTGTTGTGAACCCCGATCCAGGGTGTGGATCAAATTTATATAAATTGTTGAGAGGACTAAGTCTTGGCTTGAGACTGAACCTCTTGGTTATATCTGCTGTGCTATATCTTTCAAAGTTATTCTTTTATTCCGCTGCTAATTAATTTAAAACCAAAACTGTTTTAAAGTCACTTTGATAATTAAACTCGCAAGTGTTTATATTAGTTGTAAATTAGTAAGTTAGTTTCAAAAGTTAATCAAATTTTCTGTTTTGATTAACTGGGAAATAATCAATCCCTTGAGAACCCAACAGAACCTTTACTTTGATATAAATTCACTACAGTTTAATTCAGTATTTTATTTGGGGTTTTTAAGTCAAAGTTTTTAAACAAAAATTTTAATTGGAACTCAATTCACCCCCCTCTTGAGTATCCACTCCGACCAACATTTGGTATCAGAGGTTTCAAAATATTTTCTAAAGTACTCTGTTTTTCAAATGTGATTTTAGTTGTATTCTAAAGTTCTTAAAATTTCTGTTATTTCTAAATTTTTATCTCATTAAAATCTTTGCTTTAAGTAAGCTATCATGGATAATAGACTTGAAGGTGTTTCTACCAATAGACCACCATTTTTCAATGGAAACAACTATGCTCAGTAGAAGATTAAGATGAAAATTCATTTAGAGAGCATGGGTTTTGATATTTGGACTGCTATAGAATCAGAATATAAAATTCCTACTACTGTTAGAACTACTTGGAATGAAGCTACTAAGGCTGCCTACAATAATAATTGCAATGCTATGAATTCCTTATACTATGCTTTAGGAGATGAGGAATTTAATAGAATATCTGCCTGTAAAACTGCTTATGAAATTTGGGATACCTTAGCCGTTTCTCATTAAGGAACAACTAATGTTAAGGAAATGATATTGAATACTTATACTATTAAGTATGATAATTTTAAGATGAAGCCTGATGAACCCATTTATGACATGTATCTCAGGTTTAATGAAATTGTCAACACAATGACTTCTCTGGAAAAGGATGTTCTATCAAAGGAACAAATTATGAGAATTCTGAGATGTCTACCTGAAAGATGGAGAGGAACTTCTGTCTCCATTAGAGAATCATGTGATATTGGTGAACTGCCAGTCAAGGAACTAATTGGAAAGTTGATGATGTATGAAGAGGAACTCAAGGTTAACAAAGAAGAAGAAGATGAACCTAAAAGGAAGTCAATTTCTTTCAAGACTTCAACTTCAAAGAACAAGGATAAGGAGAAGCTTCAACCTATAAATGAGAGTTCAAGCTATGAAGACAGTGAAAGTGATTCTGATAGTGATGCTGAGATGGATCACATTGTCAGAAGGTTTAAAAAGTTTTATAGAAAGAATAAGTTTTTCAGAAAATCAAATTATAAAGGTAAGTATGATAAAAAGGGACATTGGAAAAAGGATAGGAAGAAATATGACAAATCAGATGAAGTTGTCTGCTATGAGTGCAAAAGAAAGGGACACATAAAAGAAGACTGTACAAAGTTGAAATACAAGAAGAGGTATGAATACAAGGACAATAAGTTTAAGAAAGCCATGAAGGCTACTTGGAGTGCTTCTGAGGATAGCTCCACTGAATCAAAAGTTTCTGAAACTAAACACAGAAATAAGTAAAACATATGTTTTATGACAAACACCACTGAGGTAACATCTGAAACTCCTGCTTTAAATTAATATTATTCTGAAGATGATTCTGACTCAGAAAACATGTCAAAATCTGAACTATTTAAATACTGTGATATGTTAGAAGAAACCTGTAATGATCTGAAAGACAAATACAAAGGTTTAAAGAAACAGTATGCTTTAACTATTAAACATAAATCTGATCTTGATATTGAAATGAAAAATAATGCTCAGCTTCTTAAAGAAAACACTGAACTGAAATTATCTAATGAGAATCTCAAGAAATACTTAGAGAAATTTACCAATGGAAAAGATACTCTTACTCAAATGCTAGGTAAGCAAATAGAACCTAGATACACTACGGGTATAGGATACCAACCTGGACAAAGGAAAATTACCAAAACTAAATTCATTCCTAAATCTGGATAGAATGTAGGTAGTTCTGAAACTTCATATGCTTCAACTAGTTATATTCATATCTATGGATCTAATAAGGTTTATCTTTCAAAACCTGTTGACTCTAGAAATCTTATGAGACCCATTAGACAAATATGGGTACCAAAAGTTTTATTGGCTAACCTGTCTGGACCCAAGAAGATCTGGGTACCAAAATCATTTCCTATCTAAATCTGTTTTGTAGGGAACCTGCTTAAAGAGCTCCTATAGAAAGCCTTGGTATTTGGACAGTGGATTTTCAAGACATATGTCAGGAGACTTCTCATGATTTAAAAGCTTAGTCAGAGTTGATGGAGGGTTTGTCACCTTTGGTGATAACTCAAAAAGATAAATCATCAGCTTAGGCCAGATTGGTAATACTGACTCAGTATTAATTTATAAAGTTTTATTTGTTGATGGACTTAAATACAATTTGTTATGCATTTCTCCGTTATGTGATGATGGTTTTTATGTTAAATTTGAAAATGATTATTGCAATTTTTTTAATTCTAAAAATGTTTTAGTGTTTTCTGATTTAAGAAATTAAAATGTTTATGTTGTTGATTTAAATTATTTAGCTAAGCAGAATATTACTTGTTTAAATGCTTTTCATAAATAGTCTTGGCTTTGGCACAGAAGATTAGGACACTGCAATGTGCATTCACTTAGAAAACTTGCTAGGAAGAAATTAGTTAGAGACCTACCCAAACTTGAATTTCCAATAGACAAAGTTTGTAATCCCTATCAAAAGGGAAAGCAACATAAAGTTTCATTTAAATCAAAGAAATAAGTTTCAACTTCTTATCCTCTCGATTTGGTTCACATGGATTTATTTGTACATTCTAGAGTTTCTAGTTTAAATGGGAAGCACTATGTCTATGTTCTTGTAGATGACTTTTCTAGATATACTTGGGTATATTTTCTAGCTCACAAAAGTGAAGCTTGCTCTTTCTTTGTAAAATATTTCAAGTCTGTAGAAAACCTTAGTGGACTTAAAATGAAAAACCTGAGAAGTGATCATGGTCGTGAGTTTTAAAATCATGAGTTTGAATCTTACTGCTCACACAGTGGCTATAGTCACAATTTCTCTGCCCCTAGGACACCTCAACAGAATGGTGTAGTAGAAAGAAGGAATAGAACCCTGTAAGAAATTTCTAGGACTATGCTTAATGAGTATGACCTACCTATTTATTTTTGGGCTGAAGCTGTAAATACAGCTTGTTATGTTATTAATAGAGTCTTGATCAGACCTGTTCTTAAGAGGGCCCCTTATGAGTTGGGGAACCATAGGAAACCTAAGGTTAACTACTTCAGAGTTTTTGGCTGAAAAGTATTTATTCTTAATACTAAAGACAATCTCGACAAATTTTCATCCAAGAGTGATGAAGGAATTTTTCTAGGTTACTCTATTTCTAGTAAAGCCTATAGAGTTTTCAATAAGAAAACCAAATGTGTAGAAGAATCTGTTCACATCAAATTTGATGAAACTGATCCACATGAACCTAAGACCTCTCTTGAAAATATTGAAGATGATCTCTCTGTTTTGAACCCTAATGATAAAGATAGTGGACCTATAATTAAAACATCCAGTTCTGGAAATTTTCCAGAACCTGCTTCTGTCGAACCTCAACCTGTAGATGAATCTGTAATCTCTAGACCTACCTTTTCTAGACCAACTATAATTCTAAAGAACCATCTGTTAGATGTTGTTGTAGGTGATTTAGATAGAGGAACACAGACTAGAGATTCTCTAAGAAATTAGGTTGAACATCAAGCTTTTCTTTCATAGTTAGAACCTAAAAATATCATTGATGCTATCAATGATGAATTTTGGGTAATGGATATGCAAGAAGAACTAAATCAATTTAAAAGAAGAAAAGTCTGGAAATTAGCAGAAAGACCTAAGGACACTATAACCATAGGCACAAAATGGGTGTTTAGAAACAAAGTTGATGAATCTGGAAACATCATTAGAAACAAAGATAGGATAGTTGCACAAGGTTACAATCAAGAAGAAGGAACTAACTATGAGGAAACCTTTGCACCTGTAGCTAGATTAGAGGCTATTAGGATCTTACTTGCCTATGCATCACATATGAATTTCAAGTTATATCAAATGGATGTGAAAAGTGATTTTTTAAATGGCTTTATTGTTGTAGATTTTTTTTTAGAACAACCACCTGGTTTCTCAAATCCTCATTTTCAAAATCATGTTTTTAAACTTTCTAAAGCTTTATATGGTTTAAAACAAGCTCCAAGAGCTTGGTATGAAAGACTTTCAAACTTTCTTATTTCAAAAGGATTTACAAAAGGAATAGTTGATCCCAATCTTTTCATAAAAAGGATTTCAAAAGATGTGTTAATAGCACAAATCTATATTGATGATATTATTTTTGGATCTTCTAAAAATTCTTTATGTACTGATTTTTCAAAGGTCATGCAAAATGAGTTTGAAATGAGCTTAATGGGAGAGCTTAAGTATTTTCTTGGATTTCAAATATCTCAAACTAAAGATGGTATTATTCTAAATCAAAGTAAATATACTAAGGATTTATTAAAACGTTTTGGCTTGGATAGTATTAAGGAAAGTGATATACCTATGAGTACTACCTGTAAATTGGATGTTGATGAAACTGGAAAACCAGTTGATCAAACCAATTACAGAGGTATGATTGGGGGTTTACTTTATCTTACTGCTAGTCGACCAGATATTATGTTTACTGTGTGTATGTGTGCTAGATTTCAAGCTAATCTTAAAGAATCACACTTACTGGCTGTTAAAAGGATTTTTAAATATCTTAAGTATACTATGAATTTAGGTTTGTTTTATCCAAAAGGACAATCATTTGACCTAACTAGTTATTCAGATGCTGACTTTTCTGGATGTAATTTAGATAGGAAGAGCACATCTGGAACATGTCATTTACTTGGAAAGTCCCTAGTATCATGGAGTAGTAAGAAACAGAACTCGGTTGCATTTTCTACTGCTGAAGCAGAATATATTGTTGCTGGTAGTTGTTGTGCATAGATCCTATGGATTAAACACACTTTATTAGACTATAGATTTGATTTTAAACATGTTTCAATTAACTGTGACAACACTAGTGCGATCAACATATCTAAGAACCTTGTGTCTCACTCTAGGACTAAGAACATTGATGTCAGACATCACTTTCTAAGAGATCATTATCAGAAAGGTGATATTTCCCTATAATTTATCAGTTCTGAACATCAATTAGCTGATATTTTTACGAAGACTTTATTCTCTTAAAGAATGAATTTTATTAAACAAGAGTTGTGTATGATTGATCGGTGAAACTGATCTGTGAAACTGATCTGTGAAACTGATCTGTGAAACTGATCTGTGAAACTGATCTGTGAAACTGATCTGTGAAACGGATCTGTGAAACCGATCTATGAAACTGATCTGTGAAACCGATCTGTGAAACTGATCTGTGAAACTGATCTATGAAACTGATCTGTGAAACCGATCTGTGAAACTGACCTGTGAAACCGATCTGTGAAACTGATCTGTGAAACCGATCTGTGAAACTGATCTGTGAAGCCGATTTGTGAGACCGATCTATCTTTCTATTACTTTTTATTATGTTGTAATTAATTAATTAATTTTATATTTATTATGGAAACCCTAAATGATGAAATAAATGATACGCATCTATTTCTATTCCCCAAACCATCGACCTTTCATTTCCCGCCAAGCCTTATATCCTCTCTTCTCCTCTACTTCGAACCTTCGAACTCCTGCTTTCCCCAAAATCTTCAAATGACTAAGCAGAAGAGACCAAGAAAAGGATCAGAAAGTCATGTACCTTCAAAGTGTGCTTGAGGTGAGTCGAGTAGTACCACTCAAAGATCAGTAAATCCAAACCTGGAAACTCGGATTGTTGCTGTAGAAAAGGAAGTCAGTTCCGCCTGGCTTTTGACAAGTAAGTCACTGTTGTTACAAGTTTTAAAATTGCAAGGATGGAAAGCCTGGTTCTCATATAACACTCGTGTATACTAACCAAAGCTAGTGTATGAGTTTTATATAAATCTGCAAGTTACTTTAGATGGTGTAGAGGCTGTCAGAATGTCTTCTGTAGTGAAAGGAAAGAAAATATCTTTTTCATCTAAACAATGGGCCGAATGTTTAAATGTACCCCATGAGGGTCGGTATGAGGATTATGCTGGAAACATTTCTCCAACCACTGAATACTTCTCTTATGAGTTAGCTTTAGAGATTTTGACTGGAAACAGAGAGTCAAGGAGAATCACAGCCTCATATTTGGATGGTGAATGTAGACTTCTCTTTAAGTTTATTCAGCACCAAATTTGCCCCAGGAAAGGAGATTTTGCTGCTGTAAAATACCATGATGTTTTTATATTGTTTTTAAAAAAGATCCATGAGAAGATCAATTTGTGTAGATATCTAATGGTGCACATAGCTGGAATGGTGAAACCTTCTAAGAAATCCATTGCCCTGTTCTATTCCAAAGTGATCTCTGATATGTTAAAGAATCTGGAATGTGTTGATGAAGCTGATGAGATAGATAAATCTGATAGTGATTATTTTGTTAACAAATACATTTGTAAAAGGATGAAAATAAATTGGAACCCATGGAAGAAATGTTGGGTTGCTGATGAGGACAAGTTGTATGAATCCTACAATCCCCATGATCATGGAAAGAGGCTGAAGGGTTTGATAGACCCTGGTTTGAAATCAGATGAGGATCCAATTTATTCTGATGATGAGGAAGAAGTAGATATTGAAAAGGAATAAGGACACTGAAGAGTCTGGTAAACAAGGGATGGAAGAAGCTGAAACAGAAGAAGGAAGTATGTCACCTCCTGATGATAGGAGTGATCCTGATACTGTGAGCCCTAAGAGAAGAATAGATTTTGGACCTAACAGTCCACCTTTACCCTTACCTGAATCAGAACCGGTTCTTGGTGATAAAGAATCTAGTGACACTGAAGTATCTGACAGTGAAGTTTCTGTGAAGAATAGAAATGGGAATGGAGATGATGATGTTGCTGATGATGATGATGATAATGATGATGATGGTGACAACTGACCAGTGGATGGTCTTGATGTACCTCCAACAGAAACACATCAAACTGTACCAGAAACAAATGCAAATGGAAAGAGAGATTCTCTAGAAATCAGTGGAAAAGCAAGTTATGATAAACCGAAATATAATCTGTGTGCTGCTGTCTGGGATGATTACCCTGGTTTTTCTGTTTTGGGTTTAGAGTATTCTGAAGAAGAAGAGGAATAATCAGAATCTACTACGGTTATGAAGGAAATCCAACCAGTTAAGGCAAGGTCTGCTCATGTTGTTGATGCTGCAGATGTTCATCTACCTAGTTCTACTATCTCTCAGTCTGATTTTGATAAGTTCAAAATTGAGTTTCTTGCTGCTGTGAGAGATACAGTCAGAGAAGAAATTTCAAATTCTATTAGAACAGACCTAGCCAATACTGGTGAGTTTATTGGCAGGCACATATCCTCTCTAAATCAGATTCTGAAGGATCTACAATCTGACTTGGTTTCTTTATCAAACGAATTTAGATCAACCATCTCTGGTATGATGGAAGTGTTGAGGAATCTGATTGAACATATTAAGAAGTCTGATCTGAGAAATTTTAAAGCTGAGATAACTCAGATAGTTGCTCAATCCAGTACAGCCAAAGTAACCAAGATCACTACTCGTGAGCTAGAGGCTCTAAGGCAGATTGTGCATGATGAATTGGTCACCATTAGACAAGTTCTTGATTTGGACTTGTTGAGGAAGATGAAGGATCACAGTGATCACATTCATAAGATGGTAACAGTATATTCAGCAGATTCCACTAAATCTCAAAGAGAGATCGAGGAAAAGGTTGATCATTACTTTTCAAAAATCTATACCAAGCATGAGATGACCGCGAATTTCAAAGTGTTGGCTGACAATCTAAGACTACCTCCAGTCACTCAAGCTTTCAAGACTCAAGTTCGTCAGTTGCAAGATTTTACTCCTGCCTTGGAATGGTTCATGGAGAATAAGGATGATTTTGAGAAGGCTATGCAGTATGGTGCAGAAGTTATTTATAATTTCATAAATCTTTTGAAGCCTTATCTGAATGAACAAGACACCACCATTATGCTTCCTACTGCTGACCCTCTCAGTGCCTCTGATGTTGCTCCAAATCAGATCTCCGTTGCTCAAGCTCTATCTCAACTACGACCAGTTCCTCAGAAATCTTCTCAACCAGCTACTACTGCTCAATAGCAAATATCTGAGGCATCCTCTCCTCCACCTTCCAGAGTCATCTTACCACCTTTTCAAATTCGCCCAGTTCAACCTGCCTCCAAGCCTTCCAACTTACCAACCATTGATCCTTATGACAAAGACAAAGCCCCGTTACATCCCAAGAAATAGTTGTGTCTTGTTGTTGATAGGGTGACCAGTGTTCTGTTTTTACTTTGATGTACTTTGCAAAACTTTTTTCTCTCTCTCTATTATCTATGATGCCTTCTTTTAATCTCTTCTTTATATGTTTTCCCTCCTTTTTGATTATCCCAAAGGGGGAGATTTATATCTATGGGGGAGAAACATAATATGGCAGGGGGAGCAATGTTTACATAAATATACAAAGGAATAAATTTAGGGAGAGATTTATATCTCATTGTGTTTTTATTCTTATTATGCCTTGTCACTTTTATTGATGATATATTATTTTTATTTATGGCTAAGATTTGTGATTATAAAAAAGGGAGAGACTGTTGATCCCTCTGGAAGATTGTTGAATTCTTCCTATGATTGCTATTTTAATAATCACAAATCATCGTTACTTAATCCGGTTGGATTTCTCATATACATAATCACAATATCTTAGTGAATCTGTTTATATTGGTTGGAGCATGTTTTTATTTGTGCTTGCTATTAATTTACAAGTATTCTGGAAGTCTTCTGGATCAAACAGACACTTTGTGTTCTGTCAAGACAACGGTTGCACCGATCCATATCAAAGGACAACGGTCGCACTGATCCATATCAAAGGACAACGGTCGCACCGATCCATATCAAAGGACAACGGTCGCACTGATCCATATCAAAGGACAATGGTCGCACTGATCCATATCAAAGGACAACGGTCGCACTAATCCATGTCAAAAGACAAATGTCTCACCGATGTTGATCAAATGAGTCACTGATCATGACACACCGATGTTGATCAAATGAGTCACCGATCATGACACACCGATGCTGATCAAATGAGTCACCGATCATGACACACCGATGCTGATCAAATGAGTCACCGATCATGACACACCGATGCTGATCAAATGAGTCACCGATCATGACACACCGATGCTGATCATCTGAGTAACCGATCAGGACACACCGATGTCTTGCCACCGATGCTGATGCTGATTACCTACCGATCACTTGACTCACCGATAGTCATAAACAGCTATTTAAATTTCTTTATCTTTATTTAATCTAACCAACAGTCATATTAGGAATATTTTAATGCTCTGTCATTTATTTAATGAAGGTTTTTGGATGTCAGGGAACCGTACCTCATACCTATAAAAAGAAATCATTTCTTTTGTTGGAGCTCGTGCCATAAATACAAGAAGTCCATGTTGGTGCAAATATACGATGAGACACATATGAGTGCAAAGAGTGGTGGATGAGATAGTTGCAGAAGACACAGAACCTCATACACACTCAAGCTTACTCAAGAAGAGTTTTGTACATTCATGAGGACATTAAAGAACTTCATTGACTCCATTTTTTCACTATCTCTGAACCTGGATGCCAAGCAGAAGACACTTTGTTTTTCAGACAAAAACCAGAAGAGGACTCAGAACCATTTCTGATAAAACTTAAGGAGTCCAAAGATTCACTGCAATCACTAGAGCCATTTCTAAACTCTACATCTCTGCTCTGTGATTCATTATTTTACATATCGAGCAGTGTGTGTTATCTGCTGTATTTAACACACACACTGTCTCCTGTACTTTAACTGGAGGATCTGTAAATCCTTAGTAAATGCTTTACATCTTTCATTTCCTACAGTAATAATGGTAGAGGTCATGTGTGTCCTGGACAGCTGGTTGTTGTTGTTCTGTTTCCCATGAATAACAGTGGTAGAGGTCTTGGACCTAGACAGTTGTAAACTGTTGTGAACCCCGATCCAGGGTGTGGATCAAATTTATATAAATTGTTGAGAGTACTAAGTCTCGGCTTGAGACTAAACCTCTTGGTTTTATCTTCTGTGCTATATCTTTCAAAGTTATTCTTTTATTCCACTGCTAATTACTTTAAAACCAAAACTGTTTTAAAGTCACTTTGATAATTAAACTCGCAAGTGTTTATATTAGTTGTAAATCAGTAAGTTAGTTTCAAAAGTTAATCAATTTTTCTGTTTTGATTAACTGGGAAATAATCAATCCTTTGAGAACCCAACAGAACCTTTACTTTGATATAAATTCACTACAGTTTAATTCAGTATTTTATTTGGGGTTTTTTAAGTCAATGTTTTTTAACAGAAATTTTAATTGGAACTCAATTCACCCCCCTCTTGATTATCCACTCCGACCAACAAAAATGATTAATGTCATTGATTATAATAATGTTAATCATCATTATAATGTTAAGAGCTTAAAAACTATAAATCTTTGATGATAAAAAATAATATTCATTCATTACAAATTAATTTAATAGGATAATTGTTTTTATCAAGATCCTTTTCCTAGATTTGAGGAATTATATTACCATCTAGACTAATAGAATATAGATATATACATACTCGATTTGTATAATTTCATCCTTTAACCAATTTTCACCAAAAACTCATTATTTTTGGAAAATTATGCATATTCAGGATGAATTATCAATGAATAAAGCACTAAAATAAAATTTGAAAGACTAAAAAACCATAAAAGGGATAATATGATATTCCTCATATCTTTAAACATTAACAAAACCAAAATGGTTTGTATAGGGTAATACAATTCCAAAAATGGATAAACCATCATATGATATAACAATTTTCAAAATTCAATAATAATACCCAATGTTGAAATTAAATCAGTCCATAATGCAATTTTAAAAATTACATTAATAACATCATAATTAAAGAGTATTTTAACCAAAAATGTTATCTCATAACTTTTAGATTTCAACCCCAATGATATGTAGATCTTCTATTGATGTATACTCAATCACATAGTCACCAAATCTATTTTCAATAACATGGTTTTATATATAATAAAACCTATGTTCCCATAATTACATCAATATCCAAGATCAAATAAACCCTAATGTTTTTCAATACCTCAAATCATATTCCCATAAAATGTAAAGGAATACATCACATTAAACTGAAACATTACATATACATTAACCCACTAGTCATATCCTAAAGTTTTACTATCCTATTTAAGATATCACTACTTAAAACATCAAAGGGGGGCCTAATACATTGACATTATAATCATCCATAATCTTACAGGCCTATGATGGTATCTATAAATCTTAAGATAACCTCATACGATGACATCCTAATCTAAAATGTTATCTAAACCTCCAATTGATACCAACTATAATATCCCAATACTAGCACTCCCAGATCTGGTGTCGAAATCAAAACTATTTTCTATTTTTGATACCAATAATTGTGAACTAGTTTTTTTCATTCAAAACATACAACATAAAAGGAATACATTCACTACATACATTCTTGAGGACCTTTTAGGTTTGGAGTATTATAGAATTACTAACATAAAAAATATCCATTTTGTCAAATGAAAATTTTCCCACTTAACCCATATTTTCTTATTTCTCATTATTCTATCGTCATCATCTATATGAAATCCCTTCTAGAAATTATTTTTTCAATTTAATTTTTTATAACCTATAGAAAAGGATACATAAGAAGGGTGATCTCAATTGAGAAATAAGGGTAAACATAATAATTACTAATTGAATTCCTCCAATGTTCATAAGAAGTGTATAAGGTTATGAAAACATAATTAGAGTGCATGAGTGAATCATAAAAGAACTCATATCCATCAATACTTAGGTCATAATATATGAAATCATGTAAAAATAAAGATTAATTATAATCAATAATCATGATCCATGTTATATTAATCTTGATGATAAGAAAAATTATAAACCTATAACAAAAAATTAAAACCATGTTTGGTAACATGGAGCATCATATTTATACCATTTCAAAACCCTTTTTATTGGAATAATTATATAGAAAACATTTAATGTAATCATCACCCTATTAATTGGAGCACTATCTAGTAATACCCACCATTTAAGCTATAATGGTCTCACCCAACACTATATGGGAAACCTCATGTTTAAGCTATGAGCTACCCCCATGTTTAAACTATAATGATATTACCCGACACAATTTGAGCCACCCCATCTTTTCGTTGCAGTGGACTTACCTAGGGCTTTTTGATCCACCCCTATTTAAATAATTTCTAATAACCACAACATGAATAAAGTAAATATTTCATCGTAAACACATAGAATAAATAATTATTTATTTTGTAACTTGAATTTCCCACGTGAAAGAAATGGGTTTCAGGTTAATCTATTTGAAACAATATTAACTTATTGAAATGAAATGGGTTTTATAAAAATCTATTTGAAAAATGGTAAATCCATTGAAAATAAATGGGTTCCATAACCATTTATTTGAAACATGATTAACCTATGAAAAAGAAACGAGTTCCATACCAATATATTTGAAATGATCATTATCCATCCATAGATACAATGAGGATGGTATCAATTCAAAACATACCTAGTGAAGGATAACTAAAAAAAAGGTCTTTTTTGTTTATGAAACAAAAATACAATTAAAATACAATTAAAAAATTCTAGAGGAAACTATCCATTTCATTATGAAAGACACTTTTTAAAACATAAAACATTTTGAAAATAATTTTCTTTAAAAAAAATAAAAAAAATTAATTGAAAATATCCTCAAAAAAATTAAAATGAATTTTCAATAACATAATGTGTTTCCTTCCATAAATTCAATAAATGATAAAACTATCATTCCTTTTCAATGTAACAAGGTTTTAAAGTGCCTGATTCAGAAGATGAAATCATGGTTCCTTTTATTTTTTTGGAAAAATAAAAATAGGTTCTATTTTTTAAAATGATATAAATATTATTTTAAAAAAAATTATTTTTATAAATAACGTTTAAGAGGATAGAAAATGATATTTCTTTATAAAACATGGTTTTGAAAGAAAATATATTTCGGTCCAAAGAGAGAAATAAAGTAATATTTTCTTAAAAATGTATCCAAAAATATTTTATGTTATAAAGAGTTAAAACTAGAAATATTACTTTAAAATGTCATGAATAACTATAGTATAATAAAATCCATGTGTTTCTTGATGTATGTATCATATGAATTTATCATAAAAAACATAATCATAGATAACCCCGATAAATGATGCGACTGCAACCTAAAATCATTACCACATTGGTAACATTAAAACATGATACCCATGTAAGAAGTAAAAGGAAACATAAAATATCATGTGGAAAAATGAACTGATGATATTACATGTCAATGGGGATAAATAAATACCTCATAAAATAAGACAGGTGCATAACATGACCATATGTCTCAAAGAAGGAAAATTGAGACAAAAATCCCTTAATGCTTTGGTAACATTGAAATAATAAACCCCATGAAAGTGAGATCATAAAATATAAATTTAAATCCCCATAAATCAAAAATTAATAATCATAAAATTCAATCATGGTTACTATACACACCACACAACAAAATTAGTGGTAAATATGAGATATATCTTATAGAAATAAAAGTGAGATGAGAAAAATCTTTACCTCGTGCTTTTTTTTCATTGATCATGATTTAACATCATGTATAATAAATATAACCCTATTATAAATATATTAAAAAAATATTCATATATGTCATACCATATATTATTTTTGTATAACCAATTATTACCCATTTATTAATAACTCCACGATAATGTTTCCTTTTGGGTAATAACCGCTTTGTTTTTCATATATGTTTTGACATTTTATTATCAGTACACTTATTTTGATCTTGATTTCATCATATAAAAAAATTAAAACATGATATAAATATCATATATATTTATTATATATGAATTTATAGTAATCTATAAAATTTGGTGATGTTAAATGAAATAAATCGTTCATGGATACGGTAGGCCGTATATACACAAGAATGCTTTTTCAATTTTTTTCCTATTAAAAGAAAGAATAGTAAATGATATATATATATATATATAATCATTTTATGTATCAATTTTACATCATATATATAACATATTGTTTATTAAACTCATCCTTAATACATTACATTTAATGTGTGAAGGAATCACATCACTCTGAGGGGTGGTAGTATGTTGTACACATGAAGGATGTTATCGTATTATCAAAAAATGGAAATCATGAAGGTATGTGTTATGTAATAATTATATAATTATAAAAAAAAAAAAAAGCATAAATATAATATATATATATATATAATTTCCCTCATTATTCCCATATTTGAAATGTGTTATTATAAAAATGAACGACATCTGTTCGGAGGCGGTAGTTCGTTGTACACACGAATGATGATTTTGCAACCTATTTGATGGATGTGTGTGTCATTTTCTGTTATACCCTTAACATAAAAAATTATAATTATATGTAATATAAATTCGTTATTATATAAGTATTATATAAAAATACTTGATGGAATGGAAGGAATATATAAATTAAAAATGCTTATTGAAGATCATTACTTCTTCTTCTGGTATCTTACTTAGGATTTCACTAAATCTTTCAAAGGGTGGATTTATTCAAAAAAAACTCCCCTAGTATTAGGGGAAGGAATTTTATAATTCATTTGGATAGGTTTTGGATGATTCAATTGGCTTTAGAGGTGTGAAGAAAAGAGTATATGTGGTGTTATTTTATAAGTGGGGTCAGTGGAAAACTAGTAAATTTTTTAAAGAGAGAATTAAAACCATGTTATTTTATTGTAAAAAGGAAAAAACAATGACCCATACTAGATAAAATATTTTATAAGTTCAATATATGTCCATACAATGGGTCTTGTACAAGTTTTTAGGTCATTTTCCCTTTAAGTTTAAAATTTAACCACTAAGTAGGTTCATTTTTACCTTAATAATTGTAATTATTTATAAATGTTTCCAATAATCACTTAGTTAAAATATTTAGTTAGCCTTATATATATTATAATTTACTCTGATTCCAAGTTTGGAATACATTTTTTCAAATTCAATTAATTGAACTGACAAAAGTTTATTTAACATTAATCCTACAGATTTTGTGAGACAACAAGTTTATAAGAATAATAGTTTTTTATAAAAAGATTATTATACATTAACTATGTGACTAATAATAATAATTTTATGAAAATAAATTAATATTTACTGATATATAGTCTATAAATTTCATTTCAAACAATCCCAATTATTTTAATTAATTAAAAATGGTAGACATTATTAATTTTAAAACAATTTTTGAAAAACCATGTTTTTTTGGAAAATTGGAGGTATCAATTGTAAACCCAAATTATACCACCTAAAAATTGATTAAGAAAAGTAAATATTCTATGGATAACACAAGGTGAAAATAGTTTTCACCAATATGAAACTGAAAGATATTACATACATAAATGCTCACCAACACCAACCAGTGTAAAGAGAGCTAGATTAGGTCTTCCATGGGATTCCTCATGTCCATTGAAAACCTTGATGCCATCCAAAGAATTAAATATCCTAATCTAGGTACATAAGATGTTTTTAAAGAAGCTATATCAAATATGGAAAACTTATCATCATGGTTTCACCACTGTTGAAGAAAGCATTTCATCCATTATTTTTCAATCTAGTTTCATATAACCAGTAGAGGAAAGATATGAGAAATATCCTAGCTAACATTAAGTAATGATTCAAAGACAACAAATCATAAATAGAATATATACTTCAAGATATTATGATCCATACACAAGTTTTGAGCATCCAACCTATGAAAGCCATCAACACATCAATTTCATCTGGTTCAAAAAACACAACATCATAGAAGTAGCATCATAAAAAATATCCCCCTATAATATGCTCCAAACAGGAAGAAAATTAGTTTGTAATGCATAGGTATAATAAGAAAACATGTTTCAATAATTTACCAATTTCTAATCTTCAACGTTAAAACTCAGAAACATCAAATTCATTCCATCAAGAAGTAAGATAATGATCAATAAAAACACTTATATCCACTAGAACAGTAATATTCAACCAATATAAACCTCCACTAAAAATAACAACCAAAAGAATAAAGAATTTATTACAATGAAAATAGAAATATATACATGAATATTAACAAAACTAAATTCAATATTTGTGTCACTATTAAAACTGATTCATACCTATTATAGATCCATTTGAAATTGCATATGAAACCATAAAAAATGATCAATTTAATTTCCAAATAATATCTCTGTAATTAAATTTGATATTTCTTTTATTTTCTTCAAAAAATTTGTAAAGCATTTGTTCTATAGTTTAAAGATAAAATCGTGTAGTGAATTCACCATTATTGAATTTTCATAAGAAAGATGTATTTTATTCCTCAAACCAAGACATCAGTTTCTCCCCCAAATTCTATGTGATCCTATATACATATTTCAATTTAGGATCAACATCATCATCACAAGAGAATCCTATTGATACAACATCACATGCATATGTACAAGAAGGTTTATTATAAATTAGGTATGGGGTGGTCTCAATTATTTTATGATTAGTGGCATCAATGGATCTCATGAAGATTTTCTTATCAATGTTAGGATTTTTTCTACATTTCTGAGTCTTCCTAGAATTTGAAGTGATAATAACCACTTAGTATATAATTTATTTTTTACCATTACAAGAACTAGGTCTAAAGATACATCCTCAATCTGAAAACCTTGATCACCAGCATCATTTAAATATTTATTAGAGCCAGAGTGGACATTATCCTCCTCTTGGGCTGCCACATGAGGTTCATTGTGATCCTCCTAATCTCCTATTCAATTTTGAGAATTATTGTAGGTTTTTATGTTAATGTTGATAACATTGAATAAACCTAACATATTATTGACTTCTAATGAATGATTCATAGATTTCCTTAGATATTCTTTATTTATAACTAAAGCATTATCCTCAATAGGCTTCACAACAATATCTCTTTTCACTCCAGTAGGGTCTTATACCTCAGAGGGGACGACATCAACTATATGACGATTGTTAAACCATACCATGCCAAGTTTTTCCCTTTCAACCTATGTATGTTTATAAGCTACTAGAAATGCTTTTCCATTATCACAGTCCTTTGAAGAATGTCCAAGATTAAGGAAAAATCTACAGTAATCAAGGAAGTTTCCATATACCACTTCATGATAGAATTCATAATTACCATTATGAATCTATATATATGACAAAAGATCTTGAGAAACATCAGTATCTATATATAATCTATCAATAGAGGGCATTGAGATATTCCTCATCAGAAAGTCCATCTTTAATGGATTTTCTATAAGTCTAAAAATTGGAAATATTACAGCTTATTCAGATAGGTGAACGAGTAGTCAAGGGAAACCGATCCATACCATAACAATGGGAGATTTAGTATAAAGATCAAAATTAGGCGTCTATCTAAGAACCTTCATAAAACAACCCTTGAATAACCATGATCGCCTCACCCAAAATCTGTAGTACTCATCCTTAGAATATAGGTGAAGTACGATGTCAGAATAGTTTAGTAAAGCAATATGACAGCCTAAAAACCAATCGCTTCAAGATACATTCTAAAAACATCAATGATGGTCTGAGTTTAATAAAATTCCCAATAAGCACAAATCTTATATCAAAATAAAGAATATTTAGCTCATTTTTGAGATAGAAATCACCATTTTTCCACATTGTTGAAAGTGTTTGGGCTCTAGGAGAGGATCAAAAAATGTGTCAAATTTAATGCCAGGATCAGGATTCATGATATATCTCCCAAAAACTACATCATAGAATTATTGAGGTACTAAGTTAGGGTTTTGTGCGTTCTCACCCAGGGGTGATTTCAATAACAAAGCCCTTTTCAAAATTAGAAAACCCCGTTTTTAAACACAAAAAAATATGATAATAACCTACATAAATTTGACAAAAATTAATTGTGTGGAATAAATATGAATTAGATTACATGAAAACATTTTCAAAATATATTGGTAATTTTAAATTTCTTAATTTATGGAAAAGAATGTCCCTTTTTAGAAAAAACTATACTTTTTACTATTCACTAAAAATTAATATATTCAGAAAAATATCAAACTTTCACCTAATGTAAATTTTGATATTATTATTCCAAAAATAAGCTTTATTTTTTTTAAAATAATATTTATAATAGTTTCAAAAATTATTTCTTAAATAAATTAGACACAAACCAGAGAAAAAACTATTTTTTTTAAAGATATAGAGTTTTAAGTGAAAAATTAGATTTAGTTTTATATTATATATAGAAAACATAGATGATTAATTTTAAACATTTTATGAATATAATATATATAGATTTCATTAATATAATCCCATAATAGTGATTTTTTTAATTTATTGGTATAAATCAAAGTTGTGCGGATTAAAATAGTTTTTCAGAAAAATATTTCATTTTATTTTCAAAAGGATTTTATTTTCATTTTTAATTAATTGGTCCCCAAAGAATTCATTATATATACATAGGTAAACTATATTTTCATAATTTATTTAATCATGTTTATACCAAAAATTCCAATGTCTAGGTTATAATGGTATTATATATCATGGGTCATTTATGTTTAGTGTTGTGTGTTGAATATGCTATCGAATATAAAATATTTGGTCTATAAATAATGAAAGATAAAATTGGTGTTGTGTCACAACCCATCCCCTGTGGACAATGTCGTGACTACCCCAAAGCTGTCTTCCATAGGCCAGGGGCTGGTGACTAGCACCGAAAAGTCATATCCCTGAAGCTGGAAACGCATTTCCTTTTTAACCTGCAAACACTACTGGAAAATTTCCCTATACCCACAGTTTCAGACCGTGGGTATAGCCCATAAAACTGTGGGTATAGGCTATACCCATGGTTCCATGAACCGTGGGATCCCGAGGCATCGGGATAGCCCTATACTTATGGTTTTGTAGAAACCATGGGTTTATTACACTGAAATCTCATATTACTAATGGTTTTAGTAAACCGTAGGTATACATATATACCCACGGTTTACATAACTATAGGTATAAATTTTTACAGCCCAAATTATATACACACGGTTAAGTAAACTATGAGTATAGATATTTTTTTCACAGCAAACATACCCAAGGTTCAACAAACCATGGGTATATATAGTTTTGAAGTAGCATATATACCCATGGTTTATTGAACTATGGGTATAGATGGTTTTACCAGAAAAAGAATCTGGCCACATTAACACCACTGTGAAATAATGAACATGCATCTCCCCCACCCTACAACCCCCACTGGACATGCAGCCCCTCCCTTCCCCCTGGACAGACCCCCCCTGGACCGGCAGCCCCTCCTGGACAGACCCCCCCCCCCTATAGCCCCTCATTAGACCTGCAGACCCCCTGGACAGACCCCCCCCCCTCCCTACAGCCCCCCACTGGACATGCAGCCCCTCCATTCCCCCTAGACAGACCCCCATGGACCTGCAGTCCCTCCCCCCTGCAACCCCCCCCCCCACTAGACCTATAGCCCCTCCCCCCTGGACCTACAACCCCCCCCCCCCATCCCCCTGGACATACCCCCCCTGTAGCCCCCCCAAACCTACAGCACCCCGCTAGACAGACCCCCCCACTACAGCCCCCCACTGGACATGAAGCCCCCTTGATAGACCCCCCCCCCCCCCCCCACACACACACACACACAGGACCTGCAACCCCTCCCTTCATCCATGGACAACCCCCCCCCCCCTCGGACCTATATCCCCCTCCCCTTTCCCCCCCCATTGGACCCTGGACACACCCACTAAACCCCCCCCCCCTTCTGGACAGCCCCCTTCACCCCCCCCCCCCCCCGTCCTAGACATCCCCCCTCCCCCTGGACCCCCCCCCCCCCCAACACCCCCCATTGGACCCCCTTGGACCCTGGACACCCCCCCCCCCCTCTTAGATAGCCCCCCTCCCCCTAAAACCCATGAGACTTCTTGTGAAACTATGGGAAGATGACAGAGAGTGTTCTACCTCAATAATTAATCAAATATTAGTGTATGTTCTGGTCTGGTCTCTTCAAGATTTTAGAGAGGGAGAGAGTTTTGGTCCTGCTATGGTTAGGGAAGAAGAACCAGTTTTGGTAAAGGACAATGCTTTGGAGTTTCTCCAGAAAATAACTCACACCTTCTAAGGTAATGTTAAACCCTATGAAGAAGAGGAGTGTCTTGAGATGATAGTGATAATGTTTCAATTTGATGACAATCCGGAGGCTGTCAGAGTAAAATGTGTTTCGTTCTTGTTATAGGGTCCTAATCGAAGACGTTGGGACTCAGTGTTTCAAACTAGGATGACCATAGAGATATATTGAAATATTTCAATAACATTTTAAAAGAGTATAAGTGTCCTGAGGCCCTAGATTATTCCAGATCCTGGGAGTATATTTATCTTTCCAAAGGTGGCTGATCAGTGATGAGGTATACCAATCATTTTGCTGAACTACTACAGTACACACCCTAGATCATTTCAAATTAGTAGATGAAATCTTAGAAGTTTGAGATGGGACTATGGATAGAAATTTATTCTCAGGTATTTTTTTAAAGGTGAAAGCTTACAGTGAGGTAGTTTATCATTCTTTCAAGGTTTATATCATCTTGAAAGGAATGTCTAGTTACATTGGACACCCCTTGGACACCCCCTGTATTGCCCCTAGACACCCCCCATGGACACCGATCCCCACTCCTCTATAGTCCCTCCCTTCCCCACTGGACAAACCCCCTGGACATCCCCTGGACACCCCTCTCCACTCCCCCTACAGCCCCTCCCTTCCCCATGGACAAACCCCCCTCCCCCATTCTCAATAATAATGGCATAAAGATCTATTGCATGAAGATGTGTTGAAGATTTGTTGAAGATGTGTTGAAAATATATATATATATATATAAAGATTGTATTTGATGTGTTAACATAAAGAAGAAGTCTTGGAAGAGGACCGAGGGTGAAGGTATTCATGGAAGAATTTCATAATGAAATGACATTCATGATTTAGAGATATTGATATGTCTTTGGAGCATGGATGAAAGTTGATACAGGTTGGCAATTAGATGTGGATCATGTTCACTTCTTGAATTAAAGAGGTGGATGATATATTAAAGCTGGAATTGATCTTAATATCTGAAATCTGGAACTAATTTAAAATACATGAATGATGGACCAATTTTTAACTGGTTTAGTAGGCTGAGGTTACACAACATTTCAATGACCTTCATAAATATTGTTTCATAGGGATTCATAAGGTTCTATGAAGCTGTTATAGAATGAGAACTATGGTTGTAGGTGTGGAAAAGCAGGCTAATAGGCAGTGTTCATGAGGAAAAACATCCAGCATGTGAATGCAACTCTTTCATGGTTCAGATGGTTGCATGAATCAAGTTTTCGGCTCTCATGTCAGCAATGTTTTGAATAAAGATTTTTGGTAATATAGATTCCATAGTATTCTAAGTCTTAAATGAAGAATATAGTGTTGTGATATTCTTTATGTTCTATTGGGACATATTTCGTGATGATATCCTTAATGCTATGAGGGAGTTCCTTAACCATGCCTCAATGCCCTATAGAATCAACTCCAATTTTATTTCCTTGATCCCAAAGAAGGAAAATGTTGTGGATGTAAAGTATTTCAGACCTATTGATATCAGGAATACCTTTCCAAAAATCATTATCAAAATTATTATTATGAAGTTAGGTCTCATTGCTTGTGGGTTTATCTCTTCAAGTCAGTTTGGATTTATCCCTAGTAGGAATATTCAGAACTACCTCTAAATGTGTTAACATCATGAAACAAAAGGTTAAACATGGTAAATTTTATTTAAATCCTAATATCTCAAATTAATTTTAAACAATAAAGTGGTGTTTTATTTTTTAAATGATCAGAAGGTATAGACACCCCTCTACACCCCCATTCCCCCCCTGGACAGCCCCCTTGAACACCCCCATGCACCCCCTAGACAGCCCCCTTCCACCCCCCCTGGACAGCCCCCTTGCACCCCCACTGGACACTCCCTCCCCCCAAGACACCCCCCCCTGGACACCCCTCCTAGACAGCCCCCCCTGGACACCCCCCCCCCCCCCGACAGACCCTGGTCACCCCCTCTTAGACACCCAACCTACACCCTCCCTCTATCCTGAAAACCCCCCTTGGACAACCCTTGGACACCCCCTGGACAGCCCCCCTAGATACCCCACCTACACCCTACCCCCTGCCCTATAGACCCCCCCCCCCCCCCGGATAGCCCTTAGACACCCCACTGGACAGCCCCTCCTAGACACCCCACCTGCACCCTCCCCCATGCTCCTGATAGTTTCATTCATAGGAATATAATGGTTATTGATCCACCAAACCAACAAGTTACATTTAATCAGGATTTCTTTACACCAGTATAGATTTTCACCACCAGTGATACCATTTGGAATCTGATGTATAGACATGTAAATCTTGGACAAGAAAACCCCTATTGGAGACTTCGTGAAGACTATACATTCCGTTTAAGAAGATATAATAATGTTATCAAAACATTCACTTTGATGGTGGTTAAGAACAGACTGTGTAAAATAGGGGTAACAACATGCCTTGGCAAACAAAATGTTGGGAGTCTGACAGCCTGGAAAGCCAAAAGGGGAGCCTACCCAGTTGTCGAACCAGATGTTTATGTTTCCTCATTCCACAATCCATCGAGACTGCTTCTTGAGAACTAGAATGGTCCCATGAAAATCCTTCTACATCCATGAAACTTTCCTCTCTGGATCCTCAAGGTCAGATCAATACTTTGACAGATATGAAATTTCCCCATAGAGAATGACCTTCAAGAACCTCCCAAGAAAACTTAGATTGCAGAATGTGCATTGATCCCGCAACACTGCATAAGTTGATACCACCATCTACCACTAGTCTGGCCATCCTCATCCACACATCCCTTGGAAAATATTCCCTCCCCATGAGAATACAATATGAATGAAGTCATTATCTTTTCAATATTCCCCAACACCACTTTTGAATCCATTAGGACCGATAACACATGAATCGTAATGGAGCTAAGGATGAAATTCTCCAGTGTAATTCTTCCAACGAAGGATAAAAAAGCGGTTCTGAGGGCTGGTGTGGGCTGGAGTGGCTAGTGCGGGTGGGAAGGCAGGCGGCAGGGGGATGACAGGGGCTGGTGTGGGCTGGAACTGGTGGTTGGGGCTGTTTTTCAGGTGGCAGAGGGATGGCATGAGTGTTTTGTAGAAGGCTAGGGATGAGGGCCGGTGTGGTGGCTGGTGTAGGTTGGATTACAGGTGGCTGCGGTGTGACCGCGGTGTGTTGGCCCGGTCCAGCGACATCCACGGGGCAGCATATTCCATCCAGGAGTGAAGGGAGTGGGAGGAGGAGAGGAAACATTCCGATCATCGCCCCACTGGCAGAAATTGTGATTATTCAGTCTCAACATTGATCACAAGACTCATGGAATACTATCATAGAGCTGATCATCCGTCATATTCCCCATTTTTGTAGAAATATCCAACTACACTATATGAGGTGTGTGTTGTTTACTGTTCTCACATAGAAAAAAAAAGATAATATAGAAGCATTTTCTCTACAAGGGTCAAAACACTCATCCGATCATCGGGATCATAAAAATATCAAACTCTGAAGGACACTTTTTCAAATACAAATATCATTATAAAAGTATTCTCAAGTCTTCTTATTGTCCAACATTTATTATGATGCCCCTCGAGCACTTAGATGGTCCTTGTAGAATACATGTAGCAAGCTTCACCCTCATCTCCAATGTTGTCTACAGGTGACTAAATATTTTTATGAGAGACTCAATCAAGAGATTTGCTACCTAAGGGCCTCCCTCCCCATTAACTATGGGTGGGTAATGTATCTAAAACTCTATCTTGGTATCATACATCAAATTTCGACAGGAATGGGAACCATTGTGGGGTTTCTTCCGAGAGCAGGGCCAAATCACGGCATTACCATAGTGTGACCGCGGTGTGACCGCGGCGTGACCGCGGCGTGACCACGGCATGACTGCAACATGACCGTGGCATGAATACGGCTTGTTGGCCCGGTCCAGTGACATCAGTGAGGCAGCATCTTCTGTCCATGAGCAAAGGGAGTGGGAGGAGGAGGGGAAACATTCTGATTATCGCCCCGCCAGAAGAAATTTTAATTATTCAGTCTCAACATTGATCACAAGACTCATGGAATACTATCACGGAGTTTATCATCACTATTCTTTGTTTTAGAAGACAGCACACCTCCATTGGAGGGGTTTTATTATAAAATTAGGTATGTTTGATTAAAGAGGCATGGGCTTTGTCAAGAATAATGGCATGAAGATCTATTGCATGAAGATGTGTTGAAAATTTATATATGAAGAGTGCATTCAATGTGTTAACATAAAGAATAATTCTTGGAAGAGGACCGGGGGTGAAGGTATGCATGGAATAATTTCATAATGAAATGACATTCATGATTTGAATATATTAATATGCATTTGGTGTCTTTAACAAGGGATTAATCACCCCCATAAACAATTAATTAAAATAAAATAAGAAAATAAATAAAATTTTGGCCTGACCAATCCGTATGTCGGACATCCATGCCAAAGGAAAAAAAATAAAAATAAGCAACACAGTAAAAGTAGACAAAAATGAAACATACTATAAATCCCTCAACTACCCTGACCTCCCTCCCCTGCAAAGAAAACCATGTAGCCACCTCTAGTTCCCTTCTAGCCCCCTTCGCAGAATATAAGTACCCTCCATCCGTAGAAAGCGGTAAAAGGCCAAAGTGGTCGATGTGATAAAGAAAATAAAATAAAAACTCAACTATAACATACCTATCTCATATTCCCCAACACTAATGAGTGGGTTACTCATGTCATTGCTGACAGAGCTTCAGCAAGATTCTTCCCATGTTTCCCAGATTTGTTACCCTTGTATTTCCCAGACATATGCATTATGAAAAGGTATTTTTACAGGTAATGTTGACATAAACAGTTCTAGTGTAATCATTTCTAGTCTAAGAACTAATAATGTAATCACTGCTACTGTAATAATGTTAGTATAAACATTTCTAGTGTGAATACTACTCCTGTAAGAAATGCTAGTGTAATGTTGCTACTAATGAATCCAAATGTGTAAAATATGTAAACTTTTCTAGTGGAAACATTTTTTTTAGTATGGGCTGCTAGTGTAAGCACTTCTAATATAAAGGTTACAGTATAATCCATGCTAATATAATCAATGCTACTTAACCACTGCTATTCTTATTCTAGTGATGATAATGTAAATATGTATTCGAACCTATTTTTGATAGTGTCAAATATTGGAATTTTGGGATTGATCATCAATTTCTTTTCTTTTAATGTTTCTACTAAAAATAACAGAACCTACATAATAGGATTGGGAAAATTATTAGATGTTTTATGTTATAGAAATTAAAATATTAAATAATATAGGCGTAATAACTACCTAATGTTTATACTCTCATAAAAAATGAACCTTAAACATCCATGTCATACAATCACAATAATTATGAGAATGATTTCTTTAAATGAAATATTAGTAAAGATAAAGATAAAATCATTTGTACTCACTGGATTATAAGAATCATCATCAAAGCTATATGTATCTGCTTCATCACTGGACTCCTATTTTGTTTCAAGAAGACTTGATGGTTTACTTTTTATCACATTTACAAGTGATTTCTTAGGTAATTTTTCCTACACAAAAACTTCAAATGCACAATTAGTGACCAGAATTGCAAAGATTATATAAAATATATATAACTAAAAACCATTGGAACTATTTATATAATGTCTGAGAATTAATAAGAACCCTCACATATTCATCATAATCACTTTAGATGACCCAGAGGAATCACTCTCATAAACCTTGGCAGCATAAAAAATGACTTTTTTAGAGAGTAGACTTCCCATTCAAAGTAGGAGAAGCTTTAGTAGGAGGCTCCTAAAATAGAACATAGTTTAATAGTAATTAAAAAAGAATGAAACAAAAAAATGCAGATTTTTATTGGATTGTTAGAAGCATACCAAGAAATGAGAAACATAGACCACTCTTATTCATAATTGATAAATGCTCACTCCTTTGGAATCACTTTCAAAAGAGATTGACGAATCAGAGCTGTATTGGGATTCACTTTCTTATTAGAAGAAACAGTGGTGTTTTTAGCACCAGTGTGGGATGGCTTAGTTGAAATTTCAGGCTTGACAATAGTATCCTATAGAAATACATTCAAGGTCAATTAATACATGAGATCCTCATCCAGACTTCCTTCATTGTAGTAAGTAGTAATCAATGGAGTAAACAAAAGAAAATTTAGTTATTGGACCCACGGATAGAAGCAACAGAAGGAACTCTGACACCACTAAAATTTGATTCAATTTTTTGATACATTTTATAATATTATTACAATTAATACTACCTGGGTTATAGCCACTTTCATCCATCATTCTGTGGAAATTAAAGTCATGGTGTTCTTTTCCTTTTCTAAGAAAATCTTGCATGACATAGTCAAATATGTCGATATCAGCACACCGTTGTCTTCTTGTTGCCCTGCACATGTACAGAATATAATTAATATGATTTGAATAGAAATTTAAAGGTTTTTAAACTACATGCATAATTTATTTCCATAGTTTAAACTGGTTGTAGAGTTCATTATTCATACATGTTCATTTGAATACAAATTTAAAGGTGTTTCTTTTATTGTGCTATGAGCAGTTTGAATGTAATAATCATTATATTTTAAAAAATATACACACATAGCTTACTAAATACAATCATAGACAGAAAAAATACATGATAATTCTTTGAAAACACATGTAAAAGCACACCTAAGTGAAACAAACCTTCAAGAAAGACAATATCCATGGAATCCCATACCTACAACCCAGCTAAAAATAACCTCATGAAACCAAACACATTCAGAGCTCCAGTCATACATGAGATTATAACATTTCCATGAACACTGAGTTGTGTAGCCAAAAAACACCAACCCCCCCCCCTCGCACCCATCCCCACCCCCCTGCACCCAGCCCCCCTCCCCCTACACCTAGCCCCAACCACTACACCCCCCCCTCCCCCCCTACACCCAACCCCCCCTCCATGCACCCAACCCCACCCCCTTGCACCCACCCCCACCCCCACCCCCCTTTCACCCAGCCTCACCTTCCCTCCACCCCCCCCCCCTACACCCACCCCCCTGCACCCAACCCCACCCCCAAGAACCCAGCCCCTCTACCACCCAGCCCCACCCCCTGCACCCAGCCCCCCCTACACCCAGTCCCCCTCCCTGCACCCAGCCCCACCCCTCTGCATGCAGCCCCACCACCCATCACCCCCTCCCTGCACCCAGCCCCACCCTCCCTATACCCAGCCCCACCCCCTACACCCATCCCCACCCCCCCCAGCACCCAGCCCCACCCCGAGCACCCCCCCCCCCCAAGCACCCATCCCCACCCCCACCCCCCTCCCCCTACACCAAGCCCCCCCTCCCCACCCTCCCCCTACACCCAGACCCACCCCCTGCACCCATCCCCACCCCCTGAACCCAACCCCCCTCCCCCGGCACCCTCCTTACAAAGCTACCTATAAACCCAAAAAAATATCTAGCATTTACAATATCATTTAGGGACTTGGGATCTCAAAAACCCAACCATTTCAGTCAATATAACAACTTCAGATTTTAAAAAATGAAAATTTTAGAAATAAAAAGCGAGGAATATATTTCTTATTTACCTACATTAATTTAGACTTTTCAATTCAATAATTTATGAAAAATAAAGAGATAATAAATGGAATACAATGTCACTATATGGGATATCATTTAGAGCTAAGTATTATATGGTAGTAAGTGCATCTCTTACCCATATGCATGACTAATGATTCTAATGTTATCTTTATGTAAATGCATGTAAAAATTTAATCATAACTTTTCAGAAGAAAAAAAATTAACCATTCTCATCCATACAAAAATTCAATTAAAGTTCTTAAAGTACATACATAAGTCTCCCTACTAAGTAAAAAATGGAGGGGATTAATATCCCCCCCATCACCAACATCCCCATCCCCATGTCCATTCCAATCATCATCAATATCATCATTATCATCAACAACATCACTAGCAGCCTCATCACCAACAGCAGCATCAGCAGCATTGGAAACATCCTCACCACCAACAACTCTATCACCACCACCTTAGTTTCCACTACTACCCTCATTGGAATCACTCGATACATCATTTAAAGAGTGCATTGACTCCATATATGATTCAAAAGTAACAATAGCCTTTGATGGAAGCGACTGACTCAAAACTTCCATAGCTTTCATGAAATGTTCGGTCATCAGCTTACTTCTTTCACACTCCTATAAAACTATTTTCTTTACCTTAGATACTTCATCATGAGATATTTCAAGCTCAGAGGTCTGGGAGGCTTTAGAGGAGCCTGATGACGACTAATACTTAGAGGGGATGATTTTTTTCCCTGGTCAACATTGTACTCTCCCCAGGTGCTCCTCACCTAATACCTGACTTAAATGATCATGTGGCCCGAAGTTGTCATCTTCCTTACCATAGAGGGACTCCAAGGTAGACTGTTAAAATTATAAACATATTAAATTATAAATTTCGTAAAAATATTTACAATATAAATAAAAAAACCTTACAATTTTATCTTATGTATGTGCATTTACTGCACTTCCATCCTTTTTCTTTCTACTGGAGAAAAATAATTTGGCACGAGGTATAGGACTTTTGATGCCCAATTTAGCTTGCTGAAAATGAGAAATTCACAAATCTAGATTAGTATCAGATATGAGAAATTCACAAATCTTACCTATGTATATTCAATAATATTTTCAGTAGAACATCCTGTATAACATCACAATACTCAGTTAAAGTACCTGGTTCTTTTCATGATCGGTCATTGTAGTGAAACCCAATGTGTGTAAATATGCCATTGAATCCTTATTCTTTATGTTTTTCTCTGACACTTCCTAAAAAAATCCAATACAAGTAATAAGAGTTAAATTTTATATGTCAACCATTAAAGATTGAAATTACCTTAAACTTAGCAGTCTTCCAATGTGAAATCATTTTTTCATATTGACTTTTTTGGATAGTCGTGGAATATGGGTACCCCCTCTAAGTCAGTACCAAACCTTCTCTTCCAACCAACATACAACTCATGCTTGTATGAGCACCAGAACTTCCCAACATCCATCAACCTTTTTGTCTTAGTAGATTCTATGTCGGTAAAGTTAAACTGAATCTGAAATGAACATGTTATTTCATTTAAATACACCAATAATATAGATATGACTTTATATAATTTTCTTACCCATATTTTCTCCCATTATTTGTCCTTAATCTCTTTACTGATACATATCCATGAAACTGGTTCCACCGGAATGATATCATGATACTTGGCCAAAGTGTCCATGAAACTTCTACACTGCGTTGCAGTTGGACGTACCATATGATTTTGTCGATTGTAATCCACCATTAGTTGTTTCTAGTGATTCCAAACTTCTTTCATCCGAGTACACCCATGTCTCCTAGAAGAAGATCCCACTGAATAAGAAAAAGAGGGGGGAAAGAAGAATTAAGTCACGATACAACACAACAAAAATAAAGTAGTATAATTTGAAAAGGTTATAATCAAAAAACCATATGCAGATTTCTCAATATAATGTGATGGATTTTTGGGTTGTCCTGACTTAGTAGCCTCTACAGGAAGTTTCTATTCTAGTGCATGCTCTGGGTGACCTTCATGTACTGGAGTGGAAGCTAATGGAACAGACTCATCATATGTTGGTTGGACGGTAGGAATTTGAGGCGGTGTAGACATAGTATCATATGGGTAGTATTATGGGGGATACATCATTGGATATGGATATGGTAAAGGTGGAAACATCTGTGGAGGTGGTGTAGTCATGGCATGTGAATAAGAGGGTAGCTGAAATGATGATGGAGGCATGGATAAAAACATCCTTGAAGACTCAAGAGGATGGAAAGGTGTGGTGGGAGGGGTGTTCGATGGTAGGTTGGTGTGGAAATGGGTATAAAGGGTGCTCTGTTTAGGTCTAGGAGCATCCTCACTCATACCCATGCTAAACAGATTATGAGTCAAATCTGGTGGAACTGAATGTCCTTAAAAAAATTGATAAAGAATATTAACATGAAATTATATGTAATGCAGAAAGAAAAACATTACAATTATAATACTCACTGATGGAAGCAAAGGCAATGCACGCTCACATCCCAGTCAATCGAGATCAAATAGTTTCTTCTTTTGACCTTCTGTAGTATTTGGCATAATCTACATAAGAAAATCTGATTTAATGAAATGACACCAAAAAATACAAAAAAAAACATTTCATTCCAAAATGAAACATAATTAAAGTAATTATAGTAATACTAACCTGAGAGACTCATGTCAATATAAACTGAATGAACAGTGAACATATATGGTTGATTCTATATATTATTGACCACTATTTAAGGTTCAACATCAAATCTCACAATGGGATAATTTTATTCATCAAATGCAATATTTTGGCCAACACCAATGGGGACGTCAATGGTGGAAATTTCATCACCAGCATCATGAAAAATATTTATGGGGATTACGTCATTAAGGACACCATAATCGGGTCTCAGATGATCTTTCACATAAAACACTTGTTTAGCCATTGATGCCAAAATGTATGGTTCATCAGTACGCAGGCATCGACTCATATCAATAACTCTGAATCCACAGTAATCAATAAATGTACCATGATGTATCATTGAATCAAACCATTTACTTTTCATCATAGTGACTCTACCTTGATAGTAGTAATCCAATAACAATATTTTATCGACTAGCTCATAATAATACACATCTTCATATCGAGGCTGGCTATCCGATATACTGGCATAACAATCCTTTTTAGCGATTAACATAGCGCCATCATGTTGTGTTCTCATTTTCACCACTCGATCCGTTGTAACAAATTTATACCCATTGATTATTAAGGATTTATATTCATGAACCAAAGAATTAAGACCAAAATCCAATGTTCTCAATTCTTGAGAAACGGAGTCAATAGGTACACTCAACACCTGAAATATATATGAATAATACAATTAAATATATATCTATTTTTTAAACTAATTAAAGTAATGGTAATACCTTTGATTTCAACCAAGTAGGAAACTCTAGGCTATGCAAAACCTCTCTCTTTCTCAAAGACAAAGATCGATGAAATCTACTTATAATTTTTTTATGTTACCTACATAAAATGATAATAAAAGTGTAAGGTATATGTGAAATTTCATAGTATGAGATGAAATATAAATATCCAAATTACTTACTTGATATAGTCATCGAACAAACCACAGTTAAACAAGACTGTGCAATGTGCCATCTCCCGCTCTTCAAGGCTCAATGTAGCCAATGTATAAGACCCAACAATTACTCTTGTTTGGGGAAGAGATGGAAATGAGGGATCAATTTTCCCATACTATTGTTGATGCTCCTTTCCATCACAGAGTCTAATTAATTAAAAGGGAAATACCTTAAACACAAAGTAATTCATCCTTTGAAGAAACATCAAAAATCAACAAAGGCATGAGCAGGGATTTATTTAAGCATGGGTAGCGCAAGTTCCAAGATGCTCGCACAGGTATACCTACACACCACATATTTGGCGTGCAGGTGACTAGCGCGCCCTATTTGATTTTTGCCCAAGGTCTTCAGCAGCCTATAAATACCCCTTGTGGACCCCCATTTCGGGGACGAAAAATTATAAAAGTCAGATTTGATCTCTCGGTGCCCTAGTCTCTTCTTGAAGTCTTACGAACACTTCTAAGGTAATTTATTACCTAGAATGGAAGATCTGAAGAGGGGGAACAAGGTCTAAGTGTTGAAATTCACCAATACTTGCATGCCTAAGTGTCTAACCCTTAAGGTAAATGGTTACACATGTGTGCCACCTTATCCCTTCAATAGAACATGTGCGCCACCCTTTTGCAAGCGTTTAGGGATAATACTAAGGGCTTGAGCCAAGTCTCACCCAAGTATTTCCCTAAAAGTTGACTGGCGCGCAGGTACACATGTGCCGCACAAGTACACTTGCGCGACCAAGACCTGTGTGCCCAAACAAAACTTTCCCACCTACCTTTTTTTGGGTTCCCCTCCTGCCTATTTCATCTCTTTTCTTCAAATCCACCTCTCCTCTTTAATACTTAGCCTTCAAAACCCTCCTCAAAGCCATTTTTGGCATGGTTCCTTTGTTGGCTTCATTATCTGAAAGGAATTTTGTGGAACATCTCTCAAAACCTAGAGATTTACATATCTTCATGTCACTAAGGTGAGAGATTTCATTCATTCAACCTCATCCTTTAAGATGATAAGATCTTTAATTTGGGCATCCTCATTAGGAGTAAGCCCCAAGTCCCCTATTAATGGGCCTCCTTCTCAGGAATAAGCCCCAATAATAAGCTTCTTTAATTTGGGCCTCCTTTTCAGGAGTAAGCCCCAGTCATAAATTCCCCTTAACCTGGGCCTCCTCTTTAGGAGTAAGCCCCAGTCTTAATTTAATTTTGATTTGGGATTCCTTCTAAATAAAACCCAATAATAAGTCCCCTCTAACTTGGGCATCCTTCTCAGGATTAAGTCCTAATTTAAGTATCCAAATCTCCATAAAGCACATATACCTTTATGGACATTGTTCTCGGGTTTCTTCCCTAAAGTAAATCCTAATATTCATCTATCTGGGCAGTCATACATCCATAAGCCCCACATCATTTCTTATGATTGCATCTTTCATGGCACAATCGTCAGGTTTTACTAATACCTCTTTTTTCTCACACCGAGCATGACTCACATGAGCTTAGAGCATAAAAGTAATTATGACATCTTTCTTTGGACCATCAATCATGCATAAACCTCATACTTCTTTACTCGAACTACGTGGGTTCGGATTCCTTTTCTAAACAAGGATACATAGGTAGCCCACCTGAGGGTACGATCTCAAGTCTAAAATAATTCATGTCCTTCTGAACGACAATAAACTTCAAGTTCCCCACTGAGTGGCTCTAAAACTAGTATGGTTATCATAATGACCAAGAGATCTCTATATAATGTATTGAAGGATACCATTGACTAAGAATCTCTAAAAAATACAGATGATTCTCTATCGATGAATAACCTCAAATACATATAAAAGATTCTCTAAATCTCATATATATCAATCATTGATTGTCAGATATAAAGGAAAGCTCATTTTCATACTTGGTAATTTAATAAGGATTCACGAACATAACTTAAATCTATAAAGAGAGTCCTGGAGTAGACAATAATTCCCCTCAAAAAGGTGTGATGAGTCCGACCTCCCATCCTCTCGACCAATGCAAATTCTTAAGCCTCATCGGTCCATAACTAATGAGCACCTACCTTTGGAAAGTAGGTCCAAATGGATATAGAATCATTGGATGTTTCTGGTTCTATGAATAAACCCGTTAGAAACTGATTGGAATGTTTGAACCTTAAACCAATGAGGTCATCTCCATTTCCATAGGTAAACAAAAAAATGGTGAACCCGATGTGAATCCTTAACCAAGTTAAAATGATGTTTTACTTATTTGTTAGGCTTCTATTTAAACCCAATGAGAGGTCCAACAAAACAATCAATAACATATGTGCTCATCCAAAAGATGTAGTGGCCGAACTTATCTTGATTATGTCTTTTATATCAAACAGGCATTCATTTCCAAGATCTCTCTACGTTATAGAAATGTCTTCTCTAAGGTTCACACCTGTGAATGCATCTGCCGCTACTTCTGCTGGATCTTCATCTTCTCTGAGGACGACATCACCTACTCAGCGTCTTCAACACTGGGTTTCAAATGCACTGGTTAAAGAATACTGTCAGCACGGTACCATTCTAACTCTGGAGGCTTCTCGACAAGCCCTCCAAGTCAATAATTCACCCTGGTTGTCCGGACAGCGACGACCAGTGATCAAGAAGCAGGTGGTGCCAACCACCTTTTCTAACCGTTTCGGGTTGTTATCCCCCTAACGCAATCACCAGTCCCTCCCATATTTTTGAGAGGTGAATGAGAGTTTCACTCAAGGCCTTAATTCAAAAAGACAGGAGTCCTTTCTGAGGGATCCCATCAACAATCGCTGCCAGACTCGTGCAGCAGTGTACCCTCAACATGATGAGGGTATCGCCTTCATGGGTTCGGCTCAGGTCCCTCAGACCTAAGCATGCAAGACGAACCGCCAGAGGAAAAATCTGGTCAACAGGGAGCAGGTTCTTACTTCTTCCCCCTCTGGAGAAGTCCATCAAGCCAACTTGATGGTAAGCAACGAGCGGGCATACACACCCGTCTGTCCTGATGTTACTTCCCAGCAGACTCGTCTGGCAGCAACACGCCAATCCCGCCAGGCAATTCCAGCGGAGTATTATAGGCAGGCATATACACCTGTTTATAACTCACCAACTAGTCAGCAGGCTCATCTGACTACAACCAAAGAAGCTCGCCAATCTGATATGGTGTCAACTGATAAGTAGGAACATACACATATTTACAATCAACAATTCTATCAGTAGTATCATCTGCCAGTATTGAAGGAGAATCATCATCCATACTTGATGAGGAATACACAGTAGGCACATACACCTTCCAATGTTCATCAAGCTTTCCAACAGTCTCGTTTGGTAGCACTATTAGAAGTTAGTCGGAAAGCTCTGATGACAAATTTGGAGCAGACTCAACTCTCTGCCCCCACACATAAGTACTCTTAGAATTCACTGACAAGAAAAGGAGGATAGGATCAGGAATACACACCTACTCCAAGCATGGAATGGACATATATTCCCGTTCCGGCAGCTAAAGTCACCAAGCACATTCTAATAACGGTGAAAGAGCAGAAGAAAATCTCTGCTCATATTCTGGATGCCTGTCAGAATATTATAACAGCATCAGCAGCATCACAGGGAAAGAAATGTAAATCTATCCCTACCAATGGAGTGACACATCAACATATCACTCCAAAATAGACACACACCTCTGTTCTAGTCCAAGAGGGTTGTGGGGAATACTCCCCCATGTCATGTGGACAACCAAGTCAGGAACATACACCTGATTTTAGTGGAGATAATCAGCCTAACCTGACTATTTCTCCTGAGCAGGCACATACACCTACCCATAATAACCACTTTTGTCAAAAAGTGGTTCCTAAAGTGAGTAAGAAGGAATCTAAGAAGAAGACCCATCTAGAACAGTCAAGAAATCAAGAGTCAATCTATAATAAGTCCTTGCTTGATGCTGGAGTTCTTGAGGACCTCAGACAATTATCTATTGGAATTCAAGATTCTACTCTCTCATTTTCCAATAGAGGGAACATTAATTCCGAAGGTCTTCATCAGACACTTCCTCATGAAGGCTTGTTTCATGACATTTTGGTCAATCTCGAAGTTTCATCTTCAGATGAGAGCCATGATAACCCTCTGCGTGGCCAGAAGACCAAGGAGCAAAATGGTTCATCTTTTGCTGTAACCCACCATGGTGGTCCTCCCCATGATGATGAATTTAGCTACGAAATCCCTCTCTGTAGTAGTAATGCGCATTTCCTGGAAAATTCTTCAAAGGACAATGCAGTAATGAGAAATCCCTCTTATCTTGAGGCACTTGCAAATGTGAATCCAGACATGTATGATGATTTACCACTAGCATGTGAAATAATTTCTCAATCAAAATATAGTCTGGGGTTTAGGTCATTCTCCGAACCACCCATGGGTCATTCATATTCTAGTTTGATCAATGACTTCTCTACCAATCTTGTTGAATCTGATGAAGCAACAAGGAAGCACCAGCTCTGGTCTAATTAGGTAGAAGAATCTTCATCGAATGATAAAGAGGAAATACTGAATATGAGAAAATAACTGGTGAAAGGTGAAGTGCTAGTCATGTTTTGGCCTCTGGATGACTCTCAGTATGATATTCCAGAGATGTTGACGGAATATTGTATTCACGATATTCGTATCAACATTTAAAAAACTCTTTTTCACTTGAAATATAAAATATTATCTTATGATGAATATGAAAATCATGTCAAGATAATAGAAGGGTTACAACGCCAAATTGATTTGGAATCTCTCTCAGTTTCCCGGTATCCAAGGACTGAAAATCAGTAGAGAGACCTTCAGCATTCATGCCTTGGCGCACTAAAAATATTGTGCCAGTTAATTTCCAATGCCCCATCTGGTATTCATATCAGGGGATGGGGTGTTCATGGAGCACTGTATTTCACTGTACTCTCCAGTCAACAAATCCCACCAAAAATGGTCTCATGCAATGTTATTTCCCATGGCCGGCCACAGCCAATTGGTTTTGTTTGTAATTAAAGGCTTGCTCAGGAATGAGACTCAACTAGTTCTTCCCAAAGTCAGGCATACAAAGAAATGGTTGCCAAATTACTCTTGCATCAGGAAAATGAGAATATCAAATAGGATTCTTGTTTAGAGAAGGCACATCATCAGGTGACAGAAGTGTCAGAAATCATCCAGTGGTCATTTGAGCCAGGTGATTTAAGTGGATGTAGGTTGATGCATCCATCCAATTTTTGGACTAAAGTTCGCAAGATCAGGAGATATTTTAATAAATTCTTAGATGTAGCAGCTCAAGAACCACCCTAGGTTTCTAGACTGGGGACTCTTTTAACCCAACCCTCAGAATCAACAAATAGGATTCGAGGAGTTGAGTAGAAACAGCAGGAACAGCTCCAGTCAGCCGGACTGGGGACTTTTTCAAATCCTCAATCTCTTCCTCAGAGAAATTCAGTCTTCTCTCGATTAGGGAAAAATCCACAAGAGGGATGAAGAGCCGAATTATCAGGAGATTCTCTCCAAATTACGGTTCATCAAGAAGTTCCTGATGGATCAAATCGACAAAAGGCAATGTATCATCAAGGACATGAAAAAAGACAGTATCGCAGAAATGCCTATAGAAGGGATTCAATACGTTATGCATCAATAAATTTCATCAATGTCGTTGTTAATGATCCTCCAGAACATGAGGCTCACTTAGAGGGATCAGATGAAGAGGTTCCTGCTCAAGAAGTTGTACACACAAACACAAATGAATAAGGTGTGTGTACACAAAATCAAAGGATTACCTAGAGTCTAGTTATTCCTTCAAATAACCAACTTTCCCCTCTCCGAAAGGCATCCAACAAGGGGAAAGGAAAGAATCAGGTTACATTCCACCCTTCCTCTGGATAAGGGCGATCACTCTCACTAGAGAAAATATTTTCACAACAGGAGGAATAAATGAGGTAATTAAGGAGGTTGAATGCAGAACTACTTCAAGGTAGTCTTCATCCTAAGTGTGCTGGAGTCAGTCAGCCAAGGGAATTTGTTACAGCTAATGAGATGGATCAAGATTATCCTCCTTTATCAGTACACCCTCACAGGTCTAATCCTATAGGTCAGGTGCAACAACAATCGGCGGTGCTACCATCAGTTGCAGTACCTGCCACCACACATGTTCAAGCTCCAGTTATTGCACCTGCTCAGGTCCAATCTCAACTGGATGTTTCTCAAAAGTTAATAACTACCATTGAGTCATTAATAGCTCAATTGGAAGCTTTGGAAGGAAAAAGTGCTCAAATTAAACCAGAAAATAGAGATTACCCTGAATGGGTTGATGCAATTCCTCCCCCATCAAATTTTTCGAGTACCATATTCCCAATCTTTAATGGTTCGGGAGACCCAGAGCAACACTTAACACATTTTGTTTCTCGTTGTGATCCTATGATGGGAACACCTCAGCAACAGGAAGCAGTTAAGCTCAGGTGTTTTGTACAGTCATTATAAGGGCCTGCTTTTGTTTGGTATACAAGCTTGCAATCCCAGTCAATTATCGGGTGGGAAGATCTTTGTCAACGATTCCTTCTTCAATTCAACTCAACTTTTCCAAAGACAACAATTTTTTATCTTACAAATTGTAAGCAAAGTGAAAATGAAAGATTTTCATATTTCATTGCTCGCTGGAAGGGATTAATATATTCCCTAATCTTAGCACTCCCTCAAGAGGAAGTGTTTCCAATATGTGTGGAAACTTTGCGTGATGAATTACGCACACTGTTGATCCCTGTGAAATACACAGGAGGGTTTCGAGACCTTACTTCGATTTCTCAGCAGATTGAAGACTCACTTATGAAGACTAAGGATAAAAATCATGTAATTCCATCAGCTCCAGGAAGGTGAATGGGTAGAGCAGAGACTGCCTACAGTTACGCTTAAACAAGCACATGTACCTGCTTCCATTTTAAAACCTTCATATTTCTGAAGGGCTCCACCTCCTGAGAATCAATAAAAGAGGTTGTTTCATAAATATGATCAAAGAGATAAAAGAGGAAAACAATTTGACGAGTTGAAAAGAAAAGTTTACTCTTTTCGAAATGAACAGGTTCCTGGTTACTTCATTTTGGCTCTGAAAAATAATTTGGTTCAATTTCCAAGGCCCAAAAGGCCGAACAAGGAAGGATATGAAGACCATCCCAACTATTACCCATTTCATTACATGTTGGGGTATCCCATTCAGAAGTGTTTTGTCTTCAAAGACCTCATGAAAAAAATGGTGTACTCGGGACAAGTCAAACTAAAAGGTTATTCGGCTCAGGTAGCATGTGTTACTACTATAGATCCTGAGGAAGATGGTGAGTGGAAAGAATTCAAAAGCAAAAATGTGCATAAATATGATGATTGGATGGTCAGAAAAACAATCAACCGAACTCATGCCATTTTACGAACTCAATTGAAGAAACCAATTGTGTCTTCTGCTATGAATGCCACAGAAAATCCCCCTTCATCAGAGGTAAAATCCTCAAAGAAATGGCATAATTCAAAGAAATAAGAGCAGTCATAAGAAGATGAGATCGTGTCAAAACCCAAGTCGTATTTGACTATGGCAAATTTTATGCCATCTACTTTGAATCCATGGGCACCGCCCCACCAAACGGCACAGCCTAAATTGGCTAATCAGGTAGAGTCTTCATCAAATGAAGAGTTGATCTTTGGTTCTATTAACATGATTCACTTAACAGATCCTTATGCTAGTCACAGTTTCGATCTCGATGAGCCTGAGTTCCCGATATCAAACAGAGGAATTAGAGGGAGTTCCAGAGGTCTGAGATACAGAGGAATACATGGATATCCCAGAATCCACTATTCTAATTCTACTCCTTCTAGAACTATGTATGCAGCAGAAACTTGTGGAAGATCCCTTCAATGGGCTCAACAGGAACAAGAAAGTTCTTCCATGCATGGAAAATTCAGTCATGGCACAATTATTCTAGAAGATCGGTTGGAAGTTACACCTTCTTTCTCTCAGTAATAAAATACACCTAGTCGGTCTAATATTCCAAATCCGGGAGTATTTCCAACTCCTACCCCGATACAAGAAGAATCTACTTCCAAAGAATCAACTTCTAAGGCACCTACGAAACCACATGTTCCTATTGGGAAACGCAGACCTTTGGACCAAAAGTATGATGTCTTGAAACATTTGGCCCAATTACTGGCCAATTTTTCAATTCTGGATGCTTTAAATCTATCAAAGGATCTTCCGGAGGCACTCATTGAGGCTTTGTCAAGTCCTCAGGAATTTGAAACTGAAATTGTTGCGGCTGAAGTCTACCATGTAGAGAATAATCCTATAGAATTTCATGAAGTGATATCTTTCACAGATGAAGATGAAGATGATGTTGTTCATGGACATATTAGACCTTTGTATTTATCTGGAAAGGTCAATGGTGTAGACATCCGATGGGATTTCATTGATAATGGTTCAGGAGTCAACCTAATCCTCATTCGTACACTTCGTCGATTGTGCCTCACCGAATCTAATTTATCTCCTTCTACTTTGATCTTGCAAGGATATGATAAAAATGAACAAGAACCTCTGGGAGAGATCACACTCAGAACTCATTTTCAAGATCTTGTATCCAATTTAGATTTCATGGTTGTTCGTCATGACACAGCTTTCAACATTTTGCTTGGAAGACCTTGGCTACATCAACATGCGGTTATCCCTTCATCATACCATCAATGACTCAAATATTGTTTCAATAGTCAAATTGGGACATTGTATGGTGATAAAACCCCATTCAAGACATGTGGATCTCAATACATTGAGGCGGAATTCTATCACATGGTGGGTAAGGAGGTATCTACGAAAAAGGAAGTTATCGAGGTTAATGCTCCATATGGTTTGGAAAAGATTCCAGTAAACTCATTCATACATGTGAGTACAGATTATGTGTTGCCTATCATTCAAATTGACAGGATAGACCCAAATCCAAATACTCTTATGGAAACTTCCATAATTTCAATTACAGAAATTAAGCCAGATAGTATGGGAGAAATTGGTGATTCACCAAGAAATTATGAAAGCTAAAATGGAGATGTCTTCATTTCATCCGCTGAAATCCAGCAAGTCTATACTTCACCAACCAGGAAAGAAGAAGTTATATCAATGTCAAAGATGAACGATGATGTCGATTCTAAATCCATCATCTCCTCTTTATTGCCCAAGGAATACCCTTCATCATAAATAGTGTAAGAAATGGAAGCTTCTTCTTCAAGATGTTCAAATTTTAACATATCTTCTGATCCTGGAAATTCTGCTTCATCATCTACTATGCAAGTAGAAATAGAAGAAACAACACATGTTGAAGAAGAAGAGGAAGATCTCAGGGATTATCCTCTAGAATTTGAAGAGGGTATCTCTACCACTGTGGATGAACTCAGAGAAATAAATATGGGTACAAAATAAGATCCACGTCCTACTTTAATTAGTGTGGCCATGACTCTTGAAGGGCGGGAAATGTATGTTTCATTTTTGAAGCAAAATTGAGATATATTTTCTTGGAACTGTACAGAGATGCCAGGCCTTGATCCTAATGTTGCTACTCATCGTTTGGGTTTTCCAGAAGAACATCGAGGATTCAAGCAAGCCGCAAGAAGAACACACCCAACTTATGCTTACAAAATTGAAGCTGAAGTGGATAAGCTTATCAAAGATAACTTCTTCATAGATGTTCAATATCCAAAATGGTTGGATAATATTGTCCCTGTGAAAAAGAAGAACATAAAAATTAGAGTTTTCATTGATTTCATAGATCTTAATCGGCAATTTCCCAAAAATGATTTTCCAGTTCTGATCATAGAACTCTTAATTGATGAAACAGCTGGCTATGAAGCACTTTCCTTCATGGATGGATATTCCGGGTATAATCAAATCTGAATGGCTCCATAAGATGAAGAATCTATAGCCTTCAGAGCCCCTCAGGGTGTGTTTTTATATCAGGTAATTCCCTTTGGCCTAAAGAATGCAGGCGCAACATATCAACGTGCCATGCATCGTATCTTCAAACCCTTTTTAGGGAAGTTTGTTGAATGTTATGTGAACGATTTGGTGGTTAAATATAGATAACTTTCTAATCACTTGGATGATTTGGAAATCATATTCCACAAACTTCAACAACACAATTTGAAGATGAACCACTTAAAATGTGCTTTTGGGGTAACCTTAGGAAAATTTCTCAGCTTTGTTATACACCATCATGGTATCGAAGCCGATCCTGAGAAGACAAAGTCAATCCTTGGTATGTCACCTCCTTGAAATTTGAAAGAATTGAGAGGAATTCAAGGAAACTTGTCCTATATTCAGTGTTTCATTGCCAATCTGGCAGGAAAAAGTTTACCCTTCACCAAATTGATGAAGAAGGGAGTTACTTACCAGTGGACTGAAGAATGTCAAGAAGCATTCAATATTATCAAGAAATATCTCTTGATTCCACCAGTATTAATGTCACCTTTTGAAGAAAGACCACTTATTATTTATGTGATATCTTTAGAGCGATCATTGGGTTCCTTCCTTGATCAGAAGAATGATACTGGGAATGAAAACAGCCTTTACTATCTCAGTCGGACTATGCTTGAAGCAGAAACCTGATATTCAAGTATTGAGAAGTGCTTCCTAGCATTAATCTTCGCAGTTCAGAAATTGTGACACTACCTGCAACATCATGAGTTCTAATTGGTATATCGCAATAACCCGCTCAAATTCATACTTAGTCATCCAATGCTTACAGGACGTCTGGCAAGGTGGGAAGTTATTTTACAGCAATTTGATATCCAGTATGTGTCTCAAAAGGCGATAAAGGGCCAAGCTCTAGCTGATTTCTTTTCTGAACATCCTTCATTAGAAGATACATCTTTAGATATTGAACTTCCTAATGAAGAATTCTTTTCTATTCAAGATAATCTTCAAACATGGGAAATGTGATTTTATGGTGCTTCCAGAAGTCCAACAGGGAAGAAAATGGAAGATCCTAAATTCAACAAAGTTGGGTTAGGAATCAAACTTATTTCCCCGAAAAAAGCAGTTCTACCCTATTCCTTCTTATTGTGGGAAGGTGGTACCAATAATGAAGTAGAATATCAAGCTCTAATCGCAGGCTTGGATTTGGCGCTTCAGGCATAAGTGAATCACTTAAAGGTGAAAGGTGATTCAGACCTGGTAATCAAACAAGTCAATGGGGATTATGCCATCAAAAAGGAAGAGTTAATACCTTTGTATGATTACGTTAGAGAGTTAATGGCATAATTTCCTTCGGAATTGACATTTTCTTATGTCCTGCGATCACGAAATGCCCAAGCTAATGCACTGGCTAATATAGCCACAGCTCTAGAAGATCCAAATCATGACGAAATAATCATCAGTATTGCCCACCTTCGTGCAATTTCACCTTATGTTCAAACCAGAACAGAGGAAATCAATGAAATTAGTCCCATTTCTGAACCATATGGTCACACTACAGGATGGATGACACCTATCAGGGAATAGCTTCAAAATGGAACACTTCCACCTGATAGAGTCAGGAAAGAACAAATTTGGCGACGTGTGGTCAATTTTGCTCTTTATGATAGCCCTGATCACCTAGAAAAAATTCTCTAAAAAATAGGTTTTGATGGATTTATCTTCAAATGCATTGATGGTGAAGAGACAATGGCTTTCATGAAAGAAGTACATGCAGGAGTCTGTGGTTCCCACCAGTCTGGACAGAGACTGTCTGATCAAATTCAAAGGCTTGGATACTTTTTGCCTTCAATGATACAAGATTGTGTTTATTTCACGAAGAAGTGTCATTCATTCCAAGTATGTGCCAACTTCATTCATCAACCCCCAGAGTTGCTTCATACAGCTAAATACTCATGGTCATTTTCCACATGGGGAATGGATGTAGTGGGACCTTACCCTTCATCTACAGCCAAGCAGTTTAAGTATATTCTTACTGCTACTGACTTCTTTTCCAAATGGGCAGAAAAAATACCTCTCAAAGAAGTTAGTTCTAAAAGCATTGTTAGCTTCATCAAGTCTAACATCATTACCAGATTTGGTATCCCTCATACCATATTGACGGACAATGGCACCAACTTCTATTCATCTGAGGTAAGGAATTTGTATCAAGAATACAACATCAAATCCAACCATTCATCTCGGTATCATGCAATGGCCAATGGACAAATATAATCCTTCAATAAGACTCTTTCAAATATACTACAAAATATGGTGTATAAAGATAAGAAGTCATGGCCTGATAAACTTTTTCATGCTTTATGGGATTATCGAACCACCACCCGGACAGCAACGCGGTTAAATCCATATTCATTAGTATATGGAATAGAAGCAGTCTTGCCTATTGAAGTTCAATTACCTTTTCTCAGAGTATCCATTTGTGATCAGTCATCTACAGATGAACAATATCAAAAGCGATTGGATGAATTGGAACTATTAGATGAGAAAATATTGTGCACCCTACACCACTTGGAAGTCTATCAGAATCGAATAGCACAAGATTTCAACAAAAAAGTTTGTCTTAGTTCATTCATTCAAGGATAATTGTTATCAGTTCTCAGAACTCCAATGATACCAGGAAAGAAACCTCCCAAGCTTGAGCCAAAGTGGGAAGGACCTTACTCAATACATAAGGTCTACTCCAATGGAGCTTATTCTTTAATCTCAATGGATGGAGAACTCATCACGACTCCAACCAATGCCATATTTTTGAAGAAGTATTTTGTGTAACACAAATACCCTATTACGTCCATCAAGACGTTAAACTACATAACCATCTTCCTAGATATACGACGTTAAACTGTGCACCTCTTCGTACCACATGACATTAAACTGTGGAAAAGTCCCTAATATGTCCTAGCTATATAATGCTAAACTGTACAGCACTCCATCATCCAACATGACATTAAACTGTATTGTTCCCTTTTTGTCCAGCATAACGTTAAACTTTGTTGTACTTACTGCATGACATTAAACTGCACAGTCCCCAAAGTCCTTACTGCGAGACTTTAAAATGCATAATCTTCTCTTTTGTTCTTACCGCATGACATTAAACTACATAGTCCCCCCCCCCTAAGTCCTTATTACATGACATTAAATTGTACAGTACCTTATACGTCCAACATGACATTAAACTGTGCATCGTTTGGGTTGTTGTTACCTCTTGTTTCTCACACCGAGTATGACTCACGTGAGATTAGAGTAAACTTCAACCATAACACCCTCTCTGGGCCGCTAACCATGCGTAAGTCCCAACACCATTTTTTAGGTCGTTGTCCTAAAAAAACTTGATCACCAATTCATTCTTCAATTGAACTACACGAACTTTGATCCTTGCCTTCTAGGATGGGTACGTAGGCAACCTCCCAAGGTTCAAGCCCAAAACCAATTTCTTCACACCGGTTCACCTCCATCTCATACGATGTTGATTTGTGAAGCCTCCCATAGAACCAATATTTTTTACATTGGTTCACCATTGTCCTTGATATATGACGTTAAACTGTACAACACTTTTGTCCTGTACGACAATAAACTACAACATTCTTTGACACCCTCACCTGAGAGGGAATCATTATTTACATTGATCTCCAATCATGTTGTATTCCAAAGATTACATGCATACATGGAAATGCCTGAACCTTTAATCTTGGGTCAAACCATTATTTCACTAAATTCCCCTTTCACCCTTCACTTGTATGAACCAAATCTGTACATAGGGTATTTCAAGAACTATGTGCGGCTTGATTCCTATCCTTATGGGATACGTAGGAATGTTCGAGTGTCCCTTGAACCCAACCCCAAGTCTTTGGGCATAACCCCAAATTACACTTTTAGTCCCTTGGCTAAAAAGTCCCCTTGTGAAAACATGAATGTGGTATGAAAACCCTGGTCTTCATTCACATCAGGTTTATAAAACACACACTGTGTATTCCTTATAATGGTCCGAGCTCTATGACCCTAAACTAAGATCTCCTATACTCTCATCCCACATGACGTTAAACTATATTTCAAGAACTACATTTGGCTTGATTCTCATTATAATGAGATATGTAGTGAAGTCCAACATCTCAATTCGGGACCCAACCACAACATGATTATGGTTAGCATTGGTCTGTGTATCTCTACATGCATTAAACAATGCCCATTTTGATGTGTCATACTCCTAACCTTAAATAAATCCAGATCTCCATAACCCTTTTCTTGACTTCTGGTCACAAAATTTCTGAAACCCGAGAGTTCTTTTATTTGACTATGCAGCCAATGCCCTTAGGCGGCCTTGCATAAGTAGTCTACATAACGGACCTGTCAGCCGAAAGATACTATTATTTGACTATGCAGCCAATGCCCTTAGGTGGCCCTGTATAATTCAACCCCCTAACGGGTTTGTCAAATAGTGGTAACTTCATTCTTGGGAGGAAAACCTCTTTTTTCCTTATTGGTCTTATCGACAATATGTAAGGATTCGCAGAAAATAGCCATCCTTAACATATTTGTCCCATACTCTTTTTCATGATCTAAAAGTATTCAAGTCTATGGTTTATATTTCCCTTCCCTATGTTTGGGTCAGACCTTTTCATGAGTGACATTCATCCAATTCTTTGACAATCTTGATTAGAAATATCCTCTCTATATTCAAGTATCTCTCTCCATACTGCAAACTCTATGCTTTATAAAATTTGAATCTCCATAAACTTTCACTGGCTTTTTAGTAGTAGAAAAGTAAAATTTCTGAGAGTTATTTTGCCTGACTATGCTGCACGTTCCCTTTGGAGGCCTTGTATAAGTAGTCTACATAATAGACCTATCAGCCAAAAGATGATATTATTTGACTATGCAGCCAATTCCCTTAAGTGGCCCTGCATAATTCAACCCTCTAACGGGTTTGTTAAATAGTGGTAACTTCATTCTTGGGAAATACTTTTCTAATGTCTTTTAGCCCTTTTTCATATCATTCCTCAGATTCAAAATTTATTAAGTCATAGTTTACATGTTTTCCCCCATAATTGAATATGGTAATATGTTTTCAGATAAATTATCATAGAATTGAGTTAATTTTAATCCATTCGGTCAAAGCTATTTCGACCTTAAACATTATCCTTTTTATGTCCAACGTGCATGACTTTAAACTACCCACAAAAGACAAGGGAACTCTGAACAAAAGTCAAGTCTCAGCTCACTAAACATACATTTTGTATGATTTAGTTAATATTGAGCAATTAAATGATTCAAAGTTTGTAGGATTATTTTTATAGTCCTAGTAAAAATCAAACTATGCTTACTAGGCCCATTGGCTTAGGTAAAAATTTAAATCAGGTAGAAAAAAAAATGCAGGCATAAATGATTGAAGATGAAAGTATTCTTCATTGATGCACAAGAGTTAAAAGGACATCCACAGACTGGAGTCTCTTATCTTTTCCAAGAATTACAAAAGGCTATCAACATAAATCTTCATTTGATTTACGGCATCCCGAGCCTCATCAGCAGCAACTTGAAGCTCATGCACTCGACCAGATTCACTCTTTTCAGCTTGATGGAGTGCTTTCTTGGATTCAGCGATGGCTTTCATACCATTTGTTTGAACTCCTTCCAATGAATTGTTAAGATGGTCAAGTTCCCCAGTAACAGCATCTAACTATTTCTGGAGGTGCATCTGTTGGATGAATTTCTCCTTGATCTTATGCTTCAACTCCTTCAACTTGGAAGCATGATCAGCCTCATCTCGGGACACCACAGCCTCAAATTCACTAATATTGGCTGACAGACTTACTCTGGTTAGGTCTTGATGGTACCTCTGGTCCTGCTCGCTTCTTAAGATGACTTGTTTCTCCGTGGCATGGATCTCTTGATATCCAAAACTTCCAAGTACCAACATGACGAACAGGGATGACAGTCGCGGGATCTTCGAAGATATCTCTTCTAGAGGCTCTTCAGATGTGATTTTCCATATGTTCTGCCTTGCCTTGCGATGAGAAAACTGGAGCACTTTTTGTACCTCCGGACTTGACTCAGCATTACTATCATAGGGGGTAATATAATCCAGGATTAATGCACTTAGAGAAGTGCCTTATTCTGTTCCTTACCCCCTGAACCGTGTTACTTCACTTTTTATTCTCATTGGGGAAGAGGCTGAGGCTTCACCTCCAGATCTAGCCACTGAAAATGATGGCCCTGCATAGTCAATTGAAAGCTTTGGTTAGTTTCAAAGGACAAAAAAAGTTGATTGGTTTTCTTTCAAATTAAGTACATTCGCAAATATTGTTATCTCTTGCCCAACGGTAGATCAGCAACCTGAGAAAGCTCCTCCCCATATTTCCTAGCTTCAAAAAGATCTTCAAGATGGGTTTCAGGAAGCTCTGTCGGGTTAAGCTCCACTTGAGATAGTGTCTCTACAATAGTAGGGTTGTCTATACCCCCTTCAGGCATTGGCAGTTTAGCAGCTTGCTCAGATGGAACTGCACATTTTAACCAGTCATGGTCAGAGATGTAATAAGAAGTTATTTTAATAGGACGAAGGATAACACTCATGTCCAAAATCTTCTAAATTACATGGTAATTTAACATGATCTAAAAAATCTTCAAAAGATGCGCCAAGTTCCATAATTTCATCCAATTTTATCTCAGATTCTTGGTTAGCCTCACTATTGGGAGAATTCGATACGTCTTCTTGGCGACCCTCATTCTGCAGCCTCTGACCCCAGACATCTTCTTCAAATAAAATTACGGCATCAGTTGTAGTGGCCGCTAAATGTTCTGGTGCAGGTGTTGAACCTAAAGTATCACAGAATGAAAGTCAGTTGATGTTTCATTAAACATTTTATGAAGCATTGTTAATTTACCAGAAGCGGGCTCTTCTCTCCTTACAGAAACAGTAGGAGGGATACTGGGAACAGATGTTGGATCTTCTTTAGGAGCAGCCAAGCTAGTATGAACTTGTGATTGTTCACCACCACCCTCTGTCGTTCTCAGAGGAGGGTCAGTCCTCTCCCTCAAAGGGTAAATTGAAGAAGCCCATGCAATCCCAAAAAGTATGAGCAATCTTTTCATGGGTTAAAACTCATGACTATCCGAAGGAATTACCACTACTGATAAAGCGTTTAGCTGTGGTCTTCTACCTTTGCTTTTTGGATTTTTGAGAGTGATGACATCATCATCTCCAAATACAGGAATTGGAGAATGAAAATCCATATCTAACTCCTCATCCATGGCTTGATGGCCTGGAGATATCTCACTCGGTTCACGAGGAGATTCATTAGCCCCGATGGCAGTACCACCAGGGCTATACTGTGGTGAAGGAACCTCAGTAGTTCATTTATTTTCAAGCTATAGGATGAAGAAATTAATTTCATTGAGTAACAAAGATTTAACTGTAATAAAGTTACAAATCAAATAAGAAAATAGACTTACATCTTCAGGAGCCACGTAATCGTGCCACTCCTCATCTCCGGAAGAACCAATCCCCTCAGTGGTGCCATGATCTATCATTTCCTTCACCCACTTGGTGAAAGGAATGGAATCATCGATGGCATATATGAGCATCTCCAGCTCTCTGATGTAATCCCACACTTCATCGGGGTTATCCTCGAAATGGATATCGGTGGAGGCCTAAAGATTCCCTATTCCAGGGATGTGTATCCCCTCGCACAGATCCAGCCAGGCAGTTTCAGCATCACAATATAAACTCCGCCATGTCTGGACAGCCTCTTGTTGGAGATATTCAGTGTGTGTACCAGAAGGCTGTGAGGAGGGTCCTACAATCTTAGACTTTAGCTTCTTCCCAGCTCCTGCAACTACAGAAAAAGGATAAGAAAATAAGACTTTTTTCTCTTTAAAGTAATGGTGATTAAATTTCCTCAATGAAGAAACTCACTAGGAGTCGATGGAGTTGGTCTCTTGATTCTAACGGGAGGATTATATCTGGCATGAGGCCACTTTGACACATGTCGCGCCTCATCATCCCCATCTTGGGAATCTAGCGAGTCAGCTCTGGGTGAGGAAGCTAGTCAATCAGCTCTAGGTGGGGAAGATTCACCTTACAGATGAAGGGTTTCTTTCTCTACAGTTCTTTTCTTTTTCCCCACATGATAAACTGGATGATTCAACACCCCTTCAGGGTCTGATGCTATCCAGTTCTCGGCATACCATGTAGTCAAGTTACTCGCCACTTTAGCAACTGGTAGATCAAACACTACCCCGGTCTTCTCCATAGATGTCAGCAACCATTGTTGTCGGGAAACCATCGGATGCTGCTCTGACCTGACATGCACAGGAGGGGATACAATAGTCTACTGCAGAAACTTGAATTGGCATGCAAATCTGTATGGAGTATAGGCCTCGCATATAATCTCTCTGTCAATCTTGGTGGCCAGTACACCATCTCTGTAAACCATCATATATGACCTCAATTCCAGGTCGGTTGTTCCATCATCAACAAACCTCCAGGTTGGAGGGTTTCCATAAGGAAAGAAATTGAATTCCTTGAACATGCTCAGCCTCACCTTCATATCATAGGAGTTGAGAGCTAACAGAGCAACTCTAGAAAATGCCTGCACTGATGGACTGAAAGAACTTCTAGGAACCTGTACTCCGTTCTATACAGCATATGTTCTGAAATGAGTGGCGATCCATCCCCACAAAACTTGGAATGGTCCCACTATTATCAAAGGAGACTTACCCATAAAGACATGGAGTAAGCTCCTGTGAATCTTTGCCAAAATGGGGGTGGCCAACCCAACCATTTTCTTCCCAGCCAACTTGGCTGCAACAACGAAGGTCCCTGGCCTGACGCCTCCCTTTGAATCCCTGACTGGAAAAAGATAAACACTGAGCCACAAGGCTAAGAAGACCGTCAGACAGTTCTTTTCTGGGATTCTCTGATCCACTTCGTACCCCCACTTCTCAAATTATCCTACTTCTAGAGTCGTCCAGAATGTGCCAGAATCACCCCTCTTCTCTATTCTGGGGAAAATAGTAGGACGAGTACAGGTGGTCCATTCCCTCTCCTTCCTTGTGAGAAACATATCCATCCACTCCTATGGATGAATATCCTTTCTAGAATGAGTTTTGGAGGTCTTGGAATTATTGATCTTGTAGAATATTTTCAATAATTCCCGAGCCAAAGCTGGAGTCTTCTCATAATTATTCCAAGTCACCTTGGGAGGGATGAATTCATCATACATGTTTCCCAGAATTGGATCCCCTGAGATCTTTTAGACATCCCACAAACTGATGCCTACTTCTCCATGAGCCAGATGGAAAGAATTGGTTCTTGGGCTCCAGTGGATGATTAGCTCTGGCACAAAGTCATCATTCCTATAGACATATGTCTGCCCATCCCAGAAGACTTCATATATTACAGCTCCTTTAAAATCCTCGACAAACTCTACACAGTTTTGTTGCACCCAATATGCCCACATCCAAGTAGGCTTCACACCTCCTCCAGGACGGAAGTATCAACTCTTCTTCCAGCCTTTGGATTGATCTATCTGAGAATTTTGAAAGATTGAAGGATAAAAATGTGGTTGCAGCTCAGGCTTGTGAGGTTTCAGATCTGGGGAACAAGGGAAATGATGCATTATGTAGGCCTTCTCCACTATTCTAGTATTAACAAAAGAACCTCTCATTGAGACATTTTCTGAAGAAAAATTGGTTTTAAGTCTGAAACCAAGAATACGGAAGATAATTCTTTGCCTCTGGAATGTTGACTTCTTGCATATGACCATGCCCATACAGAGGCAAGTAGATGCTCTGTGGAAAGTTAAGATGATACTTCTTCAAGTATTTGGAAAAATCTGGAAGAGTTTTGTCACAGATATCATAGTAATCATGGCCAATAATGTTCATCATGTCATTAATCTGCTTTCTATCCAGTTTATCAGTCGTTCCAATTCTTCTAGGAGCCATTGAATCTGCACAAAGGTCAAATAATTAACTCTTAAGTAAGCTTATTTTTCAAAAAAATTGTGAAGAAAAGTGAAAAAATGGCTAAGGCATTAAGGCACGCAATTCCAATGTTGGCAAGCAAGTCTCATCCAGTCGCATAGGTTTGGGCACGCAGGTATCACCGTGTAAGTCCAAATACCTCTGCAGAAGCGCGACAACGAACATAAGTAATGAAACCATAGAAAATCAGCAACCTACGTGATGAGAGAAACCTTCACGGAGAGAGCTCAAAATCGTTCAAATCCGGGTTCTTTTCAAGAGAATGGAACGCATATTTATAGGCAAGACTGCATCCCTACGCACTGAGGCCTACATGGCTCGCACCTACGCACCGCTACCTGCACGCTCAAAACTTGCGCGTCATTCTTCCTTGGTTTTCTCCTTTACCTCAGAGTCAAATCATCCTTCCTCCGTCACCGAGTCTAACGAATGAAAAGGGAAATACCTTAAACACAAAGTAATTCATCCTTTGAAGAAACATCAAAAATTGACAAAGGCATGAACAGGGATTTATTTAATCATGGGCCACACAAGTTCCAAGATGGTCACGCAGGTATACCTACGCGCCACATATTTGGCGCGCAGGTGACTTCCACGCCCTATTTTATTTTCGCCCAAAGTCTTCAGTAGCCTATAAATACTCCTTGTGGGGCCCCCATTTTGGGGACGAAAAATTCCAAAAGTCGGATTTGAGCTCTCGGCGCCCTAGTCTCTTCTTGAAGTCTTTCGTACACTTCTAAGGTAATTTCTTACCTAGAATGGAAGATATAAAGAGGGGGGGAAAGGAGTAAGTGTTGAAATTCACCAATACCTGCGCGCCTAAGTATATAACCCTTAAGGGAAATGGTCACACCTGTGCGCCACCTTATCCCTTCAACAGAACCTGCACGCCACCCTTTTGCAAGACTTTAGGGATAATACTAAGGGCATGAGCCAAGTCTCACCCAAGTATTACCCTATGAGTTGACCGGCGCGTAGGTACACATCTGTTGTGAAAGTACACTTGCACGACCAGGACCTGCATGCCCAAACAAAACTTGTGCGCCTACCTCTTTTTGGGTGCCCCTCCTACCTATTTCAGCTCTTTCTTCAAATCCACCTCTCCTATTCAAGACTTAGCCTTCAATACCCTCTTTGAAGCCATTTTTGGCATGGTTCCTTTTTTGTCTTACTTATCTGAAAGGAATTCTATTGAACATCTCTCAAAACCTAGTAATTTACATATCTTCATGTCACTAAGGTGAGAGATTTCATTCATTCAACCTCATCCTTTAAGGTGAGAAGATCTTTAATTTGGGAATCCTCCTTAGGAGTAAGCCCCAATTCCCCTATTCATGGGCCTCCTTCTCAGGAATAATCCCCCATCATAAGCTTCTTTAATTTGGGCCTCCTTTTCAGGAGTAAACCCCAGTCATAAATTCCCCTTAACCTGGGCCTCCTCTTTAGGAGTAAGCCCTAGTCTTAATTTACTTTTGATTTGGGATTCCTTCTAAATAAAACCCAATCATAATTCCCATATAACTTGGGCATACTTATTAGTATTAAGACCTAATTTAAGTATCCAAATCTCTATAAAGCACATATACCTTTATGGACCTTGTTCCTAGGTTTCTTCCCTGAAGTAAATCCTAATCTTCATCTATCTGGGCAGTCATACATACATAAGCCCCACATCATTTCTTATGATTGCATATTTCATGGCACAATCGTCAGGTTTTACTAATACCACTTATTTCTCACACCGAGCATGACTCACGTGAGCTAAGAGCATAAAAGTAATTATGACATCTTTCTTTGGGCCATAAATCATGCATAAACCTCATACTTCTTTACTCGAACTACATGGGTACTGATTCCTTTTCTAAACAAGGATACATAGGTATCCCACCTGCGAGTATGATCCCAACTCTGAAATAATCCATGTCCTTCTGAATGACAATAAACTTCAAATGCCCCAGTGAGTGGCTTTAAAACCAATATGGTTATCATAATGACCAAGAGATCTCTATATAATGTATTAAAGGATACCATTGACTAAGAATCTCTAAAAAATACAGTTGATTATCTATCGATGAAGAACCTCAATTACATATAGAAGATTCTCTAAATCTCATACATATCAATCATTGATTCTCAGATCTAAAGGAAAGCACATTTTCATACTTGGTAATTTAATAAGGATTCACGAACATAACTTAAATCTATAAAGAGAGTCTCGGAGTAGACAATAATTCCCCTCAAAAAGTTGTGATAAGTCTGACCTCCCATCCTCTCGACCAATTCAAATTCTTAAGCCCCATCAGTCCATAACTAATGAGCACCTACCTTTGGAAAGTAGGTCCAAATGGATATAGAATCATTGGATGTTTCCGGTTCTAAGAATAAACTCGTTAGAAACCGATTGGAATGTTTGAACCTTAAACCAACGAGGTCATCCCCATTTATAGAGGGAAACAAATGGTCATATTCATTTCTCATTGGCCGATTATGTCTTGTGGTGACATCAGACAAATACATTGAACAAAAATCCATACATTCTTGAGCTAGATAACCCCTCACAATCGAACCTTCAAGATAATTCTTGTTTCAAACATATGATTTCATTCTGCACATATTTCTTTAATTAGGATACATCCACTGAAAACCAACTAGTTCCCCAATAAGTGTATCATTTGGAAGATGAACCGTTAAATGAAACATGCAAGTGAAAAAGGATGGAGGAAAAATCTTTTCCATATCACATAAAATTAATGGTGCCTCCTACTGCATTTTTATCAAGAATGACTTGGATAACCTTTTAGAACAAAGGTCTCTAAAAAATGGCATAAGAGAATCACTGTCACCCTTACATTATTGGATATAAAATGCCGAATTTCTATTGGAATCAATTCATGAAGAAGGATGTGATAATCATCAGTTTTCAGAGATTTTAGTTTCACATCTCTTTTGTCGACTCATTTAGATATGTTGTTGTAATAGCCATTTGGAACCTTGATATTATCCAATACTGCCAAAAATTAATCTTTCGCTGACTGTATCATCACATAAGAAGCACAAGGAATCTTCCATTTTTTTTCACCGATACACACAGGATGTAGTTCTGGTCAAATACCCAAATCCAACAAGTCTCAATGAGATCAGAATTCGTCTTTGGTCTTTCCCTTGATATTCAGAATAATTGCAAGAAAAATTTCACATATATTTTTCTCAATATCCATTACATCTAAACAATGATGTAACAAATTGGTAGACCAATATGTAAATTCAAAAAAATAGTTCTCTTTTTCCAATTGTAAGAGGTTTCAGTGTCAACATTCTTCCTCTTTTTAGATTTCAACTGACCTTTACCTAATGAAAAACTAAAATCTTTTAATTCATTAATCACATCGATTCCTGACATACATTGAGGTGGTTGTTCAGTATCAACGATATTATCAAACCTCCAACGATTTGTCCTGTATTGACGATCCATTGGCAAGAATCGTCGATCCCCCATGGAACTGAAACTACGGCGATATTTAAGCCTTATCGATTGTGTATTCTTCATACAAATAGGATATGATAGTTTTCCCTTCGTGCTCCACCCAAACATCATTTCATAAGCAGGGAAATCATTTATGGTCCATTGAAGGGCAGCACGCATCTGAAACGTATTCTTTAAAGAAGAATCAAATGTCCGCACACTGAAATAATAAAGTTGTTTCAACTCTCTTATTAAAGGCTGAAAGTAGAAATCTATATCAGTACCAGGATCAGAAGGTCCAGATATCAGTATACTCAAGAAAGTGAATGGTTTTTTCATACACATCCATGGAGGAAGATTATAAACATGAATAAAAACTGGCCACGTGCTGTGAGAAGTAAGAATCAGACCAAACAGATTAAAACAATCATAGGATAGACCCAACCTGACATTACGCACCTCAGCTGAAAATCAGGATATTGTGCATCAAATGTCCTCCATGCTAATCCATCTACAGGATAAACCAACTCATCATTAGCTTTAATTCTCTCTGCATCATGCCATCGCATATTGGCTGAGATTTATGCAGACATGAATATATTTTGAAGTCTTGGAATCAATGGAAAGTTCCACATGACTTTCTGTGCCACAAGAGATGGTGTTCTATCTACATTTGTCTTCCATAAAGATTTACCACATTCTTTATAGTCATTATGGTCGGTTATTTCCTCCCAAAATAAACTACAATCTTTCGGACAAGCATGAACTTTATTAGTATCAAATCCAAGCTGCTTAATTAACTTCCATGACTTGTAATGATTTGAGGGAATATCTGCACCATCAAGAAGAAAGTCCTTCAAAAATGTAAGAATTTAATCAATAAAGGTATTAGAAATTCCATACATGGTTTTCCCATGATATAACCGCATTAAAAATTCCAACTTGTTCATTTTAGTACATTCTTAATATATTGGAGTTCTGGCATCATCCAATAATTTTTTCACTCTCTCATCATCATCTTGAGTATTTTCCTCATGTGTATTGATATCATTGTCTTCTTGCACTAGCATACTATCTCTCTTGGAATGATGGAAAAATGGAAATTGATCGAATATCAAATTCTCCATGCCACTTCTTTCATTTTGTTTGTGACCAGTAGAAAATTGACTCATCTCTCCATGGTGATACCAAACATAATAGTTTGTTTTAAATCCAAATTTTGTTATATAGTAGATAAATTCTTCCTAGATTAGCCATGGTATTCCAACACATTTATAGCATAGACACTATATACAACCTCCATCTGAAGCATTGTCAAATTCAAAATCTAAAAAATTCTCCAAATTATTTTGAAACGCGATTGAAATCCTATCTGTACGATACATCCAGCTTCTATCCATTCTATAACAATAAAAATAAAATTTATCTTCCAATCAAAAATGTAAACCATAATTAAAAAAGGGATATGTACTATAGAAAATAAAACTATTAAAACATAAAAACTTAATAGTTAATTCACATTTGTATTGCAAGAACCTTTATTTTTATAACCAATTTCAACCCTTTTAGTATCAGAGATAAAATTATTACCTCTATCCTATAAAGAGATGATCAACAAGGTAAACCATAATGGGCCAAGAAAGGTTTCATGTCTATGATATAATGGTATGTGTCATTATAGTTGAACTAAGGGAGAGATAAAAAAGTTTGTCCTCCCTTAGGTGTAACATAAAAAAATCAACTTTAAACATTAAAACACACCATTAAACATGGGTTATTTCATTTAAAAAGCAAGGGAGAGATAAAAATATTAAGCCATCATCATAAATTTTTTAAATGAGCCCCATATCCATGTAGTTTAATATTTTCCATGGGTAAAATTATAATTCAAAGAGGGAAATGTTTTTAAAGAAAACCACTTCATCTCCAAGAATTAATGAAAATAATTTAGATAATTTATATAAAATAATTGTGGGAATAAAATATTGGTATAAATATACTAGAATATGAATTTAATAAAATAAAACACTTCATGAATTTTTTTTAATAAATTAATTACCTAGAAACACCTACTTCATAAAAATTGGAACAAGTCGCAATAAGACTCTTAAAAAGGAAAAGGTCATTTTGGTAAAATAAATAAATTTAAAATCAATTGAAAAATAAAATACGCATTATTAGATTAATATCGAACACAGAATTTTACACACACCATGATTAGCGTTCTCATAAGAAATGATATATTAATATATACATATACGAGACATAAAATAAAAAAGGGATATAATTAAGAGATCTGACATTTCCTGTATACTGCATAACCTATATAGCCAAATGGAGAATATGTTTGATTAATACATGAAGACTTCATCATTTTTTTTCACTAAATAAGAAATAGAAGATAGTAATATATCTCAAACTTTCATACTAATCATATCCAATATGATGAATTGAGAGAGTTGTCCCAATGAGTTTAACTACTGTAAAATTATTTTTTACTAGTACAAATCAAATTCCAAGTCTTTAATGTGATTGTTGCATCCTAAAATCATCTATAGTATATTCTCTATGAATTTTGGGGAATCCCATTTGATTACTGAAACTATGAATGAAGATCAACCATATTTTATAGATGGGACATTAGAATTTCATTATCGATATAGTTCACAAGTAGAATGAAAAAATCCAATATTTTATTGGGATTACTTATCAGAAATACATTTCCTAATTTGTACTAGGTCAATCCTAGGACAATGAGTTTAAGGAGATACCATCTCTCAAGATTATTTTTATAATAACAAGGAATCCTTTCATATGGAAAAATAACAACAATTCACATGGGAGACAATCTCCTTGAAATAGAGGTGAACATTACCAAAAAAATCCCAATGTTCTCTTGTATTGATTTCATATTCCATATTTATATACTAACCAAAGGAGAGATAGAGAGAGAGTATGTGATCTTCTCACTGAGTAAGTAAATATGTGAAAAGGTATAAAATTCATATTTGAGTAATAATATACCAAAAATGATTCACCCCCTCTATTGTTGAACACATCCAAATGTGATCCTAAAAATTATTATTATAGAAAGAGTACATCTCTAATTCTATAATAAATAATCACATGTTGAATATTTGAATTTATTTTTGAAAATCCTAAAATTATTTAAGAGTGGAATAAGCCTATATGCCCCCCTTTGAAAGAAACAATGAAATATATTTATTCTAAGGTGACTAAGAATAAGACAAAAAGAGATGCAAAGATGTTGAGAAAACCTTATTAATAAAAGGGGACTTGCCGCTATTTGAAGGTAATTATAGTGGAAGTATTTATATTGAATTTTTTATTTAGTATCCTCTTGATGATGTTTAAATGATATCCCACTTAATAAAATAGGAAAAAAATAGTTCTCCTATAGAATAATCTGGATGAACAATGATTGGGCATGAAAAAAAAGATCTGGTAGTGGAATTGACTCCAATAGAAATTGACAACAAGTCTACTTCATGTAGTACACAATCTCTATGTGAAGGGGATGTAATAGTAGGTCTCTCAATTTTTTTATATAAAATATCAAAGTTTAAGTAGACAATATCATATCTTTAAATAATTATGTGATGAGTTATATGATGAATCAAATGTTTATTAGGAAAAGACCCAAAAAACCTATAGATATATTAATTTTCATTTGCTGCTCTATGAATATCATGCAAGTAAAGATCACCCAAATTGAAGATAAATCAGAAATTATGGAGAAATATTTTTAAAAAATGGTGTTTATGTTCAAAAATATCTCCAAATAGGTTGGATATATAAATAACTTGAATGAGGATCTTGTATAAATATAATAAAATTCTGAGAATGAATGAATCACTATAATCCATGAGAGAGAATAAGATAGTATGGGGCATTAAGAAAAGAACCATTCACTAGAAGAAGTAGCTATTATCAAGAATTATCTACAAGTACTTAAGGAAAATATGATTAAAGAGATTGAACAACTTCTATAATAAATAAAAAAAATGGGTGAAGATCAAACTAATGTGATGCTAATTGAATGTGATGATACAATGAAGAGAATAAAAAATGAGAAACAAAGTATCAATATGTAATTCTTATAACATTAAGTTGAATTTAAAAATATATAAACATGATAATTCATGTCTTTAAGATAAGTTTAAAAAATATTCAACCATAAAAACTACTATGGAGGATTATGATGCTAAAAGGAAAGGTACTATCTAACTCAAAGGTCAACGTTTGGGCTAAATCTATTTTTAAAAAGTGTGAAATTTTTAATTTTAAAAAAATTGAAAATATTGAGGTAAAAAGTGATTATAAATATACCCTCTTATCAATTGTTTATAGATCATTTTATATTAGAGATGGTTCCCCAAATAAAACCTAACCAATTGATGTAAATGCTAAAAAATCATGTTGTCGGTTTTTAAAAAATTATACAAAATGTATATTAAATAACGAAACAAAGGATTGATGGTTATTTTTTTACTATAAAATATTTGGGAATAAGTTTTTAGACTAATATAATAATGTGTTATCATATATAAGAAATATAGAGTCTACATAAATGGGGATGAATCCTAAAAAGAAGTAACAACCATAGGTGAAATATAATAATATGTATACTTAAAACAAATTTAAAAACCTAGATATCTATGTAATATTTTAGGTATATGTGGTCACAAGAATGATACATGAACATTTAATAGAACCAATCATGTTTCAAAAATTAATAGAGGAATGGGAACACAAAATTTGATATAAGAAGCAAATTAATTATTGGGTAGTAGGAAAAAGAAGTCCCCTAAAATCAATACCATGATGTCAAAGATGTGTGGAAAATTAAGGGTAGTAAGTTGCTTCTTTTATAGAAATATAGAACATTCCATGGAAAAATGAAAATAAGATATGTTTCATAATTTTAAAGGAACCAAGAATAATAAAATGAAAAATCAATCCAAACTAAAATTAAATGGACTATCCTAGTGAATAACTCTCCTGAGAATCCATGTGGAGGAATCAAATACACGGAGCATATTTCTAAAGAATTCTTGGAAACCATTCCATTGATTTATAGATAGAAAGATAAATACATGAATAATAAATGAAAATATCCCAAGGTAAATACAATACTTCCCATGAAGAATAATACTAATTTCAAGCAAGGTTGAAAAAAAATATGACTAAATGGATTCTGAAGTGCTATGTGGGAGGTGTAAGAAGGTTGGAAAAAATTCAAATCATTATCCTACAAGTATACCAATCTAAAAAGAAATCATAAAAATATGAAATATATAAAATGTTATGCATGTTACTTAATGAATCACGTTGAAAATAAGACCCCCCATAAGTAGATAAGAAAATAACCCATGACTCTAAAAGAAAATTCATATTCAAAAAATAGTTGCGTAAGAATAAAGAGTCTAAATGGACTTGGGTATAAATTGGAAATGATGAAATTATTAAGAATAAATTCTTAATATGATTACATAAATTTATAAGATAGGAGTGATAACTTATTCTCAATAATATGTATTTCATTTGTGTTCTAACCATATGGGTAATTAATGGTGATGTTGGTTCTCAATAAAAGAAAAAAATAAAGGGAAATAAATTGTAAATATTATTCTAGTTCTGAATTATTCATCATCCTTTAACTTAAATTGACCCTTACTAGTGCACTCTCAACAACATACATCTTGAAATCTATTTATAAATTAGATCCACCTTGATGATTACCTTGTGAAGTGTCTTCATGAGGTGGAGAAAAGTGAAGAAATATTTATAATATTCTAGAATGATTAATTGCATATTAATTTAGAATATGCTTGAAGATTTATTTAGAAATGTATATTAATATATTATATCATCCCTTTTTATGAATGAATTAGGTCTATTATTATGGTGGATAATTTAAGTTAAAAAATAACAAGAAGATTGAAGAAGATTATGGAGTTTTAGATTGTTAATAGTTTTTGACTCGTGTGTTGAGAAATGTGGAAAAAATAGGTTATTATTCTAGATATATATAAATTTATTAATTTTTGTCCCTTGGTTTAATATTGAGAATTTTTTAGCATCTCATTAATGAGTTAAGGTAATTTTTATGAGTCGGTATCATATTCTGTTGAACAATGTAAAATATTAATGTCTAAATCAAGACCTCTAATTTTCTACACTGAGTGTGACTCAAGTAGACTGATAATGAGGGAAATTGAAGTGAAATAACTAGGGTAATCTCCCTTGGGATTTAGGTGATGTCTTATGTATCAAATTTCATCGATTACTATTTTGGATTCTTATGGCGTACCCTCATTTAATTTGGAATGATGAGTTAACTGGATTAGACTAGATCTATTTGTTTGTAATACCACCATCATAACCTATGGGTTATAATACTACCATTCTTCTAAATGTCAAGGATGGTTCTTTGAGTTTAGACTAGAAGAATGGATTTGGAAGAATGGAAAGGCTCACCTATGAGTTTTATTTAGATAGAATGCTATATTTAGCCTTCACATAACTTTTTTCAAGTAAATTTATTTTCTAAACTTCACTCATGAAAATGTTTTCCCTTTAAAAATTTTATTTTTTGGGAGCCAAGTAATTTGGTTATAGGATGCTCGTGTATGTTTGAGCTTCACAAAAGAGGGTAAGAAACCAATCTTAAATGAATGAATCATTTTCCCCATGGTAAAACCTCAACCTATTTATTAGTAATGTATGGACTATATTTTCATGGGTCCAAGGAACCAAAGTATTCATTTTTATTATTTTATCCTTAGAATTCCATCATTTTTTTCCACATAGGATCCAATTCTGAGGGTTATTATATAACCAAAAATTCTAATCAGGGAAAGGAAACACATTTATTCCAAAGTGGTTGCTGGATATCTAAGATAAATTTAATATATAAATATGTTCTGAACACTAAAAGTCCTTCAAATAATTCAATTATCACAATACATTTCCAAACTAGGAATGTATTTGAAATGTAAATTGACAATATTTGCATCAATTATTGATTACATATACAATATCACTTATTGATAACAATTCCAAGAAGACTATTATTCATTAAACTATATAGTTTGAAAGAAACATATGCATAGTCTCAAATTATGGTCAATCTCAATGATCAAATGTGTATGATTCATAATCAGAATCTTAGTAATCATGCAAATTATAAATTTAATGTTTACAAAAGGAAACAATAATAGGTTTCAATGATAGCTCTCAAAATTATAACTCATAGAAAAAATAAACTGAAAGAAAAAATATATTTAGATTCACTCTAGGGAACATGATGATGAAAATGGTAACAATATTCCAAAAAATGGTTTAGTACTTTCAGTTTTTTTCTTTGTTTTCAGTTCATTACAGCCTCAAATGAATTTATATATAATAGAATGAAAAACAAGGAGAATAAATTTCATACCTAGATGCCAGAGCTAGGGGCAAGGAGGCAGAGGCCAGGACGGGACGTTGCCGAAGCTGGAGGAAGTTGAGGTGGAGGCCAAGGCTGGGAGGAGAGGGAGATGAGAGGGTGGATGTCACTGGAGTTGGGGGCAGGGAGGTAGAGGACAGGACGATGAGGCTAAGGTGAAGGCTGAGAGGGAGGTAGGGAGTGGAGGTGGAGACCGAGGAGGGGAAGAGATGGGCGGGATGTGGTGGTCAGATGGTCAGGGGGTGAAGGTCTGCGAGGGGGGGAGAGGGCCAAGGGGCGGAGGTCGGATGGTCGGGAGGCAGTGGTCGGGGGGGGAGGAGAGGGACAGGAGTCAGGGAGCATGAGCGTGATGGAAGAGGGCGATGGAAGTGAGGGTATAAAGGAGCCCGATGGAAGTGTATAGGAGCACGATGGAAGAGGGAGGAGGAGCGTAATGGTATGGGGGAATTGGGTATTGGTTTTCCGCAGTTTTATTAAAACCGTGGAAATAGATAGTAAAAAAGAGATATCCCCATGGTTTTTCTAAACCGTGGGGATAGATGCATAGGGAAAGATCCCTTTTCTAGTAGTGAAACCACACAGTTCAAGCACACAACAAGATACAAGCACAAGGAAACTATATAGTAAAAGGGTGTGTACAGTAAGTAAAGGGGGCTGGAATACAAGCCCAACTGTAAAGTACAAGTAAAACTGAAAACAGATCCTGTGAACACCCACCCAGGATCCTACCTGAAGGGTAGGTACAGCACTAGAACGGTCATCTCTACGGTACGCCTCGTCTAATGGTCCACCTCCGAGCAGCCTCTAGTCTTGGCACCCTTATCCTTAGTCAGTGATGTTCTTCGTCTTCACAAGACACAAAAAGGTGCGGGCATAGCCCGTATAGGGGTGAGTATAACAATACTCATTAGGGACCCCGAGACCCCTTAATGTCTCTCAGAATCCACAAAGGGTAAACCACAGATAAAAATTGTAATCAAAAAGCACAAAACAACAGTCAATCCTACTTAAGTATATGCCCATACATACACCTAAGTTATAAATTATACCCATCTCATTCATGAAGAAACACAAGTACTAAATAATTTTTCCCAATAACAATTGTTCCACAAAGTATGGAATACCACGAAGGTAAGAACCACAAAGGTAACACCACCCAGAAGAATACCACACCGATATCACCACGAAGGTAAGTACCACAAAGGTAATACCACACAAAACATTACCACAAAGGTATCACCACAAAAAAGTGTACCACAAAGGTAAGGACTCAGCTCACATCAGGTATAACTTAAGTATGGAAGTATAGATGATTATCTGTGTTGCTAGATCATCTTACTTCGTCGAGAAGCTCTATTGTTGACCCACACAAGATTAAAGATGACCCACACAAGATTTGAAGATGACCGACACAGGATCTGAAGATGACCCACACAAGATCGGTATGCACTGACCCACACAGGATCGTTGAGCACTGACCCACACTGGATCCAAAGATGACCCACACAAAATCTGAATACTCCTAAAGTACAGCCAGCCACAGGGTTCCCACACTAAGAATGCTTGATTCCGGGTGGTTCCTCTCCTCAATCCATTGGTCGATACTTAAACTTCTACAAATTCCCACAAATAAGTATCTCAAAGCTCTGATACATAATAAAGAACACAATGAAATAGACAGTGTGTCAATCAGATGCCCAGTCTGTAAGTTATTAACATTTTAGTTCCGAGGGCCTGGTTGGATTCGGGTTCAATCTAACCTGGCCATACACTAACTTTATCCAAAACTCAAGTGGAGTATACCAAAAGGATCGTATCGATCCAAGGATTCCAACACCATAGACGGTTCATCAATCGGATGCCCAGATCACAAGTTATGACGAAAATGGTGTAACTAGGTCCGGATGGGTCCGGGTCCAGTCCCACCTGGTCGAACCGACCCGGACCGACCCGTTCTGGTCCGACCCGACCCGGTTTGGGTCCACTCGACCTAGTTCGGGTCCGACCTGAACTAGATAGGCTACGGTGGGCCTGGACCAGCCCGCAAAGGGGGAGGCTCAGCCCGCTGGGTGCAGCCGAACGGCACGGCCAGCTGGTGCTGCCTGCAGGGCACTATCGGCTGGTGCAACCCACTGGGCACGGCCCGCTGGGGGCAGCCCGTTGGCACGACTCATTGGGCGTGGCCCGCAGGCGCGGTCTGCTGGCAGTCCACAGTTCAACCCGCGACTGAGGTGGCCCCTTGTGGTGGGGTCCACCCTATCTGCCACCTGGGAGGGGAGGCACTCCCCCCAGGTCACGTGAATAGCCCTTTGGTCATTTTGTTTTGGCCAACCTGGCGGCGCCATGTGGCACCGCCTGCTGGCACGTAAAACCCGCCAGAGGGGTCCCGCTCGGCGAGACACAGCCGACCGGATTACTGGCCGATTCTCCTCCTAGTGGCGTGATGGTGTCATTGTCCTCCCCGTAGCCAGTTGAGTGATGGCCACCCTTCGGTCTCTGCCGCAGCCAAGCAGTCGCGGTCTCTAGCTCCGGTGGTGCAGACGCGCGCCGCCGCTTCACCACATGGCCGACCGGCGTGGCGGCCTCCACTCTACTACGTCGCGACCGACGGGCCACGACTTCCTCTTATGGTGGTGTGGAAGTTCCATCACCCTCCTCACGGCCGACTGGTGTTCCAGCCACCTCTTGTTCCCTACCGACACCATTCATCGGCACTGGTCGCTGGTGAACTTCCTCGGGTGACCGAGAGAGCTCCGATGGCCCGTTTTTCAAACCGAAAGAACCGTTGTGGGTCTCAGGACGTTTCTGTTGTTCCAAGACAAATAGGGTTGGATTCCGTTCAACTTGAAGTCTCACCCGCGAAGATAACATCATTCAACAAATTAGCAGAGGGATCAGGCCTTGTTGGCTTGGCCCGCACCCTCTGCGTTAGGTCGGTAACAGGCGGCTTATGAAGATTGAATCACAACATGGAATCACGATGAACAAACAAGAAAAACCAAATTCAAAACCCCTAACTTGACGTTTGTTGGAGGTGTCGTGAAGAAGGAGATGGATATGGTGACGTCGATGTTTCCTTGAACGTCAGTTCGTTCGTCGTTGGAGATGTTCTTCGTTGGAGGATCTTCTTTGTTGGAGGATCTTCCTTCAAGAGTTCTCCACCACAACTAGTTACCAACCCCAATTCTACCTACAGGAGGTGAGGATCCAATCATGTTAAGATTAATTTTGTTAATTAATCAAATAAATATTTCACATCAATTAGGGGAATTCCAAGAGTTACCCCCCCCCCATTAAAGGAGGAGTTCTGGTGGTCCCTGCCACCAAGAATTCAATTGGGAGGTTTCAAATAAATAAATAAAATAAAATTTGGTTGTTTTATTTTATTATTTTTTTACTCTCCCACAAAATTATGAAAAACTAACTTCCACTCTCGACCTATTGTGGTTGAGGTGAAAGTCTCCTTAAGCGAATATCGGCACTGCGAGTTCAACAGTGCCTTCAGATTTCAATTCTGAGCACCGGTTCAAAAGTTACAAAATGCTTCTCATGCGTTCACTGAACGTACCTAAAAAAATTTCAAAAATTCATTTTGGGCACACTGGTCCTTGGAATCACGCACTGTCAATTTTTGCAAACTCGTAATTTTTCCATATAATTAAAAAAAATTACATGGGAAAATCCAGGTCTTTACATTCTCCCCACCTCGGGGATTTGCGTCCCTGAAATCCACAACACAAACTAGGGAAACAAGTGGGGGTACTTAGCATGAATCTAAGCCTCCCGCTCCTGGTGCTATCCTAGAGGTTCATGTGCTACCAACGTACACACACCAGAGGTATCAATCACCCACAAAGGACTCTCTCCAGTCAATCCTCAATCTCCACTGGAACCTCTAAAAATGTTGCCCCATCATCAATGTCCAGTTCTCCTCTGTCAATGATGTGTGAAGGATCATGCACGTACCTTCTCTGCTGAGATACGTGGAAAATGTCGTGTACCCAGTTCAACTGAGGGGGAAGAGCTAAGTGGTATGCTACCTCGCCAACTCTGCTGAGGACCTAAAAGGGTCTGATAAACCTCAAAGATAACCTTCCGCCCCAGCCAAATCTCTCTAAACCTCATCGATGTGAGACTCTTAGAAAGACATAGTCACCATCCTCAAACTCTAGAGGCCTCCATCTCCTGTCAGCATAAGACATCTACTTGATATGTGCAGTTTTTATCCACTCTTGGATGATCTGCACCTTCTCCATGGTAGCCCATACCATCTTTGGTCCCAAGAGTGTTGACTCCCCTGGGCCAGTCCAACATAGAGGTGATCTGCAAGGTAGACCATACAATGCCTCGAATGGTGCCATACCGATAGTGGAGTGATAAATATTATTGTAGGTGAACTCCACCAAGGGCAAGTGATCCCCCCAGCTGCAGTCAAAATCAAGGACACAAGAATGAAACATGTCCTCAAGGGTCTGAATGTTCTGCTCTGTCTGACCATCCATCTGAGGATGGAAGGCGGTACTCAACCGAAATTGTGCCCCTAACGCCTCCTAAAACTCCTTCCATAGTCGTAAAGTAAAACTTGAATCATGATTGGAGACAATCATAGATGTCACCCCCATGAATCTGCACAATCTCCTGTATGTAGAGGCATCCCAAGCCCTCTACTGAACCCTGTTCTCTGATAGGTAGGAAGTGAGTCGACTTGGTGAGTCAGTCAATGATCACCCAGATAGAATCATGTCCCCTAGATGTACGTGGAATCCCTGTCACAATGTCCATGGAAATTCCATCCCACTTCCACTCTGGAACCTCTAGTCACTGAACTAATCCCACTGGAACCTGATGCTCTATCTTCACTTACTGACATGTGAGGCACTATGAGACAAACTTTGCTACAGCTTCCTTCATTCTCGGTAACCAGTGCTGACACCGAAGGTCTTGTTACATCTTCTCCACTCCTGGATGTACTGCTAGAGGGTACGTATGAAACTCCCTCAACACTTCCTCCCATAGAGCCACAGGTACCATAGTACTTTCTCTAAAGAGAATGACGTGCTCCCCACCTTCAGAAAATCCATCAGGTGCCTATCCTGTGGATATCTGAGTACATTGAGCCTCGTAGTCAGTGTCCCCAAGTTGCACCTCCCTGAATCACTAAAGGAGTGGGGGAGTGACTGTCAGATACTGAAGATAAGCTGCTCCATCTCGATCCACGTAGGATATCTACAAAGCAGCTAACTACTTCGTCAACTCACTCAGCAACTGTATACTAGATATTCTGCTGAGTGAATATGCTACTAAATTCCCCTTCCTAGGAGTATAGATTATCTTGAAGTCATAGTCCTAGAGGAACTCAAGCCAACATCACTATCTCAAGTTCATGTCCTTCTGAGAGAAGATATACCTGAGACTCTTGTGATCAGAGTAGATTGTACAATATTCACCCATCATGTAATGTCGCAACATCTTCAAGGCGAAGACCAATGCTGTTAACTTTAGGTCATGGGTAGCGTAGTTATGCTCATGTAATCTTAGCTGTCGAGAACCATACGTGATCACTGCTCTCTCCTACATCAGGACTCATCCAAGCTCGGTTCCTGATGCGTCGCAGTAGACTACGTACCCAACTCCCTCCTCCAGTAGCCAGAAGATGGGGGCACTCGTCAGTCTCTGCCTCAGCTCCTAAAAACTCCGTTGGCATCTCTCCGACCACATGAAGGGTTTCCCCTTCTTCATCAATGCTGATAAGGGTTCTGCAACTCTGGAAAAGTCAAGCACAAACCTCCAGTAGTAATCGGCCAAACCCAGGGAACTCCACACCTCCTTCACACTCCTCGGTGGCTCCCAAGCAAGCACAACATCAATATTCGCTGGATCCACCGCAACTCTGGACTTCGAGATGACGTGTCCTAGAAAGTGGAACTCTCAGATCCAGAACTAGAACTTCGAGAGCTTACCATAAATCTAGTGATCTCAAAGTGTGTTTAGAACTATCTGTAGATGATAGGCATGCTCCTCCTCTATAGCTGAGTATATCAAGATGTCATCGATGAATACTACCACAAAGTGATCGAGGTATGGCTGGAAGATCCTATTCATGAATCCCATGAACACTACTGGGTCGTTGGTGATGCTAAATGGCATAACCAAGAACTCATAATGGCTATACCGACATCTAAAGTCTGTCTTCTGCACATCCTCATCTCATACCCTGAGCCGGTGATAGCCTGACCTGAGGTCTATCTTCCAAAACCATCGTTCTCCCTTCATCTGATCAACAAGATCGTCAATCCTCGGTAGTGGGTACTTTTTTTCACAATCACCTGGTTTAGGCGTTGATAGTTCACACAGAGGCTCATACTCTCATCCGAATTCTTGGCGAACAAAATCAGGGCTGCCCAAGGAGAAACACTGTGCCTAATGAACCCCTTTCTCTATAAGTCCTCCAGTTTTACTTGTAACTCTTGAAGCTCTGTGGGAGCCATACGATATTCTGGTGTAGATATCGGTGACGTCCCGGGGTACAAGTTAGTGTAAAAGTCCACCTCTCTGTGAGGGGGGAGACCCAAAACATCCTCAGGAAAAACATCAGTATACTGGTCCACCACTACAGGATAGCTCAGACTCTCAACATCAACTACTCCGAGGGTAAGGCAATCCAATTGATGTGTGATCAGCTGCACCCTCCTCTGGGTAAGTCCATCCACTGCTGCAACGGTTCCATTCTCATCGGTGAAGGAAAACTTGGTCCTGTCCCTATGGAAACATCGCACATTGCACCTAATACAGTCAATCTAAGCATGGATTTTGGATAACCAATCCATACCCAAGATGACATCGTAAGTCCTTGATGATGATACTAGAAGATCCCAGTCGAAGCTCTCACCACCTAGAGTGTTCTCACACTGCTAGCACCAGTGTGTAATCGTCGAATCCGTTCAAGTAGGAATCTCTAGCTGTGAGGATCGAGCCAATGACTCCACCATAATCTTCGAGCTTTGAATGAGGGATATGAAAATAAAATAATGACTGGCACCTGTTTCTATAAGTACTACAGCTAAGGTGGGGTAGACACAAATTGTACATCATATCATCTCCGGAGTGTAATGGTTGTAGGACTCAGCTGCTTGGAACTGAGCTCATCCATGTCCACCTACTCCATGTGGTCGAGGTGGACCACCTGGAGGTGGTGGAGGTAGAACCTCGAATCGCCGCCCACCACCCGCTGCATGACCATCTCCTCTGCCATGTCTTCCTCCTGCCTTCGGACCCCCTCGATCGAATTTTTGCCTCTGCCCAGGCGGTCCTTCAACTGTCTGTTGGTTGTCCATATAGAGGGTCGAGCAGTTGCAAGCCATGTGACCATGTTCGCCGCATGAGTAATACTGCATGCTCCTCGCATGTCCTGCTCTGTCTCAAGAGCCCCACCCGACCGACCCTGTATCATGCGGTTGTCCACCCGTAGGTCTGGTCCTTTTGGACCTCTGCGTCATCTGTCTACTGCCAGCTGCAAATGACTCTGCTACCTGATGTCTAATGATGGGTCTCGTTGTCGGTGACTACTCATCAAGGAAACTCTCCACTAAGAGTGCTCTCTCTAACACCCCCACATGCGTTGGGATGCTGAGAGAAATCATCGAATCTCCCGTCTGAGCCCCTGCTCGAAGGTCTGAGCCCTGAAGAAAGGGTCATTCACCATGTCAGTGGAGTAGCGTGGGAGGTCGATGAACCTCGCTGAATACAGATCCACGGTCATGTTGCCCAGCTGAAAGTGGAGAAGCTCTTGTATATGCACAAAGCGTAAGGTTTCTAGAATAAACACTTCCCTGAAAATGCTCTCAAAGTCCGCCCAGATGAGAGTGACCTCATCGTGAACCGGGAGCATCATGCTCTGCCATCTTCCCACTGTTGCATGAAGAAGATTGGAGGCAAGGATCACCATGAGATCAATTGGTGTCCCGACCAGTTGGAAAACTCTAACCACAGCCTCCATCTAGTCTTAAGCCACTTGTGGATCCATCTCTCCCCAGAACCTCAGTGGCCTCTAGCACTGAAACTCATGCAACGCGCTCAAGCGGAGTGCACCCTCTGCTGCTGGGGCTGGTGGCATCATTTTCCCAACGGGTAGGGGTGCTGCTACACCACCCGATGGTACAACTGCCGTAAGGGGGCCTTGCACCGAAGCCTCATCACTCGGTGGGCTGTCATCGCGCAATCTACCTAGAACCCTGGATGGCTGTGTGGAGGCATCCTAAAAAGTAACAGGTGCGTCACGATTAATAAGTTATACCTAGTGAGCTGACTCAAAGAGATCACAAAGAAAACTCTTCAAAAACACACACGCAATCAGTTTTTTCTTGTACGGAGTCAGAAATCGGAATTCAGGGTCCTGATGTATGGATACGTCGGTTGCTGCACCAACACTGGATTCCCCAAACTAAAAACCACACTCATCACACTTAACACTATTGCCGAATCAAAAGACCAGAGTCCAAGTTCTCCGGTAGAACTGATCCTCTGATACCAATTTGTCACAACCCGTCACCTAGGGCTCGTTCCATGACTACCCCAAGCCCGCCTTCCATAGGCCAGGGGCTGGCAACTAGCACTGGAAAGGCATATCCCTGAAGCTGGGAAGGCATTTCCTTTTTAACCTACAAACCAAAAAGTCCAAACACACAACAAGATACAAGAACAAGGTAAACTATATAGTAAAAGGGTGTGTACAGTAAGTAAAGGGGGCCAGAATACAAGCCCAACTGGAAAGTACAAGTAAAACTGAAAACAGCTCCTGCGAACACCTGCCAAGGATCCTACCTTAAGGGTAGGTAAAACTCTTGAACGGTCGTCTCTGCGGTACGCCTCGTCTAATGATCCACCTTCGAGCAGCCTCCAGTCCTGGTATCCTCGTCCTCAGTCAGCACTCTCCGTCATCTGCACAAGACACAACAAGGTGCGGGCGTAGCCCATGCAGGGGTGAGTATAACAATACTCAGTAGGGATCCCGAGACCCCCTAAGGTCTCTCAGAATCCACAAAGGGTAAACCAAAGAGCCAAACCATAATCACAAAGCACAAAACAACAGTCAACCCTACTTAAGTATATGCCCATACATATACCTAAGTTATCAAGTATACTCATCTCATTCATGAGGAAACATAAGGCCCAATTCATTAGCTCAAAGCACAACTATTCCACAAAGGAAGGAATACCATGAAGGTAGCACCACGAAGGTAAGCACCACAAAGGTAACACCACACAGAAGAATACCACACGGGTATCACCATGAAGGTAAGTACCACAAAGGTAACGCCACATAGAAGATCACCACAAAGGTATCTCCACACAGAAGTGTACCACAAAGGTAAAGACTCAACTCACACTAGGTATAACTTAAGTACAGAAGTATAGATGATTATCTGTATTGCTATATCATCTTATTTCATCGAGAAGCTCTGCTGTTGACCCACATAGGATTGAAGATGACCCACATAGGATCTGAAGATGACCCACACAGGATCTGGAGATGACCCACACAGGATCAGTATGCGCTGACCCACACAGGATAGTTGAGCGCTGACCCACACAGGATCCAAAGATGACCCACACAAGATCTGAAGACTCCTCAAGTACAGCCAGCCACAGGGTTCCCGCACTAAGCGTGCTTGATTCCGTGAGGTTCCGCTGCTCAAGCCACCAGTTGATACTTCAACTGCCATGAAGTCCCACGAAGAAGTATCCCAAAGGTCCACCACGTCATAAGGAACCCAACACAACAGACGACGCGTCAATCAGACGCTCGGTCCGTAAGTTATTGACCTTGTAGTTCCGAGGGCCCGGTTGGATTCGGGTTCGATCCAACCCGAACATACTCCAACTTTATCCAAAACTCAAGTTGAGTATACAAAAAGGACCGTCTCGATCCATGGATTTTGGCGTCGTAGACGGTTCGTCAATCGGATGCCCAGATCACAAGTTATGGCAAAAAGGTGTAACAAGGTCCAAATGGGTCCGGGTCCGGTCCGACTTGGTCTGGGCCAACCCGACCCGGGAGGGGAGGCCCGCGGCTGGGGTGGCCCGCGGTGCAGCCCGCGGCGGGGGTGGCCCCTTGTGGTGGGGTCTGCCCTAGCCGCCACCCGGGAGGGGAGGTGCTCCCCCCTGGTCACCCAAACGACCCTTTGGCCGTTTTGGTTTTGGCCAACCCAGTAGTGCCACATGGCGTCGCTGGTTGGCACATGAGACCTGCCGGAGGGGTCCCGCTCGGCGAGACATGACCGACCAGATTCCCAGCCGGTTCTCCTCCCAATGACGCGACGACGCCACTGTCCTCCCCGCGGTCGGTCGAGTGTCGGCTGCCCTCTGGTCTCTGTCACGGCCAAGCGGCCGCGATCTCCAGCTCCGGCGGCGCGGACGCGTGGCGCCGCTTCGCCACGAGGTCGGTCGACGTGTCGGCCGCCACTCTGCTTTCGACGCAGTCGACGGGTCGCGACCTCCTCTTCCAGCAGTGTGGACATGCCACCGCCCTCCTTGCGGCCGGCTAGTGTGTCGGCCGCCACTTGTTCCCTACCGACACTGGTCGCCGGCACTGGTCATCAGTGAACTTCCTCGGGTCACCGGGAGAGCTCGGGTGGCCCGTTTTTCAAACCGAAAGAACTGTTGCGAGTCTCGGGACGTTTCCATCGTTCCAAGACCAACGCGGTCAGATTCAGTTCAGCTTGAAGTCTCACCCGTGAAGATCACATCATTCAACAAATTAGCGGAGAGATCGGGCTGTGTTAGCTTGGCCCGCACCCTCCGTGTTAGATCGGTAACAGGCGGCTTATGAAGATTGAATCACAACATGGAATCACGATGAACAAACAAGAACAACCAAATTCAAAACCCCTACCTTGACGTTCATTGGAGGTGTCATGAGGAAGGAGATGGAGATTGTGACGTCGGCGTTTCCTCGAACGTCGGTCCGTTCGTCGTTGGAGATGTTCTTCGTTGGAGGATCTTCTTCGTTGGAGGATCTTCCTTCAAGAGTTCTCCACCGCAACTAGTTGCCAACCCCAATTCTCTCCACAGGAGGTGAGGATCCAATCTTATTAAGATTAAGTTTATTAATTAATCAAATAAAGTTGGCACATCAATTGGGGGAATTCTAAGAGTTGCCCCCCATTAAAAGAGTATTTTGGGTGGTCCCCACCACCAAGAATTCAATTTGGAGGTTTCGAATAAATAAATAAAATAAAAGTTGATTGTTTTATTTAATTAGTATTTTTAACTCTTCCATGAAATTCCAAAAAACTAACTTCCACTCTCGACATACTACGGTCGAGGTGTAGGTCTCTTTAAGTGAATAACGGTACTGCGAGTTCAACGGTGCCCTCATATTTCAATTCCGAGCACCGGTTCAAAAGTTACAAAACGCTGCTCGCGCGTTCACTGAACGTACCTAAAAAAAAGTTCAGAAATTTATTCCGGACACACCGGACCTCGGAATCACGCGCCCTCAATTTTCGCAGACTCGTAATTTTTCCATATAATTAAAAAAACAAAATTTACATGGGAAAATCCAGGTCTTTACATGTTGCCCGTAACAAAATCAATTAAAGAAACTCATTTTTGTGTGCATCGTAAGATAAAATATTTGTTTCATTCCTTTTATGCTGTAAAATATAATTTTATTCTTTTAAAATATTATGGTGTTGCAATAATAACCCAGAAAAGGGAGCATTGATTTAGAATCGATCGACACCTCGTGTATAAAAAATAGGACTCTATGTATACCTAGTTTGACATCGTAAGGGATATTCTTTGGTAAATTTGTAAGGTGATTACGAACCATTATTATGTGGAGAAAAATTATAATAAGACATTATGGTAGATCATGGATTACATAGATTGAAACAAACAAATAAATAGGTTAAGGAATTAATTTCAAGAACGAGTTATCACTTTAATGTTCACGTATAACCATTTATGTGTTTAAAAGTATAAATTTTTCCCCAATATTCCCTTTATTTTAGTTAATGTCTAAAAATAAAAGGAATTGATTCGATAACCAATGTGATGAATGGCACAATGACTATCTAAAAGAGATTCACATCACTAAAGGCTAAAGTAAGATGTCTTGTGATTATTTCCAACTATTTATCACAATTTACTATTACCAAGTGGCATATAGTTGATTATCCAAACAAATCAAAGAAGTGGAAACTTATCATGAAAGTTCCTATGATAAATTTGATAAAGGAAAGATGATCAAATTTCACAAGTGTTAAAAATGTGGAAACGTGAACCAAGTGAATTGTCACAAGGGAACAAGAATATTTTTTGACTATGGTGGAACAGAGGGAAAAAGGATATTTTTCACGTGAAAATGATGAATTCAGATCCCGCTGCGTCTCGTTGTCGGAGTATGGCGAGCCGCTTCCATCTCCTCCTCATCCTCCTCCCACCCGTCATATCTTCCCTTCTAGTTGCTCTCCCGCGTTCCGCCGCCGGTGCGTTCACCGTCGGCGTCAACTACGGCACCGTCGCCCTCCCCCTTCAACAGTGGCGGCGTTTCTGCAGCAGAAGACCTCCATTGACCGCATCAAGCTCTTCGATGCCAACCCTGACATCCTCCGGGCCTTCGCCGGCACGAACATTTCTGTCACCGTCGGCGTCAACTACGGCACCGTCGCCCCCCCCCCCCCTTCAACAGTGGCGGCGTTTCTGCAGCAGAAGACCTCCATTGACCGCATCAAGCTCTTCGATGCCAACCCTGACATCCTCCGGGCCTTCGCCGGCACGAACATTTCTGTCACCGTCTCGACCAGCAACGGCGACGTTCCCGCTCTCGCCAAGCTCCCCGCCGCCCAGGCCTGGGTGGCCGCCAACTTCCGGTGGAGAAGGTCGGCGAGGCACTTAGGAGGGCGACATCACGCGGTGTCGGTGCTTTACTCACGCAGGCGAACTCCAGCGGGACGCGGTGCGGGATGAGGAGCGAGGCGCGGCCCCTACTCAGCCGGATCTAGGTGTCGAAGTCGGAGCCGGCTATGCTTGCAGGGAGAATTTCAGGCCGACAGGCTTTTGGTATTTGTTCGCTTTGATGTCGACAAGGTCACTGGGCTTCTCTCTGTTCTCAACGTGGGAGGCGAGGTAGCAAAGGATCGACGACTCAGCCTAATGACACCCTTGTTCCCACAGTCCCTCAGGTTGCTGATGGAATGATGTTGCGGAAACAATGCAGTTTACAGAGATAAACACAACCTAAACACAGCCGAGAATAAAACCTATTATCAACAAAATCGGAAAACAGAAAACGAAACTTGCAGGAAAGTAAAAGGAACAACTGGATTTACATGGTTCGGACCTTATGGTCTTACTCCACGGCAATAACACCACCACCGATTCATTAATATTATGCAAACGAAAAAACAAAGCAAATACAAAACAGAGAAGCAACAAATACAGACCACGCACGCGGACCACCGAAGCTATCCGAGAACGAAAATCTCTCCGCCCCAAGAGCCAGTGATGAACCCTGGCTCGGAGTTAGCGGAGTATTCTTCCGAACTGGACGGACTCACGCACGCGAAACCCCGACTATAAGCAGACCAGAAAAGGAAACCAAGAACATACAACGCAAAGAGAAGACAAGGAAAAAACGGGCTCACAAACAAAAGCACCGAGAAGAACGGATCCCTGCCATGGTTGCCTCCCTGGTTTCCGTAGAGGTCTCCACTGGAAATGCACCGGAACAGTCGTCGAGGTGACGGCGTACAAGCGGCGGGTCACCGAACCATTGAAGGCTCTGCTTCTCTCGGCGCTCTCGGGAGCGGAAAACTGAAGACGACGACGAACCGCCCGAAACCAAAAAACCCAGCGCCCTAATAATGGTGGCGAAAAAGAACGAAGCGACGCCACTGACAGGCGCAATAGACGAGAGCCACGCGGCGGGCAACGGACGGGCGGAAGGATCTCGAAGCAGGCAGCGGCTCAACGAATCCCGAACAAACAACACACGTGGACGGCTACCATCGAAAGGGCGACACGGATAAGGTCACCGAAGAAACACAAATGGCAGAACCAGAGCCGTTGGATCGACAAGCATCGACTATAAGGCCCCAGCCTTAAACCTTACTTAATCTTGAGTTATTACAAGATTACACATTGAGGATCTTTTCAGGTTTAGAGTTTTAGAGAATTAGATCATGAAACTTGCATTACATTCCACATTTAAACAAAGTGCTTACATAAAAGAAAGTATTCATTCTTCCCATCAACGGAAACATATTTAAAATAAAACATGGATTCTTTCTTGACACATCTTTGACACTATCATCACATCATGTACCTTTACTTTGACATGTGAAAAACATTTCAAAAACTTGGGATGAGCATAAAAAGCTCAGTAAGGGATATAAAAATATGGAAAGGAATCATGAGTACATGTATACATAAGAATGAAATCATACTTTACCCATAAAACATAAGCATTTTAACATACCTCATAAAATCATAGAAATCATATGACATAAAGGTAACTTGAGGCATTCATAACATTCTTACGTAGGGAGTAACCCTCTTGGTTACGTTTGTAATACCCATCACAGTATATTCCCTAAATCTCTTCGGAGAAACCTTAACGTTTCACTCCTTCGCGTTACCCATTGCATTGGAGAGCTATATCGGGCTCACTCGCCCTTAGTTTATCACGGAACCACCCGTTTTCATAACAATGCCCAAGAACCATAACATAAATGTATCACATAAAATATGCATAAAGGAAACATAACATTTCCACATTTCAATCACCATATAACATTTTAGTATATTGAAATAATGAATCCATTCAAAAAGAAACCATTTCCAAAACCATTTAAAACATTTAATAAAGAGATTTTTGAATCAAAGTGTCCCATACCACCTTGAAGCTTAAAATTTTAAACCATTAATATCCATATAAATGAATCCTTAAAACCATTTTGAAAACATGGATATTAATAAGAACAAATAATTAAAACATTTAAAACGATATTTTGGTTAAAGGGGTTTTACCAAAATTAGAGACACTTGAATACAATAATTGAGGAATAACATTTAGTCAGAAATTTATAATATCATGAGAATAAATGGATTCATGATATAATACTCCAAAGGACAGTATATACACCATATAAGAGTGAATTGGTGCATAACAACAATGAACCCTCAATAGAAATGTCAAATGTGATGAAATCCCTTATAAAGAAGGTATCCTTAAATTAAGGACAAATCAATCTCAAAAATATGTGTGACAAATATAAATACACCCAATATAAGTGGATATTAAGTGTAAAACAATAAAAGGTCATTCACACATATTCAATGGATGACATATTCAATGACTATATGTTGAACCCAAAGAAATCGAAATTGGGTTAAAAAGGTTCCCTTGACAGCCTAACGACATCACATCAAAATGAGTTGATGAGAGATGAAAAGTGTATCTCATCACTTGGACATAAAATTTACATAAATAAGGATATATGAGAACATATCCCAACGTAACAATATGTAAATTAAAAGACCCAACAAAAGAAGTCTTTTAAAAAAGAGGAGGGTGAAAGGTTCCCTTACTGACTTGGGTATCTTTCAAAACATACACCCCATGAAAGAAGGACAATAGATCATTGATGTAAATACTCATAAACGAAAGTATATTACACAAATAGTAGAATAATGGGAAGTACATACACCACTCAATGGAATTTGTGGCAAATGTAGCATAAATCTCACGGGAATAAAAGTGAGATGAAAAATCCCTTATGAAAACTCAGCAGCCTAATGACGCCACATAAAACTTCTGAAAATGGATTTATGAGATCAAATAGGGTATCTCACCACATTAAAATAAAATGTATAACAAGAGGAATATAAAATAACATCCCCCAACATTACAAAGAGGAGCTTAAAAGAAGTGACATAAAAGAGAGTACTTAAAAAGAAAGAGAGAGGTTAGATCTCTTACGAAAGTTCGGCAGCCTAACGGCGCCACTCAAAACTTCCAAAATGGATTGATGAGAGAGAATAGGGTCTCTCATCACATGAACATAAAAATTACAGTAAGTGTAATATAAAATATCATCCCAATAACAAGAAAGATGAGCTTTAAAAGGAATGACATAAAAGAGTGTACTTAAAAAGAAAGAGAGGAGTAAGATCCCTTACCTCGGGTCCGACTTGACTCGATCATTCTTTAATCTCCTGAATAATAAACTTGAGTTAATTTATACTTCCTTAAGAACCTTTTTCAAGTTCATTATTCCTTTAATATAACTTATTACCATGTCATAAACAATATGTAATCATTTAAGTTAATAATATTTGTTTTGGCGATATTTGGTTCTTAAGTCGAAAGTGGACTTCTTACAATTACATGTTGTTCGTGTGGCCAAATGTTTATTATATCCAGAATTTTATTCATGATTTAGATATCATATATGTCATATATATACAGTACATGCATGCATTTATAACATTACATAATCATTTAGAGGTAAGAAATGAAATGAACCGTTCATGGAGACGGTAAGCCGTACGTACGCATGAACGCTACTTTAATTTCTATTTCGTATTTTATAGAATGGAATAATAATGATATAAAGGTATATTATAATTCCAATATAATATCATATATAATAACATAATTCCATCCTTTATACGTCCCACATATGGTATTTAACGAATCAAATCACTTTAAGGGGCGGTAGTCCGCACTTCCTTAAATGAAGATATCGCGTTTACCCATAATGGAAACCATAAAGGTATGCCCAAAATGAAAAAAATAGAATCTTAAGGAAAACATAAACATATTATATATCATATATAAAAATAGTGACATCATAATGTCCACCTTTGAAGGTGTTAAATGAGTATTGAACAATCATCGTTTCGGGAGGCAGAATTTCGCCATCCACGGAAACCGTATGTTCTTTAACCATTTGATGTAGTTGTGTGAGAGTGTAGCTCGAATAAATCTTATAACAACATCCTAGTATATTTAAGATACTGGTGTTGTTACAAAATAAGTAAATAAAAAGAGTATAGGGGGTTGGAGAAGCAAAATAAAACAAATGAACATGAGAGAATGAATTACCTTTAAAAGTGTAACTCCTTTTGATTTGAGCCTAAAGGCTTCCTTTGAAAGGATTCTTCCCAAAGGGAATCCTCTAGGATGAGGAGAGGGATGTGGAGAGAGTAAATGGGCAGGGGTTGGCCGAGCCAAAGGCTTTAGGAGTGTGTGAAATGAGGTAGAGGTGGGGGCATTTTATAAGAGGAGAGGAGGGGCACTTTTGGAAATTAAGAAATATTACTTTATTTGAAAATGTGTTTCGGTTTTGAAAGGCCCCACATTGATATAATTAGTGGATAAGGTGATAAGGGTTATAAATCCACCCATACAATAAGTTTTGGACATGTGTAGGTCAGAGTGTTTACATTATCTTCTCATTTTATTTAAATCGTCAGATAATGATGTCATCGCTGCATCATTATGATGTCATAAATAATTTAATTTATTTAATGTCTAAAAATTATAAAAAAATTACTATGATGTAGGAAATCTTTTTATCTTTCCAATGACTATTTATAATAAAAAATCTGACTTGTATAACCCCACTTAAAAATTGTTTTAGTAAAACATATCATGTTTGTGTCATTTTTACTTTTACCTTAAATAAAAGGTTATTTATGTCATTTCCCAACCAAAGTGACTCCATGGGGTCCCCAAGTTGACCCATGGCTTGTCTGGGTCGGCCATTACACATCCAATGAGGTTAAGACATGTGTAAAGTTCATTTCATATTATTAAAACATTATTTTTACCTTAAACTACACTAATTACCTCTAATTGCGATTAAAAACTTAATAAGTTACTATTCACCAAAAAATTATTTTTATCCCATTGAACCACATTTTAATTCTTAATGAAGACCATGTATGTCGGATTTTTGAAATTGAAAACACAAAGATGGCAAAATTTCATTTAAACAGAAAAATCAGTTTTTATAAGTACCACTTAGTGGTGTCACTATTCATCAAAAATTGATGTTTTTCAGAAAAATCCCAAAAATTCACCCTAAGCTATATTTGATATTCCGAATTAAAAAATGAAGTATATTTTAAAAAATTCAAAACATATAAGTCACATTAATTAATTTAATAATTAATTCCCGCTGTCAGAGCAAATAGCGTGTTTTTATGAAACAATAAGTACCAAAAGATTGACACTGGTTTAAGTCTGATTTCAAAGTGAAATTAATTCCAACGACCACTATTGGATTCAATGGTAAAAATATATTCTAATTTCACTTTAAAACCAATTCAAAATATAATCTAATCATATAAATAAATTATATTAAAAAGAGGTTTTGAATTAAAATACAACATTTTACACTATTCATTAAAAAAATGAACTTTATCGGAAAGATACCAAAAATTTACACAAAGTAAATTTTGATGTCCCGATTCTTAATAAGAGTTTTATTTGGTCCAACATAATGTTTAAGAGTGAACAAAACTCTATTTAATGATGGTTCAACATCAAAAGGTGATAAGTGAATCTTTAGTGAAAACTAGGGCATATACGCCTAAAATTGAATTCTTTCCGTATTTTAAGCCTCTATCCTCTATTGGATAAATGTAAAAACATATATAATCATATTTTAGTTATTTATATCCATTCCCGCCAATACAACGGCTACATGTTAACTACCATTTAAAATAATATTATTTTATTATTAGAGTGCAACGTAAGATTCCCAAGAAACTCGTTGTTGCGTGTTGGGTACGCCATCAAGCATAGCGTCCCGTTTAAAGTCATATCAATATTTTATTCACAAATATGGATAAATATGAAAAATTCATATTCTTTATTTACCTGGGGTGTTACATCCTTCCCCCCTTTTGGGAATTGCGTCCTCGCAATTTTTAAAATTCAGCTTGGAAACATCCTTGAAAGTCCCACTTCGGAACAAGAGTTGGTAAAACAATCACTTTAAAATAAAGAAAGATAAGCACAGAGGTCACCCGAGTTAACCCATACTATGATTCCAAGTAGGAAAACATGTACATGGAGGAGAAAACATAGGGTCATGTTCTGATGGAGAGTGATAGAAAACAAGTTTAGGAGAAAGTTAACAATAAGAAAATCACAAACTTGTGATGGGTTAAACGGTGTTGGGTTCCCCAGTAGGAAAAGTTAATAAACAACATTTTTGTTTTAAGTTACTTATTATTGAGGAATTTATTCATAAGGAAACATAATCACTTATCATGTTGACTTTCAACTTTTACTATATTCCTTAATCAAGCTCATATTTTTTTTCAAAAGACGTGTATTTAGGGAGACTTGTTCGCATTAAGAGTACTATAATCAACTTCTAGAGAATCACCTAATCCACAAAAGAGAACTATATACATCCCATGTATTTAGGCTTTAACCAAAACCAAAACCAAAAAGGTTAGTACAAGGCCAGATAATCCAGAAAAGGATAACCCATTAAAAAGAAAATCCATGCTTAATCTCCAATATTTGTCCAACAAAACCCAAAGTTCAACAAGGAACATCCGATAAACAATTTTTCCATAAAATTCTTCAAAGTAAACCAATATAAGATTGAAACCCAAATATTTGAAGGATTTAGTCACATAGACTTCCAAGTTAAATCGTAACATTTATCTCCAAACAACATCAGTTGCTCCTAAAGTCTCGTATTGAAATGTAATTAACCTAATCACATATCCTCCATGACAGGTTAATCATTTTCATAAATAACCCAAAATAAACTTACTCTTAATTCATAAAATCATATAACTAAAAAGAATCAGTCAAACTAACCAGGGACTTCACGTAGTCCAGTGGTAGGTGATAAATACCAGTCGCACTTTGGTTGTGGGTTTGATTCCCGCAGCTTTGTCCGATGCGACAGGTAGTCACATGGTCTACGTGTTGTCCTTTTTCCAAAACTATATAATTCTCAAATCATTCCCCAAAAGGGGATAAAATCATCAAAAATAACCATAACATAATTTAACCTCAATTTTATCTCATGCCTTTCACTTCAATCATAACATATAGTAACCCATAATTACCTCAAAAGTAAGGATCATATAAACCCAAATGGTTCTTTGTAACTATGTCCAAAAAAGAAAAGATAACTATTACTGGGATAAAATTTTCCTATATTAAACATCAGGGTTACACATAATATAAAAAGTCTCCTAATGTAACCCCATCATCAAAAGAGACTTAATACTCTTAAGAATTTCACCATAACTCTTGAAGCCCTTATATGTTGACATCTTACTCATTCAACATTCGTCATGATCCATTATCCATTCCTTTTCAACTTATTCTGAAATACCTCTTTCCAACAAACAAAATCATGAATCATATCCTAATATTCCAAAATAGGAAAACAATAGTCATGAAATAGTACATACCTTTGATTGGTCATTGTCAGTTTCTTCATCCTCAATCGGAATGACATTAGGTATTGGTAAACGAATATTGGTATTCTCTTGGTGACCCCATTCACGAAACTTCTTCACAGGACATGTGTTTGCATAATGACCATGCACACCACATTTAAAACATTCAATTGATCCCTCAGAAAGAACTTCTTTCCCTTTCCTCGAGTCAACTGGATGCTTCCTTTTTCCATGGCAGGTTCTTGCTTTATGACCTTCATTTCCACATCTATAGCATATTTCTGTCCCTTTGAAACATTTTCCTAGGTGTTTCTTTCCACATCTTTGACACATAGGTTTTTGAACACACTTACCTTTATGATTATTACCTGTACTTCCTTAGGGATTTGTTTCTTGCATATATGATGCCTTAGAGAAATCTCCAAGGTTTAGGTGGTCAATCATGACTCCAGATAGTTGGTTGAGGATAATAACAAGAGTTATCATTTCAGCTCCCATATCATTCAGTTGCTTTCTCAAAAAACTGTCACAGCTTCCTTCACATCCACTGTTACTTTGGTGCCTGCTAGATCCAGCCATTTACTAAAACCAAAAAGGTCAGTGTGAGTATATCAAAAAAACCATCATGTACTAATGAGTAATATAAACACTAAGATATACTTACTCATTCACTTTATCTAAAACTAGGACTCTTTCTAAAATCCTAACCATTATGTTAATGTCACTTATGCTTAAAGAATACCCTAACCTCTAAAGTTATCTAAACCGACCTTTGATACCAACTATAAGGCCCCAGCCTTAAACCTTACTTAATATTGAGTTATTACAAGATTACACATTGAGGATCTTTTCAGGTTTAGAGTTTTAGAGAATTAGATCATGAAACTTGCATTACATTCCACATTTAAACAAAGTGGTTACATAAAAGAAAGTATTCATTCTTCCCATCAATGGAAACATATTTAAAATAAAACATGGATTCTTTCTTGACACATCCTTGACACTATCATCACATCATGTACCTTTCCCTTGACCTGTGAAAAACATTTCAAAAACTTGGGATGAGCAAAAAAAGCTCAGTAAGGGATATAAAAATATGGAAAGGAATCATGAGTACATGTATACATAAGAATGAAATCATACTTTACCCATAAAACATAATCACTTTAACATACCTCATAAAATCATAGAAATCATATGACATAAAGGTAACTTGAGGCATTCATAACATTCTTACGTAGGGAGTAACCCTCTTGGTTACATTTGGAATACCCATCACAGTATATTCCCTAAATCTCTTCAGAGAAACCTTAACGTTTCACTCCTTCGCGTTACCCAATGCATTGGAGAGCTATATCGGGCTCACCCGCCCTTAGTTTATCACGGAACCACCCGTTTTGATAACAATGCCCAAGAACCATAACATAAATGTATCACATAAAACATGCATAAAGGAAACATAACATTTCCACATTTCAATCACCATATAACATTTTAGTATATTGAAATAATGAATCCATTCAAAAAGAAACCATTTCCAAAACCATTTAAAACATTTAATAAAGAGATTTTTGAATCAAAGTGTCCCATACCACCTTGAAGCTTAAAATTTTAAACCATTAATATCCATATAAATTAATCCTTAAAACCATTTTGAAAACATGGATATTAATAATAACAAATAATTAAAACATTTAAAATGATATTTTGGTTAAAGGGGTTTTACCAAAATTAGAGACACTTGAATAAATTAATTGAGGAATAACATTCAGTCAGAACTTTATAATATCATGAGAATAAATGGATTCATGATATAATACTCCAACGGATAGTATATACACCATATAAGAGTGAATTGGTGCATAACAACAATGAACCCTCAATAGAAATGTCAAATGTGATGAAATCCCTTATAAAGAAGGTATCCTTAAATTAAGGACAAATCAATCTCAAAAAAGTGTGTGACAAATATAAATACACCCAATATAAGTGGATATTAAGTGTAAAACAATAAAAGTTCATTCACACATATTCAATGGATGACATATTCAATGACTACATGTTGAACCCAAAGAAATCGAAATTGGGTTAAAAAGGTTCCCTTGACAGCCTAACGGCATCACATCAAAATGAGTTGATGAGAGATGAAAAGTGTATCTCATCACTTGGATATAAAATTTACATAAATAAGGATATATGAGAACATATCCCAACGTAACAATATGTAAATTAAAAGACCCAACAAAAGAAGTCTTTTAAAAAAGAGGAGGGTGAAAGGTTCCCTTACCGACTTGGGTATCTTTCAAAACATACACCCCATGAAAGAAGGACAATAGATCATTGATATAAATACTCATAAACGAAAGTATATTAAACAAAGAGTAGAATAATGGGAATTACATACACCACTCAATGGAATTTTTGGCAAATGTAGCATAAATCTCACGGGAATAAAAGTGAGATGAAAAATCCCTTACGAAAACTCAGCAGCCTAACGACGCCACATAAAACATCCAAAAATGGATTGATGAGATCAAATAGGGTATCTCATCACATTAAAATAAAATGTAGAACAAGAGGAATATAAAAGAACATCCCCCAACATTACAAAGAGTATCTTAAAAGAAGTGACATAAAGGAGAGTACTTAAAAAGAAAGAGAGAGGTTAGATCTCTTAAGAAAGTTTGGCAGCCTAACGGCGCCACTCAAAACTTCCAAAATGGATTGATGAGAGAGAATAGGGTCTCTCATCACATGAACGTAAAAATTACAGTAAGTGTAATATAAAATATCATCCCAATAACAAGAAATATTATCTTTAAAAGTAATGACATAAAAGAGTGTACTTAAAAAGAAAGAGAGGAGTAAGATCCCTTACCTCGGGTCCGACTTGACTCGATCGTTCTTTAATCTCCTGAATAATAAACATGAGTTAATTTCTACTTCCTTAAGAACCTTTTTCAAGTTAATTATTCCTTTTATATCACTTATTACCATGTCATAAACATTATGTAATCATTTAAGTTAATAATATTTGTTTTGGCGATATTTGGTTCTTAAGTCGAAAGTGGACTTCTTACAATTACATGTTGTTCGTGTGGACAAATGTTTATTATATCCAGAATTGTATTCATGATTTAGATATCATATATGTCATATATATCCAGTACATGCATGCATTTATAACATTACATAATCATTTAGAGGTAAGAAATGAAATGCACCGTTCATGGAGACGGTAAGCCGTACGTACGCATGAAGGCTACTTTTATTTCTATTTCGTATTTTATAGAATGGAATAATAATGATATAAAGGTATATTATAATTCCAGTATAATATCATATATAATAACATAGTTCCATCCTTTATACGTCCCACATATGGTATTTAACGAATCAAATCACTTTGAGGGGGCGGTAGTCCGCACTTCCTTAAATGAAGATATCGCGTTTACCCATAATGGAAACCATAAAGGTATGCCCAAAATGAAAAAAATAGAATCTTAAGGAAAACATAAACATATTATATATCATATATAAAAATAGTGACATCATAATGTCCACCTTTGAAGGTGTTAAATGAGTATTGAACAATCATCGTTTCGGGAGGCAGAATTTCGCCATCCACGGAAACCGTATGTTCTTTAACCATTTGATGTAGTTGTGTGAGAGTGTAGCTCGAATAAATCTTATAAAAACATCCTAGTATATTGAAGATACTGGTGTGGTTACAAAAGAAGTAAATAAAAAGAGTTTATGGGGTTGGAGAAGCAAAATAAAACAAATGAACATGAGAGAATGAATTACCTTTAAAAGTGTAACTCCTTTTGATTTGAGCCTAAAGGCTTCCTTTGAAAGGATTCTGCCCAAAGGGAATCCTCTAGGATGAGGAGAGGGATGTGGAGAGAGTAAATGGGCAGGGTTTGGCCGAGCCAAAGGCTTTAGGAGTGTGTGAAATGAGGTAGAGGTGGGGGCATTTTATAAGAGGAGAGGAGGGGCACTTTTGGAAATTAAGAAATATTACTTTATTTGAAAATGTGTTTCGGTTTTGAAAGGTCTCACATTGATATAATTCGTGGATAAGGTGATAAGGGTTCTAAATCCACCCATACAATAAGTTTTGGACATGTGTAGGTCATAGTGTTTACATTATCTTCTCATTTTATTTAAATTGTCAGATAATGATGTCATCGCTGCATCATTATGATGTCATAAATAATTTAATTTATTTAATGTCTAAAAATTATAAAAAAATTACTATGATGTAGGAAATCTTTTTATCTTTCCAATGACTATATATAATAAAAAATATGACTTGTATAACCCCACTTAAAAATTGTTTTTGTAAAACATATCATGTTTGTGTCATTTTTACTTTTACCTTAAATAAAAAGTTATTTATGTCATTTCCCAACCAAAGTGGCTCCATGGGGTCCCCAAGTTGACCCATGGCTTGTCTGGGTCTGCCATTACACATCCAATAAGGTTAGGACACGTGTAAAGTTCATTTCATATTATTAAAACATTATTTTTACCTTAAACTACACTAATTACCTCTAATCGCGATTAAAAACTTAATAAGTTACTATTCACCAAAAAATTATTTTTATCCCATTGAACCACATTTTACTTCTTAATGAAAACCATGTATGTCAGATTTTTGAAATTCAAAACACAAAGATGGCAAAATTTCATTTAAACGGAAAAATCAGTTTTTATAAGTACCACTTAGTGGTGTCACTATTCATCAAAAATTGATGTTTTTCAGAAAAATCCCAAAAATTCACCCTAAGATATATTTGATATTCCGAATTCAAAAATGAAGTCTATTTTACAAAATTCGAAACATATAAGTCACATTAATTAATTTAATAATTAATTCCCGCTGTCAGAGCAAATAGCGTGTTTTTATGAAACAATAAGTACCAAAAGATTGACACTGGTTTAAGTCTGATTTCATAGTGATATTAATTCCAACGACCACTATTGGATTCAATGGTAAAAATATATTCTAATCTCAATTTTAAACTAATTCAAAATATAATATAATCATATAAATAAATTAGATTAAAAAGTGGTTTTGAATTAAAATACAACATTTTACACTATTCATTAAAAAAATGAACTTTATCGGAAAGATACCAAAAATTTACACAAAGTAAATTTTGATGTCCCGATTCTTAATAAGAGTTTTATTTGGTCCAAAATAATGTTTAAGAGTGAACAAAACTCTATTTAATGATGGTTCAACATCAAAAGGTGATAAGTGAACCTTTAGTGAAAACTAGGGCATATACGCCTAAAATTGAATTCTTTCCGTATTTTAAGCCTCTATCCTCTATTGGATAAATGTAAAAACATTTAAAAACATATATAATCATATTTTAGTTATTTATATCCATTCCCTCCAATACAACGGCCACATGTTAACTACCATTTAAAATAATATTATTTTATTATTATAGTGCAACGTAAGATTCCCAAGAAACTCGTTGTTGCGTGTTGGGTACGCCATCAAGCACAGCGTCCCCTTTAAAGTCATATCAATATTTTATTCACAAATATGGATAAATATGAAAATGTCATATTCTTTATTTACCTGGGGTGTTACATCCTTCCCCCCTTTTGGGAATTGCGTCCTCGCAATTTTTAAAATTGAGCTTGGAAACATCCTTGAAAGTCCCACTTCGGAACAAGAGTTGGTAAAACAATCACTTTAAAATAAAGAAAGATAAGCACAGAGGTCACCCGAGTTAACCCATACTAGGATTCCAAGTAGGAAAACATGGACATGGAGGAGAAAACATAGGGTCATGTTCTGATGGAGAGTGATAGAAAACATGTTTAGGAGAAAGTTTACAATAAGAAAATCACAAACTTGTGATGGGTTAAACGGTGTTGGGTTCCCCAGTAGGAAAATTTAATAAAAAACATTTTTGTTTTAAGTTACTTATTATTGAGGAATTTATTCATAAGGAAGCATAATCACTTATCATGTTGAATTTCAACTTTTACTAGATTCCTTAATCAAACTCATATTTTTTTCCAAAAGACGAGTATTTAGGGAGACTTGTTCGCATTAAGAGTACTATAATCAACTTCTAGAGAATCTCCTAATCCAAAAAAGAGAACTATATACATCCCATGTCTTTAGGCTTTAACCAAAACCAAAACCAAAAAGGTTAGTACAAGGTCAGATAATTCAGAAAAGGATAACCCATTAAAAAGAAAATCCATGCTTAATCTCCAATATTTGTCCAACAAAACCCAAAGTTCAACGAGGACCATCCGATAAACAATTTGTCCATAAAATTCTTCAAAGTAAACCAATATAATATTGAAACCCAAATATTTGAAGGATTTAGTCACATAGTCTTCCAAGTTAAATCGTAACATTTATCTCCAAACAACATCAGTTGCTCCTAAAGTCTCGTATTGAAATGTAATTAACCTAATCACATATCCTCCATGACAGGTTAATCATTTTCATAAATAACCCAAAATCAACTTACTCTTAATTCATAAAATCATATAACTAAAAATAATCAGTCAAACTAACCAGGGACTTCACGTAGTCCAGTGGTAGGCGATAAATACCAGTCGCACTTTGGTTGTGGGTTCGATTCCCGCATCTTTGTCCGACGCGACGGGTAGTCACACGATCTACGTGTTGTCCTTTTTCCAAAACTATATAATTCTCAAATAATTCCCCAAAAAGGGATAAAATCATCAAAAATAACCATAACATAATTTAACCACAATTTTATTTCATGCCTTTCACTTGAATCATAACATATAGTAACCCATAATTACCACAAAAGTAAGGATCATATAAACCCAAATGGTTCTTTATAACTATGTCCACAAAAGAAAAGATAACTATTACTGGGATAAAATTTTCCTATATTAAACATCACGGTTACACATAATATAAAAAGTCTTTTAATGTAACCCCATCATCAAAAGAGACTAAATACTCTTAAGAATTTCACCATAACTCTTGAAGCCCTTATATGTTGACATCTTACTAATTCAACATTCGTCATGATCCATTATCCATTCCTTTTCAACTTATTCTGAAATACCTCTTTCCAACAAACAAAATCATGAATCATATCCTAAGATTCCAAAATAGGAAAACAATAGTCCTGAAATAGTACATACCATTGATTGGTCATTGTCAGTTTCTTCATCCTCAATCGGAATGGAATTAGGTATTGGTAAACGAATATTGATATTATCTTGGTGAACCCATTCACGAAACTTCTTCAGAGGACATGTGTTTGCATAATGACCATGCACACCACATTTAAAACATTCAATTGATCCCTCAGAAAGAACTTCTTTCCCTTTCCTCGAGTCAACTGGATGCTTCCTTTTTCCATGGCAGGTTCTTACTTTATGACCTTCATTTCCACATCTATAGCATAATTCTGTCCCTTTGAAACATTTTCCTAGGTGTTTCTTTCCACATCTTTGACACATAGGTTTTTGAACACACTTACCTTTATGATTATTTCCTGTACTTCCTTAGGGATTTGTTTCTTGCATATATGATGCCTTAGAGAAATCTCCAAGGTTTAGGTGGTCAATCATGACTCCAGATAGTTGGTTGAGGATAATCACAAGATTTCTCATTGCAGCTCCCATATCATTTAGTTGCTTTCTCAAAAAACAGTCCCAGTTTCCTTCACATCCACTGTTACTTTGGTGCCTGCTAGATCCAGCCATTTACTAAAACCAAAAAGGTCAGTGTGAGTATATCAACAAAACCATCATGTACTAATGAGTAAGATAAACACTAAGATATACTTACTCATTCACTTTATCTAAAACTAGGACTCTTTCTAAAATCCTAACCATTATGTTAATGTCACTTATGCTTAAAGAATACCCTAACCTCTAAAGTTATCTAAACCGACCTTTGATACCAACTATAAGGACCCGACCTTAAACCTTACTTAATCTTGAGTTATTACAAGATTACACATTGAGGATCTTTTCAGGTTTAGAGTTTTAGAGAATTAGATCATGAAACTTGCATTACATTCCACATTTAAACAAAGTGGTTACATAAAAGAAAGTATTCATTCTTCCCATCAACGGAAACATATTTAAAATAAAACATGGATTCTTTCTTGGCACATCCTTGACACTATCATCACATCATGTACCGTTCCCTTGACCTATGAAAAACATTTCAAAAACTTGGGATGAGCATAAAAAGCTCAGTAAGGGATATAAAAATATGGAAAGGAATCATGAGTACATGTATACATAAGAATGAAATCATACTTTACCCATAAAACATAAGCACTTTAACATACCTCATAAAATCATAGAAATCATATGACATAAAGGTAACTTGAGGAATTCATAACATTCTTACGTAGGGAGTAACCCTCTTGGTTACGTTTGGAATACCCATCACAGTATATTCCCTAAATCTCTTCGGAGAAACCTTAACGTTTCACTCTTTCGCGTTACCCAATGCATTGGAGAGCTATATCGGGCTCACCCGCCCTTAGTTTATCACGGAACCACCCGTTTTCATAACAATGCCCAAGAACCATAACATAAATGTATCACATAAAACATACATAAAGGAAACATAACATTTCCACATTTCAATCACAATATAACATTTTAGTATATTGAAATAATGAATCCATTCAAAAAGAAACCATTTCCAAAACCATTTAAAACATTTAATAAAGAGATTTTTGAATCAAAGTGTCCCATACCACCTTGAAGCTTAAAATTTTAAACCATTAATATCCATATAAATGAATCCTTAAAACCATTTTGAAAACATGGATATTAATAAGAACAAATAATTAAAACATTTAAAACGATATTTTGGTTAAAGGGGTTTTACCAAAATTAGAGACACTTGAATAAAATAATTGAGGAATAACATTTAGTCAGAACTTTATAATATCATGAGAATAAATGGATTCATGATATAATACTCCAAAGGACAGTATATACACCATATAAGAGTGAATTGGTGCATAACAACAATGAACCCTCAATAGAAATGTCAAATGTGATGAAATCCCTTATAAAGAAGGTATCCTTAAATTAAGGACAAATCAATCTCAAAAATATGTGTGACAAATATAAATACACCCAATATAAGTGGATATTAAGTGTAAAACAATAAAAGGTCATTCACGCATATTCAATGGATGACATATTCAATGACTACATGTTGAACCCAAAGAAATCGAAATTGGGTTAAAAAGGTTCCCTTGACAGCCTAACAGCATCACATCAAAATGAGTTGATGAGAGATGAAAAGTGTATCTCATCACTTGGAAATAAAATTTACATAAATAAGGATATATGAGAACATATCCCAACATAACAATATGTAAATTAAAAGACCCAACAAAATAAGTCTTTTAAAAAAGAGGAGGGTGAAAGGTTCCCTTACCGACTTGGGTATCTTTCAAAACATACAACCCATGAAAGAAGGACAATAAATCATTGATGTAAATACTCATAAACAAAATTATATTACATAAAGAGTAGAATAATGGGAAGTAAATACACCACTAAATGGAATTTGTGGCAAATGTAGCATAAATCTCACGGGAATAAAAGTGAGATGAAAAATCCCTTATGAAAACTCGGCAGCCTAACGGTGCCACATAAAACTTTTGAATATGGATTGATGAGATCAAATAGGGTATCTCATCACATTAAAATAAAATTTACAACAAGAGGAATATAAAAGAACATCCCCCAACATTACAAAGAGGAGCTTAAAAGAAGTGACATAAAGGAGAGTACTTAAAAAGAAAGAGAAAGGTTAGATCTCTTACGAAAGTTCGGCAGCCTAACAGCGCCACTCAAAACTTCCAAAATGGATTGATGAGAGAGAATAGGGTCTCTCATCACATGAACATAAAAATTACAGTAAGTGTAATATAAAAGATCATCCCAATAACAAGAAAGATGAGCTTTAAAAGGAATGACATAAAAGAGTGTACTTAAAAAGAAAGAGAGGAGTAAGATCCCTTACCTCGGGTCCGACTTGACTCGATCGTTCTTTAATCTCCTGAATAATAAACTTGAGTTAATTTCTACTTACTTAAGAACCTTTTTCAAGTTCATTATTCCTTTTATATCACTTATTACCATGTCATAAACATTATGTAATCATTTAAGTTAATAATATTTGTTTTGGCGATATTTGGTTCTTAAGTCGAAAGTGGACTTCTTACAATTACATGTTGTTCGTGTGGCCAAATGTTTATTATATCCAGAATTTTATTCATGATTTAGATATCATATATTTCATATATATCCAGTACATTCATGCATTTATAACATTACATAATCATTTAGAGGTAAGAAATGAAATGCACCGTTCATGGAGACGGTAAGTCGTAGGTACGCATGAACGCTACTTTCATTTCTATTTCGTATTTTATAGAATGGAATAATAATGATATAAAGGTATATTATAATTCCAGTATAATATCATATATAATAACATAGTTCCATCCTTTATACGTCCCACATATGGTATTTAACGAATCAAATCACTTTGAGGGGGCGGTAGTCTGCACTTCCTTAAATGAAGATATCGCGTTTACCCATAATGGAAACCATAAAGGTATGCCCAAAATGAAAAAAACAGAAGCTTAAGGAAAAAATAAAAATATTATATATCATATATAAAAATAGTGACATCATAATGGCCACCTTTGAAGGTGTTAAATGAGTATTGAACAATCATCGTTTCGGGAGGCAGAATTTCGCCATCCACGGAAACCGTATGTTCTTTAACCATTTGATGTAGTTGTGTGAGAGTGTAGCTCTAATAAATCTTATAACAAAATCCTAGTATATTGAAGATACTGGTGTTGTTACAAAAGAAGTAAATAAAAAGAGTTTAGGGGGTTGGAGAAGCAAAATAAAACAAATGAACATGAGAGAATGAATTACCTTTAAAAGTGTAACTCCTTTTGATTTGAGCCTAAAGGCTTCCTTTGAAAGGATTATTCCCAAAGGTAATCCTCTAGGATGAGGATAGGGATGTGGAGAGAGTAAATGGGTAGGGGTTGGCCGAGCCAAAGGCTTGAGGAGTGTGTGAAATGAGGTAGAGGTGGGGGCATTTTATAAGAGGAGAGGAGGGGCACTTTTGGAAATTAAGAAATATTACTTTATTTGAAAATGTGTTTCGGTTTTGAAAGGTCCCACATTGATATTATTCGTGGTTAAGGTGATAAGGGTTAGAAATACACCCATCCAATAAGTTTTGGACATGTTTAGGTCATAGTGTTTACATTATCTTCTCATTTTATTTAAATCGTCAGATAATGATGTCATCGCTGCATCATTATGATGTCATAAATAATTTAATTTATTTAATGTCTAAAAATTATAAAAAAATTACTATGATGTAGGAAATAATTTTATATTTCTAATGAATATTTATAATAAAAAATCTGACTTGTATAACCCCACTTAAAAATTGTTTTAGTAAAACATATCATGTTTGTGTCATTTTTACTTTTACCTTAAATAAAAAGTTATTTATGTCATTTCCCAACCAAAGTGGCTCCATGGGGTCCCCAAGTTGACCCATGGCTTTTCTGGGTCGGCCATTACACATCCAATGAGGTTAGGACATGTGTAAAGTTCATTTCATATTATTAAAACATTATTTTTACCTTAAACTACACTAATTACCTCTAATCGTGATTAAAAACTTAATAAGTTACTATTCACCAAAAAATTATTTTTATCCCATTGAACCACATTTTACTTCTTAATGAAAACCATGTATGTAGGATTTTTGAAATTCAAAACACAAAGATGGCAAAATTTCATTTAAACGGAAAAATCAGTTTTTATAAGTACCACTTAGTGGTGTCACTATTCATCAAAAATTGATGTTTTTCAGAAAAATCCCAAAACTTCACCCTAAGATATATTTGATATTCCGAATTCAAAAATGAAGTCTATTTTACAAAATTCAAAACATATAAGTCACATTAATTAATTTAATAATTAATTCCCGCTGTCAGAGCAAATAGCGTGTTTTTATGAAGCAATAAGTACCAAAAGATTGACACTGGTTTAAGTCTGATTTCAAAGTGAAATTAATTCCAACGACCACTATTGGATTAAATGGTAAAAATATATTCTAATTTCACTTTAAAACCAATTCAAAATATAATCTAATCATATAAATAAATTAGATTAAAAAGAGGTTTTGAATTAAAATACAACATTTTACACTATTCATTAAAAAAATGAACTTTATCGGAAAGATACCAAAAATTTACACAAAGTAAATTTTGATGTCCCGATTCTTAATAAGAGTTTTATTTGGTCCAAAAGAATGTTTAAGAGTGAAAAAAACTCTATTTAATAATGGTTCAACATCAAAAGGTGATAAGTGAACCTTTAGTGAAAACTAGGGTATATACGCCTAAAATTGAATTCTTTCCGTATTTTAAGCCTCTATCCTCTATTGGATAAATGTAAAAACATTTAAAAACATATATAATCATATTTTAGTTATTTATATCCATTCTCTCCAATACAACGGCGACATGTTAACTACCATTTAAAATAATATTATTTTATTATTAGAGTGCAACGTAAGATTCCCAAGAAACTCGTTATTGCGTGTTGGGTACGCCATCAAGCATAGCGTCCCCTTTAAAGTCATATCAATATTTTATTCACAAATATGGATAAATATAAAAATGTCATATTCTTTATTTACCTGGGGTGTTACATCGACGGTCAGAAAAAGAGGCGAATAATCAGGATCACCACGGTGGAAGGAAGGCCGAACATCAAGCGGGCCACCCACAGGATCAGCCCAGCGAATAGGCCCAACAAACATGAAAAGGCCACGGAACAGAAACCCAACAAGCATAATAATAATAAAAAACTAAAACCAATTTTTCATGGCAAAACCGAAAACAACATTTTTAATATTTGAAAACCCATTTTCACAAATCTCCACCTTTTCAAATTTAAAAAAACAAAAAAAAAACAGATGGTGTTCTTACAAACCATCTAACTACCGATACATGCTATAACTAGTGTGGGTAGCCATTCTATAATCAGAAAAACCTAAGTCTACAAATGTTCTCCCAGTAGAACATTACCTAGCATGTGCCGGTAGTGACACATGTTCTACCCACACTACTTTTCTACTATTAAATAGATTAAACATGCTCAGAATTTTAAACTAAGAAACCAAAATTCATCAAGATTACCCAGCATTTACCATTGGCTCAACCCCGAACAGTTGTTCTGATATCCACCAACAACCTGAAATTCAAACAGCCTTTCCCGGGGGTAAAATACAATGAAAAAACAAAAAAACATGAAAGCTTAAAAACAATGAATCATTAATCAAAACACTAGAAAACTAAACACAATAAGCAGACCAGAAAACCGACAAGAACATCCTCTCCCCCTAAGCCCGAACAGCTTAGACCGGCCCACACATAACTTTTTTCTTAACCGCGATTCCTCCACAAAAACAAGTGAAGCCAGTCCTAGGAATGCAAGAAAAAAACTACAAAGAACCTATGTCTAGTTCTAACGAAGGGGCTGCTAAAAGGACTAAAGGACTTCTAGAGACTCATAATCGGGACATACCACATTTTTCTGGGCCATAATATCTTTTCCTTTCAGATTAGGACAATAACGTTTAATGTGGCCGATATTACCACACTCAAAACACCGAAATCCTTTAAACTGGTTCTTTCCATTCCTACCCTTATTTTGCACAGGATCCTCGGTATACAACATCTGAGGTTCACTCTTAATAGAACTCAAATCTTCCTTCAAACTATGCGTTTGAAGATCCCGAGACAGGACAACAGACTTAACCTCTTATAAGGTAATAGAATCGTGACCATACATCATAGAATCCCTTAACGAGTTAAAAGAATCATCAAGAGAGGTTAACGAATTAAAGCTTGGTCCTCATCCTTAACTTCAATGTCTATGTTTTCTAGATCTAACAGAATTTTATTAAACTCGTCTATATGAACATGCACAGAAGAACCAGACGACATTTTAAAATTTTATAAACACATTTTTTTATACAGACGCCCAAGTAAAGACTTAGTCATATACAAATGCTCGAGTTTAGCCCAAATCGATTTAGCAGTAGTTTCATGTGCTACTTCACCCAGCACCTTATCACCCAAAGTTAACAGTAGAGTGCAGTGAGCCTTCTCTAATATACCAGGATCAACATCGAAAAAGGTAGTGGTGGACTGTCCATCGACAGTGACAGTCACAACAGGTTTCTTACTACCGTGCAAAGCATTGAAAAGACCATTATAAACAAGTAAAGCACGCATTTTAACTCTCCACAAATTAAAATCATTTTCTCCATCAAATTTATCAATTTCAAAATTGATAGACATTGTAAATTAAATGAGTAATCAGGATCTGATACCACTTGTTGCGGAAATAATGCAGTTTACAGAGATAAACACAACGTAAACACAGCTGAGAATAAAACGTATTATCAACAAAATCGGAAAACAGAAAACGTAACTTGCAGGAAAATAAAAGGAATAATAGGATTTACGTGGTTCGGACCTTATGGTCCTACTCCACGGTAAGAACACCACCACCGATTCTTTATTATTATGCAAACGAAAAAATAGAGAAAATACAAAACAGAGAAGCAAAAAATACAGACCACACACGCGGAACACAGAAGCTATCCGAGAACGAAAATCTCTCCACCCCAAGAGCCATTGATGAACCCTGGATCGGAGTTAACAGAGTATTCTTCCGAACTGGACGGACTCATGCACGTGAAACCCCGAATATAAGCAGACCAGAAAAGGAAACCAAGAACATACAACACAAAGAGCAGACAAGGAAAAACAGGCTCACAAACAAAAGCACCGAGAAGAACGGATCCCTGCCATGGTTTCCTCCTTGGTTTCCGTAGAGGTCTCCACTGGAAATGCACCGGAACAGTCGTCGAGGTGACGATGTACAAGCGGCGGGTCACCGAACCATCGAAGGCTCTGCTTCTCTCGAAGCTCTCGGGATCAGAAAAATGAAGACGACGAATAACCGCTCGAAACCAAAAAACCCAGCGCCCTAATAATGGTGGCGAAAAAGAACGAAGCGATGCCACTGACAGATGCAACAGATGAGAGCCACGCAGAGGGCAACGGACGGGTGGAAGGATCTCGAAGTAGGAAATAACTCAACAAATCCCGAGCAAACAACACATGTGCACGACTACCATCGAAAGGGCATCACAGATAAGGTCACTGAAGAAACACAAACGACAGAACCAGAGCCGTTGGATCGGCAAGCATCGACGGTCAGAAAAAGAGGCAAATAATCAGGATCGCCACGGTGGAAGGAAGGCCGAACATCAAGCGGGCCACCCACATGATCAGCCCAGCGAACAGGCCCAACAAACATGAAAAGGCCACGGAACAGAAACCCAACAAGCATAATAATAAAAAAAAAACTAAATCCAATTTTTCATGGCAAAACCGAAAAAACATTTTTAATATTTGAAAAACCATTTTCACAAATGCCTCAGTCCAGGGCTGGGATGAGCCCAAGATCTCCGTCGGGTGGTCATCACTCCCCTTCAGACGTCCAACGGGCTCCAGCCACTTCAAGCCCTTGCAAACCCTCCTCATCTGCTTCTGTCTTACCAGGTTCTGCCGCTCATGCACCTCCCTTTGTGCCGAAGGCGATTGAGTCAGGGGGAGACAAGAAAGGTAAGGGCATCGCTGCTGTGGTTTCTGGAAGTGTCGGTCCTTCCTATGAAAATGTTGTTCATGGTGTGATGGATGCTCCTAATGGGAGAAGGGATGACCTAACATTTCAAAGTTTCCCAACGATCGATGGAGCCAAAGAGAGTGTCACTGTTGCTGTCGGTTCGACTGAGGAACAAGTGGTGGCCGTCTCTATGACCCATTTGCCTAAGGATGGGTTGATTGGTGGTGTGAGGAGTCAATCTGGATTGGATTCCTCGGTGGCCATCCATAAAAAGTTTGATATCCTTGGGGGCGTCAATCAACAAAAAAGAAATCCAAAAATACGGGGGAGGGAAAGAGAGCTCTTCAATCTGGGTGTTTCCTCACAGGTCATTGGCAGACAGGAGGTGGCAGACAGGCTGGGTAGGATGCACACTCACTCCATCAGTTGCCAATCTAGTCTCATGTCCTGAAGATTCAGCTCTGGATTCCGAGAGGGAACATAGATGATTCCGAAGGTATGTTTGAGGATGATTTTTGGGTTTAACTTGCGGTTCTCACTCAACCATAAAAGTGGTCTATGGGTATGTTCTGACTCGTGTCTACAATGGTGGATCCCTTGGACAGATTGTCTCGTATGTGGTTCTTGTGCGGTTTCTCACTTTTTCCTTAAAAGTGCTTTTGAAATAAAAAAATTTAATTTTCAGTTAGTCATATGACATTATAGAATAAAATCTAGGTCAATCAAAGGTACCATAAAAATATGTGGCATAAATTTGGGGAACTTTGGTATTATCTTGGATAATACTAAATTACAAGGCTTAACAAGGATCATGAGCCTCAAGAATATCCTTGCACAATTCAAAAACAGGATCACATACTAAGATGGAACATGATAATTGAAGTATGTATAACCTAAACTCTAGAGTTGTGAATGTATTATTATATTTCAATTCATGGTTGTAGCTACCCCGAAACTAGGTTCTTAGAGATGGTTTTCGCCACCATTACATTTGTATTAATATAGGGAATAACATCCTGAAGGACTGAACAATTTAGTGGTCTTGGTAAACTAGATACATACTTTGACTCTTTAATTACGTTTGAATAAAAAATCAAACAACAGTTTTTCTCAATAAAGAATAATTTTATTCCATATATAATATCCCTTCATATCAAGCATAGTAAACTTCATGGAATCCTAGGGAATGGAAAAAATATGTGTGAGCACAAATTCTCAGTAATGGTTAAGTACAACGGAAGATATCATGGATCAATAAGCATAATCAATGTGGTAAGGTAAATAACTAATCACACATTCCATTAAATAACTTTAATATCATGGTAATATAAGGAAGAATCAATATGGTAAGTTAAATAATTGAAAACACATACCATTTTTCTATAGTATAACAATTAAATGCATACATAGATTATAACATAATGAAAACTCGTGGACAATAATAACTAAATTCTGAATGATGGAAATTCGTACTTATTAGATGTCATGTTTCTGTGGTATATGATACCATTAGTGTCAATACCTTTAACAAGATGGTTTAAAACATGTTGGATGAAACCCCACTTAACTATTCTAGATAACTAATTCGTCTCATGAGACTACTAATGCATCGAGTGACTATCTGTAATTGGGCCCCACCCATGTCATAACGGTCCAAAACATTCCTCATATCTCTAATAATTTATTTAAATCATAAACAATGTTCCTTATCATAATTTATTTGTATTGATAAAATGATATGAATTTATCAACATTTCCATAGATATCAAACAATTTTCAATATAGTACACCGTATATAGAAATGATATATAGTTTAAGAAATAAACAAATCCATAATAAATAATAAGTATTTTCAATGGAAGGTGAATAATTCAAGTGAAGGTTAATGACTACAAAATAAAACAAAGACAGAAATTTAAATACTATCAATAGTCAAAATAATCATAAACCATCAAGGAAAAGAAAAATGATTCTATCAACAAAATATATACCCATTTAATTAATAATAATTTTTTTTGTCATTGATTAATTGAAATACAATAAATGTATCTTTAAAAACATTCTTTAGGAAAAACTTCTTTTCAATTTGAACAACATTTTGAAAATCCTTTTCTATAAAAATCACATTTTAAATAATTTTCTATAAAAACTTTCCTATAAAGTTACAAATAAAACATCAATGATATGATGGTCTTGACGATAGGTAATTATGTTCATGCCGTAAAAGTTAAAAGAATATTCCTTTTTCATTGTAAAAAGGTTAGGAATATGACTTGTTCAGAAAATGATAAGAAGATTACTTTTACATTTTATGTAAAAAGAAAAGGGGCGTTATATAGAAAATTATATAACATTACTTTGAAGATTTTTTTTAAATGGTAAAAATGTAACATCCTCAGTTTTTAAAAAATAACCACTCTATTCAATTGCGTACATGATATGCCACATCAAGCATAAACGAATAGCTTAATATTATTATTTAAATATTACCATTATAACCTAGTCATAAAAATGATGGATATGAAGAATGTTAACTAAATTATGAAACTATGGTTTATATATGTATATTTAATCCTTTGACCAATTAATTATAAATGATTTTAAAAACCTTTTAAAATAAAAGGATGTGTTTTTTCTCAAAAGCTATCTACATTTGGACAAGTGTTTTTTATACTAAAAAATAACCAAATCACTCTTTCTATATTATATTAATGATATATATATATATATATATTACTTTAAATATAATGTTTAAAACAAATATGATTTTTTTTCTAGGCATGATATAATATCAAATCAAATTTTACATATAAAAGATGTATTTTTTCAAAAAAGGTAGTTTTGCTTCCTTTTAATGGCACATTTGTTTTAAATATATTTTTTTGAAACTTTTATAAATTATATTTTAAAAATATATCTTTTTATTTTAAATTGGAATATAAAAATTTACTTTGGTTGAATTTTTGGTATTTTTCGGTTAAATTTCATGTTTTGACGAATAGTAAAAAAATACTGAAATTTAATTAAAAACCACTTTTTCATCAAATTTATTTATAGTGCTAATTTATATTTTTTAAATGGGTTTAAAGTATAATTTGACCACTTATTTATCATTTAATATAATTTAGTTCATTGGATTTAATATCACATCGAATTTGGATTCAAAATCATTTTAATCTTTTGAAGGGTTTAATATAAAAACTTGTTTTATCATTCCATCAATGGAGTTAATTTTCAATTAATTTCCTAAATTTATTTATTTTTAATTTTGAAAAATTTATTCCATAATTTTAATCAGAATTTATAAATTTAGTAAATAGTTCCCTTTTATTTTGGGACGAAATATGAATAGTAACTTTGGTTATTTTTATTACCACAATTATGGGTAAATCAAGTAATTAAGGGTGAAGATAATATTATAAAAATTATAAAATTACCCTAAAAATTTTCCTAATTTTATTAGACAATTATTTTTTATCCATAAGAATTAAAGGATCATTTATGAGACCATTTATGTCCACTTCGATGAAAATATAACCTTTATAATATTTTATTCAATGAAAAGTAAAACATGTCATATATCTATTTTTAACAAGTGAATTTTTTTAATAAACTGTTATACAGGGGACGTGATCAACTTTAATTATTAATTTTAAATCTAAAATGTTTATATTCATCATGGTAATTATTTTTAATTTTTAGTAAATAAATCATTACCACATATTCTTACACAATGATAATGCAGTAATTATTCAATTAATGAAAATATCAAATGAATCATATTAAAAATATTAAAATAAATATAATTTGATATAATTAATGTCATAAATTAATTTTATAGATTAATTTTACATGTTTTTTATGATTTAAAATAATTGGTTTGAAGATATCATGTTATGATATCTTTAAAATGTCAATTAATGAATAGTGTCAAAATTCACATTAATGATATTATAAAATAAATAATATTTTATTAAATGATATAAAATTCATAAAAGTATAAAAATCATCCAAATTATTGAGATAAGTATAAAAAAGTCATAAATAACTCATTTATTCATATTTTTTTATTTTATATTAATTATATTAACCCTCAATGTATACATTACATGATTTCATCATAAGAATTACAAAGGTCCAATAAGGCTTAAAACAAAAATATAAGGATTAAAAAATAGTCAGAACATATATTTTTTCATTGGATGAAATGATTTATAAAAATAACTATCATATATTCTAAATTAATATGTTTAAATCCATTTTTATTAAAAATTTATTTATATTAATTTAATACTTTGAAAAATTCTAAGAGTGCCCCTCCCCTCTCCTCTAAAATAGAACCCATTCTTCTCTTTTATTCACACTTCAAAAACTATTTTTTTTGGAAAATATCTACCCAAATACCTTCTTAGAATAATTACCCATATTCTAGATCTCTTAGATTTGGTATAACACCATCCTCAATGGTTATAAGGTGTTAAGAAAAGAAGATTGTCTAAAGAATATGTATTGTTTTAATGAAGTATTTTTGTTTTATTTCTTCTTCCACCTCCTTCAAATATTTTTAAATCATGATGAAATAATAAATAATGTATCATAATTATAATTACATGTTATTATGATAATATCATTAAAATACATATCCACTTCAATCAAATGGAAAAGAATTAATCATTCATGCATACGACATACTACCACCGCACGAACCAATATCTTTTGTCTTCCATCACCACATCTCAAAACTATTTATAATGATGGAAGTAATGTTTAATATTATTTTCATGATATATTTATCTTTATTAAATATTAACATATCATTTACTTTTTTTTATTCAATGCTCATAAAAATGATAATGTCGTTCGTGCGTACATGTAACGCCCTAAAATTCTAAAGTAAGAACATTGTATTCAATAGCGTGTATGAAATCCAACACCAATCGAAAAAGGGAATATAATATCCTAATACTTTATAATATATATAATATTTTACTTAAAATTAACCCATTTTATAGCTTTCATTTCACATGATACTGAGTTAGCATGTGTCGCACACAACAACGAGTTTCGTCGACAGTGTACATTACACGCAACACCGAGTTTCACCGAGCAACAACATATTATTAAAATATTATTATGTAACATAATAAGACTCAAAGTATCCATTATATTTGATTTTTTTAATATTATTATCTAACTTATGAAAATCTATTGTTTACATGATATAAAATTAATTCATTGATTACAAATTAATTAGAAATGAATATAAAAAACTGTTGAATATAAATGAAATTTTTTCATGCACACAAACTTGTTTTATCCTAATATATTTAATTAATTACAATTATAGAGTGATATTAATATAATATATATATATATTATATTAAATCAAATATGTTTGACATTCATCCAATATATTTGATAACAATAACAAAGAACAAACCCAATATTTGTAATAAGAATCAATTTTTTTTATAAAGTCCATTTTACCACATTTAAATGGAGAGCCTATTTTGAATCTATTTTTTTGAACTTTTAGAAAATTTATATGTAAAAATAAAATTCATTTTTAAAATATAATTATAAAAATTAGGCTAGGGTGAATTTATTGTATTTTTCTATGAAGTTTCATTTGTTGATGAATATTTAAAAATACTGAATTTTAATTCAAAAATTATTTTTCTAGTATTTTATTTAAAATTTAAACCTATTTTTAAAATTAGTTTTAAAGACACATTATATAAATTATTCAAAAATTAATTCAATTTATTCCATTGGAATCAATTTTACTTTGAATTTGGATATAAAAACATAACAATCTTTTGAAGATTTTTACTTTAATAATATGCATAGTCGTCCCGTCTATGGGATTAAATTTAAATTAATTTATTCCAATCCTATGATTTTAATTTGAAAAAATAGATTATGTATTTGGAATCAGAGTAATTTATAATGTATAATAAGTTCAAATTAGGTTTTTATAGTAAATATTATGAAAAGTGATTTAAATTAATTACTTCAATTAAGAAAAAAATTCGCATAACATGAGACTAAACCTTAAACATAACTTCCAAAATAACCTAGAAACCTATCCAAAATCCATTATAAGTTTATATATCAACCCTATACTCCATTAGATAGAATTTATTCTGTTACTGGAGCCATATTTCATCAAAAACACATGGTAGGATTTCCCTTTTTCAAAAATTTATAATAATACAACTCCTCTACTATAAAAAGGCCCTTACCCTTTCAACTTCCTCACACCTATGAAGCCACTTTGGATCTATAATGATCTCCTCTAATTGATAATAAACACATATCCCCTCAACCTTTAAGACTCACCTTGTCTATAAATCCATCCATGTAATCCCATTGGATCAAACAAAAAGGAGTTACCCAAAGAAGAGGTAACATCATTCCTCAAAGTGTTTTGTTTTATTTTCATTATACACCCCTAAAATATTTTTATTACAATGTTACATAATAAAAAAAATATTTTCAATATACTAAGATGTTTTTATATCATGTTTTTTACTTACACCGACACACAATTCTATCAAATGGGTAACGAACATAGCGTTCGTGTATAGAAAACTATTGCCTCGCGAAATGTTGATTGTTCGTTATTCTTTTACCATCTATCATGGTGGGAATTATAATGGAAATATTATTTTTGTATGTTATATATGAAACTAATAAGACTTTATAATTCAATAATTTATATATAACACATACCTTCATGTGTTTATTTTTGTGGGGATACGATAGCATCGTATGTGGAAGCGTGAACTATCGCCTCCCCAAAGAGATGTGATTAGTTCACACTATACATGGAGTATATAAAGGAAGGTTTAAAAAAAATATTTAATTAATATGAAATAAAAGTTATACTACAGTTATAATATATATATATATACACATATATTATTTAAACTTATTTCTTTAAAAAAGAAAAAAATGAAAGTAACATTCATGTGTATGTATGACCTACTGTCTCCATGAATAGTGCATTTCCTTATCTCAAAATATTATTGATTATTATAATTAATTATATACTGAATATATATATATATATGATAATTAAATCAGTTTTTACATAATGTAGATGATGAAATTAAGATCTGTGTAATAGGAAGAGAAATAACAAGATAAAACATACCCGAAAAATTAGGCAATCAACACATGAAATAGTTAAAATAATTAATGATTATAAACCAAGAGGTTATAAGATATTATAAGAAGTTAATATATGATATTATAAATATGATTATTTTTCTGGTATAAGTTAGTAACATGTTTAAAACCCTTATACATAAGGTTAAAAGATGTTAACACAAAAAAGAGACACAAGGTAATAGATTTTCATCTTACTTTTTACATTTGGTAGATAAATGTCATATTCACCACTTACTTTTTTATGTAGTGTATATACATCCCATTTTGATATATTATATTACTAATTATTTTATATTCATAGTATTTTTATTTTAAATTTTAATTACTTATTTAATGTGCATTTAAATTCAATGTTACCATGTTGTAATGAAATTTCATAACACGATTCCTTTTAGTTGGGTTATGTTACTTCTTCATTATTTTTAATATTATATGATATTGTGTTTAATAAATTTTTATTATATATTGTTTTATTTACAATTTTTTATGTGGATTTAAATTTGACACACATTATCTATTAATTTATTGATTCTCACATAAACGTTATGGTCTTTTCAAGGATTTACTTCACAACATCACTTTTTTAGGAATTTTTACTCTTGGATTTCCATTAGAGGAAATTATTTGAGAATTTTATAATAATACTTTTAATTTTATTATCCTATGGATACTAATGACCTTTTACAAGTAATAGTACCATTTTACTACTCTTTGGCACTCAAAATAGTTTCGAAAATTATTTTAAGAACACCTGACTTTATTTATCTCTTTAGTCGGAGAACCTATTTTCTTCTAAAAACCATTTTTTTTTCTAAAAAGGGTTTCAATTTTTTTTCTAACCATTCCAAAAATGATTTATTAATAAATTATTAACATTTTTCAAAACATTTTCAAATGAATCTTTTTGTCTCTTTCGGAACAAGTTACTTTTGTAATCTTTTACCATATAAAAGGAATATTCTTTTAACCTTGTATGATATGTAAAAATTTACCCGCCAAAACATATTTTAAGATACCATTTCATGTTTAAAAGGTCAATTTTTAAAGAAAATGTTATCAAAAGTTATTTTCAATTAAAATATTTTCAAAAATATTTTCAAAATAAAAAACATAATTTTACCAATAATTTTCTTAAAATATCGTTTTACAGTATTTTCATTTATTAATGCCAACAAACCTTGTTTTTAATTATCATAAACTGAGAAATTATTTATAAATTATTATTATTTATTCAAAAGGGTTATTTTTTGATAATAAATATTTTCTTATTAATTAAATTGATTTTTCTATATATGAGGAATGAATTTGATAGGCAAGACACAGAATGTAGACCACTTAATATAATCCCCTCAATGCGTTGGTAGTCTCATGGGATGAAATTAAGTTGGGAAACCCCTTTGTGTGTGTAACCAGTATGTTATAAAATATCTTGCAAAATGTATTGATAATAAATATAGGTTTTGACAAACCAAATAATTTTATACCCAGTATGTTATAAAATATCTTGTGAATGGTATTGACAGTAAATTTATCTTGTTCCTATGAAACAAGACATCCATAAATTAATAATTTCCATCATTTTGATTCAGTATTAGTTATCCACGTTAATTTAACTATGAAAAATTCTATGGATACATTTTATCATTATTTCATTGATTAAATTGAATGTGTTTCAGTTATTGCCTTTTAAAAATTATTATACCTTATCAATTTATTAAAATTGATGTGGTTTCAGTTATTTACCTTTCCATATTGTTTAGGAAACTACTTATCAATTAGTTGATTATATGGAATTTTTATTATGTTATTACCTTTCTATATTGACTATTTTCATTGATTCATTATTACTTCTGATGTACTTACCCTTACTGAGAATTTGAGCTCACATTTACTATATTTCATTTCCCTAGGAATCCAAGAAGTGTACTAATATTGATATGAAAATATATGCTAGATAGAATTATTTAATCATTGAAAAAAATTATATTATAATTAATGTATTCATTTATAATACAATACTTGTGTATTTTTCAAGTTTACCAGCACTATTAAACTCTTCAGTCCTTTGGGATAAATTTCCTTATAATCATGACAATGTAATGGTAGTAAACACCAGCTCTATTCTTTTTTGGGTAATGTCACTATAATTGGTATCATAGGAATTTTAGTATAAACATTGGGAACTAGATTTTGGAAAACATAGATGATAGAACATAACCCTAATGTATACTTTGAGGATAAGTGTAGAAGAACATCCTATAATTTTGGAAAGGTAGAGATTATGTGGGTATTCCTAGAAATAAATCAATGCCTATATACTATAATTAGACTTGGTTCTGGAATAAATGTACCTATGGGTAATAACTCCTAAAAGGTGAATCCGATCTGACTTGAGCATAAACTGATCCATAAAAACGGGCCTTACTATGAAGCTAACTTGGAACTCCTGAGTGAAACTCTTAAGAAAAATCATATTTTTTATAAAGAATTATTTAGGATATGAATATATAATTATAATTAATGACCTAGGTCAGACCTGAGGTGTTGTAGATTGAAATAATGTGTCATGATTTAAACATCCTAAAAATGATTATATGGTATTTAAAATTTGATAATTGATTGTCACACTATGGATTTTGGTGTTATAAAATGAAATCTTCTATAGGATAAACTCTAGGCCAAGGAAGAAAATATGTCAAAATAAATGGAAGAAGTATTTATGCGTTGTTGATTTTTTGAAAACCTTAGTTAAAGGGATATTTATTGACTAAATTTCAAGGATTTAAATAATATTTAATTTAGAAAGTATATTGATATGGTTTTAGAAAAGGAAAACATTGATGTCAACTAAAAACCCATCAAGTTTGGAAAGGCCTCAGGACATAAACCCATGACCAAATAATGACAAGGGTTTAATGACAACCACTAACCTCTAAAATTTTTAAATTAATATTTCCTTGTGTTTAGTTAAAAAAATTAATGAATAAATAATAATGATGAACCAATAATTTTAATTTTTAGGGTTATATATTAATTTATTAACCATTTTATATTTGGATAGTAATTAGGGACAAATAGTTAGACTTGTTCCTCTTTTATTGGCCTTATAATCCATCAGTAGTGTATTTTAGTGCATCAATCATCAAATTTAATTTTTGGATATAAATTTCTTGAGGTATGGGGTGAATTATAATTTGATTGAATCAAAAACCAAAGAATGAAACTGTGTTTATATAAATATATCAAGTTCGTATATTTCCATAAATTATTGGTCAATAAAAGTATTCATCAACATTAATAAAATGATCAAAAAAATGTTTTCCTAATTCATTAAATTTTTTCAAACTGGCGGTCTTTTCAATCATCAAAGATATATGGATTTGAGGCCCTCAAATTTCCAATAACCATTAAATTGTTTTTGACTGATGGCTTTAATCACTCTGAATAAATATTTATGCTTTACCTCCATTTACATGTCCCCACTTTCCACTAATGTTCCCATACATAGAGAGCTAGTTATATGTTAGTCTAGGTGACCTTTTTACATCCCATTATCTCCTTTCTCGAGGTTTTTTAAGAACAATTAAAATGATGTGAGATTTAAACATAGGAAAAATCAAAAAATATATTACCAATATCGAGTTTCAGTTATAAGGATGCAATCTATTTATGGTGGATAGAAAGTGACATCATGAAATTATAAAGTAAGAACATTGTATTCAAAAGTGTGTATGACACAAAACACCAAGAACCTAAAGAAATATAATATCATAATACTTTATAATATATTAAATATTTTAAATAAAATCAATCGATGATATAAATTGTAATGCACATGATACTAAGTTCGCGTGCATCACAAGAAACACCGAATTTCATTGATTGGCTATTTTATACTCAAGATTGAGTTTTACCAAACTACAATATATTATTAAAATATTATTATTTAGTACAAAATTAATTAAACTAGAAATTAAATTAGTGTTTATGAATTGTGTTAAATATGTTATGGAAATATATTCTTTACCAAAATATTAAATTAATTCATTAGTTACAAATTAATTAAAAATGAATAAAAAACCAATTGAATATAAAATAAATGTGTTTATGCTTGAAAAGCTGTTTTATCCTAATAAACTAAATTAGTTAAAATTAGAGAGTGATATTATTTTAATATATATATTATATATTCAATAAAATATTTTCTATATTCATCCAAAATATTTGATAAGAATGTGTTATGAACAAACCTTATACTTCACATAAAAATAAATATTTTTTTATAAAGCCACTTCTACTGCCTTTTAGTGGAGAAAATATTTTATGTCTTTCTTTTGGAACATTTATAAATTTCATTTGTTAAAATAAAATTAATTTTTTAATGAGAAATATAAAAATTATGTTAGGTTTAATTTTTTTTATAAAGTTTCATTTTTTGATGAATAATAAAAAATACTGAATTTTAATTCAAAATTGTTTCTTCACCTCATTTATTTATAAGGATAAATTATATTTTAACTTGGGTTTAAAGTAAAATTATATAAATTGTACAAAAAATAATCCAATTTAGTACATTATAGTAAATTTATCTTTGCAATTGGATATAAAAAATAGTACAATTATAAACATTTTTACATTAAAAACTCGCATTGTCATCCCATCCACTAGATTAAATTTAAAATACTTTCAGCCAATTATGTGATTATAATTTGAATAAATGGATTAAATAATTGGAATTATCATAATTTATAATATAAAATAACGTAAAATTTTTTTTTGACAAAAAATATTAGTGAAAGTGATTAAAATTAATTACAACAATAAAGAGAAAAATTAGCTTAAGAAGGGACTAAACCTTATAATTAAGGTATAAAATGACTTTGTAACTTGTCCCAAATTCAACTGCAGTTCATATTTCGACCCTATACTCAATTTTATATAATTGTTTCTATTATTTGAGAAACCAATCATAGGAAAATCATGGATGGAATTACCTTTTAAAAAATTCACATGAATACCACTCCTCCTCTACTATAAAATAGAACTCACTATCACACATCCTCACACATCTACATCCAATTTTTATTGAACAATATCTTCCAAAATATATCATAAAAAACTTCCATTCAACGTATAAGACTCACATTGAGAATAAATTAATCTAAGGAATCCCTTTGGGGAAAACAAAAAGAGTTACCCAAAGATGAGGTAACATCCTTCATCAAGATATTTTGATTTATTTTCATTCTACACCAACTAAAATATTATTATTCCCTTCATAAATAATATCATTAGTGAAAATTTTACACATATCTTTTATATCAGGTTTTATTACTACACTTACACACACTTTAGTCAAATGGGTAACGAACTTATAGTTTGCGTATGACAAACTACCGCCTAATGAAACGATGATGGTTTGTTATTCCATTAAGACCTCACATGGTAGGAATTATGATGGAAATAATATTTTTTATATGTTATACATGATATTAATAATTTATTTGTACTTATATAATTTTTATATAACACATATATCCATGTGCTTCATTTTGTGGGGATACAATAACATTGTTTGTGGAAGTACGAACTACCGCCTCCTCAAAGTGACTTGATTCGTTCACGCTATACATTGAACATATGTGAAATATATGAAATAAAAATGATACTGTAATTATAATATACATTTATATCATTTACTTTTCATTATTTTAATATGAGAATGAAATGAAAGTATTATTCATGTGTACGTACGACCTACAGTCTCCATGAATGATGCATTTTATTTCTTATCTCCAAATATTATGGATTATTATAAATACATATATAATGATAATATATAATAATTTAATCAAAGTTTACATTATTGAGATTATTAAATCATTATATTAGTAATAGTAAAGAAAATAACAAGTTAAAATAAACCTGAAAATCTAGGCCACTAACACCAGAAATAGTGAAAATAATGAAAGATTATTAACAAATGTGTAATAAGATTTTATAAGAAGATAATATATGATATTATGAATATTATTATGGTTCTGGTATAAGTTATTAATTTTTTTAAAACCCTTATATAAGAGTTAAAAGTACTTTCACCCAAAAAGAGAACACAAGGTAAGAGATTTTTATCTCAATTTTTACATTTGTGAGATAAATATCATATTCACCACTTACATAGTTTATGTGGTATATATATTGACCATTATGAGATTTTATATCATTAATTATTTTATCTCCATTTTATTTTTCATTTCAATTGGAATTACTTCTTTTATAGGATTTCAGTCAAAAATTACCAAGTCGTAAATAAATTTCATAACTAGATTCCATTTCATTGGGTTATATTACTTCATAATTGTCATTAATATTATAAGATTGTGTGTGTAATAAATTTTTACTATGTATTATTTTATTTCTACTTGTTTTATGTGGATTTACATGTTACACACATAATATATTCATTCATTGATCTCCACATCAATGTTGTGGTCTTTCTGAGGATTTACTTCATAATCTCATTTTCTTCAGGATTGTTTACACTTGAATTTACATTAGAGGAAAAAATTTGATCATTAATTAATAAAACATTTCATATTAAAACCCTATGGTTATTCAGGAAATTTTCTAAGTAATATTATCATTTTAACACTCTTTGGTACACAAAATGATTTAGAAAATGTTTTTAAGAGAACCCAACTCTATTTCTCTCTTTAGTCAGAGAACCGCCCTTCTTCTAAAAACCATGTTTTCTAAAAAATATTTCAAAAATGTTTTTTAACCTTTCCAAAATGATTTATTAAAGGAATGTGTACCAAATTTTTCCTTTTAAAAACGTTTTTAAAGGAATATTCTGGTCACTTTCCAAACAAGGAACTTTTCTATCCTTTCACCGTTCAAAAGGAATATTGTTTTTACCTTATACGACATGTATGAATTTACCCATCATAATACCATATAAGAATCCTTTGAAATTTTATATGTTTAATTTTTAATGAAAACTATTTATAAAATTATTTTCAAAGAAAAGGATATTCAATTTTATTTTCAAAATAAAAAGGATATTTTCCTTAATAATGTTTCTAAATTATCTTTTAGTATTTCCATTCATCAACATCAAAAAACCATGTTGTTACTTATCCTCCTCTAAAGAATTATTGATAAATCTGTATTATTTATTTAATATGGATATTTGATGATATAAAACATTTTTTTATTTAAATGGATTATTTTATATATAAGTAATGATTTGGACATGAAATAAATGGGTTGGGGAACATTTAAGGTAAGCCCCTTGATGAATTGGTAGTCTCATGGGATGAAATTAGGTTAGAAAAACCATTTTTTCTTGTAATGAGTATGTTAAAAACTATCTTATTAAATGTCTTGATAGTAGAGATAAGGTTTGACTAAACAAATTGTTTTTTACACAGTATGTTATAAACTATATTGTGAAAGGTCTTGATGGTAATGTTTTTATGTGCCCTGGAAACACAATGTATAATAATTTAGAACTACCTTCATTTGGATTCAATATTAATTATCCATGATATTTTTACTATGAGAAAAATTATAGATGAATTTAATTATCATTTCATTGATTAAATGGCATGTGATTCAGTTATTTTATTTATATGTTTATTATCCTTATTTAGTTATTTAAATGGAATATTTTTTTCAATTATTTACCTATATATATTGTTTATGCACTTCCTAATCATTTTATTGATTACATGGAATGTGTCATTAGTTATTAACTTTCTATATTGACTATTCTCACTGATTAATTATTTCTTCTTCTATTATTACACTTACTAAGAATTTTATATCACCATTATTATGTTTCATTTCCATAATAATCCAAGAAGTTTACTAAGAAAGATATGAAAAGATATGCTAAATGGAATAATGTTATCCTCGAAAAAAAATTATGTTACAACTAGTGAAATCATTTATAATACAAGACTCATGTATGTATATGATTTACCAATACTATTAAACTCTTTGGTTCATTGGGAAGTATTTCCTTATAATCATACCAATGTAATGGTAGTTTAAACCAACATAGGTAATTCTGGGGTCGGGTCACTACATTTGGTATTAGAGGAAGTTTAGTAGAAACCTTATGAAATATATTTATGAAAACATAGATTAGAGAAAAAAAACCTAAGGTAGACATTGAGGATAAGTATAGAAGATCATCTTAGAACTTGGGTAAGGTAGATATTATGTTGGTATTCCATGAAATACATCCATGTATGGATACTACAAGTGGATATGATTTTGGAATAGATTTAGTTAGGGGTAATAACTCTGAAAAGGTGTGTTAGGCCTGACTCAAGTGTATCCTTGTACACAAAATCATGCCTTACTATACACCTAGTTTGACACTCCCAGGGATATTATTATGATAAATCATATAATCATTACAAACCATTATGAATTATTTGAATAGATAATGACAAAGAACAACCTAGGTTAAATCTGATGTGTCTTCTATTGAAAATAATATGTCATGTTTTTAAACATCCTAAAAATGATTATATGGTATTTCCAATATAATAATTGATGACTGCACTATGTTTTTTGGTTTCAGGAAATTCAATCATCTAACGGATGAACTCTAGACTATGGAAGGATATATATAGAAATAAATTTATGAATTATTTATGTATTAGGGTTGTATTTAAAACAATAGTTGAAAGGATATTTAGTGACTAAATTTAAAGGACTTAAATCATATTATTTTTGGAAATTATATTAATATGGGTTTTTTAAGGAAAAACTATATTTTAGGTGACAACCCATCACGTCCATTAAGGCAGTGAAACATGAACCCTTGTCTAAATGACGATAAGGGTTTAATGCCAAAAACTAACCTACACAATTTCCTGATTAATATGTAATTCTTTTTAGTTAAACAATTTAATGAATAAATATTTTATGATGAACTAGTAGTGTTACATTTTAGGATCATAGATTATTATATTAACCAAATTATATTTTCAATATAGTTAGAGATAAATATCTAGACAAATAACTCTTTTATGGTCTTTAAGATCCATTAATAGTTTATTTTATTACTTCAGTTATCAAATTTAATTTTTAGATATCCATTTCTAAAAGGAAGGTATGAATTAGAAATTTATCTAATCACAAAAAAATTATGAATTTTTGTTTATAGAAATATATCAAGTAAGTGTATTTCCTTAAATTCATGGTCATAAATGGATTTCTCAACATTGGGAAAATGATCAAAACAAATGTTTTCCAAATACCTTAGTTTTTTGTTGAACAAATGGTCTTTTAAATCATAAATGATTTATGGATTTTAGGCCCTTAATTTTTCATTAAATGTTCAATTTTTTTTATGATTTATGACCTCAATCAATATGTATAATTTTTTTCTTTTCATCCATGTAGGTATCTCCACATTCCCCTAATATTCTCCAATATAGAGGCTAATTTATATGTTATTCCATGAAACTTTTGTACTTATCGTTATTTATTTTATAGATGATGTTTTATGAACAATTAAAATTATATAGGATCTCAAAATTGGAAATATCAAAAAATAAATAACCAAGATCGAGTTTGAATTGTGAGGTTGTAATTCATTTAAGGTGGTAATAATTTAACGCCTAGAAATTATAAGGTAAGAACCATGTATTTGATAGCGTGTATGATAGGAAACACCGAGCACACAAGGGAATATGATATCCCAAGAAATTATAATATATTTACTATTTTAAATAAAATTATACCATTTTATAGCTTGCAATGAATGCGATACTGAGTTAGCGTGTGTCACTTGCAAAAATTAGTTTTTTTCGATACCTTACGTTATACGCAAGACTTAGTTTTACTGAATGATAATATATTATTAAAATATAATTATTTAATATAATAAGACATAATATTTACATTAAATTGGAGTCTATGAATATTATTCACTAATTTATTAGTATATATGGTTCACAAAAATATAAAATTTATTCCTTGTCTACTGATTATTTAAAAATGAATATAAAACCCAATTGAATATAAAAGAAATATATTTATGCACACAAAGTTATTTTATCATAATAAATTAAATTAATTACTATTAGAGAGTTATATTAGTGTAATACATGTATTATATATTCAATCAAATATTTTTGACATTTATCCAAAATATTTGATAATCATAAGATAATAACAAACTAAATAATTCACATGAAATTAAATATTTTTTTATAATTGAACTATCTAATAGAGAACCTATATTAAATACAATTTTTGGAAAAATTATAAATTTAATATATAAAAATAAAATATATTTTTATATATATAAACATTAAAATAATGTTATGGTGAGTTTTTGGTATTTTTCTGTGAAATTTCAATTTTTAATGAATAGTGAAAAATACTGAATTTTAATTCAAAAACTTGTTTTTAATCTAATTTGTATATAAGGTTAAATGATATATTAAATTGGTTTTAATGTAAAATTATATCAATTATAAAGAAAATTAATACAATTTAGGTAATTTAAATTAATTTCACTTTAAAATTGGATATAAAAGCTTTTCCAACTTCTGAAGATTTTTACTTTAAAAACCTATATTGTCGTCTCGTATACATGATTAAATTAAAAAAAATTTCTGAAACTTATGTGATTTTAATTTTGAAAAATTAATCCCTTATTTTTAATAATCATACTTTATAGTTAATAAAAATTTCACCTGATTTTTTTACAAAAAATATTAATGAAAGTGATTAAAATAAATTACAGTAATTAAGTGAAAAATTAACTTAACTGGGCACTAAAAAATATATTTAAGGTCTAAAATGACATATAAACTTTTAAAAATTTTATTGAAAGTTCATATTTAGACCCTATATTCCCATTTCATAAATTCGGTCTATTTATGGGGCTGCGTTTCCTTTGAAAAACGTTTTTGAAATTCCATTTTCTAAACTTTACAGGTATGTCACTCCTCCTCCACTATAAAAGTTACTAACACCTAACACATCATCACACCTCTCAAGCCACTTATTCTCAACCAAGATCCTCCCAAATATCTCATAAAAATATATCACATAAACATAGAATTCTCACCTTGGTAATAAATCCATCTAAGGAATCCAATTGATGTAAACCAAAATGAGTTACCCACGCAAGAGGTACCATCCTTCCTCAAACTCTTTTGTTTTATTTTCATTCTATACCCCCTAAAATTTTCTTGTTACAAGATTAAATAATAAAATAAGTATCCTAAATATTTTTATATTTTTTATATTATGGTATATATCTATATTTACTCACACTTCCATCAAATGTGGGATGAACTTACTGTTCATTTACGACAAATTACCACTTCACAAAATAATGATTGTTCGTTCTTCCTTTACCACATCTCATGGTGGGAATTATGATGTACATAAATTTTTTATATGTTATAAAGGATATTAATAATTTATTTATTTTATTTAATTCTTATATAACATATAATTTCATACATTACATTTTGTGGGGAAATGATAACATCGTTTGAGGAAGTGTGGACTACCGCCTTCTCAAAGTGATGCAATTCATTCACACTATACATGGAATGTATAAAAGATAATTTTAATAAAAAAAATTAAATTTATGACATAAATATGGAACTTTAATTATAATATACATATAGATCATTTATTTTTTATTATTTTAACATGACAAAGATATTAATGTTCCGTTGTTATGTATGTACGACCTACCATCTCCATGAACAATGCATTTCATTTTTTATCTCCAAATATTATGGATTATTATAAATACATATATACTAAATATTTATAACAACTAAATCATGGATTATATTATTGAGATAATTAAATCATTATCTATGTAATATGAAAAAAAAATCAATTTAAAACATACCCACCAAACTAGGTAATTAACACCCTAAATATTGAAAATAATGAATGATTATTAACAAATAGGTAATAATATATTATAAGATGCTAATATATGATATTAGAAATATTATTATGGTTCTCTTATAAGTTAGTAACATGTTTAAACCCTTATAAATGAATTTAGGTGATGTTATCCCAAAAAGGAAACATAAGGTATGGGATTTTCATCTCACTTTTTACATTTGTGAGACAAATTTCATATTCACCACTTACTTATTTTGTGTGGTGTATATAATTACCATTTATATATTATATCATGAATTATTTTATATTTATGTTATATTAATTTTCAATTTGAATTATCTATTCTATGGTAAATTTAGTAAAAATTTAACAAGTGGTAAATAAATTTCATAACCCTATTCATTTTCTTTAGGTTATATTACTTCCCCGTTATTAAGATTCTAAGATTTTTCTTGAAATCAATTTTTACTATATATTGTTTTATTTAAATCTATTTATGTATATTTACGTTTGATACACATAATCCTTTTTTTAATTGATTACCACATCAACATTATGGTGTATTCATGTGTTTACTATATAATCTCATTTTGTTTAGGATTGTTTACACTTGAATTTACTTTAGGGAAAATTATTTGATCATTATTTAATAAACCCTATAATTTTATTCTACTCTAGTCATTCATGACCTTTTCCAAGTAATAGTACATTTTTTAAGTCTTTGGTACTAAAAATGGTTTAGAACATGTTTTTAAGAAAACCTAACTTTATTTCTTGCTTTAGTCGAAGAACCCATTTTCTTCTAAAAATAGTATTTTATAAAAATGTTTTCATAATTTTTTTAACTTTTATTAAAAGATTCATTATATAAATTTTTACCCTTTTTTATTTTTACAAACTTTTTCAAAGGGATCATATGTTCTCTTTATGAAAAAATCACTTTTATAACCTTTTACTATGTAAAACAAATGTTCCTTTTACCTTGTATGACATGCATGGATTTACCTGCCATCATATCTTTAAAGCATCATTTTCCATCTTAAAAGGTTAATATTTAATGACATGTTTTTCAACTTTTTTTCAAAGAAAATTATTTTCAAAAAATAAAAAAAATTATATAGAACATTTTTTACTAATTAAATCGATTATTCGATATATGAGGAATGCATAAGACATGTGATACACGGGTTGGGGACCATTTAATATAAACCCCTCGATGCATCGGTAGTCTCATGGAATGAAATCAGGTTAGAAAAACCCTTCGTGTTTGTGACCAACATATTATAGAATTTCTTGTGAAAGGTCTTGATAGTATAGATACGATTTCCCAAACCGAATCAGTCTATAACCACTATGTTATAAAACATATTGTGAATGTTCTTGATGGTAAAAGACTCATGTGCATGAAAAAATGGCTTCCAATAACTAAGAATTTCTTTCATTTGGATTCAGTGTTTGTTATCCATGATATTTTCACTATGAAAAAGTATTTGTAAGTGTATCATTTTCATTTCATTTATTAAATGGAATGTGTTTCAGTAATTACCGTTCCATATTGATTATTTCTTATCTGGTTATTTGAATAGATAGTTTTTTTAGTCATTTTTCTTGTCAAATTTTTTACACACGTGCTTCTTAGTTTATTGATTACATGTAATATGACATGAGTAATTACATTTCCATATTTACTATTCTAATTGATTCATTATTTTTCCCATTGTACTTACCCTTACTGACTATTTGAGATCACCCGTATTATGTTTCCTTCTGCCAGGAATCCAATAGGTCTTCTAAGAAACTTTTTCAAGGACAAGCTAGATGGAATAATGTAATCCTAAAAAAATTATGTTATTATTAGTGCATTACTTTGTAATAAAAGACACATGTATGTATCTGGTTTACTAATACAACTAAACCCGTTGGTCTTTTGGGATTCATTTCCTTGTAATCATGCCAATACAATGGTAGTAGACATCAGCTTCGGGGTTTCTGGGGTAGGGTCACTACAGTACATTTGAATTATCACCTCTACGAAGTGATGTGATTTTTTTCATCACCATATCACATGGAATATATATATAATTATTTAAATGAATAATATTATACTATTAAAATTATCATAATTTTAGAAATATAATATAATACTTACCTTCATTCCATAATTATCATTTAAAAATGGAAATGTTACTCATGCGTACGTACGACTTATCATCACCATGATTATAACATAGTTCATTTTTCATATTCATATTTAATTGATTGATTTACAAGTATAATTTATTTATAAAATTTATTATTATTCCATGAATATTATTCTATAAATGATTAACTATTGACAACTTTGACTATTAACATCATACCAGACTCATTTTGGACTCAATTATCGAATATCGACAAAACATCCGACATGAAAATAAGTAAATAATTAAATTTTATAACATGATAATAAGTGATATAAAATGAATAATAAAATTTCAAAAATTAAAAAGAAATTAAATAATTAACCGAATTTTATTATTCATGAATATAAAAATTTTGCATGTTCATTCGGACTAAAGGTAAAAGATTTCACCTCAATCTTCTTTAATTGAAGAATTTCTTGTTTATATAAACATTTATTATTTTTTGAGGTGTATATATAGCCGCCCATGACATATCATATCATCAATTTTTTTTATTGTCATATTTTTTTAAATGTTAGTCATTCATGTGGAATATGATTTAAATGTTGGAAGTGGTATGGGTCACTTTTAATGTTTAAGGATTGAATTTCAAAATATTTTCTCCAGTTCAGTTTTCGAGATATTATTTTTTTGGATATAGAAGGAATATAATGGAAATTTGATTTATATATTTAATGTCATTTAATAGTTTAAAAAAAAAAGATATTTATGTGTTTTATACAGAATATTTTGTCAAACAAAAAAAATGAATGTTTTATTCTTAATTTACCCAACGATAATGACTTTTCTACCACTGTGAATACTATTTAATTTCACAATTCCATTGAAATATTAAAGGCTTTCTAAAATTTAAATATTTATTTTCCTTTTTGGGTATGTTAGAATTGAAAATGGGTTTTAAAAGAAAAGGTTATTTTTATATGAAAGTGTTTTTCATATGGCATTAAAATATATTTTCAAATGGTTTAATGATGAAAGTGTTTTATTCATGAAATGTTACCTGAGAATTATATGAAATGGCTGATCCGGATACAACATATGCAATGGGTTCAGTCTCATTATTGGTAATGGGTGATCCTACTACATCTTATATGAGTATTTGAGCCCCATTATAGCTCATGGGTGAGCCCAATATAGCTTAAAAAAAGGGTTTAGCCACATTATTGCTCATGGGTGAGCCCAATATAGCTTATAAGAAGGTTGATCCCCAATAAATATATCCAATCCATTGGGTAAAAAAAATATTAGAAGTCATCCATATGTTTATTTAAATTTAATATGATTAGAATGATTTTTATTTATGTGATGTTGTGAGTCAGCTAAAGTAATTTTAATTTCTATCTTTTGGTTTTATTGTTTTTCTCTGAGAAAAATATATGGGTGTTTTTCATATGAAAGTGTTTTGTTTTTTTCTATGAAATAACATTAAATGGAATTTCATTTTTTTACTAGACTAATGGGTTTCTTCCCTTTTTATATATCTTATTGAGCTTTTTGTGCTTATCCCATGTTTTAAACTAATTTTCACATTGTTAAATGATTAATAGGGACAAGGGTGAAGAAAATATGTAAACTATGATGTTATATCATTAAAATAAACCATGTTTAAGTTTACAATGTCCTTTTTGGTGAAAAAATGGATATTTAGTAAAGGTGTCCCTTTATAATATATGGGTTTACTTTGTAAGAGTTTTTCCTATTTCTCTAAAACTTTAAACTAAAAATATCCTATAATGTGAATTCTAGATAAAAAACACAATAATTTTTAATGCTTAAGGCTGTGCCCTTACAACAGGTATAAAAGGATGGTTTAGACAACATTAGAGGTTATAAAAGTGTTAATAGCATGCCCTTAGTAGATGTTACTTTATGGATAATTAAGAATTATGTAGCATTTTATGATTACCTTATTACTTCGTCAAAACTATCTCTATTCAGTATGGTTTTCCATAGAGAAAATAAGATAGGTGTAACGGGATATAATTGACAAGAAAACATCCTTACAAATCCACAACCTAAGATGATTGTAATTGGAATAGAATAGTTTTTTTGTAGTTATGAATTAGTTGAAACATGCTATAAATAGTGGTGGTATCAATTCTAGAGAGGAACCTGCTCTACTACAATGGAACCTATCTATAGTAGATCATTTCATGAGAAAATATACCACATCATTCAATGAATCGTCTAAACTAGTGGTATTCGAAGGATAGATCAATGCCACAAAGAAGATATTTAAAGTCATGGGATGTTTGGAACTTCCAAAGGTAAATATTTCATTTTATCATTTTGAAGGTGAAGCTGACCAATGGTGGTTTTGGTTTAGAATACTAGAGAGAAAGATGATATTGATTCAGTGGAATGGGAAACATGTTAGCAAATATTCATTGAGAAATACTTACCAAAGGTTATTCAACATATGGTGGAAAAATAATTCCTAGAATTTCTTCAAAAGAATGATGATTCAATGGACACCTATGAAGAAAACATCATAGTATTGGCATGGAATGTTCCAAATTTTATTCAAGAAATTGGTATTTAAATTAATATATTTTACTGAGGATTGAAACCAATCCTACGAAGTGATTTAGAATCCAGAGAGTTTAAATTTTATGAGAAAGTGGTTTTCTATGAGAAAATGTTGAGATGGAGTTTTCTAACACTTATATTCCACAATAATACAAGAGTAAGAAATATTTAATGTGGTAGGAAATGGAGAATAATCCAACAAATAATTATAGAGGTAATCCTAAAAATTGTTTTAAGTGTGTAAAAATACATTTTGGGGAATGTATGTCATAATCTAGAAAGTGTTACCAGTGTGGTGAGTTTGGTTACAAGGTTCGTTACTATAAGGGAAAGAGTCCTGAACAATCCAATAATGAGATAAAAGATATAAAGACAACATTAAGTTTTTTTAACTATAATGATTTGTGCCATTTTTTAATATGTGTCCAAAGTTACTTACTCAGGGTGGAAATCATCATAATCAAAAGAAAAAGGTGTCATAAAATATTTTTCTACTTTTTTAATTGATGTTGATACATCTTCTGAAGTGATGGAATCTCTATGAAGCCCAGTTCTTTTCAAAGTATAACCATATGTTCAAGGTTTTAGAGTAACCTTATGAGGTTTTAAGCACTGTGATCATAAGATATTAAAGTCTTTTTTTCTTCAATTTTTTTGTTTATAATTATGTAAGGATTTTTTTAATAAGATTTATTCCTTTAATTTTGGATAAGAGTTTTGAGGTATTAATAAACTTTAGGGATTATATGATCTTTGATTAAGGTAGTTTTTAAGGATGTATATTATGATTTAAAAAATTTTATTTGGATAAAATTGTGCTTATAAAATATAAATATACCACCTTATATTCATATATATTAAAGTATTTCCACAACTCAAGGAAAATTATTTTGAATGAAAAAGATATTCATTTACTTTTCTTAATATGAAATCAATGACCTTTTAACCCATCACATATTTATGGTTTTTTGATAGTTAACATTATCATGACCACATTATATATCACACTCTATCAAAACATGTTAGTTAGATTTCTCATCCATTTTTGTTTTTTATTACATATAACCCTAGTAAGTGTTATCTTAGATGACCTTCACATGTACTTTTCTTTTTTTAAAGTGGAAGTCTTATTAGTCCTTTATTTTGACGTGGGATTTCAATAAATGTATTTCGAAAAGTCAATCCTTAGTTAATGATCCTAAAATTAAAATTTCAACGATGAAATTCCAAAAGGGGGTAATGTAACATCTTGAGTTATAAAAAAATAAATAATATATTTGATAGAATACGTGATATGCCACATCGAGCATAAAGAAACAACTAAATATTATTATTATTTAAATATTACCATTATATCCTATCTAGTAGAATGATGGGAAAGAATAAGTTTAACTGAAATATGAAAATATGGTTTACACTTGTATCTATAATTTATTAACCTATTAATTATAAATTAATTTAAACTTATTTTTAAAATAAAAGGAAATGTTTTTCAAAAAAGATATTTAAATGTACACAAGTGTGTTTTACAGTAATAAAAAACACTTTTCAGAGTATATTGATGAAATATATATATATATATATAATGTGTTAAATATAATTTTTAAAACCCATCTTATGGTTTTTCTAGGAATTATTTAAGAACAAATTCAATTTTATGCTTAAAATAAGTATTTTTCCAAAAAAGGAAATTTTCAGCATTTTAATGGAACACTTGTTTTTTTATCATTTTAGACACTTTTGTAAATTTTATTTTCAAAAATAAACTTCTTATTTTAAATCAAAATATCAAACTTTACTTTGGTTCATTTTTTAACTTTTCTATTAAGTTTCATGTATAGATGAAAAGTAAAAATGCTGAAATTTAATTGAAAACACCTTTTGCATAAAATTTATTTATAGTGATAAATTATTATTTTTGAATGGATTTAAAGTATAATTGGATCAATTTTTTTTATCTTTTAATACAATTTAGGTTATCAGAATAAATTTCACATTTAATTTGGAAATAAAAACATTTCAATCTTTTGAATGTTTTTACTTTAAAAACTTGTTTTCTTGTTCCATCAATAAGATTAAATTTTAATTAATTTCTTAAAATTTTATGTTTTTAATTCTTTAAAATGTATTCCATATTCGAAATCAAAAGTTACCAATTTAGTAAATAAGACCCTTTTATTTTTTATACAAAATATGGATAGTGTATGTGGTAATTTTTATTACCATGATTAAGGGTAAATTAGATAATTATGGTTAAAAATAAAATTTTCAATATTATAAAATTACCTTAAAACTTTTCCAAATTTTATTTTATCAGTATTTTTCATCCCTAATAATTAAATTATCGGTTATGTGATGATTTATTGTATTTTTAATGAGAATATAAACTTTATAATAATAAATTCAAAGAAAAGTCAAACCTATCATACTTTTTCTTAACAAGTCACTAGTACAGAAAATGTTTTTTACGGTGGTTATTTTTTATTTTTAACATTGGATTTTAAACGACATTATTACAAGAGATGTTATAAACAAAGTTTTTTACATCAGTTATTTTTTAATTGACGTAAAAAATACAAATCCGAAGCCTTTTCCACGTCGGTTGATAAAAACCCGACGTGGAAAACGCTTCAGAGGAGTGCTTTATTACGTCGGTTATTTAATAACCGACATGATATATACCCTTTCACGTTAGTTATTATATAACTGATGTCATAAAGCACTCTTCCGATGTGTTTATCACATTAGTTTTTTTTTAAAACCGACTTGACAAACCTGTATGCCAAGCGGTTTTCAACGTCGGTTATATAATAAATGACGTAAAAACATATCTACGACGCCGGTTATTTTATAACCGACGTAAAAAACTATCCATTTAAATTTATTACGTAGATTATGAAATAACCGATGTAAAAACCATTTCCTATGAAGTTATTACGTTGGTTTCCAAATAACCGACGTTATAACAAATAACGATGCATTTTTTACATCAGTTATGAAATAACCGATGAAAAAGAAATTTATTTTAAATAAAACTAAACCACTACTATGCCCAGCCAAATCACCTGAAACAGAGAAAAATCTTACCAAAAAACAGACCAGAACATCCCAAAACACCCCCACCCCTGGACACCCCCCACACCCCTGGACAACCCCACCCCCTAGACAACCCCCACACCCCTAGACATCCCCACCACCCCCTGGACAGCCCCCACACCCCTGGAAAAACCCACCCTTTTGTATACACACACCCCCTGGACAACACTCCCACACCCCTGGACAACCCTTCCAAACCCCTGAAACAGACCAAAAAGTTACCAAAAACAGACCAGAACCCCCTCACCCCACTGGACAACCCCCACCACACCCATGGACACCCCCACAGCCCTGGACTGCCCCAACCACTGGACAGCCCCCAACACCCCTGGACAACCCCCACCCTCCTGGACACCCCACACCCCTGGACTGCCCCACCACCCCCTGGACAGCCCCACCACACCCCTGGACAACCCCCACCCTCCTGGACCCCCCCACACCCCTGGACTACCCCCACCCCCGGGACTTCCCCCACCCTCCTGGACACCCCCACACCCCTGGACTGCCCCCACCCCTGGATATCCCCCCACAACCCTGGACAACCCCCCACCATCCTAGACACCCCCACACCCTGGACTCCCCCACCCCAGGACTGCCCCCACCCTCCTGGACACCCCCACACCCCTGGACTACCCCCACCCTTGGACACCCCCCACACCCCTGGACAACCCCACACTCCTGGACACCCCCCAAACCCCTGGACTACCCCCACCCCTGGGACTGCCCCCACCCTCCTGGACACCCCCCACACCCCTGGACTGCCCCCACCCCCTGGACAACCCCCCACACCCCTGGACACCCCCACCCTCCTGGACACCCCCACACCCCTGGACTGCCCCCACACCCCTGGACCGCCCCACCCTCCTGGACACCGCCATACCCTTGGACTGCCCCCCACCCCCGGGACTTCCCCCACCCTCCTGGACACCCCCACCCCCTAGATAGCCCCCCACACCCCTGGACGCCCCCACACCCCTGGACTGCCCCCCACCCCCGGGACTACCCCCACCCTCCTGGACACCCCCACACCCCTAGACTTCCCCCACCCCTGGGACTAACCCCACCCGCCTAGACAACCCCCACACCCCTGGACTTACCCCCACCCCCTGGACAGCCCCCCACCACCTGGACACCCCCCACACCCCTGGACTGCCTCCACCCCTGGGACTGCCCCCACCCTCCTGGACACCCCCCCACCCCCACACCCCTGGACTGCCCCCCACCCCCTGGACAGCCCCCCACAACCCTAGACAACCCCCACCCTCCTGGACGCCCCCACACCCCTGGACTGGCCCCACCCCGGGACTGCCCCCACCCTCCTGGACCCCCCCCCCACACCCCTGGATTACCCCCACCCCCTGGACAACCCCCACACCACTGGAAAACTCCCCACCCTCCTGGACACCCCAACACCCCTGGACATCCCCCACCCCCAGAACTTCCCCCACCCTCCTGGACAGCTCCCCACACCCCTGGACTGCCCCACCCCCTGGACAGCCCCCACACCCCTGGACAACCCCCCACCCTCCTGGACACCCCCACACCCCTGTACGGCCCCCACCCCTGGGACTGCCCCCACCCTCCTGGACACCCCCACACCCCTGGACTGCCCCACCCCCTAGACAACCCCCACATCCATGGACAACCCCCACCCTCCTGGACACCCCCACACCCCTGGACTTCCCCCACCCCCGGGACTGACCCCCCACACCACTGAACACCTTCTGGACATCCCCCCACCCGCCTAGACATCCCTCCCACCCTCCTGGACACCCTACCACCTCACTGGACAGCCCCCGCCACACCCCTGGACACCCCCAGACCAAAACCCGACCAAAACCAGAACAAAACCCCCCACCCCACTGGACAGCCCCCACCACACCCCTAGACACCCCACACCCCTGGACTGCCCCCACTCCCTGGACAGCCCCTAGATAGCTAGTGTTGGGAGAGGAGGCACCACCATCCCTTGGGGGGCACGCCGCTGGAAGGTACTCATCACTCCCGCATGCGAAGATTGAGCTCTCAAAATGTTTCACATGTGGGAGTGATGAGTACCTTCCAGCGGCGTTCAGCCCCCCAAGGGATGGCGGTGCCTCCTCTCCCACCCCTTGGACTTCCCCCCATCCCCATGGACACCTTGGACCCCCCACCCCACTGGACAGCCCCCCCACCACACTGGAAAACCCTCCCACACCCCTTGAAACCCCCCTCACCCCACAGGACGCCCCCACACCCCTAGACACCCCCTAGACAGCCCCCACTCCCCTAGACAGCCCTTCCACCATCCTAGAAACGCTCCCACCCCCTGGACTGCCCCCCACTATCATGAACACCCAGGATACTCCCAACCCACCGAACATCCCTCCCACACCCCTGGATACCCCCACCCCATTGAACAGCCCCCACACCCTTGGAACCCCTCCCCCCAGACCAGAATCCATACCAGAAAAACCATCATAAGTAGACCAAAACAAGAAGTAGAGAAAAATTAAACATTCACATATATAACATTCAAAACATACAATGCCAACTTGAAAAAAAAAACTAAATCCAACCTAAAAGACTACCAAATACAAAATTACAATGAAAATATTCAAAATTAAATTTTACACTACAAACAACTAAAATTCAATCAAACCTGTAAAATAATTTGACCATTCCACTTATAAGTGTTTGACGTCTTGAGCACTATAGGGTTTAGGGTCATCAAATAGATACAAATTAAAAGTATAGTAGTTAATGTGTATAATGAATAAATCAAATGAAATATGATGGAAAAGTTTAAAAGGAAATCTTACCAGGTTAAAGTTTATAACTGTCCCTGTTGTTATTATTTCATACATAAATCTTAATATATAATATCCATATTCAATGACTCCTTGTTTTTCATGACAATTATATTTTAATGAGTTTAAATTCAATATTTTTTTATGTAATATATCAAAAAGTAAAAATTATAAATGGATATTTACCTTTACATTTACATATTTGATCTTCACACTCCTTTTCTTTGTGTTTTTTCGAAAGTAGACCCATCCCCTGTTAGAAAATAATACGAATGGGATAAATTTAAAATTCATTATAATATATTAAACTATTGAGAAATTGAAACTTACTTTTTCTAAAATTTTCTTAAAACTTTCCCGCACATCACCATGGACAGAGCATATCCAATAAAGTGTCTTATCTCTTGGGAAAGAAACCCCTAACATCCAATGATCACTGATAAAAGAAAATTTAAGGTTAGTGGGTTTTTATGTTAAAATATAATGAAATATTTGAGAGAGATGTGTTTCATACCTCTTAGAAAAAGGCATCATCCAACATTGTGTGACTATATTCTGTTCAATTATTTCAGTAATATAAAGCATTCTTTGTTCCTCATACAATGAACATGCTTCAGGGGAAATCAAATACGGGTCCATGAACCCATATACATCTGTCCGATCATTCTTCTCACAAAGGTTATAAAGATACCTAATACAAAACAGACATAAGTATACATTTTTAATAAATATAACGCAGGGAAAAGGTGTTAAGACTTACATGGAAAAAATTTGCACCACGTTGATGCCCAACTTATCTCCAGTAACAAGCTCCATGATATCAGTTTTCACAATCCCCAAAGTTATTGCATGTCCAAAAACATGATCTTTTATTGGAAACTCATAATGATCCGCCAAAAAATTTGAATATCTTGACAATTTGTCAAAACTACTAGAATCTATATCTGATGTCATAGTCATTTGCCTTTGTTGTTGTCTATATAGTATTTCTTTACCTTTGAAATATTCCTATAAAAATAAATATAAAAATATATTAGTTTTCAAATGATAAAACAACTTTAATAAAAAAATAAAATAGAAGATATAACATACATACCTCTATGGTAATGAGTCGAAGAAGTCTGGATGGACAAATTAAAAAATGGTCGATACTATTTCCAACTATTGTCACCTCATCTGTAGGTAATGGTACTCGAGTTGATCTATCTATAATATCCTGTATAGTGACCCTCTGATTCTCTACCTCTAATTGTTGATGATGAAATGTATCTCCTATACAATATACCAAACCATATGCAACTATATGATGTTGAGGATCATCAACATACAACTTGCAATAAGTAGGAAGCTGCGGAGGAGGAGTAGGATAAAAAATGGGGTCCGCAGGCTGAGGTGGGGGAGTGGGAGCTACCGGCAGAGGTGGAGGATAAATAATGGGGTCTGCAGGGGGAGGTGGAGGAGTGGGAGTTGCAGTCTGAAATTGTCTTTTCATGTCTACAAACATAGACTGTACCAACGCTCTAATATTTTCCTCCATCGTCGCATTAATATTATGAACTTCAGCCTCCAAGGATTCTATTTTTTTATAAACACCCTCATAGTAAGTAGTTGAAGAACGTGGAAACACTTTTCTTACCGATACACCTGCTGGATATCCTCGTACACCGCCAGGATGTTCAGGCTTTCCCAATGCTGCAGATAAAATATATTGCCTCCCAGCAGCTATAAATATCCCCTGTGAGCTCCGATCCTCAAAAGAATACTCTATTAATTAATTGAACATTTCTGTAACGATTGAAATTATATGAAGAAAATAGTTAACTTAAATAAATAAAATAGATATCTTATAATCCTCTCAACTACGATTCTCGAATCTTCCAAAAGATATTGCCCTTTTTTGCCCATCCGATCTCTCTTCCATTTTTCATGTATATATGGAAGGGATGGAGGGGCCACCTCTCTAGAGCTTGAAGACTCAGCTGTTAGATTTTGTAATTTTTTCGCCATCATTTGATCTTCCAATAATGTATACCCTCCCTGAGATAAACTATGAGGGTATACATTTTTAGAATGGATCTCCTGATGAGATTTCCTTGTTTTCTTTAAATTAAGAATAAGAAATCATTAACAAAACATTAATAAGATCATTTATATAATAAAGCCTATAAAAGTTTACATTGAACTTACCAAAAATGAATATTTTCGTCTACTTTCAACAAACTATCTCCACATGTCTTTATCTATGAAAGGATATATACGACATGGATTGTCATGACTCCTATGACCAAAAATGAAATCAGATGTAAGGGTTTATTTGAAATCCCTCCATCTCCTGGAAGCCATCGATAAGAATTTCTTCCTGACTCCTCCAGTGTCATAAATATCAAATTTCATCTAATAAATAATAGGATAAACATATTATATATACTAGAAACATTTAAATAATAGGAAAAAAATAGCAAAAGATCTTACCAAAATCGTCTCCCACAACTTAGAGATTATCACTTTTCCCACACTTCTCCAGTCATCATACAAAATTCTTACTTTGCTCTTACCCTGAGTTGATACAAAACTCTTAAAATCTTTTGCATTTGGACCTCTAGGAATATCGTACTCATCAAACTCAACGATTATCCTCTGATCCTACGTATAGGAAAGTGATAATTTTGGTAAACGTGTTCCCCCACGTTTACCAACTCTTGAACTCTTTGTCGTAATAGAAGCACATGAGGAAGATTGGGGAACATCAAGAGGAGTATGTGAATGTTCCTCCCCAGAGGTATGACCAATATGATCACCTCCAGAATCATGTGGTTGATCAATCGATTGATATGTCATTATCCTTCAAAAAAAAAAAAAAACAGACATTAGTTCACAAATATAAAAATTCAAATATTTTAATACTACTTAATCAGAAAATAGAAAATTTTACTAAGTTACGTAATAGTAAACATGGTTAATATGGTAATAATGTTAAACAATGGTAAATATGGTAAAGATGGTAAAGATGGTAAACATGGTAAACATGGTAAACATGGTAAACATGGTAAACATGGTAAAGTAATTGTCACTGAACAAAAATAATAGATATATAATTTATGTAATGGTAAACATGATAAAGTAAAATAAAAAAAATTAAAACATGGTAAACCTGGTAAACATGGTAAAGTAATTTTCACTGAACAAAAATAATAGATATATAATTTATGTAATGTTAAACATGATAAAGTAAACTAAAAAAAATTAAAAAAACAAAAACTTATACTTATTTTGTGTTAATACATGTTTTAATAAAGAAAAAACTTACAATATCTAACATTTTATGAAAATAATAAATGTAAACAAGAAATAAACAAATGTTACCAGTAATTTTAGGAATGTACAAATGGATTGTTTTCCCAAATTCCTTCATCGTGATCATTCCTTATGGCACAAACCATGTCTTCAACATGCTCATCATTATGTTCTATTAATATTTCCATGGAAGTAGGGATCTCACATAAATCAGAATCTTCATCAAGTTCATCCTCACCAACATATTGTTTTTTCCCTTTTAAAACAACAACCCATTGCATATCTGATTGATCTACTACATAGAAAATTTGTTTTTCATGTGTTTCCATTATAAAAGAATTAGCTGTGTCTTCCAATCTATTCAGATTAACAAATATCATTCCAAATTCATCATGTCTGACACTGTTTTTACCGATAAACCATTTACAGTTAAAAACAAGAACTTTAATTTTAAAGTAATCAACCTCCCATATGTATTCAATCACTCCATAATATGCACTTGATGCAGAAATTGGGTTTTTGTTCTTAGCACTCGGAAAATGTATTTCTTCTGAAAACACCAATACACCACTATTCTGAACTGCACTTCTGTAGTCCTGAGATTTCGTATGAAATGTATAGCCATTAATGTCAATAATATTCAATGTGATATACAGTTGAGCATCAGCTATGATATTCAAGATGTATGATTATAACTTCTTCATCTGTTCAGCTAAAAATTATTTGACTTTGAATGCACGAATCCATTTCCCTCATCATTAACTTGTTCATGGAGAGATGGAGGCAAACCTATGTGCTGCGCCGCAGCCAAGTAGCTTGTACAAAACTCTAAAACCTCCTCATAAATATACTTTTCAATAATTGAGGCTTCAGGTCGATATAGATTCTTAACATACCCCTTCAATATTTTCATATACCTTTCAAAAGGATACATCCAATGAAAATATACAGGTCGACAAAGCTTTATTTCTCAAACCAAATGAATCATTAAATGCACCATTATATCAAAAAAAGTCGGAGGAAAATAAATTTCCAATTGACAAAGTATAAAAATTGCATACTTTTCCAAAATTTTCAAAGCATTCACATCAATCTCCTTATTACAAATTGAATTGAAAAAATAACACAACTTCATTATAGTCTTTGTGACATGGATGAGAAATATTCCACGCAGTTCAACTGGTAGAAGTTGTTGCATCATGACGTGACAATCATGAGATTTCATACCTATCAACTTCAAGTCCTTCAATGAGACAAAAATTTTTACATTTGAAGAATAACCTTGAGGAACCTTGATATCATGAAGACACTGATAAAAGCTAGTTTTCTCCCTCTTCGATAATGTATGACAAGCCGAGGGAAGAAATGTTCATCTTCTATTATGAGTGGGAGCTAACTCCAAATGTATTCCCATTGATAGTAAGTCTAATCTTGAATTCAACCCATCTTTTGTCTTTCCTTTAATATCTAACAATGTTCCAATAAAACTATCACATATATTCTTCTCCACGTGCATGACATCAATATTATGTTTAACTTCATGATATCTCCAATATGGTAGCTCAAAAAATATTGACCTTTTCTTCCAAATATGTCTATCATTACCATATTTCTGTGTCTTTCCCAATGTCACATCAAGGTTTTTCACCCCCTCAAAATATAGATCAGGGGATAAAGGTTTTGGAACAATATCAAATTCTTGTGAGCCATTGAATGCCTTTTTTAGTCTTCTATAAGATTGATCCATATGCAAAAACTTTTGATGTCCCATGTACACTATTTTCCTCCCATGATGCAATTGACTACATGATGTCTGTTGTTCACAAATTGGAAATGCTTTATGCCCTTTAACACTGTATCCAGACAAATTTCCATATGCTGGGAAGTCCTTTATAGTGAATAAAATCACTGCATGAAGTTGAAAATATTCCATTTTATAAGAATCATACACCCTAATACCATCCTCCCATAAAAGTTTCAAATCATCAATCAAAGGTGAATAGAAAACATCAATATCATTGCCGGGTTGCTTCAGACCAGAGATCATTATACTCAACATGAAATATTTGTGCTTCATAAAAACTTCATGAGAGAGGTTGTAAATTACCAATAAAACAGGCCATGAACTATGTGTGCTACTGAGGGTTCTGTATGGATTCATTCCATCTGTGCACAACCCTAGTCCAAGATTTCTAATTTCATTTCCAAATGTAGGATACTGCTCATCAATTTTCTTCCATTGTGGACAATCAACTGGATGACATATTTTTCCATCACATAAACACTCATCATCATGCCATATTAACCTTTTTTCATCATGTGAATTAGCAAATAAATGTTTGAAATGATGAATTATAGGAAGATACCAAAATACCTTTGAAGGGATATTTGTAATCTCTACATCAGCCTGTGATTTTTATTTCACCTTATACTGTGATGTCCCACATTTAGGACACTCTGACAGAAATTCATATTCCTTCCTATATATCATACAGTCATTTAGACAGGCATGTATTTTCTTGTATCCCAATCCCATCGGGCCTAATATTTTCTTGGCCTTATAATGTGAATCTGGAAGATAGTTATCTTTTGGAAGAATGTCTTTCATCAATTGTAGAAGCTCTGTAAAACTTATGTCACTCCATCCTTGTTTCACCTTCAGGTTAATCGATATTAACATCGCTGACAAAACCGTAAAATTTGTACAACTAGGATATAATGGTTTTTCAGTATCACCATATAGACATGCAACTGTCGATTCTATCTCAATTTGTTCTGCTGCAATATTGCGAATCATTTATTCAATTCCATCGGATTCACCATCTTGCTAATCATCATCATTAGTGACATTCCGTCCAGTTTCACCATGCCAAATCTAAGGGCTGTAACTCAGATTAAAACCATGACAAATCATATGATCTTTTACCTCTATACTTTTCAACTTCTTCATATCCAAACATTTCAAGCATGGACAGAAACAAATATCACTACTTGGAACATTTCGTTTAGCAAATTCCAAAAAGGCATCAACACCTTCCTCATATAGATTTCTCATTCGATGTGCCATAATCCAAATTAGACACATTATTACCTATAAAAAATATCAAAATTATACATCTTTTTAAGATAAGACAAATATATGTTTATATGAAAAAAATCATAATTTTAATGTAAATTGTTTTTGAAATATAAAACAAATCTATGCATATTTTAAAAAATATGCTTGAATAGGATTTTAAAAAGAAAATATAGTTAGATATAACAGTTTTAAATTCATCTTGGATCATTTCTTCTTAAGGTTCACAAAGAATACATCCTAGTGTAACTTGATACCAAATTCACCCTTTCGTAAAAAAGAAATATGAAGTATAAATATTAAAATATGTATTCATTCACTACTAAAAATTACACAGATCCTAATGATTTGAAACCTCTGGACAACCCCCCACCCCTCTGGACATCCCCCCACCCCCTGGACACCACCCCCAACCCCCCTTGGACATCACCCCCACCCCCTTGGACACCACCCCACCACCTGGACACCCCTACCCCCCTTGGAAAACACCCCCCACCCCCCTTGGACACCAACCCCACCCCCCTTGGACACCACCCCCACCCCCAACCCCTTGGACACCCCTAGACAACACCACCCACTTAAACACACCCCCACCCCCTAGACACCACCCCCACCCCCTTCGACACCCCCTGGACACCACCACCCCCTTGGACACCCCCCACCCCTCCTAGACACCACCTCCACCCCTACCCCCCCTTGGACACACCCCTGGACACCCCCAACCCCCTAGACACCCCCACTCACCACACCCTTGTACACCCCCTGGACACCACCACCCCCCTTAGATAGCCCCCCACCCCTCTGGACAGCCCCCCACCCCCCTGGATAGCCCCCCCACCCCTCTAGATACCCCCACCCCCTTGGACACACCCACCCCTCTTAATAAACATAGAACACATCGATTACTATTAAACCGTTAATTTAAAATGACCAAATATCCTTAATAATATAAGGAATGAAGGAGAATAAGTAGTGGACAAAGAAGAAAAAAAATAAACAAATAATAAAGGAAGAAGAACATAGAATAAGTAACTTATTTAAGGAAATTCCATAGAATCCAAGAAAACCATGGGGCCTCCAATGGTTGGTAGAAAATTGGAGAAAATGGAGTAAACCTGAGAATCAAATCAAATTTAAAATAAAAACTCAGATGGAGAAAATCACAGTGTAAAGACTATCATCACGACACAATGTGGTCAGGATAACTACGCATCTTTAAAAACCACACCTTTGGTCTCCCCCATAACCCATAATTTTCTCATAGTCAATGAATGGTCAAAATATATATAACCAAATAGAATCATATTGTAACACCCCTCATCTTTTCATAATGATTGAATCCTTAAAAATCATAGTGGAAACCTCAAACATAGACTGTACCAACCCCCTTGGATACCACCCCCATCACCTTGGACACCACCCTCTATCCCCTTAAAAAACACTAATAATTTATAGCCTAATATCCATGAAACAATACAATCATCATGTCATAATCTCACAAACCACGATTCAATAGTCAATATCAACTGAAACTTATCCCCCACCCCCCTTGGACACCCCCTGGACACCACCACCCACTTGGACAACCCCCACCCCCTGGACACCACCCCCACCCCCTTGGACACCACCTGGACACCACCACCCCCTTGGACAACCCCCCTCCCCTCGGGACATCCCCCCACACCTCTAGAAACCCCCACCCCCTTGGACATCCCCACCCCTCCTGGACACCACCCCCCACATCCTACCACCTTGGACACCCCCTGGACACCCCCAACCCTCTCGAAAGCCCACCAGACAACCCCCAAACCCCTCTGGACAGGCCCCCACCCCCTTGGATAGCCCCCCACCCACCCCCTTGGACAGCCCCCCCACCCCCTTTGACATCCCCACCCCCCTTGGACCCCCCACACACCCATATACTTCCCCCCACCACCATGGACACCCTGGACACCCCAACCCTCTGGACAGCACCCTGAACCCTCTGGACACCACCTCCACCCCCTTGAACACCCCCTGGACACCACCACCCCCTTGGATAGCCCCCACCCTTCTGGACACCCCCCCACCCCCTAGACAACCCCCACACCTCTAGATATACCCCACCCCCTTGGACACCCCCGCCCCTCTTAGACACCACCCCCACCCCCCCACTCCCTTGGACACCCCCTGGACACCCCCAACCCTATGGAAATCCCCCCGGACAAACCCCCAAAACCTCTGGACATGCCCCCACTCCCTTGGATAGCCCCCACCCACCCACCCCCTTGGACAGCCCCCCCCCCCCCCCCCCCGAACCCTCTGGACAGCCCCCCGAACCCTCTGGACAACCCGCACCCCATGGACACCACCCCCCACCCCTTTGACATCCCCCGCACCCCCTTTTTAGACATCCCTCACACCCCTGGACACCACCCCCACCCCCTTTGATACCCCCTAGACACCCCCATCCAACTGGAAAACCCAACCACCCCCCTGGACACCCCACTCACTTTCATATCCCCCACCCACTTGCACAGCCCCCCACCCACTTGGAAACCCCCTGTACGCGCACACACACATGATAGAACACACAAAAATCATAAACTTTCATGATATCACTTCCATAGGTTTATTTTAACAAAATAGAATTTAGCATGGTATAGATGAACACTATGAAACTAACTATGATTACAAGAACAAAGAAAAATAACATCTCAACAAATTCGTTTAGGGCATCGCGAAAAAAAAACTGAAAAGGAGTTGTGTAAGGATTACTTGAGTGTTGTGAGTCGACCTGATAGATCTGATAATAATAAATATGAAGATTGATGTTGGAAAAATGAGGCTGGGGGGCACAAATTCGACGAATCGATTCTAGGTTTTCCGCGTGAGAGAGATGAGTCGCAGGTCTCCCGATTGAAGAAAACAGGATGACTGAATACAGGGTGTGATAAATCATTTAAAATATTTATCACGTCGGTTATTTAATAACTGACGTGATAAACTATTTTTTTAATGTTTATAACGTCAATTATTTAATAACCGACGTAGAAAAAAATTTATCATGTCGGTTATTTGATGAACTACGTGATATATGTCACTTCATACTGACGTGATAAATTTCTGATATTGGCTTTATCACGTCAGTTTGTTTATAATCGACGCGGTAAAGCACTCAGCTTTCCTTTATCACGTCGGTTATTTAATAACCGTCGTAATAAATCACTGACAGAGATAATATTTTCATAATAATTAATATGTTTTTAAATGATTTAATCCCTACTTATTAATTAATTTGAGCTTATTTATATCATTTTTTGATTTTTGGTAAGTTTTGAGCTTAAATGTCAAAACTGGTCAAATCTGGAAATTTACAATTTTCTGAACCTTATGTGATTCGGGCATAACTTTTACTATTGTGAACCAAATTGAATGATTATTTTTTTAGGTTTTATATATATTTTGGATACATAATTTTATTTTGGACCAAGAGCCAATTTAAAATCTATCATGCCCAAACATTTCGGTCAATGTGAACACTTCTTATGGCCGGCAGAATGGACCACACCACATTCAATGAACCATAACTTGGACCACCGGACTCCAAATTTATTGGTTCCTACTGGGTTAGAAATATTACTAGAATTTTAAGAGGATAAAAATATATCAAAAATAAATTCATTCATTAAGGCCTCCAATGAAACAGTCAAAGAAGGGTTGGTGAGATAGTGTTTGACGTCCAGGAAAAGTATCTTACATTTAGGCGGCCATAACTTCATTGATACGGATCCAATGGATCTGATATTTTGAGGGTAGATGGAAAACTCCATTCCCAACATTATATAATAAGGGACCTCTACTTCATTCGGCTAGGAGAGGGCATAACCAAAGTGAACTTCTGAAGACAGATTCTGGAGGATTTATTTTTGAGTTCTTCATTTATCCCTTTTGTTCTTCAAGTTCCATAATGCTTTCTTCTTCCCCTTTCATCTCAATTACACTTACCATGGTGGGGTAAATATTTTGATTGATTTGGGGAGGTTAGGTTTTATATTTTTAATTATTTGAGTTCTTGAATTTGACTGTATAAAATATTTCTCTCTTCTGCGAAGTTGTTTTCAAATTCTAATAACAGAATTAGTTATCTTATGCGATCGCATTCAATTTTATAATATGTTGTTATAATTGCTTTGATAAATGATAATTTTTATCCCTAAAATAGTTTCTGATCTATATTTGATATAATAATATCATGGCATAGTGGTTAATACATAGCGATTTCTAGTATGTGTGGGAGTGGTGGTGAACATTTTGGATTATTTGGGATAAACAATACCTTATTGGGAATTGCCTAATATAATTGGGGGTATTCACTACAAATATATCAAATAACAAAAGGAGATTAGTCCAAACTATAATTTTGTTAAATTATAATCTGATCATAACCATTTAATCAAATAAGTGAGTTGAAACAAATTGTTGAATCTCACTTAAATCAACTTAGCAGAAGAGGATTGAATAAAATGGAACAAGGATAACATTGTAATTATAAAACCGACCCCGACATGATCACATTTCTCACATAATAGTTTTAAATCAATTGAATTCCATATTTGTCTTGATTATTTTTCTCAATTTCTTCCTTTTTTTTTCGTTTCTCTCTATGATTTTAAAACCAAACAATTTTAAAAACACCCAACTTTTTCTCTAAATAAAAAGTGACAAACTAATTTGTGTGCACTCCTCATCGGGAGACAACCTAGGTTAAAACACTATACTATATTTTTAACTTAGTAAATACTTTATTTTTACACACCCCATGATAGGTGTGCGTCAAGCACCGATCTTTCCTTTATCACATCGGTTATTTTATAACCGACGTGATAAAGCACGCCAGATTCGATTTGCACGTCGGTTATATAATAACCGATGTAAAAATGCTAATCTCCATTTATTTGATGTCAGTTATAAAATAACAAACATAAAATATGGATCCTTATTGATATACCATGTCAGTTATAAAATAGCTGACGTGATATATCGATCATTATAGCTTTGCACGTCAGTTATATAGAACCACCGTGAAAAATGACGACGTGTTAAACGTTTTTTCCACTAGTGAGTGAACCATTTTTAATATAGGGTTATATTGGAGATATGTCCCAAATATTAATATTCATATGATAGATAAAATTTTTATATTAATCATGGTAATTTATTTTTACTTTTTAATAAATAATTAATAACCTTAAAGGCTTACACAATGACGATGTAGTAATTGATTAATTAATGAAAATATCAAATAAATGATATAAAAAATAATTAAATAAATATAATATGATATAATAAATTTCATAAAAAAAACTAGATGATTTTTTCATGTTATTTATTAGTTTAAAGAGTTGTTTGTAAGAAATATTGTCATTATGAGCTTTTTCAAAATTCAAGCAACGAATAGTGTCAAAATTGACATTAAGGATATTTTAAAATAAATAATAGTTTATTAAATGATATAAAATTCATAAAAATACAATGTTTGGCCAAAGGTTGGTATAAGTCTCCTAATATCATAAATAACTCATTTAGTGGTACTTTTTTAATCTTATCGTAAATATATTATCTCTCAAACTATAAATTATATGATAAAATTGTAAGAATTAAAAAGGTTAAGTAAGGGTTAAAATAAATAGATAAGGATTAAAAAATATAAAAAACTTATTTAATTTTAATTCTATGAAGTTATTTCAAACCATAATCATCCAATATTATAAATTAATTGTTTTAAATCCATTTTTATAATAATATTAATTTATATTAATTTAATACTTTGAAGAATTTAAAGAGTGCCCCTCCCCTCCCCTATACAAGGGCACCCATTCTTCTCTATTCATCACACATAAAAACCAATTTGGTTCGGCCAATATCTACCCAAATACCTTCCTATAATCTATTTACACATTATAGAGCCATTATTTTGTACATAAAACCATCCTTAGTGTTCTTAGGGTATTATGAAAAGGATATCATCTGAAGAAGAGTTATTGTTTTAATTAACTATTTCCGTTTTATTTCTTATTAAACTTCCTTAAAATCTTATTAAAACATGATTAAATAATAATAAAATTATCCTAAATATAATGAGATGTTATTATGTTACTATAATAACTAAAATTCATCTCCACTTCCATCAAATGGGAATAGAACTAATCATTCACGTGTACAATAGACTACCACCTCACAAACCAAAATAATTCGTTTTCCATCACCATCTCTCAAAGATGGTTATAAGAATTGAATTAATATTTATTTAAAATATTCACTATATTTTTATAATTATTTATCAATATGATATCATTTATATTCATATCTCCCCATTCACAAAAAATGATAATTTTGTTTGTGCATACGTTTGAACTATCACCTCCATGAAGCGATGTGATTCGTTTTTCATCACAAAAAAACATGGATGATATATATAAGTATATTTAAATGATTAATATGATACTAATTATATTATTATAATTCTGTAAATATTAAAATATAGTTACCTTATTGTCATAATGATCATTGAAAAATGGAATCGTTACTCAAGCGTACGTACGACTTATCATCTCCATGATTGTAACGTAGTTTATTTATCATATCCATTTTTAATCCATTAATTTAGAAGTATAATTGATGTATAAAAGAGATTATTATGTAATGAATATTATTTTTTATATTATTTACTAATGACAACTTTGACTATTCACATCATACCAAAGTCATTTTGGACTCAAGTACTGAATATCGAAAAAATATCTGACATGAATGTAAATAAATAAATAATTTTATAACATGATAATAAGTGATATAAAAGGAATAATAAAATTTAAAAATGATATAAATAATTTAAATAATTAACATATATTTATTATTCATGAATATGAATATTGTACGTCACAATTCAGACTCAAGGTAAGGGATTTCAACTCAATATCCTTTCATTGAGAAATTTCTTGATGAAACACACCTTTATTTTTTATGAGGTGTATATACAGACTCCTTTGGCATATAATATAATTAATTTATTTATAAAAATATTTTGATAAATTTAATTCTTTCATGGGACTTGTGATTTAAATTTTCAAAGTGGTACGAGACACTGTGAATGTTCAAATATTTAGTTTCAAAATATTTTATCCATGTTAATATTATTGATATTATTTATATGGATATAAATTTATTATAAATTATTTTTCTATTTTAAATTTAATGAAATTTATTTAAAAAGATACATTTTTAGAATTTTTATATGTAATGTTTATATAAACAACAATAGAAACATTTTATTCTCCAAAAATATGATGACAATGAATTTTCCACTGCTGTCACTTTTATTTAATTTATAGATCCCATTAAAAGCATAGATGTTTTAAAAAATCAAAATCCTTTTTTTCCTTTTTTGGTATTTTGATATTGAAAATGGGTTTTTAATAGAAATGGGTATTTTTATTTAAAGGTGTTTTCAGATGGGATTAAAAGAGTTTTTCAAATGGTTAAGTGATGAAAGTGTTTTATTCATGAAATAGAACATGGAAATTTTAAGAAATGGGTGAGAACGATATAGATTTTATGAAGGTATGAGCCCCATTTTTTCTTACAGGTGATCTTGATACATTATATATAAAGGGTTTCACCCAGTTAGAGCTCATAGATGAGCCTGATATATCTTATATGGAGTCTTGATTCCCATTATAGCTCACCGGTGAGCTCAACAATGCTTATACATGGGTTGATTCCCATTATAGATCTCCAATGAAAAGGGTAATAATAAAATTAGTTATCAGACATATGGTTATTCCTATTGAAATGGTTTAGACATTGTTTTATGAATATGATTATCTTAGTCACCTAAAGAATTTTTAATTTCTTACCTCTAGTTTTAATGATTTTCTTAGAGAAAAACATAAGTGTCTTTTTCTTGTGAAAATGTTTTGTTTCATTCAATCATAGAAAAATAAATGGTTTTTCATTTTTTCACTAGACTAATGGTTTTGTTCATTTTTATGTCCCTTAAGGTGCTTTGTGGGCCCATCTGGTATTTTAAAATGTTTTCTCACAAGGTTAAAGGATGAGTAGGGACAAGGAAAAGAACAAGATAAAAATTGGGATTTTATCTCATTGAAAGAAAACATGATTTATTTTATCATTTTTTGTTTAAAAAACGTATACTAAGTATAAGTTTCCACTTATAATGTATGGGTTTACTTTATAAGATCTTATCCTATTAATCTAAACCTCTAAACTGAAAAGATCCTCAAATGTGAATTCTATATAAAAAATTAGAATGTGTAATGTCTAAGGAGAGGTCCTTTAAAAAAATGGGTAAAAATTACATTGATAAATAATTTTTTAAAGGTTAAAAAAATTTTAAACATTTTTAAAAAACACTATTTTGGAAGAAAACATATGTCTAACCAAAGATCAAAATACAGTCAGATTTTAATAAAAACATTTTATAATCTATTTTAAGTACCAAATAGTGATAAAAATAAAAATATTACTTGAAAATATAAGTGATATAAATAAGATAAGAAAATTAAATTGATTTATTAGGAAATGGTCATGTAATTTCAATCAATTGACATTCAAGAATAAACTATCTCAATTAGAATGAGATACTTAAAGAAACCATTAAAATGATCATGACATTGGTGTTATAATTAATCAATGAATAGATTATGTGTATCAAAAATAAATACACATAAAAAAGTGGAAATAAAAAATAATATAATCAAAATCAACTACACATATAATCTTATCATGACATAATCAATGAAGTAAGAGTTTAACCCAACAAGTGGAAATTGAATTAAGAAATCACTTGCCACTTGGTAAATTTTAATTCAAATACCATTAGATGAAATAATTAAAATTTAAACATAAAAACCTATTAATAATGATGTATTTATGATATTACAAGTTATAGGGACCATATATACATCATATAAAATAAACTAGGTTCTTAACATTAGAACATTCCTTAATGAAATGAAATTTAGATGAAATCTATTACATTATGCTTCCCATTGATTGAACATTATTTAACCTCTTGTATAGTTGTTTTAAAAATGTTTTTAACTTATTCATGAACCATTTTAAAATTTATAGTTTCATATATGATCTCTCTATAACATCTTATTACTTGTTCATTATTAATACTTCATTTTTTGTTTTTTCAGGTGTTAATTTCCTTGCTGTTTCTCATACGTGTTTCATTATGAAAGATATTATTTAGGTGCATATTTTATAGTAATATTATTAACAAAATAATAATTATGTCACAATTATGATAATTTTAAATAAATTTTAATTTTAAAACCAATCATTAATGATGTTTATGAACAATGAAGTATGTTACACTTATGGAGATGGTATGTCATACGTAAGCATGAGTAACATTTCCAGTTTTCAATGATCATTATGGAAATGAGGTATATAATATTTTAAATTTAATTAATAATAATAATATCTTATATACCTTATTATATAGTTATATATATCATCTATTTAACGTGGTGATGAAAATAGAGTTATATCGCTTCATGAAGGCAGTAGTCTACATCCACATAAATAATGTCACCATCTTTACATGACTGGAAATAAAAGAATAAAAATGATATATATTATCTTTCTAGAATCATAAATATTTCACTAATATTATAATTATTTAATGTAAATAACCTATAATTATTAAATTTTTCTTTATGAACTTTCATGTTAATCATTATTGAAGGACGAATCACATCGCTCTACGAGGTGGTAGTCCACCATACACACAAGCAACATTATATTGTCTCATATAAAATGAAAGATAATAATAAATATATGAAATAATGTCTCAATAGGTATAAAAATGTTATAAATATAATATATATAAATTATATCCATCATTATACCCATCCTTCAGAGGTTGAAATAAAAAAATGAATGATATCTGTTCATGAGGCGGTAGCCTATCATACACAAAAAATAATGATTTTATATCCCATTTGAAGGATGTGGATATGTTTTTAGGTAATTATATTGTTATAAAACATCCATGTATATATAAAATAATTAGTTTATTATATCTCATGGTTTAATCAAACATTAAGGAGGTTGAGAAGGAAGTAAAATTAGGACGCTCATTGAAGAACACCACCTCTTCTTTGGGTATCCTCTTTATAGATCCACAAATCCTTCAAAAGTTGAATTTTGTCCAAAAATTAGTCTTATAGATGAGGGGATATAATTTTTGATGTTATTTTAGTAGATAATTATTGAACCAATGTGGTTTGAGTGTATGAAGAAGAGGGGAGAGGGGTGGCCTTTTATAGGTGGGAGAGAGGACAAACTTGGTATTTTGAAAAGTATTGAGGGCTCCCACATATTTCATATAGAAAATGGGTTAAAATAATAATTATAAAACCAAATTGGTGTAATGTTATATATATTTATATAAAATAGTTTTTATAAAAGTTTATAGGTCTTTTAAACCCTTATCATTTCAGTTTAACCCCTGGTAAATCCATTTTTTTCTTTAACCACTGTAATAAATTTTTATTGCATTCACTATTCATTTTTTATAAAAAAGTAAGTGAAAATTATAAAAAAATATAAATTATTCTTATTATAACCAAGGAATCCATTATTTTTAATTCAATTCACATAAGTGGAAAATAAATAATTTAAAATTAATCCTGTAGATGTGATGAGAAAAAGGGGTTTTAAACTGAAATTGTTCAAAAGATTACAATGTTTTTATCTAAAAATTTAATATAAAATTTATTAAAATTACCTAAAATGAATTAATATATGTATAAGTGAACTAGTTTTATATTTAAACTAATTAAATTTATAATTTAAAATTAATAATTATTTAAACAAATAAGCAATTTTCAATTAAATTTCATTTTTTTCACACTTCATCAAAAAATGTAACATTTTAGAAAAATAAAAAACATTCACCCTATGATAATTTTAATATTATGATTTTAAAATGGTTTTTATTATTTAATATCAATTTTATAAAATTTTTGAAATTTAATTTTAAATTATGCGCGTAATGCATGACAAATCCTTCTTTTAAATAATACTATTTTTCAAAAAAAATTTCCTTTTCATTTAAATGAATCTAATTTTATTACTAAAAAGTAGAAAATTAATTAAAATGTATAAATGATATATTTTAATATTTTTTTAATCATATTCATTTTCTATATTTCAATATCTAGGTGATAACTATCATATTAAATAATAATCCTAATAGTATATTATTATTAAATAAATCTCAGTATTGCATATAATACAAGCTATCAAAGAAACTCATTATTGTGTGTATCATAATCTATGAGATCAATTAAATTAATTAGAAAATAAATATATTTTAGGGTCTTGGGGTGCTATATTCTCATATAATCTTGGGTTTTAGGCCACATATTCTATTGAATAAAATTTTATTCTTTTAGAACATTTGAGTGTTACATTTTCCACATATCAAATAAACTATGTCCTCCAAATTTGAACTTGATCTCAGTAATGAAGGGTTTTATATTTGAAAAAATACTTTTTTAAAATCCTATATCATGTAAATTATTTGTAAAAATCTAATTAATAAATAGACTGGGAAGTTCCAAGGTCATGTGGAATAACATATAACTAGGTTTCTATATTATAGAACATTTGTGGAAAGTAAAGATGATGACATGAAAAAAAAACATAAATAATTATACAGAATGATATTTTTCATTAGTCAAAAGAAATTTAATGATAAATGTAAAATTTTGGGGCTCCAAACCATAAATATTTTCTAATTTAAAAATCCATCTAATTCATCATATATGAATGTTATAGAGTAACATTTTTTTAAGGTTATATTCCTAATGATGAGGAAGTATTTTACTATCTAATAATATAAGAAAATATACGTGATATTTTTCTATTTCATAAAAAAATCATCATTTGGTTGATATTCTATAAATTTACTATTTATCCCTTCACTCTAAGAAATAAATATCCAAAAAATTATTTTTTATGCCTGAAGCAATAAAATTTTCTTTGAACAGATCATAAAATCCACCAAGAGTGAAAAATATTTCTGTCTATCTCTAAATATTTACCAAAACCAATATTTTTTGTAGAATTTATAAGAAATTAATCTCTAAACTATAAAAGTAACACCAATAATTCACCATTAATGTTTATTTTTCAAATCATTTATATCATGACATATTAACTTGGACATCAAACTAGCTAGTGGTAGGAATTGGACCCTTAACATCCTCCTGTTATGGGTTCAATCCTCATGACCTTAATGGATATGATGGGTTGTCACCCAACATACAATTTTTCCTTTTTTAAACAATATTAATATAATTATTATTACATTAAAAACGATTTTATGGACATCATTAAAAAAAATTAATCACTATAATAAAGAAGATGTCACTGACCAAGATAAGGTTTTTAAAAATTGGAAGGATTCCCCAACCCTCAAACCGATTTTGGCTTGTATCCCATATCCTGACACGATTATTAGTTTTATTTAAGGTCATTGGGTTTTCTGGCATCCCTAGTATCTTAGACATAGACTCAATTCAAATAGATCATGCAGTATGAACTCCATGCTATAGAGACCCAAATCTTGACGTACATGGACATTACATTACTTTTGCGGAATAATTAATACATAAAAAAAACCAACACACAAGGACCTTAATAGTTTAGTCTTTGGAAACTTGGAACATAATCTTCTAATCATAGTAAAAGATCTTTAACATCTCCTATAAAGATATTCCCCTTTTGTTTTCTTACCTAAAACCATTCTTTATATCCAGGGGTAAAGAAAACATAAAAAGGGTGAACTCAAATGCTCAGTAAGGGTAAACACAGAGAACATAAAAAAATCCATAAACATTTGAATGTTAAAACATGAGCATAAAATCTAAACATCAAAATATTGAGCAATGAAATAAAACATTGTAGTACATAAAAAATAGATCATAAAAAAAAATTAATCATGATAAAATTGCATGGGAATAAAACTTGTAATTGTGGAAAAACATTAAGCACATGATATGATTTCCATAGTAGCCAAGGCATTGCTTCCAAGACCATCTTAGTGGACAAAGTCCCTTACTGAACCAGGTTTACTTTCCGTTCCATCCCTGTATTACTGAATCGGATTTACTTGCCGTTCCAGCCATGTCTATCTCATGAGATATAAATATTTACCCAATGAATTGTAGGGAGATATAGGTCCCACACATCTCATAATGAAATCATTCTTACGTGTGCCACAACATGAACATAAATCATTCATCATTACCCAAATAATAAAATGGGTTTCATAAACAACATTCCATCAAAACATAATCCATTTAAAAAAATGGATATCATTTCATCATAAGAAAAGTGAAACCATGTAAATCATTGAGACATTATACATCAAACATAAACATATGAAATAATTCCATCTTATATGGAAAATGGTTTTGATAAAACACTTGAAATGAATTCTTGAAGAAAATATCCTTTCTTCTTCAAAATCATTTTCTTTTTACAAAATGCCAGGAAATTTTCAAAGAAAAGGATTTTGTTGAAAATAGTAATGAAATATTATAGAGTAAGCTTCATGAAAATAAGGTGTTATGAAACCGTAAAAATCCGTTCATGCCCTATAAGTTAAAAAAAACATTCTCCTCGTACTTTTAACAGAAAAGTCAAAAAGTACCACGTATGGTAAACAAAAGAAAAATTCCATCCATAACACAAAGTAAAAGTCAAAGAAGGGTTAACATGACTTTAAAAATATATGGAATAATATTAAACACTTTATGAAAAACATTTTATGGACATGGATGAAAAATATAACCCCAGTAAATACTTACAAATAACAATCTCGGATAAGAATGAGATTAAAATAATTATCCCTTACCTTAGGTCCGATATGCTTCGTATGTATCCGAACCTCCTTTATAATGATTTAAATAATGTAATTTACTTATTACAGAATCATATTAATTGTTATGATATCATATATGGTTCACTTATGACTTTATATTACTCTTTCTTTTGTAAATTTCATGTTAAAGAAGCGTTTTGGGTAAAATTGTTTTATTTATCGTACGTATTTAGACTTGTTGTTCTTGATATTATTATTACTTATATCAGAATTTACTTACTTCCATAATGTAAATCATGATTTATATATCATATATATTCAGTATATATATATATATATATAATTTATAGATGAATGAAATTAAATACATCGTTCATGGAGACGGTAGGTCGTACATACGCATGAACGCTATTTTCCTTTCCTTATTGACTTGAATGAAAGTAAGTAGATGAAATATATATATATATATATATATATATACACACACACACGCACACACATAAATACAGTAGCTTCATTATGTCATATATTTCTTTATTATTCATTATATATACTTTATAATCATTCATGAATGGTTAACACAGAGAATGAATCTCATCGGGTTGTGGAGACAGTAATCCATACGTACGCACAAGCGATGATATCGTTCCCATAATTATTGAATTGAATTATAGTAGATGATATAATATCCCAGAATCAGTATGATTTTATAATAACTATATATAGCTATTCGTTACACTATTATACCCATCCAAGTAAGGTGGTGGTGGAAAAACAGATTACACCACGGCGTGGAGACGGTATTCCGTACGTACAAACGCGCGAGGATTTCATTTTCCGTAGGATGGATAGAAGGTGAAATGGGGTTGTTTCATATTTATAATAACATATCAGTATGTTAGTTATAATTATTTTATTACTTTATAATGAAAAAACTAAAGAAGAATATATTGAAGAAGAAAGAAACTTGAAAGAATCGGTAGAAGAGATTACCTCTTCTTCGGCGCACCTCTTTTAAGCTTCCTCTTAAGGCACTAGAGTTGGTATTTTGAGGAGACCAAAACCTATATAATGTTTCTAGGAAAGTTTATAAGGTAAATGCAGGGGTTGGCTGATCTTGAAGGCTCAAATGTGTGTGAAGAGGAGAGGGAAGGAGGTTCCCTTATATAAGAGAGGAGAGAGGCACTTTTGGAAACCTAAAAAATATTAATTAATAATAAAATGAAAACACTCTTAAAAACATAAAAAAATGACTCAATTCGAATATGAGATGAGATAGGTTCGTAATATCATAAAACAATAAAATTTAGACATTTTTAAGTTTATTTTATACCTTATCAACTTGATTTATCATTATTTAATCAATTTAATTTTATTTGTGGTAATAAAATTCTAAATTTTAAATTGTTATAAATACATACTTAAATGTTGTTAATTTTCCATAATTGGATACTTTATAACCTTTTAGACCATATAAGTTTCTATTTGTAGTTTTTAAATATTTTTGTGATTTTTAAATAATTTAATAATATGTTATTTTTATAAAATATCAATAGTGTCAATTTCGACACTATTCATTATTTGAATTTAAATAAAAACCAAAAAGAAGATATGTTCGAAACAAAATATATAATAGATCCATAACATTTCATATTCATCAAAAAAATTCACGGGGCACATTAATTTATTAATATTTTATTTATTTTAATATTTTTAAAACCATTTATTTGGTATATCTCTTAATAAAATAATAACTAATTTTTTTTGTATAATTATTTAGTATACATATTTGTTGCATAAAAATAAAAAATAAAATCCTATAATTAATATAAATATAATTAATTTTATAATAATATATTTACTCGAATTTATCATCTTAAAATCACAACATTTAAATTGCTATATTTATTAAATTATGAAGGTGACATCTTTGACATCATTTAAAATAAAATAATATAAATGTCCTAATTAGTTTTATAAGGCTTAAAATAGTCCACAAATAGACCCTTGGATTATTAGGGTATATATATAATCGACCAATAATGTTTGGTCAAGTTTATGGTCCTTTTGATATGTATTGTTATTTTAATAAAAACTATATTATTGATTTTTCACTAAATAAATAATTTCTTCATCATTAATGTATAAGCTATTAAAGTGATTAAACATTTCTTAAAAATTAAAAATAAATTACAATGGTAAAGAAAAACCTTTTATCTTTCAAATGATTATTTATAATAAAATTTATATTATGTATAACCTTATATTAAAAATAATCTAATTATTAAAGTTTGAGTGAGACATTTCACTTTTCTTTAAATAAAATAAATAAAAGGTCTTAATCAAATACAAGTGGGTTACATTAGATTCCATTTAGACCCAAGTATGATTTAGGGTAAAATATAATCATCTAATTATATTAGGACAAGTGTTAGGGTAATTTTATAATATTATATTTACCCTTAATTACCCGATTTACCTTTAACTATGGTAAATAAAATTTACCGTAGTTACTATTCATAATGACTAAAAATAAAAAAGTATCTTATGAAAATAATTTGGACCTAATGATTCAAAATATGAAATCCATTTTTCCAAATTCAATTCATAGAAGTTGCAGAAATTAATTTTAAATTAATCCCGTTGTTAAGAAAATGAGTTTTAAAAGTTAAAACATTGCAAAAGATTGAAATGATTTTACCTATGAATTCAATGTAAAATTAATGCTAATGAAATAAATTATATTAAATTGTAAAAATATATTCTATTTATACTTTAAAACCAATAAATATTATAATTTAACCATATAAATTATTATGATGAAAAAAGTTGTTTTAAAATAAAATATAGCGTGTTTTTACTATTCATTAAACTATGAAAGTTATCAGAATAATATGAAAAATTTATCCAAAGTAAATTTTTATATAATGATTCCAAAGAAGAATTTTATTTTGTTATATTGAACTTATAAACCTGTCAAAAACTAGATTTAAAGTGGGTACGCCATCAGAAGGCGGCAAAACTGCATTTTTTTAAAAATATTTATTTTACTCAAAAAATTTATTTTGTTCTCATACGAAGTTATAGAAAATGTGCAAGATGAATAATAATGTTATAAAATTCAAAATTTAGTTTATACTATTCATAACTGCTAGTTCATAATAATATTATCACCATATATCGTTGTTTAGTGAAACCCGGTATTGGGTACTACACACGTTATCGAGGAGGGTCGCGATTGCGTGTAATGGAAGCCAATAATAGTATTTTGTATACTTCAATCTAATACAGTTTTGCATATAGTACAAACTAATCTTGGTGTAGCGTACAACACAAGCCATCAAAGAAATTAAAAATAATAATTTTTCTCATAAAATCTCAGGTTGTTACATTCTACCCCCCTTAAAATTAATTTCTCCCTCAAAATTCATCAGGGTTGTAAATGGTTTACTACTTGAAAGTTTCTTTCATAAAAACCCACATCTTAAAAAGGAATACTAAAGATTAATTTTAAAAATTGGAGTATGAAACATAACATTTACCTAAATTAACTCATCACTGGGTTTCCACATAGGAGAACATAGGTGAAAATATGGATATGGAAGAGAAATCTATCCATCAAGGTCTGATGGAGAGTGGTAGAGAACATGGGTATGAAAAATCCAATAATCACAAAGCCATAAATTTGTGATGATCTAAGGTACCATCTGATGCATCGTATATGAGGACACTAGGAAAACATTTTAGGTTTTCAAGATCATTTCCCTAAAGTTGAAGAATTTGAATTAGAAGAAATACTTTATTTCGGTACAATCTCACCGTTGTTCGTGCTTTGAAAAATTTCCACTTCATCTATTAAAGAAATGAAGTTGAATTTTTCATTCTTGAAGTGTTAGCAGATCATTTGATAGAATGATGAGTCATTCCATCTGTCTCAAACAAAAGGGTAGAAAAAGTTATCAAATATACATAAGTCCATCTATGGTGAGGTTAATCGTATATGATTCCAAAAATGGAGTTATAATTCATCTATCATACCGATTAATAAAATAAAACTAGTTTCTACTAACCAGGGACTTCCTGTAGGCCAGTGGTAGGCGATAAAGTCCTGTCGCACTTCAGTTGTGGGTTTGATTCCCACAGCCTTGTCCGACGTGACGAGTTGTCACCCGCCCTGTAGGTTGTCCTTTTTTTTCTAAAACTACATTATTATAACATCCCATCAATAATATCGAAAAAAGTTCTAGCCTTATACAATACTAACGTATGTCCAACATAATCCATTCCAATCTTTAGGATTATCCCAGATACTTCTGTCCAAGCTCATAGTATAAAGAAAACAATTACTAGAAATGTCATCTACCAAGCATGTGAATACCATCATTTATCCCAGATATATTCTTTTGATCGCATTCCAAACACGTGAATACCTTAATCATGTATTCTCTTGAAACATAAACTACCATAGAACCTTAGTGAAAATATTAATGCTGTCAAAAGTTAACTCTTTCCACATACCAAAATCCAAAAAATCTATATACTCAAAACATGATATAACTTTTTCCTTATATCAGTCATGAGCTCATGAATACTATCAAACATTTCATTTTCTCCTTATCCCTTAATTATGCGCATATCATCTTATTTCCAAAAATATCTCAATCACTTTCCATGGTTACCGGTACCATAAAATTATTGAAAACCACAATAAACCAATACATAAATATTCCAATATTCCACGATACTATATACAACATTATTTTGGAATCCCATTATATAAAAACTTAATCATTCCACCACATCGTTGTCATTTTCAACATCTCCAATAGTGATTGCATGTGAATTCCCTTTGTCCTTTTCCATAAGTGGTTGCTCATGTCAATCATCATTAACACTTGGATTAGGGAATTGATTAGAATAATGCCCCATTTCCTTGCACTTGAAGAATTGAAGTGTTGGTGGAGCATTCTCTGTAGTCTTTTCTCTATCCACATCCTTAGCTACCTTTTTCCCATTACTTCGACACTCAACTGATCGATGACCTTCTTTTCCACACTTAAAACATTTTCTAGTACCTTTTAAGAAATCTCCACCATGATTCTTTCCACACTTTGAGCATAAAGAAACATTTATCTTCTTTTCACCATTATTCTGAGATTTATCCTTGAACTCCATATTTCATTTTTTTTCAAAACCATGAGATGGATATGTAACACCAACTTACAGTTCTAACTTGATAGTACAACACACAATTTCTTCATAGCTACTGAAGTCTCTTATAATTAATTCCCTTCGAAGACTTGGTTTTAAGCCACTGAAGAATCGATCAAATTTTCTTTTAGGTTGGATGATGAATCCAGATGCATACCTTGAAAGCCGTGTAAAATTCGCCTCGTATATGCCAACAGATTCATCATCCTTTTTCTTAAGCTCGAGGAACTCCTTTTCCATCTTTGTTCAAATAATACGAGGGAAGTACTTATTGAAAAACAAGTTCTCAAACTCATCCCATTCCATGGATTCAATTTCATCTTGGGGCCTTGTATTCTTAATTAGAGTCCACCACTGGTATGCTTCACCTTATAAACGGCAAATAGCCAAAATTAATTTTTCATGCTCTGAACAGCGAAGTATGGAAAATATCTTTTCAATGGTACTGATCCATTGTTCAGCAACAAGTGGATCAGAATACCCACTGAAAGAAGGTGGGCGTTGCCTCATGAAGAACTCAATAGAATATTGTTCCCTTCTCTGCTCATTTGGAAGTCCAGAATGATTCATAGCTTGTGTAAGTATAGAAATAATATTTTGTACTCAATCTCCCATAACATTGGTTTGTTCAGAAGGAAAATCATTGCATTTTCCATTATATTGATCAACACGGTTCCTTCGGGTTCCAACCATTGTCTAAAACCCAAAAAGAATAGTGTGAGAGGCAAAAATCATGCTAGGAAAACAACATAATAAAGGGGGACTACCTTCAATATCTAACATCTTAGGTTTAATCATATGATCGTTACTTTAATCCTAGGACTATAATCTATAGTTATAATTAACCATAGGGACATCCCCAGACATACCTTAGAAATATATCTAGGGATCTCACTAAAGTTTTCACATCCTAGTTTCCAAAGGTTGACTAAACCTCCCTCTGATACCAACTGTAGAGACCCCAAACTTGACGTACATGGAAATTACATTACTTTTGCGGAATAATTAATACATAATGAAAACCAACACACAAGGACCATAATAGTTTAGTGTCTTTGGAAACTCGGAACATAATCTTCTAATCATAGTGAAAGATCTTCAACATCTCCCATAAAGATCTTCCCCTTTTTTTTCTTACCTAAAACCTTTCTTTATATCCTGGGGAAAAAAAATAAAAAGGGTGAGATCAAATGCTCATTAAGGGTAAACATAGAGAACATAAAACAATCCATAAACAATTGAATGTAAAAACATGTGCATAAAATCTAAACATTAAAATCTTGAGCAATGACATAAAACATTGCAGTACATAAGGCATAGATCATAAAAGAACATTAATCATGATAAAATAGCACGGGAATAAAACTTGTAATTGTGGAAAAACATTAATAACATGATATTATTTTCATAGTAGCCAAGACATTGCTTCCAAGACCATCTTAGTGGACAAAGTCCCTTACTGAACCAGGTTTACTTGCTGTTCCAGCCCTGTATTACTGAACCAGATTTACTTGCCGTTCCAGCCATGTCTATCTCATGAGATATAAATCTTTACCCAATACATTGGAGGGAGATATAGGTCCCACCCATCTCATAATGAAATCATTCTTACGTGTTCCACAACATGAACATAAATCATTCATCATTACCCAAAGAATAAAATGGGTTTCATAAACATCATTCCATCATAACATAATACATTTAAAAAAATGGATATCATTTCATCATAAGAAAAGTGAAACCATGTAAATCATAGATACATTGTACTTTAAACATACACATATGAAATAATTCCATCTTATATGGAAAATGGTTTTGATAAAACACTTGAAATGAATTCTTGAGGAAAATATCCTTTCTTCTTTAAAATCATTTTCTTTTTACAAAATGACATGCAATTTAAAAAAGAAAAGGATTTTGTTGAAAATAGTCATGAAATATTATAGAGTAAGATTCATGAAAATAAGGTGTTATGAAATCATAAAAATCCGTTCATGCCGTATAAGTTAAAAAAACATTCTCCTTGTACTTTTAATAGAAAAGTCAAAAAGTACCACGTATGGTAAACAGAAGAAAGATTCCATCCATAACACAAAGTAAAAGTCAAAGAAGGGTAAACAGGAATTTAAACATACATGGAAGAATATTAAACACATTATGAAAAACATTTTATGGACATGGATGAAAAATATAACACCAGTAAATACTTATGAATAACAATCTCTGATAAGAATGAGATTGGAATAATTATCCCTTACCTTAGGTCCGATATGCTTCGTACGTATCCGAACCTCCTGTATAATGATTTAAATAATTTCATTTACTTATTACAGAATCATATTCATTGTTATGATACCATATATAGTTCACTTATGACTTTATATTACCTGTTCTTTTGTAAATTCCATGTTAAAACAGCGTTTTGGGTAAAATTGTTTTATTTATCGTATGTGTTTGAACTTGTTGTTCTTGATATTATTATTAATTATATAAGTATTTACTTACTTACATAATGTAAATAATGATTTATATATCATATATATTCAGTATATATATATATATATAATAGATAGATGAATGAAATTAAATACCCCGTTCATGGAGACGGTATGTCGTACGTACGCATGAACGCTGTTTTCCTTTCCTTGTTGACTTGAATGGAAGTAAGTAGATGACATATATATATATATAGAAACACACACACACATAAACCCATTAGCTTCATTATGTCATATATTTCATTATTATTCATTATATATACTTTATAATAATTCATGAATGGTTAACATGGAGAATGAATCTCATCGCGTCGTGGAGACGGTAATCCGTACATACGCACGAGCGATGGTATCATTCCCATAATTATTTAATTGAATTGGAGTAGATGATATAATATCTCAGAATCAGTATGATGTTATAATAACTATATATAGTTATTATTTACACCATTATACCCATCCAAATAAGGTGGTGGTGGAAAACAGATTACACCACGGCGTGGAGACAGTATTCCGTACGTACGCACGCGCAGTGATTTCGTTTTCCATAGGATGGATAGATGGTGAAATGGGGTTGTTTAATATTTATAATAACATATCCGTATATTAGTGATATTGATGTTATTACTTTATAATGAAACAACTAAAGAATAATATGTTGAAGAATAAAGAAACTTGAAAGAATCGGTAGAAGAGATTACCTCTTCTTCGGCGCACCTCTTTTAATCTTCCTCTTAAGGCACTAGAGTTGGTCTTTTGAGGAGACGAAAACCTATATAATGTTTCTAGGAAAGTTTACAAGGTAAATTTTCAGGTTTTGGCCGAGAATGAAGGCTCAAATGTGTGTGAAGAGGAGAGGGAAGGTGGTTCCCTTATATAAGAGAGGAGAGGGGCACTTTTGGAAACCTCAAAAATATTAATTAATAATAAAATGAAACCCCACTTAAAAACCTCCAAAAATGACTCAATTTGAATATTAGATGAGATAGGGTCGTAATAACATCAAAAAATAAAATTTAGAGATGTTTTAAGTTAATTTAAAACCTTATCAACTTGATTTATCATTATTTAATCAATTTAATTTTATTTGTGGTAATAAAATTCTAAATTTTAAATTGTTATAAATACATACTTAAATGTTGTAAATTTCACATAATTGGATAATTTATAAACTTTTAGACTATATAATTTTCTATTTATAGTTTTTAAATATTTTTGTGATTTTTAAATAATTTAATAATATGTTATTTTTATAAAATATCAATAGTGTCAATTTTGACACTATTCATTATTTGAATTTAAATAAAAACCACACAGAAGATATGTTCTAACCAAAATATATAATAGATCCCTAACATGTCATATTCATCAAAAAAATTCATGGTGAACATTAATTTGTTCATATATTATTTATTTTAATATTTTTAAAACCATTTATTTGGTATATCTCTTAATAAAATAATTACTAAAACATTTTTTGTAGAATTATTTAATATACTTATTTGTTGAATTAAAAAAAATTAAAATCCTATGATGAATATAAATATAATTAATTTCATAATAATATTTTTACTCGAATTTATCATCTTAAAATCACAACATTTAAATTGTTGTATTTATTAAATTATGAAGGTGACATCTTTGACATCATTTAAAATAAAATAATATAAATGTCCTAATCAGTTTTATAAGGCTCCAACTGGTCCAAAAATAGACCCTTGGATGCTTAGGGTATATATATACTCGACCAATAATGTTTGGTCAAGTTTCTAGTCCTTTTTATAGGTATTGTTATTTTAATAAAAACTATATTATTGATTTTCACTAAATAAATAATTTATTCATCATTAATGTATAAGATATTATGGTAATTAATAATTTCTTAAAAATTACAAATAAATTACCATGGTAAATAAAAACGTTTTATCTTTCAAATGAGTATTTATAATATAATTTATATTCTTTATAAACTTATATTAAAAATAATCTAATTATTAAAGTTTGAGTGAGACATTTCACTTTCCTTTAAATAAAATAAATAAAATGTCTTAATCAAATACAAGTGGGTTAAATTAGATTCCATTTCGACCTAATTATGATTTTGGGTAAAATATAATCATCCAATTATATTAGGACAAGTGTTAGGGTAATTTTATAATATTATATTTACCCTTAATTACCCGATTTACCTTTAACTATGGAAAATAAAATTTACCGTAGTTAATATTCATAATGACTAAAAATAAAAAAGTAGCTTATGAACATAATTTGGACCTACTGATTCCAAATATGGAATCCATTTTTCCAAATTCAAATCACAGAAGTTTCAGAAATTAATTTAAAATTAACCCCGTTGTTAAGAAAACGAGTTTTAAAAGTTAAAACATTGCAAAAGATTGAAATGATTTTACCTATGAATTCAATGTAAAATAAATGATAATGACATAAATTATATTAAATGGTAAAAATATATTCTATTTATACTTTAAAACCATTAAATATAATAATTTAACCATATAAATTATTACGATGAAAAAAGTTGTTTTTAATTAAAATATTACATGTTTTTACTGTTCATTAAAATATGAAAGTTATCAGAATAATATGAAAAATTTATCCAAAGTAAATTTTTATATCTTGATTCCAAAGAAGAATTTTATTTTGTCAAATTGAACTTATAAACCTATCAAAAACTAGATTTAAAGTGGGTGCGCCATCAAAAGGCGGCAAAACTGCATTTTTTTAAAAATACTTATTTTACCCGAAAAATTTATTTTGTTCTCATACGATGTTCTAGAAAATGTGTAAGATGAATAATAATGTTATAACACTCAAAATTTAGTTAATAATTTTCATAATGGCTAGTTCATAATAATATTATAACCATATATCATTCTTTAGTGAAACCCGGTATTGCGTACTACACACGTTATCGAGGAAGGTCGTGATTGCGTGTAATTAAATACAAGAATAGTGTTGTGTATACTTCAAGATAATACATGGTTGCATATAGTACAAGCTAATCTTGGTGTAGCATACAACACAAGACATCAAAGAAATTAAAAATAATAATTTTTCTCATAAAATCTCAGGTTGTTACACATGCAGGTTGGAGGTGTCGTCCGAGATCCCATGGGCCATGTCATTTTTTCATATTCAACATTCTTTGAGTTCATAAACTCCCTCAAGGAAGATTAAATTGCAATGATTATGACCACAATTCTTAGTATACAGTGGAATGTGGATATATAGGTGGTAGAGAAAGAATTTTTAATAATTTATAATTTCTTACAGAACACTTGTGATTCCCCTTGGTCTACATATTAAATGGTTAGAAGGTTAGAAGATCTAATTCACAATCAAATGTAGATCATACATACCTATCCGAAAGATTATAAAGTGTAAGACTATATCTCTTCGTAAGTGGGACATGAGGCTGATATAATTTTCTACCATAGTGAGAACTAACTGCCACCTATGGGAATTAATATCATTATAAGAGAATCCATTGGAATTATTTAATTTATACCCCATACTAGTTTTCCCTATTCTCTATTTTAAATCTAGTTTCCAGGTTCTGATTGGCCTTTTATTTCAACCACTATTATTTTCAATAAATAAATAACGGATAATGATGATTAATGATCGTATTGACTCTAAAGTTTATCAATACCTCTTATCTTATGTCTATAAAATTTAAGGTTATTGTTCCTCTAATAATTATTCCAAAAAATTATGTACTAAAACAATGGGTTTTATTTCCATAAATTTCTTCAAAAATATCCTTAACCATGTGACATTCATGCCACCAATTTTTTTGAAAGTGGTGTTCAATATTTTGAACTTATTATCAATCATAAAGTTATAAACCATGATTTAATCTATATATATTATGTTAATGAAGACATATATTTCTATTTAATTTAACATAATACTTATTTATTCCTTGATTCTTATACCAAAATACAATTGTTAAAAATTATTCTACAATTTAATTTTTTGATCCCAATACCTAAATAATTTATCTTAATTATTTCAATGTATGCCCTTTATTGATATAATGTTTAACCTAGTTCATTCATTATCACTATCTATTAAAATAATTTATTATTATTTTTAAATAAAATGTGAATTATAATAAACATATCCCTTGGTAGTTTCAAACCAGGTCAACAATGAGGCCCATTTTCTTGTACTAGGTAATCCTCAAGTCAATCTTGAAGTGTATTTTGCAGAGTTAATACTCTTAGGTAAATCTATTATAGAACCATTTCCGCTTGTATTATCTATACAAGGATGTATTTCTAGGAAACACAACATAATACCTGCCTTACCAAATAATTTGGATGTTCTTATATACTTATCCTAAAGATATATCATAGGGTAATGATCCCTAATCCATGTTTTCATAAATCTAGTTCTAAAGGGTTCTACTAATATTTGTTTCATAATAATTGTAGAGGTTCCATACCTAGCAGCCCAGAAATTGTGCCTACTACATTTTCATTGGAATTGATACAAGGAATTATGACCTAAAAGACAAGATAGTTTAGTAGTCTTTCTAAACTAGATACATAGATGATTAATGCATTAAATTTGAACACAAAAATCAGAACATAGTTATTTTCTTATGAGGATAAATTTATTCCATATAGAATATCCCTACATATCAATCAAGGAAACTTTATGGAATCTTTGGGAAAGAAAGAAAATAATGGCGAAATCAAATTCTCAATAAGGGTTAAGTATAGAAGAATCTATTAGGAATCAATAAGTATTGTCAATATGGAACATTAAATAACTATGAACAAATTCCTTTTAAATAACAAGACTATCAAGGTAAGATAACATTGAATAAATATTTATAAGTAAATAACTGATAACACATCCCATCTAATCAATAAAATGAGAATTAATTTCATCCATACATTATAACATAGTGAAAATATCTTGGAAGACAATAACTGAATTCTGAATGAAGTAAATTATTAATTATTTGATTCCATGTTTCCCAAGTAAATTATACCTTTATCATCAAGAAAATTCACAGGATGTTTTAAATTATACTAGGTGAACACCAAATTAACTAAGGCTAGCCTACTAATTCATACCATGAGAATATCTATGGATGGAGGGTCTATTTATAATCATACCCCACCCATGTCATACATTTCCAAAGAATTCCTCATATATCAAATAACCATTTTAATTCCTAAAAAATATTCCTTATCACAAATTATATGTCTAAGTAAAGGATTCATATCTATCAATATTTCCCCAAATATCAAAAAAATTTCAATATAGTACATGATATATAGAAATGATATATGTTTTTTTTCAATAAACATATCATAAATAAATAATATGGATATAAAATGTATATTAAATAATTTAAGGTAAATTTCGTGAATAAAAAACGAAACAACGAAGTGAATGTAAACACTATCCTTAAACAAAATAGTCATAAACCATCTAGTAGAATAATAAGGCTGGTATCAACACAATATATACCCATTGGGGTAATAATAAATGGTTTATTTTAATTTTAAATAAAAATAACATAAAATGGTCTTTTAAAACATCTAGTAAGAAAATATCATATTCATTTTAAAAAAAATTTAAAAACATTTTCTTTGAAAATCACTTTTAAAAACATTTTCTTTAAAAATATTATTGTAAACATAAAAATGAAACTTTAATGAAATGATGCTCGTGATGGAGGGTAATTCCATAAACGCATTAAAAGTTAATAGAACATTTCTTTTTTCATTGTAAAAAGGTTATGAAAGCTCCTTTTTTTGAAAATGACAAGAAGATTCTTTTAAATTTTTTGGTAGAGGAATTAAGGGTATTGTTTTGAAAAAGACATAAGATTCCTTAGAAAAAAAATTAAAGGGTAAAAATGTGTGAAAATTATATTGATAAATAATATTTAATATGTTATAAATAATTTAAAAACATTTTTAGTAAACATGGTTTTAGAAGAATACATTTTCCGACCAGAGATATTAATGAAGTCATTTTTTCATAAAAAAATATCCAAAACATTTTAAGTAAAAAAATACTGTTAAAATGATACCATTGATAGAAAATATCATGAATAAATTGTGTATATTAAAATTAAATAGATTTTTTTCAGAAATTTTGAAGTAATTTTCTTCAACTAATATTCAACAATAAATAATCTTGATTAGAATGAGATTATGAAATAAACCCTTAAAATTATCATGAAATTGTTGTGACAATTATTAAATGAATATATTAAGTGTATCAAATATAAATACACATAATTTTTTTTTAAATAAATTATAATATAAAAAAAAATTCATCACATACATAATCTTACCATGACATAATAAATAAAGTAGAATTTTAACCCAATAAGTGTAAATTAAGTTAAGAAATATGTTACCACTTGGTAAATTTTATGTCAAACCCCCTTAGATGAAATAAATAAAATTTGAACTTATAATACAAATAATAATTTATTAATAATTATATTACATTTCAAATGGACACTATATACAACATATAAAAGTTACTATGTGCATAGCAATATAATATGCCTCAATGAAATGAAATTGAGATTAAATCATTTACCTTACACTTCCCTTTGGTTGAAAATGCATTGACCTACATTATTGTGTTTTTAAAAATGTTATTAAATTATTTTATAACCATATTATTATATATAATATCATATATTATCCCTCTATAACATCTTATTACTCATTCATTAATAATCTTTCATTGTTTTTGTTGTTTCATGAGTCATCTTCCTTGTATTCTCATGTGTGTTTAGCCATGAAATATTCATATCATGAACAAATTATATAGTTATATCTTCCAAGAAATAATAATAATTCAATATTTAATATATTTTTAAATCAATTTTTTTAAAACTAATCATGAATGATTTTTATGAAAAATGAATTACGTTACGATCATGGATACGGTAGGATGTACATACGCATGAGTAACATTTTATTTTTTCAATGATTATTATATATATGAGATATGTAATATACTACCATTATATAATTATAATAATTTAATATATAATGAATTATATAATTATATATATAATCCATGCGGTGTGGTGATGAAAAAATAGTAACATCGCTTTGTGAAGGCGGTTGTCCACTCATACAAGAACAATGTTTTCATCTTTACATGTGAGAAAATAAAAGAAGGAAAATGATATATATTATCATTATAAAGAGATAAAAATGTCATTGATATCATGATTTTTTCATTTATATCATATATAATCAGTAAATGTTTCTTTATAATGTTCCATGTGAATCATTAGTGAAAGATGAATCACATCACTTTGCGTGGAAGTAGTACGCCGTACACACGAGCGACGTTATTGTGTCTTAGATGGAATATAAGATAATAATATTTATATGATATAATGAATATAGTTTAATAATAATTTTACAAATATCATTCATTTATAAATAATTTATATATATAAGAATACCCATCCTTGCGGTGTGGAAATGAAAAAAAAGGAATAACATCTGTTCGCGAGGAGGTGGTTTGTCGTACACACGAACAATGATTTCATAACCTATTTTATGAAAGAGGAGATGTTTTTAGGTCATGAAATTATTATTAAAACATACTATTATATGGATGATAATATTTTTATTACATATCCATCGTTTAAAAAATTTAATGATGTGGAGAAAAAAGTTAAATAAAGATACTCGTTGAAGAACATTACATCTTCTTTAGGTATTATCCTTAGGTTGACACTAAAGCCTTTAAATGTTGGATTATTTACCAAAATAAGTCTTCTAGGATTGGGGTAGTGAATCTGGGAGGGTATTTTGTCTTGTATTATCTTATCCAAAGTTCTTTTAGGGTGTGAAGAAGAGGGTAGAGTGGTGGCCTTTTATAATAGGGGGAGAGGACACACGTTTTATTTTTGAGAAGAATTGAGTGGTCCCATGTTCTTCATAAGAAAAAAAAGTCCAAAATGGACCATTAACGCACCTAAGAGAATTAATGATAGAAATGTGGACATAAATTAGATTTTATATATAACTTTATAGGTCATTTCTATAATTATCATTCTAGTTTGACCCCTGATAAATACATTTTTACCTTAAACGCGATTATTAATGTTTAATGCATTCACAATTATTTTTTGTAAAAATTAAGTTTACCTTATTATAAATTATAAATTATTATTATTACAAATATTGAATCCATTTTTTCAAATTCAATTCATAAAAGTGTAAAATGTCAATTTCAAATTAGTCCCCTAGATGTGACGAGACAATGAGTTTTTAATTTGAAAATGTTCAAACATTTATAATATTTTTATATCAAAATTTAATATAAAATTTATTAAAATAAACTAAATTGGAATAATAGATGTCTAATTTTAATAATTTTAATTTAAAATAAATTAATAATATAATTTTAAAATATAAATACTTTAAATGAAATGGTAGCCTTCAATGAAAATTCAGTATTTTTCACTATTTATCAAAAAATGAAACTTTTAAGAAAAATCTAAAAAATTTACTGTAAGATAACTTTGATATTATTATTCTAAAAAGGTATTTAATTTTTTATATTAATTTTTCAAAAGTTTTAAAAATTAATTTTATATTATGAGTGAAAATCATGAATAATTATTCTTTTAGAAAAATAAGGTTTTTAAGAAAACATTTCTTTTTCTTTTTAATGATAATTTTTTTATTACTAATAAAAATTTAATAAATAATCATGTGTATAATATATATTTTCCTAATATATTTAATCCTATTCATTCCAACCATTCTAACATCTAGGCGATACCGATAATATTAAATAATAATATTAAGTGTATTTTGTTGTTTAGTAAAAATAATTCTTGTGTGTAACATAGGCTATTGAAGAAAACCATTATTTCATGTTTCATAAGATGATGAAGAAATTAAATTTATTCTAAAATAAATATATTTCAATTTATTTGGGTGTTATATTCAATTATAATAATGTTTTTTTGTGTCACATAAATTATTAAATATAATGTTATTCTTTTAGAACTTTGTCATGTTACATTCTCCCAAACTTAAATAAATTGCATCCCCATAATTTAAACATGATATCATTAATAAATGGTTCTATATTAAATTTTTTTTATTAAAACCCACAACATGATAAGGGTTGGTAAAACACCCTCTTAATAAGAGATAACAAGAGGTTCCAAGGTCATACGAAAAAACATATAACTAGTTTTCAACATAAGAGTATATTAGTGGAATGTGAAGATGTGGACATGGAATAAAAGTATAAATAATTATATATATTTATAGTAGCCATTGATAAAAATATAATTAATGGTAAATGTAAAGTTAAGGGGATCAAAACCATAAATTTAGTTTGATTTAAAATACCATTTGATTCATTTGATATGAATGTGATACGATAACATTTTTGTTTCAAGATTATTTTTCTTAATGTTGAGGAATTATTTTATTTTCTATGAATATAAGGAAATGTACTAACTTGATAAATTTCTATTTCATAATAAAAATTTTATCATTTGGTTGTGTATTGGATCTAGAAATTTTTTTATACAAGAATAAGATAATTATATTATAATTGGAAATTAGTAGAAATAAGCACCGAAGATGAATTTGAAGAAAACTGTTCAACGAGGTGAGACCATAGAATAAAGATTGACCCCATAATGAAATTATCACTTCATAGACCGCGACTCCATATGGAGTTCCTCCCCTTTTCAAATCACCCCACAAAAAAATAGTATGTTGGAAGATACGGATCTCCGATGCCTAAAAATGAAACCACAAAGTCATTTATGGTGCCATATGATGATTTCTTCCCACGCAAATAGCCACCCCCATGAAAGAAAGAGTTTGTAAGAATATGTAGTACTATCAACCCCCATAAAAAACCACATTTTTTTGGAATGATTATTTCTATCCCTATGAATGACTTCTCCCTACTAAATAAGTTGTTCATAGGCTAGGGTATCCTCTTAGGTATCCCTCTAAAGAATCCATGCAGCTAACCTCATAGGACCAGTTATGCCGATATCTATTCCCTCCAATCTTAAATAAAAACACCTATAGTAGGACCAAAAGGAGTACTAAACCTAAGGGAAAATAAGGAGATGAGCGACTAGGACACATAAAAATTGGATCCTCTAATAAGAATCAAGAGAGATATGTTGATTCCCAGTAGGTAAAAATCAGTCGAATTATAGGAAGGATGAAATAATAAATCATCTAGTAATCTGTAAAACCAAAACCCATTTTTCGACACCATTCCTTGGGTAATTATTGGATGTCCCCTTTATATAAAATCACCCCACATAAAAAAACACCATGTGGGAAGAACCCTACCCCATGTAGTGAAATGCTACATGGTAGGAACTCGACCCTGGGTAGTGACACACTACAAGGATAAAACCTATACTCATGTAGAAAAATGTTATGTGAGATAAAACCATGTACATGTAGCACAATACTATATGTATAGTATCCTCACCAGTATACCAACATGCTACGTGGAGGGTACCCTATCCTGCCTAAGAACATTCTATGAGGAATGGGGAATTCTAGGGCATTCTTCTCTCCACCTTCTAATGCTCCCTTACATCATATTATCCTGGAAAATATTTCCCTTATATTAAACAATATAATAGAATAAGGCAATAGAACCTTCCAAATAAACATTCTATGTATAATCAACACATCGGGCACACTGACATGTCCCCTCAAGTCTACATACCCATAGTAATCAGAGTCATGTGTGTAACATCCACAACAAGTTGGGACCTCACAATGTTTTCAAGTCTATATTCCCATGGTAACAAGAGTTATAAACATGGGGTTTTCACATGAACCTCCATATTCTAGGTGGAGAGGGTAAAAGATCGTGCCTACGTTTCCTTTTGAATGGGAATGAAATCCCCCAAGCAATTTTAGGGTATCCTCCCTTTGAGTAATCCCCAAGCCTTTCTTGAATAAGGTGACAAACTTTCTCCTCTTAGTTTCAGCCTTGGGATGTAGCAGCATAGATCCCTATATGTGACTATCCTAGTTACCAAAATAAAGGGGAGATGGGCACACTCAAATCCCTCTCCATTTCCCACTAGGCTTCAAAATCCACCCACTAGAGGACAAAGTGGGCCATGTGATCTTCATATCTATTGATTCCTCTTGTTTCTCACACCAATCATGACAAACATGGTCATAGAGGTTAGTGGAAATAATTACATCCATAGGATCCCAATAGATAAAATGGGTAGATTCCATGTACAATACCAACACCACATTTTCCTTATTTATAGATGTAATCCCCAACATCTGTTTAGCTGAGAAACTTCCACGCAGAATCCCCCAACCAGATTAAATTGGGAATCATCCATGTGTAATCCCCAAACATATCCAAATGGGAAGCTTCCATGCATAAGACCTAACCACATGGGATATCTCCATATATGTAAGCCCCAAACTCTAATTAGATGGATAGCTTCTATGTGTAATCCCAAACCATATTCAAATGGATTTCTTCCATGCATAACCCCCAACCATATTCAAATGGGATGCTTCCATGCCTAAGACCCAACTACATGAGCCTTATCTATAAATGAAACCCCTGACCTATATTCAAATGGGTAGCTTCCATGTGAAATCTACAACCACATTAAAATGGGAAGCTTCCATGCATAACACCCAACCATATTAAAATGGGATGATTTTATGTGTAAGCCCCAACAATATTCAAATGGGAATCTTCCATGAGTAGGACCCAACCACACAAGCCTTCCCCAAATATGTAATCCCTAACCTATATTCTAATGGGATTCATCCATGCATATTCCCCAACCATATTCAAATGGGTAACTTAGATGCTTAATCCCCTACCAAATTCATATCAGTAACTTGCATGCATAATACATGACCACATGGGCCTTATCCAAAGATGTAATCCCCAACCTATATTCTAATGGAAATATTCAATGTGTAAGACCCCAGAATATTCACATGGGACTTCTCAATATATGTAATCCCCAACCACTATTAAAATATGAAGCTTCCATGCATAATCCCCAACAATATTCAAATTGAAATCTTCTATGTGTAATCCCAGACCAAATTCAAATGAGCAGCTTCAATGCATATGCCCCAACCATATTTTCCATGGGCCAATTACATGTGTAATATGTAATCATGTCCCCTTAAAGGACCTTATTTATAGATTTAAGTCCAAAACTTAATAAACTATGTTGGCTTTTATTTTTAGATAATTTGGATATGTTGGAAGCTTCCTTGAGGTCCAAACCTAATGCCCCAAATTCATCGTAATTTTCTTCAGGCCACATTCCCAATAGGTTAATATAAACCATTGAGACCACATATCTTTTGGGTCCCTTATGGATCCTCATTGTAAGTCCAACACCATCCTTGAATAGGTTCCTTCCTATAAGATGTCCTTGTTGCACGACGTTAAACTAAATGGTTGGGTACTTAACACGCGACCTCAAAATGTGATGATAACTCTTGAGTGGCCCTAAACTACATGGGTTCGGATTAAATTCATAAGGATGCATTGGAATCCATTTATATGGGTTAGATACAGATATCCAAACAACTTTCATCTCTTTGGGTGACATCAAACCCTAGAGTGCCTCACCACATGGATTAAAATCAACATCATCCTAAGAAATGACCAAGTAATCTATAATCCATCCATAAGAGGGCACCATTGATGGAAAACATCAGATACATAAAGGTATCCACATCAATAGGGAACTTAAAATACATAAAAATTATTTTTAACCCATGAATGTTAATGATTGATCTTTTTCTAGGGGTAATCCATGAATTCATACTTGGAAATTTTAAATGTATTTATGAACATATCATAAATCTATATGAGAGTCCCAGAATATAGAATAGTTCCCCTCAAAAGGGAGAGATGATTCTGAATTCCCATCCTATAGACTAATGTGAGTTCCTATGTGTCATTGTCTAAGTAACCAAAAAACCCTACCATTGTAATATATTTCCACGAGCAGCCAAGGATATTAGAGTCGATGGGATTTTATAGCTCCTCAATAAAAACCCATTGAAGACTATTCAAAGGAGTTGTACTCGATGTCATTGATTGTAGACAATTCAACCCCTTATAATCAACCAATTTCTCCCCAACAGTTCTCATCATAAAAAAAATGGTGAACTAGACGTGAATACATAACTAAGGTGGTGGCGTTACCTCATGTCATGACCCTTTTTCATCCAAAATGGATGATAGCTAGATGAGGCCATCAATTAAACATGTTTTGATAAGATACTACTTTGATGATGTTTTTTGTATGTATCTGTCACGTATCTTTTAGGAACCCTTCATAACTCCCTTCAATCCATGGGTGTCTAAACATTTTTCATGGACACACATATCGACCAATACACAAGATGAGTCCCCGACCAAAAAGAGGATGTCATTTCCCACCTATTATCTTTGATGCAGGGTTTTAAATTCACTTATAAGGGAGTATGTAAAACCTTGACCCCAATAGCCTAGAGTCAGTGGTCATTTTATTAAAATGGAATAGATACAAGAGATTACATCACCAAGGGTGGATTAGTTTAGTATTTTTGATGAAACTAGATGCATACATGGTTCCCTTATAATATTTTTAATTAAAAATTGTACATAAAAAAATAAAATATACTATATCTTTTTACTTTTATAATGACTTCTTCTTCAAAACATATGGAATGAAAACAAATAAAGGGTGAGATCAAATGATTAGTAAGGGTTATATGGAACAACAATAAGTGAAATAATTACAATAAAACATAGACATTATGGAAAGGTAAATAATCAGAAAGTCACATTCCATCAACAAACTAAGAATGAAAATACATCCATAGATTTTTTGATTTTTAAAATCTCATGGAAAGTAATAATAGAGTACTAAATGAAGAAAATGTTTATTTATTGGATGTTATATATCTAGAACATAAAAATTTATACCATCAAGATGGTTTAAGTATGTGGGTAAAAACCATCTGATTGTGTTTGGAAACAAACATGAATGGTTTGTCACAAAATTATTTGTCTCATGAGACCCGTTGATGCATAAAGGGGCTATCTATAATGGAGACCCACTCATAATTTAATATCCAAATAATTCTTCATACAAAGAATAAATTAAATAAAAAAATTCAAAGAAAACACTGTATTTACAACTGATTTACGGGTAAGAGAATAATCACATCTATGATACAATATGTAACACCTCCTGATTTTGAAAATAAATTTAATATTGAATGCATGAAACACTTAGTCTCTAAAAAACACCACTTTGCTATAACCCAGCTAGTAAACATAATTTTTTCACCTCCATGGTTTAAAAAAATGACATACATGGTTGCGTTCAGTAAGAAATTTAGAGTCTAATAAGACAAACATAATTTTTGATGAATAGTAACATACCCTTATGAATAGTAACATACCCTTATGAATAGTAATGTTACTCTTATGAATAGTAATGAATAGTAAATCAGCCAAAAAAATAGAAACATCACCCATGAATGTAAAAATACAATTTAGACATCTTATAAGTGAAAAATGATCATAGTATAAGTATTGGCATTTTTATATGTCATAAATATATTAATTACAATTCTTTGATCAATTTAATAACTTAAAATGGAAATGATTTTTCCTAAAATGTCATCACAAACCGTTACTTTATTTTCTTGTGGTTGTAAGATAATTTTATGGGTCTTTGATTAATTTCTCAAGGTTTTATAAATCAAGTAATTGTTTTAAAGTTGTTTTTTGGAATAAATTATGATTTTATTTAAAAATTAAGTTAAAAATATTTAGAAAAATATTTTCATTTTTTTTCATTTTTGAATTCTACACGTCAAAAAATGGTTGGGGTAAATTTTTGGGATTTTTCTAAAATACTAGAATTTTGGGTAAATAGTAAAGTATGATAATTTATGATAAACACTAAATACATGATTTATTAGGACATAAGTGATGTATGGATGAATTAATCCTACTATGTTCAATCTCACATGTAATTATTACTATTCTAGGCCACAAGAATCAATATTATTGGTTGGTTTTGGAAAAATAATAAAATAATGAGTAAAATAAAAGGAAAACCCTCCTCTTCTCTACTATAACCCCCTCACTCCCTCTTCTATTCACTCCTCTAAAGCCTAATTACTTGTCTAAATTATGATCAAATATCCTTCCAATATCCTCCCCCACTTTCAGAAGCCCTTGATCTCATTAAAATACCAAAACCTCTCCCCTAAAAAGGCTCTCAAGGGAGATTACTTCAAGTAGTAAATTCCTGTTTTCATTTCTTTTATTTCAAGTTTATTTCTTTTTTTTTATTTCCTCATGTCCTTTTATCCAAATGTTTTGATGAATTAAGTACCTTAAATGTACTATAATTTTATTATGATAAAGGAATAATTCTTCATCATCTCTCCTTTCGCCTTCTTTTATACTAGAAATGGATACACCATTCGAGATGTGTTAATTTATCACATTCAAGGACGACGAGTTTTCAATTTCTATTACCATATTCATTTTTGGTCATAAAACCATTTTGATGGTTGAACCGAACTGTTATATACATATTAAAATTTATTTAAGGCTATGGAATCCTTTTTTAAACATGATATTAATTTATAAATCAAGGCGAGTTCATTGTGATCAATAACCGCCAATTAACCCAAAAAATTATCATTAAAGTTATATATAATGATTCTTCTTCAATCCCAATAACCAAAAATATTTTATAACCATTTAATATTATGTTTTTTCACTACAAACATTAAACTTATATTATGTACATCCATTCTAATTCTACATATTTATTCGTACATTAATATAAGTAAACCGACCATTAAAACCAATGAAGAAAGCACTGCCAAAAAATGAAATTGGATCTATTAACCCATAAAAAGGACATGAATAATACTAATATGGTTATAGTAAATCAATTAAATGTAGATGAGGTTCTTGAATCATTAATTTATTAACCTAAATTTTATTATTCAGGTCATTAAGATCAAGTGAGGAACACCTTCGGACTTAAGGTAAGAGTTTTCTACCCGAACATTCATTTTCATTCGGGTTACTTTTATTGTCTACTTACCTCAATGAAATTATTATATATTATTATTTAACGATCATAAATTCTATATGAGTGTTATATATATGTTTACCAACCATAATACTTCTATATTTTATGGGGAGTTGCATGTTTTAAATGGAACTTTGAAAAAATTCTTCCTGAAATACATGCCCAATTCAAGGAACTTTATCAATTATTACCTATTTTCAATAGAACTCAATAAGAGGTATATAAAAAACATTGTTCTCATAAAATAAAGCTGTTTATTATGATAATTATTCCTCAAATAACTTCTAGTTTTATACATATATTTTTTCCAAAAGTACAATTCTTTTCTAAGTAAAAGGGTTTTTATAACAAGACTTGCTCGATGATTTTAAAAGATTATTTTCACCCATTTCAGAAATCTTGTTGATTATTATGTTAAAATGGGGTTTTTTATGATATCATCCAATATGTATTGACTAGGGATGTTATATTTTAAAACCATTCACCAATTTACTCTGAATGGTTAGTGTTTTTGCTTAATGTTTGGAGAAAGTTTTTTACATTTCATATATTAGTTTTAATATGAATGTATATGTTATTTATGTTTATACCCAATCAAATGAGGAATTAATTGAACATAGTAAGTGTAATGTGGGTCCCTCTATATCCCCTGGGTAAATTTTTAGGTCTCATGAGACAAAATATGGTTTTGGAACAAGGCATTGACCAAAATGGATATTTATAGTCTTGGGACCAGGGCTTGACAGTATTGTTATAATTCCTCACATTATGAATTCCCTCATTATGAAAATAGTATTGATAGTTCATGAGGTTATTCAACTAGTAGAATACCCAGGTTTATGTTTTATTATGGAATTATTTATTCATCTATTATTCCTTCCATATTGTGTTCAAGTTTGTTTTTAAAGGTATGTGTTTTTTGTTATTCACCATGCCTAATGTTTATGTTTATGATATCTTTCGTTGTATTACTTAGCATTACTGAGCATTTGAGATCACCCCTTTACTATGTTTTATTTTCTCAGGATATGAAGAGTTATATTATGAATGAAATTATGAAATAACTTAGTAGTTATGGATTTTTTTAGAGTTTTTATGTTGTATTTATTTTCAAGTTATAATGTTGAACCTATGTATGTATCTTGTTTCCAAAGCTACTAAACTACTTGGTCCTTCGAGATGAATATTACTTGTTTATATTCTAATGTAATAAAATAAGGCACATGATCTGGGAAACTGGGGTTGGGCCCTTATAGTCAGTATCAAAGGAAGTTTAGTAGAAAACATGGAAACTAGATTTAGAAAATGAAGATTATGGAACAAAACACTAAGATAGTCTTTGAGGATAAACATACAAGAACATCCTAGAATTTTTGGTAAGGAATATATTATGTGTATCTTTCAATAAAATACATCCCTTTATAGATACTACAAGTGGACGTGGTTCTTGAACAGATGTACCTAGTAGTGAAAATTCTGACAAGGAGTTTCAGGCTTGACCTAGGGTATCATGGTACATGACAACGGGCCTTACTGTGCACCTGGTTTGAAACTCCTGGGGGATATTATTAGGAAAATTCACTATTTCTTCACAAGACATTATGAAGGATTTAAATGTAAATTTTTCCTCAAAGAAACCATGTTTATGATTATGATATTAATTATGTATAGAATTTCAATTTATGCTAAGAATATTTCTACATTGAGATTATAACTTACGATTCATAACCTATTATAGTGTATTCCATTATTTAGAAATGGCGCCTATTGGAAGGAATGGAAACTGAATGAATGCGTGTGTACAATGTAGGGATTTTCCTCTGATGCAAGATAATGATATTGGATCTGGTGTTGTGACTAGTTCTATGCAACTTATAACTATACTGTGACAACTGACTCATGTTATAAATAATAACCTTACCCGTATGAATTATCTGGACCCACAATGCTGGGGAGATATGTTAGATCACTTTATGAAACAAAAACCTCCATCATTTAATGGGACAACAAACACATTCATAGTGGGGTAGTGGATAAGTTCACTAGAGAAGATATTTCTCCCTTTGGGATGTAACAAAAGAGAGAAGCTTTTCATGGAAGTTTATAGACTATCGAGAGATGCAGATTAGTGGTGGTATTTAATCTAAAACACAAAGGTGGATGAAGAAATAAAAGAAATTTAATGGAGGGATTTTAAGGAAATATTCTTAGAAAAATAATTCTCTCATGAAATACGACTAGATATGGAAAGGAAGTTTCTTAATATTAGGGAAAAAGGGGATGAAAATGTTGAAAAGTATGAATCTAACTTCATAAGGTTATAAAGCTATGCCATGGAATACATACGTAATTTAAGGAGAAATATTGATTGATTCTTTGATGTTTTAAAACCATTCCTCCAAAGGGTTCTAATCTCCCATAGTTTCTCATCATATAAAGATATACTCTCAAGTGCTATTAAGATGGAAAAGAAATTTTCTATATTTTATGACTTTAAAAGAAAGAAAGAGAATAAGAGGGCTACTAAAAACTCTGGAAAAGGAAATAAGAAAATGTGGAATAAGGGAAGAGTGAACCTTCCACCCTATAGTAATTATGGTTAGAAACACCCTTTAACTTTCCAGAATGTAATGGGATCCTGTTACAAGTGCGGAGAAAAAGGAAACCTATCTCAATATTATAAGGGGAAGAAAGAAGCTACAAATGTTCAATGACACAATTGCAGTTATATGGGATATTATGAACATGAACATCTTATGCATTAGGGAAATGTTCCCCAAAGAAGACCGAGGGAGTAAGGAAAAGCTTATGTGGTCACAACTGTGGTGGTTGAAGTTCCTAATGATGTGGTGGAAGGTACTTTAATTGTTTCCTCAAACTTAAACAATGATTTATTTAATTCTGGATCATCGAATTATTTCATATCTTCACAGTTTTCCAAGAAAAATAGATAATTCCAAATTGATTTAATAAGAGAGTTGTCAGTCAAAACTCATAAAGGAAGTATCATTGCAATAAAGTTGTGTCAGGTAGTCCCCATTATGGCATATAAATTAGCTTTATCTGCTAATTTTATTACCATACCAATGATTTACTCTGATATAATCCTTGATATGGATGGGTTTTCAAACCATTATGCGAAAATTTATTGCAAGAAGAAAGAGGTTACAATTTTTGACGATGATATAGAATCCCTTACCTTTAGGGAAGAAACATCACCATATGATTCTCTTCTAGATCAACCTCGAGTAGCTATACTGAATTCAATTATTGTGGAGAAAGGGAATGCAATAACTATGGGTGGGGAAAATAATTTTCAAATAGAGGAAATACCTATTGTGTAAGAATATGTTGATATCCTTCCAGATAATTTACCTAGACATCCTACAAAGCGGGAAATTGTGTTTTTTATAAACTTAATTCCTAATTAAAGTCCCATATCAATGACCCCTTATAGAATGAAAACCATGGAATTATTGGAACTGAAGAAAAAACTAGAGGAATTGAGTGATAAAGGATTTATTCGCACTAGTTTTTCTCTATGGGGATCCCTTGTTCTTTTTGTTAAGAAGACAGATGGATCTATGAGGCTATGCATTGACTACATAGAGATCAATGCTATAACAATAATGAACAAGTATCCCCTACCTGACATTGATGATTTATTCGATCAACATCATGGAGCCCAATATTTTTTGAAGATTGAACTTCGATCTGGATATTATCAGTTGTGAGTGAAGAAGGATGATATACCAAACACAACATTTTGAACCAGGTATAATAATTACAAGTATATAGTAATTCCTTTTAGAATTACTAATACACCCTTTGCTTTAATGGATATAAGGAATAATGTTTTCAAAGAATATCTTGATGAATTTGTGGTGGTATTTATTGATGATATCTTGGTATACTCCAAAAGCTATGAAGATCAATAAAATCACTTGTGCACTATTATGAATACTCTTAAAATAAATAAATTATATTGGAAGTTTAGAAAGTGTGAATTTTGGATTCATTCAGTTTCCTTTCATGGAAACATTATCTCTAAGGATGGAATATCTATTGATCATGTGAAGACAAAGGCTTTTCAAGAATGGACTTCTCCAATGAACATAATTGAGGTACATAGTTTTATTGGTTTATCAGGTTATTATTGACATTTTGTTTAGAACTTCACCCATTTAGCCAACCCAATGTCCAATACTACATGTAAATAGGTTAAGTTCATATGGAAACAAGAATGTGAGCAATGTTTTGAGGAATTGGAGAAGATATTAGTGAATTATTTGATCTGGAATCTACCATCGGGGAATGATGAGTTTGTGATCTATAATGATGCATCAAAGAAAAGAATTGGTTGTGTCTGATGTAGAATGATAGAGTTATTTTCTGTGCATCAAGGTAGAAGAAATTTCATGAACAAAACTATCATACTCATGATCTTGAGTTAGCAGTTGTAATCTTTTCTATGGAGATATGGAGACATTATCTCTATAGAGAAAAATGTGAGATATATATATGGATTATAAGAGCTTGAAATATATCTTCTCACAGAAAGAAATCAACATGTGTTAAAGGTGATGACTCGAACTACTCAAGGATTATTATTGTTCTATACACTACCACTAGGAAAGGAAAATAGTGTTGCTGATTCATTTACCAAGAAGGATCATGGAGTTCTCAAAAAAATGAGGATTAACAAGGATCCTTTTTTCATGGATCTAGTGAGGATGGATATGAGAATAATAAAAGATGGTGGAACATAACTAATTTTAAAAAATATACCCAACTGTATTTATTAGAAATAATTAAATCTTTACAGTCTAATGAAGAGAATATTTAAAAGAAAATTAATGCTATGAAATTTGGGAAGATAGATGGCTTCACGTGTGAAGTTGGAATTCTGAAATTTGGGAAGAGGCTATGTGTTCCCGCTATACCCAAGTTGAAAAGGGAGTTATTGGATGATGATCATAGATCAAATTTCTTTATACACCCTGGTAGCACTAAAATGTGTAGATATTTGAAGGAAAATTTCTAGTGGGACAATAGGAAGAGGGAAATTGATGATTATGTATCAGGATGTCTAGTCTGTCAATAAGTAAAGGACAAACGACAATATCCTAGAGGATTCGTGAAACCTATACCTATTTCTACATGGAAATGGGATGACATCACCATGTATTTTGTCCTTAGATTACCCAAAAATCCATGAAAAAAGGATGTAATATGGGTAATTGTGGATTGAATTAAACAATCTGCACATTTTCTTGCTATAAGGGAGGATTTTCCACTGGATCGCCTAACAAGACTCTATATCAATGAAGTTGTGAGACTTTATGGAGATCCTCTCTTGATTATTTATGATCATGATTGTCATGCCCGGTCGTCTTTTAGAGGTACGACTTTATTTTTTTAAATTTTTATTTCATGAGTTTAAATTGCCAGTTTATTTAATTGCGTGGTTGGAGTGTGGACTAAGTCGACAAGGGGTTTCCGCAGTGGCGCTGAAAAATGCACGTTGGCCTTACATCGCTTGGCGTGCGCGCAAGGCACGAGCAAGCTGGATAAAAAAATTATTTTTAAGTGCGCGTTGGCTTCGCATCGCTCGACACGTGGTTCCGATGCTCGAACGTTAAATAACCGGATAAACATTTTATTATGGTTTTATCGGTTATTATTGTATTATGATTATTATATTATTGTTATTATTGTATTATTATTATTGTATTATTATCTTTATAATTATTATGATATTATTATCATTATTATTATTATTATTATTGTTATGCGATTATTATTATTAAGATTATGATTATTATTATTACTATTAATATTATTATCTCTATTATTATTATGATATAAATATTAGTGTTATCAATTTTTTTTTTGGTTTTCCTTTCCCCCCCGAAACCCTAGCCGCCACCCATCCGCTTTTTCTTTTCTTTTATTTTCTTTCTTCCTTCTCCCCCACGCCTTCCCCCTCCTTCTCTTCTTCTTACCTCCCTCACTTTTCTCATTCTTCCGCCTCAGACCTCTCCCTGATGCACCCCTCGCCGTCGCTGTTGCACCCACGCCAGAGCCGCCTGCATCTGCACCTCCCGCCGGACCACCTTTCTGCCTCGGGCCGCCCCTGCTGCACTCTGCTGCATCCACGCCGGACCGACGTCACCAGCCAGCGCCTCCCCCTGCCATTCTCCTCTGTTGCACACCGCACTAGGCCCCCTTCCTCTCTTCCTTTCTCCTCCGCCCCTCCCTACTTGGCCGGTCCTCCCACCTCGGCCGCACCCAGACCTGCTCCGCACTACCTCCTCTCCTTCGCCCAGCTAGCGCGCCGTCTCCCTCACCCGCCGCTGCTGTGTCTCCCTGCTCAGGACTTGTCTTGCCGGCCCTTGCACCCAGCAATGCTCACCTCCTCCTGCCTGTCCGATCGTCGTCGCACCAGCCCAGCGGCCGCCGCTGCCTCGCCCGTCCCCCCCTGCCTGCAGCCGACCCTACTCTCTCAGGCCCTCGACCTCAGTCCCTCCTGCTTGCCCAATTCTCTATGCCCACCTAGGAGACCGCCTCACCTCCCCTTCACCAGCAGACCACCGCACTTCCTTCTCCCCTGCTTCGCTGGTCGGCGCCGCCGCACCACCCTGCCCGAGCTTCCTCCGCCCCTACCGGTCTGTTCACCTTTTTTTTATTTTGTTTATTTCATCTTATTATTTTAACTTATAAGATATTAAGGTTTTCTTTTATTATTGTTAATATGTTAATTATTACATTATTACAATAATTATTATTCTGTTATTATTAATATGTCAATAATAATCATCTTATTATTATATTATTATTATTGTTATTATTATTAAATTATTATTATCAAATTATTGTTATGCTATTATTGTTTTTGTTATATTATAAAATTATAATTATTCTATTTTGGGTATGCTATTATTATTATTATATTATATTATTATTATTCTATTATTATTATTAATATTATTATTGTTATTATTATATTACTATTGTTATTATTATTTTGTTATTTTCACTATTATTATTTTTACGTTATTACTATTATTATTATTATTATGTTATCGCTATTATTATTATTATCATTATTATTATGTTAACAATATTTTGAACCTGTTGTGCGACCTGCTGTTTTTAGGACCTGTTTGACGGCTCAAGACGGTGCGACCGCGACGCAACTGGAGTCTTGCGCCGTGTCTTTTTCCGCGCCTGTTTGAAGTAGGTGATTCCGCACTCAATTATCATCTGGCGATCTTTTGCGTGTTGGTTTAATTTTCAGCACCCTGCTAATTAGTTTCCATATTGAAAAATTAGTTTTGATTACTTTTTAAATGTGCATCTAATTTTCCAGTGGTATATTTATGTGGTGCAAGTTCATTTATTTTATTGCAGAAACTCACTTTGGCTGTTTATTATTATTTGTAAACTGTGCAGTGTGGTTTATGTTTTTTTTTAAAAAGAGGAAAAAGAAAAAAGGAAGTTTTGGTGTGTGTGTGTGGTTTCCAAAGAGGATATCAGTGTGCAGGTGACACGTTTGGCTCTAAGTGATAATGTGACATGCTATGTGAACTTTGATCTTTAGGTGAGCACAAGGAGGGAAGCCGGGGTATTAGGCGGGGAGACTGGAGCTAGTGAGCTAGTGTTCCGGAGATGACCCGACCCGGTTTCACTGGCAGGTTTGACGATTGCAACACTAACTAAACATATAATATCTGAGGGTCGTGGCCTTCTAAGCCACATGTTCTGAGGGTTGTGGCCTTCTAAGCCACGTTATCTAAGGGTCATGGCCGCCTAAGCCACGTTTCACCGAGACACGACGTTCTAGGACCCCACTAGTTCTATTACCCCTAGGGCCTCTCCCATCCTTTGGTGCCACCAGTTACTTTGCGTGCATAATGATACGTGATATGTCACTTGAACTTCTATCCTAATGTGTTTATCTTGAACTGCCTTTCTTTTAAATCGTTTTATGAAAACCATTTTCTTTTTCACCTTTTTCTCTCTTTATTTTAGCATTGCAAATGGTTGTCTTTTGATAGTTGTGCGTGGAATATTTTCTTGGTGATATCCTGTTGGGCGATTGCTCACACCCTACATACACCCTTGGGTGTAAGTAAACTTGTTTACTTCTGATACAGGTAGGGGTCCAGCTTTTGGGAGCAGTGGTTCAGGTTGTTAGCAGGACTATCTACGTGGCATTTTGGTGGTGGCTTAGAGGCGGTGTCCTCACACCGGGCGACAGTCCTTAGGTTGGTTTTTGGTCATCTTGTTTTAGTGTTATCTGGGTTTTGAATACTTTTGAACCAAAAACTTGTTTGGTCAACTACATGTTTGACTGTAACCTTTACTTCTGTTTGGTTTACTTTGGTTGGCTGCTTTATATTTGTTCACTCAGGTAAATCATTACCAAAGTTTATTTTGATACCCGGGCACTTGTTCCAGCCCGTGGGGATCGGGAACGCCCTTCTGGCCTTGCCGCGGGCCGGGTCGGGTGTCGGTTTGGATGGCGACCCAATTCGATTCATGACAAAATGGTATCAAAGGGAGGTTTTGTTGGTGGTTTATGTTATTTGGGATGAGTTGGATTATACATGAGTTGGGTCTGTCAGGGCTCAGAATTCATTTTGCGAGTAGGGTGCCTGGCTAGCACGCCTCGTGACAGATACTGAGTCACCATGGGATGTCAGGGTGCTTGTTTCACTTATTTTCTGGGTGGGACGTGCAGGCTGCAGACTGTACGTGGACACCAGGTAAGGAAAGTAAAGCTTTTATATGGATTCATTTTTTCATGTTTGGTTTATTGATGAATGTTTATCTTGTTGGAAAAATTTATTCCCTTTTTATTGATGGTTTTCTTTCTTGATTGCTGCCCTTTTTCAGTAAGATGCCTCCCCGGAGAGTTCCCATCCATCCACGGGAGGAAGCCGGAGAGAGTTCTCCTGCACCGCTTGATCAGAGATTGGTTGATGCGATGGTCCGAGCTGTTCAGGCTTTAGGACAAGGGGCGACTCCTGCCCCCGCCCCTGTTCCAGCTAGAGGGGAAGAATTCGGCTCCAGGAAGGATAGAGCTCAGGAGTTTCTGAGGAGCAAACCTCCTTCTTTCCGAGGTGGTTCAGAACCTCAGGAGGCAGAGGAGTGGCTTGAGAAGATAGAACGCATGTTCGATTTCCTTGACACGCCTGAGGAAGTCAGGGTGAAGTGTGCCTCATTCCAGCTGGAGGGTTCTAGTCGCAAATGGTGGGAATCAGTGGTCCAGGCTGGGAAGCATGAGAACATGAGCTGGAAGGATTTCAAGGGTATCTTCAACGAGCAGTATTGTCTAGAGTTCATAGCCTATGCTAGATCTCGGGAGTTCATGGAGCTATCACAGGGGAATCAGACAGTGATGGAGTATGCGAATCGCTTTGCTGAACTGGTATGGTATGCACCTGAGATAGTTTCGAGAGAATTCTTGAAGGCTAGGAGGTTTGAGAAGGGCCTTCGACCAGAAATTAACTCCCAGGTTTTCTTGTTCAAACTGAAGACTTATACTGAGGTGGTAGATCGTGCTTCTATGGCCGAGATTGACCAGAAGGGAAAGTCGGGGTTTTCTGGATCAGTGTCAGGGCTTGGCAGTGGGAGTTCATCTGAGAAGAAGAGGAAGCGTGATGAGAAATGGAAGAAGGGTGATGGCAGCTCAGGTCATCCTCCCAGGCAGTTTTCATCTGGGGCTTCTGGTGCAGGGTCCGTTGTGTGCCATCAGTGCGGAAGGGCAGGGCACATCCGACCTGTTTGTCCATACCCTCCCAGACCATGCCATGGATGTGGAGTTGTGGGACATCTACAATGCTTCTGCAGGACTGCACGCCCTTATCAGAGTGGGGCTGGATCAGTGGCTTCCAGAGGGGTATCAGTTCAGTCAGAGCCGACCAGGACGACAGGATCTCGGTTTGGTGGGCGTGGTGGTAGGACCAGATCGTCTTCAGGGCAGAGCCATATCAGGGCAGAGCCTCAGGCGAGCTGTCGTTCTCAGGTAGGGACCAGGCAACTGCATGCTGTGGATCAGGCACCAGCGGGATCTGATGCAGGGCCTTCGACGGTTCGAGGTACTATTTTGGTTTCATCTTCTATAGCTGCAGTTTTATTTGATACTGGTGCTTCAGTTTCTTTCATATCTTCTCGTTTTTTGAATCTGTTGAACCTACCAACCGAGATGTTATCGTTTGCTATGGAGTTGGTAACATCGTTGGGGAAAAAGAGGGGGCAAGGCCTTAAGTGCCGATCGTGCGCACTCTCTGTGTCGGGAGTCGAGATGGAATGGGATTTCTTGGTCCTTGACATGGATCTATTTGATGTGATCCTCGGTATGGACTGGCTGGTGCGCTTCCAGGCACACATTGATTGCTATCAACGCCGAGTCAGCTTTATAGAACCAGATGGGACTCCTCAGTTATTTCACGGAGAATGGGATCCTCGGTCGGGACGTGCGGGACCTCCACTCCCTGAGCTTGGAAATCGTGCTTATCAGTTGTCGTCGCTCGCGCTGGAGGACTATGGTGGCATTTCACAGGGCGGGTTACCTCATGTAGTGGATGAGTTCCCAGAGGTCTTCCCAGATGATTTTTCTGGCTTACCCCTAGAGCGAGACGTGGAGTTCTCGATTGAGTTGGCGCTAGGAACACAACCTATATCTCTTCCCTCCTATCGCATGGCCCCCACCTAATTGAGGGAATTAAAGATACAGCTGGACAATTTGGAATCTAAATGATTCATTCGCCCGAGCGTCTCTCCTTGGGCCGCACCAGTTTTATTCGCAAAGAAGGCCGATGGAACCCTTCGGTTGTGCATTTATTACCGGAAATTGAACAAGGTAACCATCAAGAATAAATACCCTTTACCTTGGATTGGCGATTTGTTCGACCAGCTGAAAGGGGAAAAGTGGTTCTCCAAGATTGATTTGTGTTCGGGATACCACCAGCTCAGGGTGAGAGAAGAAGATATCCCGAAGACGGCTTTCCGAAGCAGGTACGGTCACTTCGAGTACTTGGTCATGCCTTTCAGACTGAAGAATGCTCCTGTAGTTTTCATGGTGCTCATGAATAGGGTGTTCCACCAATATCTCGACTCATTTGTCGTGGTATTCGTGGATGAAATCCTGGTCTATTCTGGATCTGAGGAGGAGCATGAGCATCACCTGCACGTTGTTTTGGGCACTTTGCGGGATCACCGCCTGTATGCCAAACTCTCGATGTGTACTTTCTGGATCAGGGAAGTGAAGTTTCTGGGGCATGTCGTCTCAGAACAAGGGGTCTCAGTGAATCCCGAAAAGATCAGATCAGTTATGTCTTGGGAGCAGCCGAGAAATGTGTTTGAGATTAGGAGTTTTCTAGGCTTGGCTGGTTATTACAGGCACTTTGTCCGGGACTTCTCGCGGCTTGCCTCCCCCATGACCGCACTCACCCGGAAAGGGGTGAAGTTTGAGTGGAGCCCACAGTGCCAGACATCTTTTGAGGAGTTGAAGCGGCGGTTGACCACCGAACCTGTGTTGACCTTACCAGAGTCAGGAAAGGGCTATGTGGTGTACTGTGATGCGTCAGGTACGGGCCTTGGATGTGTGCTCATGCAGGATGACCATGTTGTGGCTTATGGTTCTCGCCAACTCCGGCCGCATGAGAAGAACTATCTGACTCACGACTTAGAGTTGGCAGCAGTGATTCATGCTTTGAAGACGTGGCGCCACTATCTTTTTGGGGAGAAGTTTGTGGTCTACTCTGACCATAAGAGCCTGGCCTACATTTTCTCTCAAAAGGATCTCAATTTGAGGCAGCGCCGCTGGGTCGAGTACCTGCAGGGTTTTGATTTTGATATTGTCTATACCCCTGGAAAGGGTAATGTGGTGGCTGACGCTTTGAGTAGAAAATTACTGGTGCAGGCGTTGAGGAAGTCTAGCGATGAGTGGACTTTGATGGGGCTCTTCTCCCAGATGCATTTGGAGAGCAGGGAGCACAGTGGAGGTACTTTCTTGGCTAGCATCCAATTGACTCCTGCTCTTCTAGAGTTGATTCAGCGGGAGCAACCTGGTGATGAGTTGTGTCATTGATCTATACAGTTTCTTCATTGTGGGGAGACTCCTTCTGATTGGTATTTGTCTTCCCAGAGGGTCCTATTCTTTAAGGGCCGTGCTGTAGTACCATTGACTCTGCGAAAGGTGGTGATGCAGGATAGCCACCAATCTCAGTGGGCCATCCATCCTGGTACCACCAAGATGTATTACGATGTTCGCCGTCAGTTCTGGTGGCCAGGTATGAGACGGGACGTAGCCGACTTCGTATCCAGATGTTACACCTGCCATCAAGTGAAAGCAGAGCATCAGAGACCATCTGGCCTACTCCAGCCATTACCCATTCCTACCTGGAAGTGGGATGAGGTCTCCATGGACTTCATCATTGGCCTTCCTCGTACACCTCGAGGGAGGAATTCTATCTGGGTGGTGATTGACCGCTTGACCAAGTCATCTCACTTTATTCCGATCAGAGATACAGCGAAGGTAGAGGAACTGGGCCGCTTGTATGTTCAGGAGGTGGTCAGACTTCATGGGGTACCGTCGGAAATTGTTTCTGACAGGGACCCCCGCTTTACATCTCGTTTTTGGGGAGGCCTCCATAAGGCTTTGGGGTCGCAGATTAAGATGAGCACGACATACCATCCTCAGACCGATGGCCAGACAGAGCGGGCGAATCAGATTCTGGAAGACATGCTCCGAGCCTGTGTGTTAGATTTTGGAGGCTCATGGGATAGCCATTTGGGGCTGGTCGAGTTTGCTTACAATAACAGTTACTAGTCTTCCATCAGAATGGCACCCTTTGAGGCGCTCTATGGCCGGACTTGTCGGTCTCCTCTGTGTTGGGATGAGGTAGGAGAGGCCTCGCTCTTGGGACCGAGTCTTGTTCTGGAGACGTCTGAGAAGGTCAAGCTGATTAGGCAGCGGTTGTTGACAGCTCAGAGTCGCCACAAGTCTTATGCAGATCAGAGGCGGCGGGATCTCTAGTTTTCAGTGGGGGACAGAGTGTTCCTGAAAGTGGCCCCTCGCTTGGGTCACCGTCGTTTGGGGAAACAGGGGAAGCTGACACCGAGATATGTCAGACCTTTCGAGATTCTTGAGCGGATTGGCAAGGTGGAATACAGGTTAGATTTTCCCTCGCAGTTGACGTCGATTCACGACGTATTTTATATCTCCCAACTAAAGAAGTACAACCCCGACCCGTCGCATGTGCTGAATTGGGAGGAGCTGGAGATAGAGTCTGACTTGTCTGTGGTCGAGCGACCAGTGCGTATAGTGGATTCTCGGGAAAAGGTGCTGCGTGGAAAGTCCATTCCTCTGGTCCGTGTTCTTTGGCAGCACGGGAATGATGAACAAAATACTTGGGAGCGGAAGTCATGGGTTGAGTAGGAGTACCCATTTCTATTCTCTGATCAGGCTTTGAGCTGACTTTCCGAGGGTGGAAAGTTTTCATGGTGGGGAGAATTGTCACGCCCGGTCATCTTTTAGAGGTACGACTTTATTTTTTTAAATTTTTATTTCATGAGTTTAAATTGCCAGTTTATTTAATTGCATGGTTGGAGTGTGGACTGAGTCGACAAGGGGTTTCCACAGTGGCGCTGACAAATGCGCGTTGGGCTTACATCGCTTGGCGTGCGCGCAAGGCACGAGCAAGCTGGATAAAAAAATTTATTTTTAAGTGCGCGTTGGCTTCGCATCGCTCGGCACGTGGTGCCGATGCTCGAATGTTAAATAACCGGATAAACTTTTTATTATGGTTTTATTGGTTATTATTGTATTATGATTATTATATTATTATTATTATTGTATTATTATTATTGTATTATTATTATTGTATTATTATCTTTATAATTATTATGATATTATTATCATTATTGTTATTATTATTGTTATGCGATTATTATTATTAAGATTATGATTATTATTATTACTATTAATATTATTATCTATAATATTATTATGATATAAATATTAGTGTTATCAAATTTTTTTTCGGTTTTCCTTCCCCCCCTGAAACCCTAGCCTCCACCCATCCTCTTTTTCTTTTATTTTATTTTCTTTCTTCCTTATCCCCCACGCCTTCCCCCTCCTTCTCTTCTTCTTAACTCCCTCACTTTTCTCGTTCTTCCGCCTCAGACCTCTCCCTGCTGCACCCCTCGCTGTCACTATTGCACCCACGCCGGAGCCGCCTGCATCCGCACCTCCCGCCGGACCACCTTTCCGCCTCAGGCCGCCCCTGCTGCACTCTGCTGCATACACGCCGGACCGGCGTCACCAGCCAGCACCTCCCCCCCTGCCGTTCTCCTCTGCTGCACACCACACTAGGCCCCCTGCCGCTCTTCCTTTCTCCTCCGCCCCTCCCTACTTGGCCTGTCCTCCCACCTCGGCCGCACCCAGACCTGCTCCACGCTACCTCCTCTCCTTCGCCCAGCCGGCGCACCGTCTCCCTCACCCGCCGCTGCTGCATCTCCCTGCTCAGGACTTTTCTTGCCGGCCCTTGCACCAAGAAACGCTCCCCTCCTCCTGCCTGTCCGATCGTCGTCGCACCAGCCCAGCGGCCGCCGCTGCCTCGCCCGTCCCCCCCTTCCTGCAGCCGACCCTGCTCTCTCAAGCCCTCAGCCTCAGTCCCTCCTGCTTTCCCAGTTCGCCACACCCACCTAGGAGACCTCCGCACCTCCCCTTCACTAGCGGACCACCACACTTCCTTCTCCCCTACTCCGCTGGTCGGCGCCGCCGCACCACCCTGCCCGAGCTTCCTCCGCCCCTGCCGGTTTGTTCACCTTTTTTTTATTTTGTTTATTTCATTTTATTATTTTAACTTATAAGATATTAAGGTTTTCTTTTATTATTGTTAATATGTTAATTATTACATTATTACAATAATTATTATTCTGTTATTATTAATATGTCAATAATAATCATCTTATTATTATATTATTATTATTGTTATTATTATTAAATTATTATTATCAAATTATGGTTATGCTATTATTGTTTTTGTTATATTATAAAATTATAATTATTCTATTTTGGGTATGCTATTATTATTATTATATTATATTATTATTATGCTATTATTATTATTAATATTATTATTGTTATTATTATATTACTATTGTTATTATTATTTTGTTATTTTCACTATTATTATTTTTACGTTATTATTATTATTATTATTATTATTATGTTATCGCTATTATCATCATCATCATTATTATTATGTTACAAATATTTTGAACCTATTGTGCGACCTGCTGTTTTTAGGACTTGTTTGACGGCTCAAGACGGTGCGACCATGGCACAACTGGAGTCTTGCGCTGTGTCTTTTTCCGCGCCTGTTTGAAGTAGGTGATTCCGCACTCAATTATCATCTGGCGATATTTTGCGTGTTGGTTTAATTTTCAGCACCCTGCTAATTAGTTTCTATATTGAAAAATTATTTTTGATTACTTTTTAAATGTGTATCTAATTTTCCAGTGGTATATTTTTGTGGTGCAAGTTCATTTCTTTTATTGCGGAAACTCACTTTGTCTGTTTATTATTATTTGTAAACTGTGCAGTGTGGTTTAGGTTTTTTTTAAAAAAGAGGAAAAAGAAAAAAGGAAGTTTTGGTGTGTGTGTGTGGTTTCCAAAGAGGATATCAGTGTGAAGGTGACACGTTTGGCTCTAAGTGATAATGTGACATGCTATGTGAACTTTGATCTTTAGGTGAGCACAAGGAGGGAAACCGGGGTATTAGGCGGGGAGACTGGAGCTAGTGAGCTAGTGTTCTGGAGATGACCCGACCCGGTTTCACTGGCAGGTTTGATGATTGCAACACTAACTAAACATATGACATCTGAGGGTCGTGGCCTTCTAAGCCACGTGTTCTGAGGGTCGTGGCCTTCTAAGCCACGTTATCTGAGGGTCGTGGCCGCCTAAGCTACGTTTCACCGAGACACGACGTTCTAGGACCCCACTAGTTCTAATACCCATAGGGCCTCTCCCATCCTTTGGTGCCACCAGTTACTTTGCGTGCATAATGATACGTGATATGTCACTTGAACTGCTATCATAATGTGTTTATCTTGAACTGCCTTTCTTTTAAATCGTTTTATGAAAACCATTTTCTTTTTCACTTCTTTCTCTTTTTATTTTAGCATTGCAAATGGTTGTCTTTTGATAGTTGTGCGTAGAATCTTTTCTTGTGATATACTGCTGGGCGATTTCTCACACCCTACTTACACCCTTGGGTGTAAGTAGACTTGTTTACTTCTGATACAGGTAGGGGTCTAGCTTTTGGGAGCAGTGGTTCAGGTTGTTAGCAGGACTATCTACGTGGCGTTTTGGTGGTGGCTTAGAGGCAGTGTCCTCACACCGGGCGACAGTCCTTAGGTTGGTTTTTGGTCATCTTGTTTTAGCGTTATCTGGGTTTTGAATACTTGTGAACCAAAAACTTGTTTGGTCAACTACATGTTTTACTGTAACCTTTACTTCTGTTTGGTTTACTTTGGTTGGCTGCTTTATATTTGTTCACTCGGGTAAATCGTTCCCAAAGTTTATTTTGATACCCAGGCACTTGTGCCAGCCCGTGGGGATCGGGAACGCCCTTCGGGCCTTGCCGCGGGCCGGGTCGGGCGTCAGTTTGGATGGCGACCCGATTCGGTTCGTGATAATGATCCATGATTTACATCTAAATTCTGGAAAATTCTTTATAAATATTTGGATACTGAGCTTCGATTGAGTACGTCTTATCACCGAAAAACTAACGGGCAATCAGAAAGGGCGATACAAACCTTAGAGGACATGTTGAGATCATGTTCACTTGTATTTCAAGGTATTTGGGTTCAATATTTACCTTTAGTGGAGTTTGTATAAAATAATAGTTTATATTCCCCTATTCTAATTGCACCATATGAAGCATTTTATAGAAATAGATGTCGTACACCAACATGTTGGGATGAAGTTTATGAAAGGAAGCTAGTGGGCCCACAACTTATAGAGGAAACAATAGGTAAAGTAAAGACTATTCAAGGACATATCAAAGTAGCTCCAAACAGAAAAAAATCTATTCTGATAATTGAAGGAAGGATTTGAAATTTAAAGTGTGATATCAAGTTTTATTAAAAGTATATCCATGGAAGGGCGTTATAATATTTGAGAAGAAATAGAAACTTTTCCCAAGGTACATTGATCCATTTGAAATTCTAGAGAGAATTGGATTTGTTTCATATATTTTGGATATGACACCTAACCTGTATAAAGTACACAATGCGTTCCATGTCTCATTTCTTAGAAATTACATTCTAGATCCAATTCATGTCCTCACTTATGAAGGTATAAAATTGGAACCTAACCTATCTTACTGTGAAGAGACTATCAAGATTCTGAACACTAAATAATAAGTGTGTAAGAATATGATGACTCGACTGGTAATGATACATTAAAAAAAATCATAAAATTGAAGAGTCAACATGGGAGCCTGAGGAGCTTAAGATGAAGAACTACCCAAATCTTTTTGTGAGATAACGCTCCGGTAATTTCAAGGATGAATATTTTGTAAGGAGGGGATAATGTATCACCCCATGATTTTGCAAATAAATTTAATATTTAATGCATGAAACATTGAGTCTATACAAAACACAAATTTATTATAACTTAGCTAATAAACATAATTTTTAAACCACTATGGTTTGATAAACTGACATACACGGTTGCGTTCAGAATGATATTTAGAGTCTGATAAGACAAACTTAATTTTTGATGAATTATAAGATAACCTTATGAATAGTAACACACCCGTATGAATAATAATGATAATATTATGAATATTAATGAATATTAAATCCTCAAAAAAATAGAAACTTCACCCATGAATGTATAAATACAATTTATACATCTTATAAGTGAAAAAACTATCACAGTATAAGTATTGGTATTTTTTTATGTCATAAATATTTTAATTAAAATTTTATGATTAATTTAATAAGTTAAAATGGAATTGTATTGTCATAAAATGTAATAATAAATATTTAATTTATTGTCTTATGGTTATAAGATAAATTTATGGGTCCTTGATTAATTTCTCAAGGTGTTATAAAATGAGTTATAGATTTTAAGTTTTTTTTGGAATAAATTATGATTTTATTTAAAAATTAAATTAAAAATATTTATATTTCTTTTAAAAAAAGTTTTCATTTTTTAATTCTACACATCAAAAAATCATTGGGGAATTGTTTTGGGATTTTTCTAAAATACCTGAATTTTGGGTGAATAGTAAAATACGACAATTGCCGATAAATGTTATATAAATGATTTATGGGGTCATAAGTGATGTATGGATGATTTAATCCCACTAAGTTCTAATTCACATGCACTTATTACTATTATAGGTCACAAGAATCAATACTATTGGATGTATTTGAAAAAAATAATAATACAATGATTAAAATAATGGGAAAACCCTCCTCTCAGCCACTATAACCCCCCTCACTCCCACTTTTCTTAAATCCTCTAAATCATTATGCCTTATCTAAATTATGATCAAGTATCCTCCCAATATCCTCCCACACATATATCATCCCTTGTTTTCATTAAAATACTAAAGCATGTCACCTAAAGAGGCTCGCATGGAAGATTACTTCAAGAGGTAAATTCCTCTTTTCATTTCTTTTATTTCAAGTTCATTTTGGTTCTTTTTCTTTCCTCACCTCCTATAATCCAAATGTTGTTATGAATACAGTACATTAAATGTACTAGAATGTTTTTATGATAAAGGAATAATTATTCAAAATCTCTCCTTCCCACTTCCTTTATACTAGAAATGAAAACACCATTTGAGTTGTGTTAATTTATCACATTCAAAGATGATAGGTTTTCAATTTTTATTACCATCTTTATTTCTGATCACAAAACCATTTTTATGGTTGAACGAGACTATAATATATGTATTAAACGTTATTTATGATTCTGGAATCATTTTTTAAACATTATATTAATTTATAAATCAAAATGAGTTCGTTGTGATCAAGAACCACCAATTAACCCAAACAATTCTCATCAAAGTTTTATATAATGATTCATCTTCACTCCTAATAAACAAATGTATTTTATAACCATTTAATATTCTTTTTTTTCACTGAAAATATAAAACATATATTCTGGACAACCATTCAAATTCTACATGTTTATCCGTACATGAATATAAGTAAACTGATCATGAAAACCAAGGAAGAAAAGACTCCTAAACAATGAAATTGGATATATTAACCCATAAAAGGCCATGAATGAACCTAATATGGTTATAATAAATATATTAAAATTTTAATACGTTCTGTAATAAACTATTTAAGAATGTAAATTTCATTATTCAGGTCATTTAGATCTAGTGAGGAACACCTTCAGACTTAAGGTAAGGGTTTTCCACCCGAACCTCCATTTTCATTCGGGTTACTTTTATTGTCTATTTACCTCACTGAAATTATTATATAATATTATTTATGCATCATAAATTATCTACGAGTGTTATATATATGTTTACCAACTAGGGTTATTATTTATTTTAAGGGTAGTTACATGTTTTAAAAGTAACTTTCAAAAATTCTTCCTGAAATACAAGCCCGATTCAAGGGATTTTCTCAATTATTACCTATTTTCATGGGCACTCTATAATCTATTTTTTTAAAAAAAATTATTCTCATAAAATTAAATTTTTTATTATGAGAAATCTATCTCAAATAACTTTTGGTTTTATATAGATATTATTCTAAAATAACTCTTCTTTTATAAGTAAAAGGGTTTTTATAACAAGAATTGCTCGATGATTTTAAAGGAGTATTTTCAACCATTTCAGAAATCTTGTTGATTATTATGTTTAAATGGGGTTAATGTGTTATTTTATCATCCACTATGTTATGAATATCGATGTTCTATCTTAAAAGCATTCACTAATTTACTCTTAATGGTTAGTGTTTGTGCTTATTGTTTGGGGAAAGTTATTTACATTTCATATATTAGTTTAAATATGAACATATATGTTATTTATGTTTATGCCTGCTCATATTAGGGAGGAATTGGACTCATTATGTTTTATTTGGGGCACTCTATAGACCCTCGGTGCATTGGTAGGTCTCATGAGACAAACTATGGTCTTGGCATGAGGCCTTGACAAAAATGGATATTTATGGTCTTCGCACGAGGCCTTGACAGTGTAGTCAGGATGTCCCACATTATGCATTCCCTCATTATAAAAATAGTATTGATATTTTATGAGGTTATTTGACTAGTAGAATACCCATGGCTATGTTTTCTAATGGAATTATTTATTTAGCTCGTATTCCTTCCATAATGTGTCCAAGTTTGTTTTTAAAGGTATGTGTTTTTAGTTATTCACCATGCCTAATGTTTATGTTTATGATATCTTCTGATGAATTACTTACCCTTACTAAGTATTTGAAATCACCATTTTCTTATTTTTCATTTTCCTAGGACAAAAGGTAGTATATTATGAATGGCAGGCATAAATAACCGAGGATTTATGGATTTTGTCAAAGGATTTTCTGTGTTGTATTTCTTTTCAAGTTATAATTTTGAACATATATATGAATCTTGTTTCCAAATATACTAAACTACTTGGTTATTCAGGATGAATATTCCATGTTTATATGCCAATGTAATAATTTAAGGCACCATCTCTTGGAAACCGGGGTCGTGTCCTTATAGTTGGTATCAAAGGAAGTTTAGTAGAAAACATGGAATCTCGATTTAAAAAATGCAGAATAGGGAACAAAAATCTAACATAGTCTTTTAGGATAAAAATACAAGAACATCCTAGAATTTTTTTGTAAGGAATAGATTATTTGGATGTTTTGAGAAAATACAACCCGTTTTGGATACTACAAGTGGACATGGTTCTGGAAGATATGTACCTAGGAGTGAAAACTGTAACACAGAGTTTTGGGATTGACTTAAGGTATCTTGGTACATGAAAATGGGTCATACTGTGCACCTTCTTTGAAACTACTGGGGGAAATTCTTTGGATTATTCACAATTTCATTACCAGCCATTATGAAGGATTTAAATGTAAATTTTTCCTCAAAGAAACCATGTTTATGATTATGATATTATCTATGTATAGAATTTCAATTTATGCTAATTAGTTTTCTACATTGAGATTATACATTATGATTCATAACCTAATCTAGTGTATTCCATTATTTTGAAATGGATCCTAGTGGAAGGAAGGAAAACTGCATGAATACGTCTGTGAAATGTAGGGATTTCCCTTCGATACAAGATAATGATGTTGTCTCTGGTGACGTGATTAGTTATATGTAACTTATAACTATACTGGGACAACTGAATCAGGTTATGGATAATAAAATTAACTGTATGGAGCATCTGGACCCACAATGTGGAGGAGCTATGTTAGATCACTTTATGTGAAAAAAACTCTATTATTTAATTGGATAACAAAACCATTCGTAGTGGAGCAGTGGATAAGTTCAGTAGAGATCATATTTCTCGCTTTGGAATGTAATGAAAGAGAGGAGGTTTTCATGGTAGTTTATCGACTATCAAGAGATGCATATTAGTGGTGGAATTTAATCAAAAACACAAAGGATGAGGAATAAATATATGAACTGGACTTGAGGGATTTTAAGAAAATATTCTTAGAAAAATACTTCCATCATGAAAAGCGAGTAGATATGGGAAGGCAGTTTCTGAATATGAGGAAAAAAGAGGATAAGAATGTTGCAAAGTATGAAGCTAACATCACAAGGTTAGAAAGACATGCCTCAAACTACATACGTAATACAAGGAGCAAGATTGATTGATTATTTGATGGTTTAAAACCATTCCTCTTAAGGGATATTGTATCCCAAAGTTTCTCATCATATGAAGATATAGTCTCAAGTGCTATCAAGACAGAAAAATAATTTTCTAAGTCTTATAATTTTAACAAAAGAAAGAGAAGAATATTTCTACTGAAAACTATGGAAAACCAAGTAATAAAATGGGGAATAAGGGAAGAGTTGAACTTCCATCCTATAGTAATTGTGGGAAGAAACACCCTAGAATTTCCTAAATGGAATGAGAGTCTATTACAAGTGAGGTGAAAAAGGCCACCTATCTTAGGATTGTAAGGGGAAGAAAAAAGATACCAATGTTCAATTCTAAAATTGTAGGGATATTGGACATCATGCACATTAATTTTACAAGCGTCAGAGAAACATTCCCAAAAGAATGCCAAGGGATCAAGGCTAAGCTTATGCGGTCACAACTGTGGAGGGTGAAGTTTCTAAATATGTGGTGACTTGTAATTTAATTGTTTCTTTGAACATAGAAAATGATTTATTTGATTATGGATCATCACATTCTTTCATATCTTCCCAATTTTCTAAGAAAATTACATATTCCCAATTTTATTTAATAAGGGAGTTAGCAGTCCAAACTCATAAGGGAAGTATCATTGTAATAAAGTTATGTCAGGTAGTCCCCATTATGGAATATACATGTTATTTATCTATTGATTTTATTATCATACCCATGATTGAATTTGATATAATCCTCAGTATATATTGTCTTTGAAACCATCATGTGAATTTTTTTTCAAGAATAAAGAGGTTACAATTTTTGAGGATGATGTGGAATCCCTTATATCTAGGGAAGAAACATAACCTTATGATTCTCATCTAGATTCACCCCCAGTAGCTCTAATGAATTCAATTATTGGGGAGGAAGTTAATGTAATAAATATGGGTGAGGAAAATAGTTTTCTAATAGAGGATGTACATATTGTGCATGAATATATTAATGTCCTTCTAGAGGATTTACCTGGACATACTCTAGAGTGGGAAATTGAATTTTCTATTGACTTAATTGTGGATTAAAGGCCCATATCAAAGAACCATTATAGAATGAAAAATGTGAAATTAGTGGAACTGAAGAAAAAACTAGAGGAATTGATTGATAAAGGATTTATTCTCCCTAGTATTTCTCTATGGGGAGCCCCTGTTCTTTTGGTTAAGAATAAAGATGGATCTATGAGGCTGTGCATTGACTACAAGGAGATCAATGCTATACCAATAAAGAATAATTATCCCCTACCTTGAATTGATTATTTATTTTATCAACTTTATAGAGCCCCATATTTTTTTAAAGATTTAACTTTGATCTTGATATCATTAGTTTAGAGTGAGTAATGAAGATATCTCAAAGAAAATATTTCAAACTAGGTATGGGCATTATGATTTTACAGTAATTCCTTTTGGACTGACTAATTCACCCTATATTTTCATGGATCTAATGAATAGAGTTCTCATGGATTATCTTGATGATTTTTTTGTGGTATTTATTGATGATATGTTTGTATACTCCAAAAGATAATAAGATTAAGAAAATATCTTGCACACTATTATGAAGACTCTTAGAAGAAATAAATTATATGGGAAATTTAGAAAGTGTGAATCTTGGCATTAATTTATTTCTTTTCTTGGAAACATTGTCTATAAGGATAAAATATCTATTGATCCTATGAAGAAAAATGATGTGTAATAATGTCCTACTCCAACGAACATAACTGAGGAACATAATTTTATTGGTTTAGCGTGTTATTATCAGAATTTCATTCAGAACTTCCCCATTTATCCAATCCTATGACTAATATTACACGTAAAGGGGTTAAGTTCATATGGAAAAAATAATGCGAGGAATGTTTTGAGTAATTGAAGAGGAAATAATTGAGTTCTCTGATATTGAATCTGCTATCGGGGAATGATGGTTTTTTGATCTATAGTGATGCATCAAAGAAAGGACTTGGTTGTATCCTTATGTAGAATGATAGAGTAATTGCCTATACATTAAGGAAACTAAAAATTCATGAACAAAACTATCCTACTCATGATCTTTAGTTAGTAGCTATAATCTTTGATTTGATTATATGGAGACATTATCTCTATGGAAAAAATGTGAGATATATACAAACCATAAGAGTATGAAATATATATTCTCACCGAAAGAACCCAACATTAGGGAAATATGATGGGTCAAACTACTCAAGGATTATGATTTTTCCATACAATACCACCCAGGAAAGAAAAACAAGGTATCTGATGCATTGAGTAGGAAGGATCATGGAGTTCTCAACAAAATTAGGATTAACAAAGATCCTTTGTACATGGATCCAGTGAGAATGGATATGGGAATAATCAATGAACGTGAAACATCACTACTTTTTCATATGCTTTCCCAACCATATATGTTGGAAATAATTAAAGCTACATAGTACAATGATGAGAATCTTCAAAAGAAAATTAATCCTATGAAAGATGGGAAGATGGATGGCATCATGTGTGAAGATGGAATTCTGAAATTTGGGAAGAGGTTATGTGTTCCATCTCTAACTGAGATGAAAAGTGAGTTGTTGGATGATGCTCATAGCTCAAATTTCTTTATACACCCTGGTAGTACTAAAATGTATAGAGAATTGAAGGAATATTTTTGGTGGGACTACATGAAGAGGAAAATTACTGATTATGTATCAGGATATTTAGTTAGTCAACAAGTAAAGTCCAAAAAAAAAATCCTAGAGGAGTCATGAAACCTCTACCTATTCCTACATGGAAATGGGATGACATCACCATGTATTTTTTCACTAGATTACTCAAAAGTCCAAGGAAGAATGATGCAATATGGGTAATTGTAGATCGACTTAAAAAATATTCACATTTCCTCACTATAAGGGATGATTATCCGTATGAGCACCTAACATGACTTTATATCAATGAATTTTTGAGACTTCATGGAGAAACTCTCTCAATTGTTTCTGATCATGATCTACGATTTACATTGAAATTTTGGAAAATTCTTTAGAAATATTTGGATACTGAGATTCTATTGAGTATAGCTTATCACCCACAAACTGATGGGAAATCAGAAAGGATGATCCAAACCATAGAGGGCATGTTGAGATCATGTTCACTTGAACTTCAGGGTATGTGGGATCAATATTTATCATTAGTGGAGTTTTCCACAATAATATTTTCCATTCTAGTATTCAAATGGCACCATATAAGGCATTGTATGGAAAGAGATGTCGTACACCAACATGTTGGGATGAAGTTCATCAAAGGAAGCTAGTGGGCCCAGAGCTTTTGGAGGAAAAACAGTTAAAGTAAAAAATATTCAAGTCCATATCAAAGCAGCTGAAAGGAGACAAAAAATATATTTTGATAATCAATGGAACGATTTGGAATTTCAATTGTGAGATCATGTTTTCTTAAAAGTATCTCCATGGAAGAGAATTATAAGATTTGGGAAGAAAGGGAAGCTTTGCCCAAGGTACATTGGTCCTTTTGAAAATTTGGAGAGAATTGGAGCTGTTTCATATCGTTTAGCTATGCCACCTAGCCTGTCTAAAGTACAAAATGTGTTCCATATCTTATTCCTGAGAAAGTACATGCCGGACCCAATGCATGTCCTTACTTATGAAGGTATAGAATTGGAACCTGAACTATCTTACTGTGAAGAGCCTATTTGTATTCTAGACACTAAAGAACAAGTGTTGAGGAATCAAACGACTCGACTGGTAAAGATACTTTGGACAAATCATAAAAGTGAAGAGGCAACATGGGAGTCTGAAGAGATTATGATGAAGAACTTCCCAAATCTTTTTGTGAGGTAACACTCTGGTAATTTCGAGGATGAAATTTTTGTAAGGTGAGGATAATGTTACACCCCAATATATTGAAAATAAAGTTAATATTGAATGCATGAAACACTAAATCTGTATAAAACACCACTTTGTTATAACCTAGCCGGTAAATAAAATTTTTCCACCTCTCTGGTTTGAAAAACGAACATACAAGGTTGCGTTCAGTAAGATATTTAGAGTCTGATAAGACAAACTTAATTTTTAATGAATAGTAACATACCCTTATGAATAGTAACATACCCTTATAAATAGTAATGATGCTCTTATGAATAGTAATAAATTTTAAATAATCCAAAAAATAGAAACTTCCCCCATGAATGTAAAAATACAATTTAGACACCTCATAAGTGAAAAAATGATCACAGTATAAGTATTGGTATTTTTGTATGTCATAAATATTTTAATTACAATTTTATGATTAATTTAATAATTTAAAATGGAAATTTATTTTCATAAAATGTAATCATAAATCATTAATTAATTTTATTATGGTTATATGAAAATTTTATGGGTCTTTGAATAAGTTCTCAAGGTGTTATAAAACGAGTTATAGTTTTAAAGTAGTTTTTTGGAATTAATTATGATTTATTTTCGATTTAAATTAAAAATATATAGAAAATTATTTTAAAAAACTGATTTAATTTTTTAATTCTACACATAGAAATATGGTTGGGGTAAATTTTTGGGATTTTTATAAAATACATGAATTTTTGGTGAATAGTAAAATACAATAATTTACGTTAAATGTAAAATACATGATTGATTGGGTCATAAGTGATTTAAGGATGATGAAGGACCACTAGGTTCGAACTCACATGTACTTATTACAATTATAGGTCACAAGAATCAATACTATTGGTTGTATTTGGAAAACTAATAAAATAATGAGTAAAATAATGGGAAAACCCTCCTCTCCTCCACTATAACCCCCCTCACACCCTCTTCTCTTCACTCCTATATTGCCTTGTGCCTTGTATAAATTATGCTCAAATATCCTCCCAATCTCCTCCCCACTTCCAACTGAACTTGGTCTTATTAAAAGACCAAAACCTCTCCCTTAAAGAGGCTCTCAAGGAAGATTGCTTCGAGAGGTAAATTCCTCTTTTCATTTATTTTATTTCAACTGCATTTCTTTTTTATTTTTCTTTCCTTGACTCCTTTCATCCAAATTTTGTGATAAATCCAATGCCTTACATGTATTGGATTATTTTTATGATAAAGGAATAATTCTTCATCATCTCTCCATTTCCCTTCTTTTATACTAGAAATGGAAACACCATTCGAGATGTGTTCATTTATCACATTCAAGGACGACAAGTTTTCAATTTCTATTACCATCTTCATTTATGGTCATGAAACCATTTTATGGTCAAAAAAGACTATAATATATGTATTAAAAGTTATTTATGGTTTTTTAATCCTTTTTTTAACATGATATTAATTTATAAATCAAAATGAGTTCGTTGTGATCAAGAACCGCCAATTTATTCAAAATATTATCATTAAAGATATATACAATGATTCATCATCACTCCCAATAAAAATATATATTTTATAACCATTTAATATTTTTTTTTCACTAAAAATATACAACTTCTATTCTGTACCACTATTCTCATTCTACATGATTATCCGTACATGAATATAAGTAAACCGATCAAGAACCCCAAGGAAGAAAACACTCCCAAACAATGAAATTGGATATGTTAACCCATAAAAGGCCATGAATGAACCTAATATGGTTATAATAAATCAATTAAATGTAGAGGAGGTTATTTAATCATTAATTTATAAACCTAAATTTGATTATTCAGGTCATTAATATCATGTTAATAACACCTTCAGACTTAAGGTAAGGGTTTTCCACCCAAACCTCCATTTTCATTTGGGTTATATTTATTGTCTACTTACATCAATTAAATTATCATATATTATCATATAACCCTCATAAAATTTTCATGAGGGTTCAATATATGTTTACCAACCATAATCCTTATTTATTTTATGGGGAGTTACACGTTTTAAAAGGAACTTTCAAAAAATTCTCCTGAAATACAAGCCCAATTCAAGGGAATTTTTAGTTATTACTTATTTTCAAGAGAACTATATAATCTGTTTTTAATAAATATTATTCTCATTAAATCACACTTTTTATTTTGAAAATGATATCTCAAATCACATCTAATTTTTATAGATATTTTTCAAAAATAACTCTTCTTTTCCAAGTAAAAGGGTTTTTATAACAAGAATTTCTTGATAATTTTAAAGGAGTATTTTCACCCAATTCATCACTCTTATTGATTATTATGTTTAAATTGGGTTAATGTTTCATGATATCATCCACTATATTTTGACTATGGATGTTCTATCTTAAAACCACTCCCCAATTTACTTCGAAAGGTTAGTGTTTGTGCTTAATGTTTGGGGAAAGTTATTTACATTTCATATATTAGTTTTAATAAGAATGTATATGTTATTAATGTTTATCCCAATTAATATTATGAATTAATTGGACTTAGTATGTGTCGGGTGGGGACCTCTATATCCCCTCAGTGCATCATTAGTTCTAATGAGGAAAACTATGGTCTTTGCACGAGGCCTTGAAAAAAATGGATATTTATGGTCTTGGCACAGGGCTTTGACAGTAAGGTTATGATGTGCCGCATTATGAATTCCCTCATTATGAAAATAGTATTTATAGTTCATGTGGTTATTAGACTAGTAGAATACCCATGGTTATATTTTATTATGGCATTATTTATTCACCTCTTATTCCATCCATAATGTGTTCAAGTTTTTTTAAAGGTATGTGTTTTTAGTTATTCACCATGCCTAATGTTTATGTTTAAGATATATCCCACTGTATTTCTTACCCTTACTGATCATTTGAGATCACCCCTTTTTTATATTTCATTTTCCCTAGAAAATAATTTTTATATTATGAATGACATGTAGAAATAACCTAGGAGTTATATATTTTGTCAAATGAGTTTCTATGTTATATTTATTTTCAAGTTGTAATGTTGAACTTATGTATGTATCTTGTTTCTAAAGATACTAAACTACTCAATCCTTCCAGATTCATATTACTTGTTTATATTCCAATGTAATAAAATAAGGCACCGACTCTAGGCAACTATGGTCGGGTCTTTACATAATAAATATTTATATTTAATGAAATCATTAATGGATGATGATCATAAATAAAATAATAGATACATACACCACATATAAGTATTATGTTTTTAATTAGGAATAGATCATGAAAATTGATGTCCAAGTGAAATGAAAACATGTAAATACAGTGTTTAAGAAACCTTAGAAATCAATCATTTCAGTGTGGCTTAAGGAAAATATTAAAGAAAATTTAAAGATGAAAAATCATAATCTATTATAAAAAACCATAAACGAACCAATTTAGATTTTCATGGTAAATTGATTAATTTTAGAATAATAATGGGGGACTAGAACTGATTATTGATGGTACTTGAAAATAGGTAAGAAATTGGGATGTTCTATTTAATTGGGCAGGCCTTTTAGGAGGAATTGAAAAGAGATCCTTATAAAACATGTATTTCCCTATGAAATAAATATTAAATGAGCTAGATAAATGAGTTTGAAAAATCATTATATAATATCAAAAAAATTATAACAAAATAATGAAAAATTACATTGGGTCAAAGAGAGAGAATACATAACTTGAATGAAAAATGGAGATTCAGGGAGAATTCCTTACCATATTTAAAATTATCAAACCATATGCCCCATAGAAATAATTAATATCAATGAAACATTTAATATCATGAGGATAAAAATATTAATGATATGATACATTAATGGTTAGTTTAAATACAAAAAAAAAGAAATAATGTTGAATAAGGCATATCCCACAGAAATAAAAGTGAAATGAGAAACCCCTACCCTATATCTGAAAGTGTTTTGCATTTGTAATTAATGTCTACAAAATGTTAGGGTGTTATATTCTTTCCCCATTCTAAAAATTTGTCCTAAAAAATTTTCTTGAATATTTCCCTCTAAAAATATTTGAGGTGTTATTATTTATAACATCCTCATGTTCTCATGTCACTTCATCCATTTTCTGGTTTCTCCAAAGAACCATTTCTAGTCGACTGATCCAATCTATCAATAATTACTCTATTTTTTCAAGAATCTTGATAGGATATTCAATGTAAGAAAAGTAAGGTTTGAATTCTATTTCATCATAGGTGAGTACATGTTTTCAGTCTGGCATGTAATTATTTAATAATGATATATAGAACAGATCATATTCTTTGGAGGGACATGGAAACGTTTCTAATAAGTTAGCTACATATCCAATTCATTCTATAATTTAAAATGGTCTGATGTATCTAGGGCTCAGTTCCCCACTCATACGTTTCTTAATGACACCCTCCAATGGAGATACTTTTAGAAAGATATGATCTCCAAATTGAAATCTCAAATCCTTTATCTCATTATCAAAATAAATATTTTATCTAATTTGAGCTGCTTCGATATGAGCTTGAATAGTATTTACCTTTTATGTTATATCATCAATAATATCTAGGCCTATAAGTTTCGTATCACCAATATCCTCCCAAAAAGTTGGAGTTCAAAATTTCTTTCCATAAGATGCTTCATATGACCCCATTTGAACACTATAATGGAAACTATTATCATAGGAAAATTCCACCAAATGAGAATACTTATCCCACATACCTTCTAAGTCAATTGAGAATGGTCTCAAAAATTCCTCTAATGTTTTAATATTCATTTTAGACAATCCTATAGTTCGAGGGTGATAAGAAGTACTCAAATAAAGCTCAATATCCAGATCCTTCGAAAAAATCTTCCATAATTTTGATATAAAACTAGGGTATTAATTAGAAAAAATTGATTTTCATTCACCATTAATTCTTATAACTTCATTAATGTAGAGTCTTTCTCAGTTCACAATGGTAAATCTTCTCTTATAAAAAAATGTGCCAATTTTCTAAGACAATAAACAATAACCCATATCTAATTATTCCTTCTATGTGTCCTTGGTAGTCCTATGATAATGTCTATAATATATTCAATACACATCAAAATATAAGTAGCTATAGGTTACATGAATCATCCTAGATGCTATCTCTCAGCATTCACACATTGAAAAACTAGACACCACGAAACATTATAAGCAATTTTCCTCCTCATATTATGTGACTAAAAATATTCCTTCAGATCACTATAAATCATGGTACTACTGGGTTCATAGAGAAATTTGAGCAATTATAATCATCGAATAGTTCCCCTTTTAGCTTGGGTATTGATGAAAAACTTAACCTTCTTCCAAATTTCATAATTCTATCCACATGCATTAATTCTTCCAATCTTCCATCCTTAACAACTTGATTTTGTTTTTGAAAATTATCCTAATTATATTGAGATATTTTTATCTTTTCTAATAAATATGGTTTAATAATCATTTAAAAAATGGGCGATGTTTCCCTTTCCATGAAAATTTCAATATCCATTTTTACAAAATCCATGAATATAGGATCTTTATCAATATTCATTTGGGTCATAATTCCATGATGTTTCCTTCTAAATGCATATGATACCTTATTTTCCATTCCTAGGTGGTAGTATATTGAAAAATCACAATCCCTGAGTAACTCGACCCAACACCTTTTCCTCATGTTGAGTTCTTTCTATGAAAAGATGAATTTAAAACTCTTTCTATCCTAATATATCTCACATTTTTCACCATAGAGATATCCTCTCGATATCTTCAGAGAAAATATTTGAGATTCTAACTCAAGATCATGAATTAGATATTTTTGTTCATGAGTCTTCAACTACCTTGACGCATATGTAATAACTTTATCATTTTGTATAATAAAACAAATCATTTAATTTTGCGATGCATCACTGTATATCACAATCCCATATTTTCCTAATAGAAGAGTAAAAATTGGATCATAGAAAAATCTTCACTTCAATTATTCAAAACATTTTGTAAATTATTTTTTCCATGCAGACATAAACCCTTTACATGTGAGCTTATTTATTGGGGTAGGCAATCAGGAAAAATTATGAACGAAAGACCAAAAGTAACATGTTAAACCAACTAAACTGTGTAACTCAGTTATGTTCATAGGCATAGGCCATTATTTGATTTACTTTTTCATTTGAGGATCAAATGAGATTTCATCTTTATAGAAAATATTTCCATGAAAAGAAACCTTTTGAAGCCATAATTCACACTTTCTAAAATTACCATTTAACAATTTTCTTCTAAGAGTCTATAGAAAAATCTGAATGTGTTTATCGTGGTCCTCATATATTTTGGTGTACATCATGATATCACCATTAAATACCACAAAAAATTATCAATATATTCCTCGAATACTCTGTTCATTATATCCATGAAATAAATGGTGTATTAGTCATCCCAAATGGCTTTTCTATAATCTCATATTGTCCATACCTATTTATAAATGTTGTATTTAGAATATATTTCTTCTTTACACACAATTAATGATATCAAGAATAAAGGTCAATCATCGAAAAATATTGTTCCCCCTAAATTTGATCAAATAAATCATCAATGTGAGGTGGAGGGTACTTGTTCATTATTTTAATGGAATTTATTTTCATATAGTCAATTCACAACCTAATGGATCAATATTTCTTTTAAAAAAAGAACATGGGATCCCCATAGAGAGACACTTAGGAGAATAAATCCCTTATTACTCAAATACTATATTTTTTTATGCAGATCCCGTAATTCCACAGTTTTTATTCTATATAGATTCCTTGGTATTGGTCTATCATCATGGATTATATCAATGGTAAATTCAACTTCACGCTCTTTGGGGTGCCCCAGTAATTCCTTAGGAAATCCATCAATGTATTCCTACACATATTTTACATCTACTATTCGAAGATTACATTCCTCATCCCAATATCATGATTTCTCTTCATCCTCTATAATATCTCTCACTAGAGATACCAAGGGTAGATCTAGATAAGAATTAGATTATGAATATTATTCTATAATGATATGGGATTCTACATCTTCCTCACAAATCATAATTTCCTTCTTCGTGAAATAAATTGTCACATCATATTTCATAATCTAGTCCATAGTGAGGATTATATCAAATTCAACCATAGGTTTGATGATAAGGTCAACAACTAAAGTACACTTATATGTTATAAAGGGGACTGGACAACACATTTTTGTTCCAATGATACTCCCCTTAGGAGTTTTGATTGATAAATCCTTGTTAAATCAAAGGGGAAATGTCTAATTTTCTTGGAAAACTATGTAGGTATAAAAAAGTGTGATGATATCTGGAAAAATAAATCATTTCCTATATTTTAAGATAGGATTAATTTACCTTCCGACAAATCATTGGGTACTTCTATATTATATGTAGTGATAACATAAGCTTGGCCATATCCCCTTGGACTCTTCTAGGGCATATTCCCTTGAAACTTGGGACATTGATTTGAATAATTATCCATTTTATTATAGTTTAAGCATTGAAAATCATTGATTTTTTCTTCCCCTTTCATTAATTAGATCTATATCCCTTTTCTCTGCATTTATATCTAACTCCCATTCCTTTAAATCATTTCCCATGATGATTCTTTCTAGGATTTTTCTCATAGGGAAAATTAATTCATTCCCTTCTAATTATTTGAAGCTTCACCTTTTATATGGTTATTAGAAAACCTATTCTTCTCTTGATCTCCCTTGATAATGTAGGATATAGATAATTCCTTTTCCATTTTGATGGAAATCTATTTCATCATATGATGAAAATGTTTTAGTAGCTAGTTCCCTTCAAAGACTTGGCCAAATACATTCATAGAAATGATAAATATTATCTTCAAAATAATTTATATGATCTATTGCATAACTTCCTAGTATTTTTATGATATCCTCATACTCCACAATATTATCTTTTTCCCTTTTCATTAGGCTAATGATTTTTTCCTCATTTTCATTTGTTGATCATGAGGGAAGTATTTATTGAAGAATATATCTTTAAAAGTTATCCATTATATGTCTTCTATTTCATATTCCTTATTAGTATTATGGATCAAAGACCACCATTGATCAGGATCTTTGTTGAGGTAATATACTTCAAGTTTAACCTTTTCATTTTCATTATATCTCAATGATTGAAATATTTTTTCAAGGGATTTGATCCACTAATCAGCTGCCACTAGATTAATGATCCCATTAAAATATGGGTTCTTCTTCCACATGAAAATATCCAATATAGTTTTATTATGGTAAATTTTTATGACATGTGAAAGATGTATTAATATGGACATGATCTACTTAGCTTAAACAATAACCGTGCCGACTTTATCAGTGGGGAAATCCCTACATTATATATGGGTATTTATTCCATTCCATCCATTAGGTTCCATCCCTAAATAATGTCACACAACAAGTTAACTCATAATCAACATGAGTATTGATCAAATAATTTACTATAAGGTGTTATGATAATTCTCATGTTTATTTGACATCCAGTTCCCATGATTTCTACTAAACTTTCTCTCAAAATAATTGTAATAACCCCGACCCCAGTAGCCCAGAGCCGGTGGTCATTTAATTACAATTTCATAGATAGAATAGATAAAATAAAAAAGGTTTGATCAGTTTAGTATTTTTGATGAAACTAGAAACATAAAAGGTTCCCTTATTACATTTCTAATTGAGCATCGTAAATAAATAAAATAAAATAAAATGCTTATTGTCACTTATTCAATGATTTCATCATCAAAAATTAGGGAAGTAAAAATATAAAAGAGTGATCTCAACATGTTAGTAAGGGTTATATGGAACAATAATAAGTGAAGTAAATTCAATAATTCATAAACATTATAGAAAGTTAAATAATCTGAAATACACATTCAATTAATAAACTGAGAATGAAAATGCATCCATAAATTTTTTCATAGTGAAAATATAATGGAATGTAAGAAATTAATACTAAATGAAGACAATGATTATTTAATGGATTCCATGTATCTAGAACATTAACCATTATACCATCATGATTTTCATCCAAATACAATACAAAATAATAAGATGAAAAATACCTACTCTCAAATATGAAGTCAGCCATTAAAATCTGGTGGAAAACTATAAACAGAGGAAAATTTATGCTCACCTGTATGAATCCCTATTTTAAAATATGGTGGAAAATTATAGGCAGATTAAAATACCTTCCCGCCTATATGAATCCCTCCATTCAAATACAGTAGCAACCAAATACATGGAGATTAAATTATTATAAATAAATATCATGAAAATCTATCAAATACAATGTGAGTTGATGAGAATATAAAAATTACCACTCATTCATATCAATATCTTCAAGAAAATTTCAATGTTATTGGAGAAATCAGATGGCATATACCAGTTGTAAATTATGGGAAAACTCATATCTCTTTACTCACACTTGAGGAATGGAAGTACTTACTGATAAGAAATGGAGGACTAGAGAAGGAACAAATTCTAGATACGCCACTTGAATGGGAATATATTCACATTACCACCATGAAAATATCTCAACAAATCTCATAAATAATGGAGTATTGCATATAAATATGTGAACATAGCCAATAGACATGTTAAGATGCAATCATTTCCACAAAAATAGCATGAAGTCTAGACCACAACCCCTCCCCCAAAGTGGGTTGACTGATACATACAATGATTTGGTCTCTCAAGACTAGATATGCATCCCTTATCATGTCCAAGGGGTAATCAACAATATTCCATGATAAATGTATAATTAGATAGGGCCCAAATAACCATTCCAACCGGGGAACACCAGTCTAATTTGATAGCCTCTCTTGGGAAGGCATATATCCCCAAAAGAATTTTGGATGCCTACTAGCATATCCCAGAATTAACATGAGATCCATCTGAACAAGAACTTGTATATGAAGGTTGTCACATATATAAAGTGACCCTAGTTTCCTTCAAGATAGTTCCAAAAAGGAATTTGTGCCAAAGGAAGTCGGAAAATGAAGAGAACACTTATAACCCTACTATATTGGATGATTAAGTTATAGAGGCCATAATACACCTATCCCTAGTGACCCAAGATCATGATAATACTTTATCATGTTATGAAAGAAGCAGTGGTAGTTTCAAAGGTCCACCCTACAAAATTATTACTAGCATCATTGGAGGTCCTCCCTAGAGCATCTATTGTGTTGGCTTCCTTCATGGGTACAACCCAATCCATTATGAGAACTGATCTCCTTACGAGAATCATGATATCCATCCTCAGGGCCAAAAGATCAAATAGTAAGATGGTCCTCCCCTTCATACCATACATCATGAAGGTCCTCCCTAAGGTATACACAGTAGAAATTCTCTCTAAATTAGGACATCCAAGTATGATTATAGTTCTCTCCATAGTAGCATTCACTAAAAAGATACCCCCCATAGTGACATATTATTTCAGCAAGAAGGTCCTATTCTCACTAGAATCCACCCTGAAGGTCCTCCATTGGGTATATGTAGCATACATTATCCCTTCAATTGAACACCAAATTTGTGATGGTAGTCCTTTCCATGACATCACCCACTGTGAAGGTTCTCCCTACAATAACATTCTATGTCGACAATATGGTCCTCCCATTTATGATTCAAATAAGAGAAATATTTTATACTCAGAGGCACTAGTAAAGATAGGTCTAGATATATTAGGGAACCTATCAATAACTAGGTACATCCTTCCTCAACTAGAAGATGCCTTTGAAAAACACTCATCCTATGATCCACCCTCAGACCATTCCTATATCAAGAAGACCTCCACTAGCTTTGATTTGTATGAAAAAATATTCATAAATCATCCATGGTGGGATGATCAAAATGAGGAGTCTCTCACAGATGAATAAAATGATATGTTTTATAGTGAGAAGACAACTGGACAAGGTTGATATACTGTTTCATAACTAATTGTGTCATTCCCATGAGTTTATATATATATATATATATTTATGGTCTAATGGGTACTGGGAAGTATATCATTTTTATGTTATGAATGAGGTTCCATAGTTAATGGATCCCTACGATTGATTACAGGGGGTTATTTATTTGTGAAATCGATCCATGTCGGGTATGCAATCTTTGGATGGTCTCCAATGGGTTTATTCGAGGAGCTAGAAACACCCCCAAACCCCTTATACATGATTCATGGAACAACTTTTCCAAGTAAGGCACTCATTAGATTATTTCTCCAATGAAACTTAAGAACTCACATTGGTCAATAGGATGGGAACTCGGGCTCATATCACCCATTTGGGTGGAATTGTTTCAAATTCTGGGACTCTCCTTTATATTTAAACTATGTTCATATGTTTGTAAATCCTTGGTTCATTTCCAACCTTGTGTCTACAGATTACTCATAGGTTTCAAGATCAACCATAAATATTAATTGGTCTGAAATCTCCTATATATACATGATATTCTTCCTTAATGTTACCCTATTATTGGAAAGACCAAGAATCCCTCAGTTTTCAGTAAGACAATGCCATTTTTAAGACTTATGGGATGTCACTATGGAACTTATTTTTATCCAGGGGGATGTGAATGATTTCAATGTTGTGATCAAACCTACAAGATGGGGTTCCTACATATTCTTGTGAGATGAATCAGAACCCACATAGTTCGATGTTTCTTTACTAGACACATCACTTTTTAAGGTAATGTGACAAGGACCCGACCATGTAGTTTATCATCATGTAGTGATGACATATGTAGACTGACATGAATAGTATGGTGTCAAGCTTGAACCTTAGGGTGGATTACTAAATATCTCGGATAATTGGGAATCAAAATCCACATAGTTCTAAAATCTAGGGCTTACACATGGAAGTTTCCCGTTAAATGGAACATTATTTGGGGCTTACATCCAGAGGGAAGGACCGTTTGAGCTCATACCTTATATTGGAATCCAACATATCTTGGATAGATAAGGAATCAAATTTCTCATAGTTCAAATGCACAGTGTATCATGTGGATTCCATGATTTCCACTAATCTCTACGACCACGTGAGTCAATCTCAGTGTGAAAAATAATAGTAAGTGGTGGATCCAAAACAATTGTGAAATTTCCCCTCTTTAATGATGAAAAATAATGGGGATAAAGTCAGAAGAGGCTAGAGATATGAAACTTACTTGATAAGGGGCAAGGGGATTACCTAATTTGGAGTGTCCTTTTCAATGTTATCTGGGGTATTCTACAGTTTAAATTCATGTAGCTTGGAATATGGAATCATATTTTAATTCCATGTTATGGGGACTAATCCCATATAGTTTAACCTCATGTGGTTAGGATGAGTTAGGGTATTTCAGTTTAAGTTCACACGGTGAGGACCACTTTTTATAGAAAATATGATTAATGGGAGGATAATTGGGCTAGGATGCTCTGACATGCCTCGAACATGTGGAAAAATAAAGTGTAAACCATGATTTTAGGGATTATTTAATTAGGATAAATGGTGCAAATAATGGAAGACATTGTGGTGTATGGAGGTAGGAATATCCTCTACTATGGATGAATTTTCTTTTGGTTGACATGCCTTTTTTGTGGGAAATTTATATATATCCATTAGGGATTTTTTTTCATAGTCATGAAATGGTGTACTTAAGACACTGACATTCCATTTACGATGGCCAGGGAGGTTTATGAAGATCTGAAATCACCTGGGACATAGAGTTTGATGGATGCAGAAGGCTGTGTTTGAGCATTTAAGAAAAATTCAGAGGGTTATTCTCCATGGAGTTCTGGATGAACATTAAATAGGAGGAAAGTTATGGGGTTTTGGGAGTTTCCTATGGATTAGGTTGACTCATGGTATTAAAGGGATGGATGGTGGGTGGTATAAGGTAACAAAAGAAAAGTTTGTTGAACCAGACCAAAAAAGCCACTATGTGACTCTCTATTTTTCATTTCAATCAGTGATAGTAGAAAAGGAATCATTCTGGAGGTCCCAAACTACATCTCATCACTAATCTAGAGGTGGGGTGTAGGGGTTCAGCCCCTGCGGTATAAACCAGTGGGTGTATGGGATTTTCCGCATATGGATTGCTATGTAAGATGGTCTGTGAAGGGGCTTCCATTATGGAGTATCCGAAATGGAGTTGGATGCAAGGGTCATCTATGAAGTATTTTAAGCAAAGAGTCATCCATGAGGCATCATCTGTGAAGGGTAGTCTACAAAGGATCATTCATGAACTGTTTCCCACAAAGGGTGGTTCATGAACTATTTCCCACAAAGTGTCCATCCATGAAATATTTCCCCCAAAGGGTTATTCATGAACTATTTCCCTTAAAGGGTTTGTTTGCGAATTGTTTCCCACAAAGGGTCCCTCTATGAACTTTTTCCCATAAAGTTTCCATCCTTGAAGAATTTTTATTCATTATCAGGGTTCATATATGATGCCTCAATATCGAAAATGACACTTCCTGCACATGTTATCTTATGTACAGGAACTTTTGTGGATGGTTTTGGGGATGAAGTCCATGAAGGGAAACCCACATATAGTTCGCATGATGGAGTTCCTGAAGGGCTTCGAGTGCAGGATAAATTTATCCCACAACATCTATATTTTTCTCCATGCTTAGCCCCTTTATGATCTCCCTCAAGGTTTATTTATTGAGGATTGGAGTGGTTCGTAGGCCTTATTTTTCTGAAGCCTAAGTATTTAGTCAGTGGGGGCCTTTATTTCCAAGTGTCAGTGATGTCACCTCATCCTGCAAACTACTTTCTTTATGGGGGATATTTTTTTATGGGGATGGAGATACCGCCTTCTTCCCATAAATGAATTCAATTTAATTTTCAGGAGCTGGATCACTATCTTTATCTTGCAAACTATTTATTTCACAGGTGCTTCGTGGAGTAGTAGATTTCCATACGAAGTATCCATCCACAAAAAGACTTTATACCCTACGGTCATTCCACTTTAAACAATTTATTCAATATTATTCCGGGTTTTATTTCTATCATTTTTTGAATTTGATAGAATTTTCTTGATCATGAATGCAGAATTTTAGAGACCCAATAAAATGCCCCCATTAAAATTGGTTCTGATCAGGATAAAGGAGATTATACTATTATGTATAAAGAATTAATGATTTGAATGATAGATCAGATAACACCCTATTTTTTTCCTGATTTAATAGACTTAGTGAGTATAGCCTGACTATTGATAGGGTCACATGAAAAACCCTACAAGATTTGTGTCTTTTTTTCTGTTAATACCCTAATTTTTTCCTATACCCAATTTTAGTAGGTATAACATGTCTTCTTCTTAGGCCAACCATTGTGGGTTTTTAACCTAACAATATTTGTGTCTCATTAGATTTTTTATTGATCAGTATTTTTTCTAAACTGTACAAAGTAGAGGTTTAGAGATCTGATACTGAACATATATCCAGGATGCCCTTTATATGTTTTCATCCTAGAGAGTTTTATCTCTTCTTCATGGGAAGTTTAAAGTCTTTCAAACCATACTATCATTAATTATATATTAGGTCGGACAGATTTGAATGATACAAATATTTTATGTCAAACAGTTCAGAAAATGAGTTGTAGGTAAAGGGCTCCGATTTAGGATTCATTATCTGCAGATGTCCCAATATTGTTCACACATAAATGAGGGGGTTTTCTTGACCCTGAGTTTATAGTTTCTGGGAATAGAATATGAAATGTGTCATGGGAGGCAAGAGGCATATGAAAGTAGGAAAATTATCTCTTAAGGAAAAATTTTCCTTTGGTTGACATGACTTTTTGTGTCTAACTTATGTAGATCCATTAGGGCATTGTGCGCATATGACACAAAGGTGTCCCCATGACACTAACCTTCCATTTACGATGTCCATGAAAATTAATGAGAATTTGGATGTCTCAAAACCACTTTGGGCATCTTGTAAAATTATTGGTGTCTGAAATGTATGAGGGAATCTATATAAATGGTGATCATTAATGAGAGACCAATCCTACATGTATTTGGCTTGTATAAATGAGTGTTGAAGCATGGTGTAGTTTAAAGTCGAGAACTAGGACTTTTGAGACCTATGATGTAAAGTCATTTTACTCTGAACAAGGGGGTAAACAATGTACCTTTTTTATGGTAGCCTGACTATAATTTTTAGTAATCATAAAACATGAAAGGGGAGAGAGGATGTAAATTGTAATTCAGGGGTTTTCAAAACCAAGAGTGATATGGGATGTAAAAATCATAAGAGTTTATGGAGGTAGAAAAATCTTCTCATAAGGAATTTTTTTTCTTTGGTTGATATTCCTTTCTATGGGAAAATTATGTAGAGTCATCGGGGAATTGTGTGAATAGTTAAACAATGATTTCCTCTGGATATTAACCTTATATTTATAATGGATAATAATGGTTATGTTGATTCGAACCTTTCTATACACAGAGTATGGTTTGTGAAGGGGGTTCCCGAACATGAATGGGGGAATTTCTTTTTGAGATTTTCTCAGGATGGGTGGAGACATTCTTCCCCATACATGTGTGAGGATGTTCCTTACGCCCATCTGGACCTTTCACAAGAAAAGAAGGGGGAAACCTGTTTCATGGTTGGACCTAAGATATGAGATTTGGGTGTCACTATGTATCCTATGATGATAGGAATCAATCCATACATAGTCCTTTTAAGGTTTAAGGTTAGTCTATATGTGGATCTGATCTATCCACACAAATGGGGAATTTGTGTCTTACCTATGAGCTCACCCATGAGGCGGGACGAATACAAAACTTTACTATATGGGTTTATTTTTCCCCTAGGAACATGTGGGGAAATGTATTCTTTTATGTTTATGGACCCAATAATGAACATTGGGTATCAAGAATCATGTAGTTTTAATGTCATGCAATTAAAAGGTTGATATATAAGCCTTAAGTAACTAGAGGATATCCAGACTAGGATATCCCAATATGTCCAATACATGGGTATGAAGGAAATTGTAATCCATGGTTCTAAGGGATCTTGGATAAGGAGAAATGGTACGGGGTTTGGAATTCATTGGAAAAAATGAGGTATTAAAAGCCTCTCCTGAGGAAGAATTTTCCTTTGGTTGATATTCCTTTCTATGGGAAACTTATGTAGAGCCATCATAGAATTGTGTGCACAGTCAAACAAAGGTTTTCCCAATACACTGACCTTCTATTTCTAATGGAAAAGTGTGATTAAAGGGATCCATGATTTCTTGAAGCATGATGTTTGATGTATGGGAAGGATGTGTTCAGACATATTTAAAACCATTCAGGCCATGATTATTCATAGAACTAAAAACTTACCCACGTAGATCTTCTTGGTACGTAGGGTGGGGCATTTTGATTCCTTTATTGGAGTTGGACTCGGTTTTGAAGATCTAGTTGTCCTAAAATTAAACTTTCTAGATAGGTCTGGTCCATACGTATGGAGTGAAGTAATTTTATGTATATTTGTATCTTTTGTAGGTGATAGATGAGCATAGAAATTGTATTACGATGTCACTAAATATCCCAGATGGATGAGAATTGAGTCAAACATAGTTCTTGAAATACCTTTCAGTTAAATGTTATGTAGTTAGGAAATTGTGTTTCCCAACATGGAGGAGATAATTCTAGAATACATTTTATTATTATGTCACAGGAGAAACTACCCTATATTGATTATCCATAGCTTTGTGGGAAATCCTCTTCCAAGGCCCATAAGCTCATATGAGTTATGCTCGGTGTGAGACATAAGGGGTGGAAAGAATTTAATCCACCACCTAGGGATGGTGCGATCAGGTAAAATTGAATTCTATATTGGGGGTGATGATGTTCCATTTTAACTTGATACAACAAGGGATTTTTATCACGATGGTTAACGTTATACGATTAGAAAAACTAACTTATATTTTAAATTCATGTGGAGAAGATATAGATCCCATGCAGTTTATCGTCGTGCGGTCAGGATGTGGATGACTCACATGAAATAAGGGACATGCGATTCTTCTTAAAATGGGCCTGTAAATAAGTCATGTGTGAAAACCCCCTGATTCAACTTATCATTCATGTAGAGAAGGGACCATTTCTATGCGTTCCATGGGAAGATCCAGGTCATAGGATCCTGATGTCACTACATATACCATGGGATGATAGGAATCAAACCACACATATTTATTCTCTAAAATAATCCTACATATGATCAACTCATGCATAAGGGGGAATGTTTCACTTTTTAGGGTGGTTGGGCCTGAGACAAAGAGTTTGGCAGTCACTATGTATCCTTTGTAGATAGTAATAAAGCTGTACATATTTTAATGACATGGAATGGTAGGTGACCAATTCTAGAAGTCGTATCCTTTCACTTGAGAACACTGTTATGCAATATAGTTTAACATCATGTGGTTAGGAAGGTAGTATCACAATTTGAAATCATATCATAGGGTTGAATTGTCATAAAAATCATGAGTAAATGTGGACTAATCGAGTTTGGATATTCTAGAATGCCTTGAATATGAGGGTTATCAGAAAGCATAAACTATATCTCTGAGATCTTTTATATGGGGAGAAATGGTATGGGGTTTGGAAGCTGTTGGTAATAAAGAGGTAATAAAATCTTCTCTTAAGTAAGAATTTGTCTTTGGTTGATAAGCCTTTTTATGGGAAACTTATGCAGATCTATCAGGTAATTGTGTCCATAGTCAAACAAAGGTGTCCCCATGACAATTTCCTTCTATTTACAATGGATAGGGAGGTTTATGGGGATCTAATATTTATTAGTTGTGAAGTATGGAATCTCCCAAATAGATCTAACTCATATGTAGTCAGAATGATCTTTTAGCAAATACTTTTTGTAAGAATCAAGGTTTGGTATCTCTTTCACTGGTTCAAATTTTTGTGTAAGATATGGGGGAATTTTTAATTTGAATATAGGCTAGACTAGGATGTATAATCCGAGCATCACTACGTATCCTACTAGTGTATAAATAAAGCCACAAATAGTTCTGAAAGTATGATACTTATACCAATCTGACCCATGTATAGGGAGGGGTAATTTTTTGAATGGAGGTTAGACCAGGATTTAGAATATCAATATCACTACATATCTTGTGAATGATTGAATAAAGCCACATTTCGTTCTAAAAAGTATTCTCCCTATACCAGTCTGACCTGTGCATAGGTAGGGGAATTTTAATTTGAATGGAAGATAGACCTTGATGTAGAATCTGGGTGTCACTATGTATCCTGCAAGTGCAGTAATCATGCCACATGTAGTTATAAAAAGTATTATCCTTATACTACTATAACATTTTCATAGGTAGGGGCATTTTTTTTGAATGGTATTTGGACTAGGATGTAGAATATGAGCATCACTAAATATCATGTGAGTGCTGGAATCAAGAAATACGTAGTTCAAAAAATTATTCTCCTTATACCAGCATGAACCATGTATATAGAGGGGGAATTTTTTTGAATTGTGGATAGACCAGGATGTAGAATCTAAAAATCATTACATATCCTATGAGTGGCTGAATCAAGAAACACTTAGTTCTAGAAAGTATTCTCCCTTCATAGTCTTGGTTTGTACATAGGTAGAGGGTGAATTTTTAAACCATTATTTCAAGGTAGTGGGCCCCCTATGTACCTTTACTCTTTGTTTGTGTGGATGAAATCCCTTACCACCGTTCTGAAGTTCTAGTGAGCTATGATTGGTGTGAAAAACAAGGAATATCTTGGACTTATATTACAATGAAAAGGTAGTTAAAGGTACATCAGAGGAATTTTGTATCATGTGGCAAATGGACTAAGATCTAGGATCGAGGCATCTCTACGTATCCCATTTTCAGAGGGGAATCAATAAGTACATAGTTCGGTGAAGAAACCTCCCAAAAAATGTCTAGCCCTTCCACAGAGAGGGGTCATTTTAAACCATTATTTCAAGGTAGTAGGCCCATAGTGTACCTTTAATATTTGTTCGTGTGGGAGAAAACCCTTACCACCATTCCTAATCCCACATGAGATATGATCAATGTGTGAAATAAAAAATAGTAGGGACTTTCCTCACAATGTAGAGGCAGTTGAAGGTATAGTAGAGGCATTTTGTATCATGTGGCAGGTGGACCAGGATCTAGGATTGAGGTGTCTCTATATATCCCATTCTTATATGGGAATCAATCCGTATGTAGTTATGTGAAGAGACGTCCCTGTGTAGGTATGGCCCTTTCATGGGGGGGGTTATGGTGGTGTTTTTTGGGCCTGAGACATAGAGTCTAAGAATTACTATATATAATTCAGACAAGAATAAAACCACACGTAATTATAAAAAGATGGTTCCCATGTAGATCTAACTCTCGCATAAGCACATAATATTTTTACCTTTCTCTGGCACAGTTAGAACTCAAGTGACATGGATCATTGAATAAAACACAATGAACTCTGTACATTTTAGTATCACGTGGTTAGGACGATGGATACCATGAAGTTTAACGTCTTTTGGTTAGGATGTGAATAACATGACATGAATGGAAATTCATGTTATGTTCTTCAATTTAATGTCTGGCAGTTAGGACATCCATACTATGCAGTTTAATTTTGTGCAACAAGGACGGTTTATCATGATGTTTTTTATCATGTGATCATGAAAATTTTTTATTGGATACATGAAATATTTCTTCAAGAACTTTTCATTGGTGGTAGCTGTGGTGAGCTTCCCATTCATTAAAATTAAGGAATATTCTCCATTTAAGTATACCTTTTTTACAAAACACAGTCCTTCCAATTTTTTTCTCTAATATTTGGGGTTTCATCCCATATATCATAGTGGTTCTGAAGACCAACATCATTTATACTTTTAGGAAATATCCAAGGTGAAACTTTTCATTGAATACTCATGAAATATGGTTTTTGTAAACTTCAAAATGGTGAAAAGTGTGAAATATTTTCTCATTTATTCTCTCCAATTCATCAAGCCACTTTTGGAATTTCTCTTTTTTGGATAAATGATCACATAAAGAAAAGAGGAGCGATGGTAGTTGAACTTCCCTAGGTAGAACTGCCACTATCCCATATACAAATGAGTATGAGGTTTACTCAGAGGCATTGTGGGTAGTGGTCTCATAATCCCATAGAGAATGGAGGATATTATCTAGTCATAAATTCTTGTCCTTGTCTACCATATTTTTTCCATTAGTGGCTTCATGATAGCGGGATGAATGGTTAACCATGATTCCATACTCCTGATATAATTTTTACAACACATTGAAGCATAAATTGGGGTCATTTTGCATCAATATTATACCAGGGAAACCAAATCTGGTGATGATATTGGCTTTCACAATGTTGACAATTCTTCTTTCCCCAACCTCTTTAAGGAGTATTTCTTCTACCCATTTGGAAAGAAATCAATCATTGTGATGATATACTTGAATTTTTTATCCTTGGTGGGAGGTTATGGTTCCAAAACCACCATTCCCCATATAGAAAATTTCTAGGGGTACTTAGTTTTGTGGTGTAACTTTGGGAGATGATGTATGAAATTGGCATGAACTTGATAGGAATGGAACTTTTTGGAAAATTCAGCGCAATATTGCGACACAGTGGGCCATAGTAACCAAACCTTAGAGTTTGATGAGGGATATTAGATAATAATTGATATTACCCACAAGCTCTGGTATGAACATTTTTCATTATGAAAACAGTCTCTATCAGTCCCACAAGGCTAAATACCCTGAGGTGGGGGGGGGGGGTGAATCAGGGTATGACAAATTTAAACCTATGCCCCTTTGGATCTTGTTTTGCTGTAAAAAAAACTCTATTCTCTCTATTTCCCGTAGAAAAGTATAAACAGAAATTAAATCATGCACAGAACACAACAATGTTTACATGGTTCACCCTCACTAGGCTACGTCCAAGGAGCATACACCAACAATGTGCCGATGTACCAAATCCACTATAAGCGCACTACTATTTATAATGTTCGAAGCAAACTCACTTTCCCTTCTAGTTTACAACCAATCACAATTTGAAAGCTCAATGCTCTCTCAATTTAAGTGTGCTAACTACTTCTTCATAAGATCCACTCACAAATTAATGACTTGAAGGTCCCTTTATTTTCAAAAATGAATGCATATTTCTTTGTAGGTAGATGATATGTTGATATCCAATGTTCACCCGTAGATGAATCTTAATTTTCATTGGAAAAACCAGGAAATCTTCCAACTTTCGTGCAGCCCTAGAATGACAGGTGCACTTCTCTAAGCCTAGAGAACTTCTCTATGATTTTTCACTATTCTCCATGCTTTGGCACGCTTCTCCATGATTTGGTGGACTTCTCCAAGCCTGGAGTGCAAGTGTCACCTAACCACTTGCGCGACACTCCCTTTTCCAAATCAGAACTTGGGTGACTCACACTCTTTTATGCCCAAACCAATTTTGGCATGAAACTATCAACTAGAGTGAAACTTCTGGACATCTTTATACTTGTGTGACCAAACCCCCACTTGTGCGCCCAAACCACCAGTGTGATTGGAGCTCTAATTTTCTCTAAGTGTTGAGTTTCACTAAAAATGAAGAAGGGTATCCCTTTGTTTATAGGAATTTTGGGTACCCTGAGAACTGGTGCGCAAGTCTCCTACCAGCACACAAGTCCGGCCACCTAAGCCTCTATCACCCTAGTCACCTTGCACGACTAAACCAAAAATTGGGCACCCATATTTCCTTTGCCATATTTTGATGTTTTGATCTTGAAAAACATACAACATGCAACTTTCCAAGCCTCCAGATTATCCATTCCTTTGTCAAGGTTCTTCAATCAATCATGGACTATTTACAACATCCCTTGAACTCGACAAATCACCATGAAAACCCCATTTTTCAACAAATTTGTACATCGCGGTCTTCTTTTTCAATAAACACAACATGGAGGCCCTCTTTGTCAACAAACACAATCACCTCAAAAATGATTCATTGATACCTTGAGAGATTTTTTCCCAATTGTATCTTCTCCATCAATACACCTGAGAAGGACCCTATCAAGGCCTCTCTTATAGAGGGCCTTCTTTTGTTTTTCATCATCAGGAAGAACAAATTTGATTTCTAGCCTCCAGATTTGTTACCTTCCATATCTATCTAGTGGGAGTTCTCTATTTTGAAGGAAACCCATTATGGGAGTCATCCAGCCAGTGGTAGGACCATAAAACTCAGGGAGGAGACTGATCTCTTCAATTTATTTTGTATTGGCTGGAATGAATGGTATAGCCATCTAACGGTGGGAAATGTTGATGATCGATTCATCCCAATATGGATCAACCATGGTAGTGGATATATTTTCCAATGCACCAACATGTGCATCTTGTGACCGAGGTACAAATGTTAATGTCGTATTTGATGGGAATTCTTCCATCAACTCATGTAGTTGGTCCATTAAATGGATCAGATCCTCCTTATTGATAGAATAGTCTTTATTGACTTTCCTGATGACCAGTTCTAAGTCACCTTTAAACTTCATGCATTATGGTTATACGTGAAGTGCTAGCTCCAAGTCTACAATGGTCCCCTGGTACTCTATTTTTTTGTTTGTTCACCCCTTCGACAGTAAGAAGTAAGGGATGGATGCCTTTTCTAGAGATATGAGTGTGACTCCCTATCCATCTAGGTTGAGCTTGGTGTCTTCCATCATTTTAACTTTTAGGATTCTAGATGTGCCATCAAAATAAATCTCCCATGTTTTATATTCCTTTTGAATAGAGAAAAATTCTTCATCATTAAGTTTAGCATTAAATGGAGTTATCTTTGTAGAAGGATGTTTTTCTAGGAATTTTGATAATACATGGCCCTTGATGGGTTTATGAGGTATAAAACATATATCTAACTACTTCATGTTGAAAACCCACTATGAAAAGCATCTAGTCAACATGAGATGGCTGGAAATATACTTGAGTGGGTTGGTATAAGAGGCCAAATGGACCATGTGGTGTAGAAAATAGTGTCATGGATTATGGACCACGAAGTTCAAGGCCAGAAAAAATTTCTTGATATTCAAATAACAAGTTTCAACATCAATCATGGTCTCACTAAAATAATAAAGGATGTTTTCACTACCATCATCATTATTTTTCATGAGGTAGAGCCTAAGGATATCCCCAAGGTAGTCAAATATATAATTATTTTTCATCCTTTGATGGGCAACATTTGAACTATAAGAATCAAGATATATTTATTTAGGGTTTCTAATGCTTCATAACAATCATAATTTTATTGATATACAACTTCCTTTTTCATCAACTTGGTGAAGGGAAAACATTTTCATTCAAGGTTGGATATGAAATGCCGAATGTAGGCTAGATTTCCTTTAATTCCCCTAAACTCTATGAAGTTGTGAGGAGGTGATGTGCCAAGGATATCCCTTTTCTTCTCTGGGTCATCTTGAATGCCACATTGTGTTATGAAAGAGCCGAGTAATTTCCCTGAAGTAACACTAGAAGAACATTTTAATGGGTTCATTTTCAGACTGTGCATTCATATTTAATTGAATATAGTTTCATGGTTTTCCAATTGGGATGATTATTGTCATGATTTAACTACTAGATCATCAACATATCATTCGAATAATCTTCCCATGAAAGTTTTGAAAATTTGATACATAGCACGTTGGTACGTGGCACCGACATTTTTGAGACCGAAGTTAAATACCTTGTAGAACAATACTACCTGAGGGGACCTAAAGGTGGTGGGATCTTCATCTTATAGGGCCATTTAGATTTGGTTGTATCCTAAATATCCATCCATGAAGAATAGATCCTGATATCTGGTAGTTCCATTGATCAACAATTCTATAATTGGGGCTGGTAAGTTATCTTTCATGAAGTTCCGATTGAGATCATGAAAATTGATGCAGACTCTAATTTTCCTGTAATTATTTTTAATGAGGGATATATTATATTGGATATTATAACTCTCTAATGTAGTTTTATTTGATCATATTTTCAAATTCAGCCTCTATTTTGGTAGCATTTGTCAGGTACATCCTTCTCGCGGTTTTCTTGTATCCATGATTATCTTTTGGTAGGACCAAGTGGTCTGTGGCCACTTTAGGATTGAGGGCATCCAAATTTATATAGTTCTAGGTGAAAAAATCTTGATTATTACTTAAGAATGTGTAGACCTCTTTCCCTTTGGATGACATGACCACAGTAATTAGAGTGGGTCACGAGTCTTCCTCGACACCCCAGTTTATTTCTCTGATATCATCAATGGTTGTAGAGACACCCTCCTCAAATGCTGGAGGGTAATTTGTAAGGTATTATTATTTTCCCTCTTCATCATATTCCTCTTCCTCATCTTCCTCATCTTCCTCATATTTTAATGGAGAAACAATTCTTGATATGACATCTATAGGGTTGAGAGAAAAGTCTTAATTTTTTGAATTTGGAGGTTGGGGCACATTATTCTAATCCAATTGATAGTGGGGAATCTTCTAGAGAGGGTGGAGTAATGGAACAACAAATGTATCATTTATCTTCTACCTTAATGGGTGAGGTAGGGATAATATGGAGCCTTGAAAATGAATGTAGGGCATTTCCATTTGAGATTTTTCCATTTTCTTGGGGTCCAGTAGCTATTTCTGTACTATTAGGCTCAGTTTCTGTGACTGAAATCATGAGAACTATCAAATATGTGTCTAAATTTGGACTCATACACTCCACATGATTGATGGATAGTACGTATTATTTATTGAGCTTCCTAAAGGGTTCATCAAGGACTATTTTCAAATAGTTTTGAGTGGTGACCCAATCAATCCCATCGAATGAGGGTTTCTTCCCTTACTACTCATAGAATACTATATCGATATAGTCTAAATCACAGGATTTGAATGGGTCCTTATCAGTATGAAATTTTACACTCTATCCATTGGTGAAATATTTAATGAACTGATGGTATGATGAGAGAATTATTACATCCTGATGCACCAGGGCCTTCCTCGTAGGACATTGAAGCCCATGTTTTTCCAGACCACTATAAATTCTAAGATGTCCACGAGTCACCAAATCAAGTTTTGAGATTTAATTTTCCCAGTGGATTCTACTCACTTTTATCATATCCTAAAATGGGTTGTGGTGTATGGAGTTCGAATATTCATGTTCTGGCCCCACCATTGAAGAGTTTTCAATGGAATGAGAATAACTTTTGAGCCATTATCGATGAAGAATTTTCGAATATCACCATCATTTATCTTGTTAGAAACATACCATGGTTTGATGCATACCAGCATAATGGTGTCTTCATATTGATTCATGATGGAAATAGTCACGTTTTATTCTTCCGGATTGGTTTTCTTCCATTATACTTGGTTGTGGTTACTTCATCTTCAAACTCCTTGGGGATTAGGGGAGATTCTATAAGTTCTTCTATGAAATCTTTTGACATATTTAGAGAATCTATTATTGAAATCTTGGTTAATACTGAAGCCAATTTTTGAAAAACTACATATTTTTGATATAAATCTCTATACTTCCATACATGGGGATTATCTTTCACATGCGATTTAGGGGCTATATCATTGGATGTATATGGACTGGTTCTTAGGACAAGAGTTGGTGGTGCTTCTTCATTTTGTGAATTTGGTCGGGCAGGTATGTCTGCATGCTATGGGAGATTCGAAATTGTTCTCCTTATAATTAATATTCTAGGATGATCAGCCCAGAGTGTTTTCCGGTAGGGGAAGGGGAATTTTCTTGTTCCTATTTGGTTCGTTGGAGGGTTCTTACAATGGTTTCTATAGTGTTGATATTTTTAGCTGAGGTGCAGCCAAGAATTGGGTTTCTTCTATGATCATGTCTTCTCGGGTATCCTCAGATTCTACAGAATCTTTTTCTGGTTTCCCAATTTGGTGTAGGTAACTCGGGTTCATATCTGTACTCTTCATCGGAGAAGGGACCTCATCTCATGATGTCTTTTCCCGGTTGACTTATTATGTTGGTCTCATTTGGTAGGGAAGTTACCATATCTTCAAATATGATATAATAAAATCTAAGAGTGTGAAATCCATCTTTGGCCTTGGTGTAGGTTCATCTTCCAGAATTTTCTCTCTACTTTTATGGTTGAAATTCTATTTGGGTGCCCAACCATTGGATGATTATGGTGGAAAATATGTCAGCTATGTTGCATCAAATGGATTCAGAGGCATAGTTGGATGCTTAAATTTCACTTAGAGTATGCCATGATCATGTTGTAATTCATGGTGGCTAAAAAGTAGACACAAACTTGTTCTTCTCTGAATGAATAAAGTTTATTACTTCATTCATTGAATTTATTTTTCCTAAGTCCACTTCACTCATCTTGTCAATGTAGGGGTTTTTGTTGACATCTAGGGGACCTGCATAATTTGGTGCAAGCCTTGGAGCCAAGGATGGTGCAGGGGTAGATTAAGTTTAATATAAGTCTCATCATCACTTCCCACTCTTTTTCCTGGTGTCGACAAGGTTTATCGGGACTTGAGATTAGTACACTGTAATGAATCCTCTATCCTTTGAGAAATGATAGTGAAATCTAAAAAACCATTAGTATACTTTACTATCATGAGTGGTGTTCATAAATCGTCATGTATATTATTGATGCACATAGAAATAATATCATCTTGGGTCAGAAGTTGGTTCCAAGAGTAGGGCAGAACATTCCATCGGGAAATTAAATATGAGTCTCTTTCATTCTCATGCTGTTTTCAGTTCAAAAGGTAAACAACTATTATTTTTGGAAATTTTAAACTAAACTAGAAAAGGAACTTCCATTGGAGATCATCCCATCATGCTATTGACTGAGCTGGGAAATTGGTATATCATACGAAGGCCGAACCTTGTAGGGTTTGCGAAAATCATCTAAGTTTCACTGCTTCTTATTGCTCTGGGGTTCCCTTCATGGGGTCACAATAAGACTAATAATTCATTATATGTTGTTCTGGGTCACTTGATCCATTGATTAATGGGAGCACGAGGTTCTTCAAACTTGGTATTTGTGGTACGTTACTCACCCGGTCAGGGTCAGGTTTCAATTCCGATTATATCAGATCACACCGCCCTTTCTTGGCATCCAATCGAGCTACCAATGACTCGAGGGTATTATTGATCCCATGATGCATGTCCTATTGAACCTAAGCATGGGTAGGTGCGATAGGGAAAAACAAAATTTGGGCCAGTGCTAGTGGAACTTGAGGTGGATACTCAGCTGGGGGAAGCCTTTGTGGATTTGTTGGAATTTTTTCGGGTTTTTCCTCAATATAGGGAAATCTTGATATCCTTTTAGAAATAGGTTTAGGTAGACTAACGGTCCCGATGCTACCTAGGATAATATTTTCATCCTTTAATCATTTGTTGGGATTAACCCTTGTAGAAGAAGTATACCAGTTGGAAGGTCATGTTGAAGCTCTACTTGGGGGATATATTTAACATGATGATTTTCTTAGAGTATTTGGACATTGATTCTATTTAACTCTTTCATTTATTAATCCTATTTAGTGAATCTATCTTAAATCATCAGAGACTCATCCTCATTTGGGGGGGGGGTCTGGTCATTTACAACCATGTTTTTTGTTATTCTGGTTGTGGGGGATTTGAAGAGGCGGTAGTAAGATTTTGACTATGGGAGAAACCAAAATTAAGTCAACCCTCTGATTCCTGGTGTGCACATCTCTAGGTTCAGTATGTACATATTTTGGGGGAACCATAATCTCCCTATTCATCCACATTTTCATCATTTACTATTGGTTCCATATAATTGTTGTCCATGGAATTCACTAATGCATAGTGCATGGTGGGTGTTGTACCAATTTCCAAAGGGTAGGTGTGTTTTTTTCACCCTTTATTAGATTTTCTCCTTCCATTTTGAGATCTTCTTAAAGTTTCTTGGTGAAGGGTAACTTAAAGGAAACCCTTACATGATCATGTTTTACCCCTTCTTTGTGGGGAAAATGAATCATGAGATAGGATAGAATGGGTAGCATCTCCGTTCATTGTCCTCCCTATGCAGTAAAAGACTTATGTTCGTTGAGTGGGCGGTTGATATAAAAATACCCCCAACCCTGTGGTTGAGGTTACTCTTATTCCTTTATTACCATGCCTCAGCTCGGATTGTTTTTTCTTATGGGGGAATTGTTTTGATAAAAATACCCTCAACCCTACAGGTTGGGGTTGCTCCCATACTACGACAGTCGCTACTGCTATTGCAACAATCTTGATCTCACACATTCTCAATTGAGGGTGAACCGGACATGGTTTCAGTTTTTCAAATGAATTATTTATTTCTAAAGACACAATCATTACTTGATGATTATATTCCCTTACATATTAATCCTACTAGATCGTCTCAGCTTCTTGATTCATGAGTTTTTTAATGGATCATTCTCATCAGGATTGATGCATTGAGACATACTCGAGGTTGGTTCTTGTTGAGAATGATAACTTTACTGAACACGGATTTCATTTGGTTTCCTTCTTGGGATAATAAAATTTCAGGATGTCATTTCTAATGGGTTCTGCTGGATAGGAAGCAGGGCGAAATGTAATGCTCCATGCTCTTCCCAACCCCAGATATGAACACTAGACGAGAAATTGCCGATAAGGAAATGAAAATTATGCAGCGCATGGAGGCAGATTAGTTCAATATAATTATTTTTACTCTCTGATTATGGTTTTGATATAGACATAAGGTCTTATAGGACAATTTTCCAATGAAGCTCATCCAATATATTGATATGGTTTGTATACCTTTCATCGGGTAATTTTATTTCTTTCAGATGGTAGAGATTTTTCCAGATATTGATATAAATGTAATGTATGTATTACAAAGATAACTGTCATGGTATGTCAAACTAAGAAGTAGATATGGGAAAAAACATAATTGGTATTTCATCCTTGGAAAATTTTCTTCTCATGAGAAACATATCATTTTTCTCATTTGATAGACTCTTTTACTTTTTCTGTCCAACTTGAATGCTTCTTGATGTTTTCATTCCAATTAGTGGGGATATATGGTGTCTCATCATTACATGAATGGTAAGGGGGTGGCTTGGAAGATACATGTATCCCTAGACCATTTTCTAACTGAGAAATGATATCACTTTTCATAGAAAAATTATCTAACATGTGTCAATATATCTTCATAAGTACATAAGTATAAGATGGATTTATCATGTATGGCTTGGAAAGGGGAGTTCCTTTGTTCCGGTGTGAATGTTTACGGTAGGTAGGATATTTCTAGTTAATGTCATGGTGGTGAGGGCTACCATCATGGCTTAGTGTCTGACCATAGGAAAAAGTCTTATTACACATACATTGGGGAGGAACTTCAGGGCGGACCACAGTAAGGGGAGGACCTTCTTGTTGTTTGATGTCACTACGGGGAGAGCCTTCACAATGACTACCATCATGGTGAGGACTACCATCATAGATGGATTTCTAACCATAGGGAGAATTTCTTTAGTGAAAATCCTAGGTAGGACCTTTAGGATGAACTATAACAAAGTTAGAAATTTGCGTTTCATTATGTCACTATGGAGAGGGCCATCATAGTGAATTCCATCATGGTAAGGACTGCCATCATAGCTTGATGCCCGACTCTAGGCAGAATTTCTACAGCATATACCTTGGGGAGGAAAATCGGGGTGGACAAAAGAAAGGGGAGGACCTTCCTTATATCTGATCATTTGGTCAGTGAGAGGGATACCATGACACTCATTGAGAGATAGGTTCTTGGTATCGAATATTTATTACCCACAAAGTAAGACCATGTGGGTGCTTTTAGGAGGACCTTTAGAATTGTGGATAACAATATCATGGGGAGGAACTTTAAAAATACTTATTCCACTCCCATAAATTTGTAATGGGTTGATAAGATCATGAGACTCTATTTATAACTGCATGATGGAATCAAGAACTCCAGCTCCCAGTAGAACAGGATCATGAATGTGCTCCTAATTTTCCAATTTCCATTAGTGCGTTTCACTTTTGGGCATTTTTATGGGAATCTGGGTACGTATTCTGTTGGTAATGACATCCATATTTGGGTTCTTATTTGGTTGGTTCTAATAATGTCTCCAAGATACAAGGATAGAAATATTGAGTTTTGATAGGGATATATGGCTACCCTAGAGTGGCCACAGTGATGGACTGGTGTCCCCTGATTTGAAAAGGAGATTTTTCTGAATATGGTTGTCCTTGTATCATGGAATATATCCATAAACCCTCTTGGACTAAATCATGGATGCACTTATTCTCTAAAGTGACCAAATTATTTGGTGGATGAGTCTCCCCACTTGAAGAGGTGGGGTTGTAGGACTGACTCCTTAATATTTCCATGGATGCTATTACATCTTGACGGGTCTGGAGGATATGATCAAGATTTATGGATGGTCCTACATCATTTATAGTATGTGTTGAGATATTTCTTTGGATATAATGGTGATAAATTACCAGTCCGATGTCAGAGTAAAAATTTGTACCTACTCTGGTCCTCCATGGTTTTCTAGTGGGTACTAGTAGTTCACCTATGTCGGGGAAGAGGAACAAGTGTACCCCAAGTTTATATCTGGGATATGCCATATATATTATTTAGTTTTTATCCTAATTATACAATGAGATTTATATTTTCAAGTAGGGATTTCCATCTACTCATTTTCCATTGTATTTGTCTTACAGGCTTGATAGGCATCCACAAAAATTTCTGTATTATTATATTTAATTGAAATCATATTTGAATGAAGGGATTGATATGAGGGGGAAGTAATTTGACTCTACCCATACTTTAATTCCACCATATTTGATTGGTGGGATTCATATTCATTTTTAGGGATTTGCATCTGCCTATAATTTTTCGCCCTATTTACATAGTAGGTCCGATAAGAATTGGCAGGAGTATGTGTTTTCTTGTAATCTTTCCTCATATTTTCATGGAGGGATTCCGTAGAGGGAGAAGGAATATACACCTACTAGTAATGTTCTTCCATGTTTGTTCAATAAATCTCTACCTCAAGAACTAGGGAGATGACATGTTCTGGATTATATGTATTCAACCCTTGGCGGGCAGCTCGGGGGATCCATGTTCATTAAACATAAACCATATCCCTCAGTGTGGTATCCTCTTTAGAATGAGGATACTAAGTCATGAAACATTGGTGAAAACATATTTCAGAAGGGGACCTTGATCAGGGTTCCTGTGTAATAGGGATAAAGTCATGGGTGATAAATTCATCTGCCTCCCCATGATAAGGGAGGTACTCATTGTATCATTCTGGGAGAAAGCTCCGAAAATGAATGGATACTACCAGATGAGAAGCATTGTTCTGGAATGTCAGCCACTTTTAAAGAGGTAGCTGGTGAGATTCCACAGATTGGAGGGCCTGTATTTCAGTCTCCACTATGGGGAGATACCATTCTAGTGGTACTCTTGGATCAGGGCATTCAAAACCCAGTGTTGGATAGGCTGGTTTGGTGATGGAGTCATATTCATTGTGGAAAACTCATCCAGTGTGTTGATCGACATGCACATCTGTGAAAACTTTGAGGATTCCATTGGATTAAAGTTAGCTATGTAGACCTACAATATATGTGACAATTATAGATTAAAACCCTTTTAATGTAGCATCTCAGGAACATATTCATAATTGATGATCTTTCTTGTCCCTATTTCTTGTTGGATGTAAAAGGGGATTCGATGGGGTAATACTACCACCTTGGTTAAGGATTCACTTTGGATTCACCATTTTTTTCATCCTGAATTATGTTTTTCCCAATAGTTGATATATATATTGTCTAATGGGTATTGGAAAGTATATCCTTTTTATCTTATGAAGGAGTTTCCACACTTAAGTGATCCCGGTGGTTGATTGCAGGGGGTTAAGTATTTGTGTAATCGATCCATGTTGGTTTTGATGCCTTCATATGGTCTTCAACGGGTTTATTTGTAGAGCAAGAAACACCCAAAAAACCCATTATCCATGATTAATGGTCCCTCTTTCCAAAGACCAGAATTCGTTGCATGATTTGGCCAAAAACACATAAGGACACACATTGGTCCAGAGGATGGGAACTTAGGCTCATTACACCCATTTGGGGGGAATTATTTCATATTATGGAGCACTATTATAAATTAAAGCTATGTTCATATGTTTGTGAATACTTGGTTCATTCCCAATAATGTTTCCATGGATTACTCTTAGGTCTCAAGATCAACCATAAATATCCATATGTCTGGAATATCCTATATATATCTGAGGTTCTTCCTTAACACTACCCTCTTATTGGGAAGACCAAGAAATACTCAATTGTTCACTAAGACAATGCCAATTTTAATCCATATGGGATGACACTCTGGATTTTATCATCATCCAAGGGGGATGGGAATCATTTAAATTTTGGGATTGAACCCGCAAGATGTGCTTCCAATGTAACTTCATGAGAGGATTCAAAACCCACATAGTTCGGTGTCACTTTTTTGGACACATCACCTTGTTAGGTCATGTGGCATAGACCCAACTGTGCAGTATATCATCACGAAACTAGTCCATAAGTGGACTAACGTGAATATGATGGTGTTAGGATTGATCCTCGAGGTTGTTTCCTATGTATCCCATCTAATTGGGAATAAAAGTCTATGTAGTTATGAATTCCTGGCCTTATGGAATCTTCCCATTAAAGGGAACATGATTTGGGGATTACATCCATAGGGAAGTCCAATTTGATCTTGGTCCTTAGATAGGTATCCAGCGTATCCTTGGTAGAGTTGGAATCAGAGTTATCATAGATCAAATTTCAGGTGGATCATACGGATTCCATGATTTCCACTAATCTTTATGCCCATGTGAGTCTTTCTTAGTGTGAGAAATTAGAGTAAGTGATGGATCTAGAAAATCATAAACTTTCCCCTAACTATGGATGGAAAAGAAAGAGGACGACAACTGGAGAGGTTAGGGATATAACACTTCCCTGAAACTGTACTGGGGGCTTACCTTAGGTGGAGTTCCCTTTTGAATGTTATATGGGGTATACTATAGTTTAATGTCATATAAGTTGGGTGAGATGTTGTGTATCAGATATTAATACCATAGAGTTTAACAACATGCGGTCAGGATGACTTGGGGTCTTGCAGTTTAAGGTCATACAACGAGGGTCAATTATTATAGAAACCATGATTAATTGGAGGATAATCTGGCAGTGATAAATGCCTCGAATATGAGAGGTAAGGATAATGTAAACCATGATTTTGGGGATTCATGGATCAGGAAAAATGATGCCTAGAATTGAATCCATTGCGGTATATAGTGGAAGGAATAGCCTCTCCCAGGGATGAATTTTCCTTTAGTTGACATGCCTTTTTTGTGGAAAACCTATATAGAGCTGCTGGTTCATTTTGTGCGTAGTCAAGAACAGGTGTCTTCAGGACACTGACCATCCATTTTTGATGGTCGAGGAGGTGTACAATGATCTAAAATCATGTGTGACACCAGGTTTTATGGAAGGGGAAGGGTGTTATCGATCATGTAGGAAACATTCAAAGTGTGATTTTACAGGGTGTTCTGGATGAACCTAGCATAGAATGTGTTTTATGGGGTCTTGGGAGTGTCATGAGGTGTTGGTAGACTCATATTATTAAAGGGAAATATGTTGGGAGGTATAAGGGAAGAACATAAAATGTCATTGACCCAACCAGAAAAGTTCGTGGAGAGACTCTCTATTTTTCATAGGGGTCAGTGAAGGTTGTGAATGGAGTTTCTTGGAGGTCCGGGACTGCAGCCCATCAGTGATCTGGAGCAGGGGTGTGGGGGTGAATCCCCTATGGTATGGACCTGTGGGTGCATGGAACTTTTGGCATATGGTTGGATGTGTAAGAGATGGATGCATAGGAAGGTCCGTGAAGGAACTTCCATGAAGGGTCATCCGCGAAGGAGATGGACACAAAGTATCATCCGTAGAGGATTTTTGGAAAAGCGTCATCTGTGAGGAATCATACATGAAGGGATTTCCATAGAGGAGAGATCATGAACTATTTATCACAATGGGTTTTCCACAAAATATTTCCCACAAACGGTCCATCCACGAAATGTCTCCCACAAATGGTTATTCATCATCTATTTCTGGTAAGGGGTGCATTCACGAACTGTTTCCCACAAAGGGTCTATCAGTGATCTTATTTACATGATGGGTCTATCCACGAAGCATTTTTTATTCATTCATGGGGTTCATAAATAATGCCTCAATGTTGAAAATTACACTTCATCCACATGTTATCTTCTATAGAGGGTCTTCCGTGTATGGTTCTTGGTGATGGAGTCTACAAAGGGATACCCGCATATATTTTATAGGGTGGAAAGTGCAAAGGGAAAAAGGTTTAGTAGAAAATTTTCCCACTCACTCATAATTTTTCTCAATTCTTCTTCTTTTTTTGATCTCCCTTGGGGTTTATTTATAGAGTATTATAGTCGGTAACGTGTCTTATTTTGCGGAAACCTAAGGACATAATCAATGGGGGCCTTTGTTTGCGAGAACTAGTAATGCCACCTCATCCCAATATCTACTTAGTTCATAGGGGATATTCATTTGTGAGGAATGAGATATCGCTTCATTCCTGAAAATGACTTCAGTTTCATTTTCGGGTGTTGGTCCACCATCTTCATCCAATGAACTGTTTAGTTCACAGGTGCTTCACGAAGTGGTGAAATGCTACACAGATCAGTATTTTATGAATTTAATTTAATTTTCTTCATTTTGAATGCAGAATTTTCAGACCCAATATACAACCATTATGTTTTGTCCCTCATCTACTTCTCAGTTTGACATTATAGAGGATTTTTCCCAAAACATGCATGCATAATAGCCACCTGAAAGAAAAATTCTTGACTTATGGTGGGTATGAAGACCATATAAAAATATTGGGAGAGCTCCATCTTTAGATTGATTTTGAATCACTTCCATTTTCATGGTGACCACAATTAAAGAAGTTATATAATGATCTTCAATCATCATTACTCAATGTATTTTATAATTTGCATCATATAATTGTTGATACCCTACCCAGTGTCTATATTTGGGGGTTGGGGGAACATGGATCTTTTCATTTCACCTCATTCCCTATTCAGTATAACTCACTGAAAATGACATCTTGTAATTACATTATTCAAATGTGGCTATAAAGAAACCCCCCACTCAGGGAAGGTGGAACACTCAACAAGAACTAGCCTTGAGTAAGTCTCAAAAGTGTTAGTCCCAATGAGAGAAATACATTGAAAAAATCTTGAACCAGGAAACCAAGAAAATTCAGCAGGCTTCCCCATTAATAGTAGAAAATCCCCAATCACTTCTAATGTCCTTAAAGGAAAGTAGTTTTATTGCAGACTTGGAATTATATTCCTCTCACACTTGAATAGGGATGCACAAGATCAAGAGAGCAGTGATATCAACAACATCCACCACAAAATGAGATCAATCACATCCATTAGGACTAGGGGAACTCTTAACACTAAATTCCACCTCAAGAAAGAAAAATGTGAACTGAGGCACACAAAAAATGGAATTGGATTATCCCTATCCTATAGGAATAAAACCATTACTACCTCAACCACCACCTTAACGAAAATTGGTCATTTCACATATAGGTTGGAAAAAAACCAATAAGGTATCCTAGTTTATCCTGTATCGCAACCCATTTCCCCCCAGAATAGAGGCATATGACCATGATGAATAAGGATTCTCTATAATTTACCCTTAACCAATAATCTTAAAGATGATATAAGAAATGAAGGGAGAGGTCCAAAAATGATGAAAAATACACTCCTATCATTTGGTAGCTAGTAATGTGCCTATAAAGGATTTCATATTAACAAACATCATAGATGTAAATCCTGCAAATGAAAATGCAAAATATGTTAATGAAGATGTGGAAATAGATGAAGGTTCAATACATGATGTTGTCTACACAATGATAAAAGGTTTGTGTACCCAAAACAATGGAATTTATCTAAATTTGGGTGCTCCCTAAATCAACCCCATACTACCTCCATAGTGAATCTGTAGAAAGAATAAAGGAAATGTCATGTATGACTTGCCTCCTCCTCTCAATGAGGAATAACTCTCAATGATAGAAGAATTATTCTCTCTATGGGAGAAATAAATTAAAGAGTTGAGTTGAAACACTTCATAGTAGCTCTGAGGAAGCATTACTATCAAATATTCTCTCTAGGAAAACCCTCAAAAGTACACTCCCCTCAAGTGTACCTCAGCAGTAAGGGTTCATCCCAACAATTGAAGATATGCGAGGACATCCACCAACATGGTTTCTAGACTATTTGTCTACCTAGACCCGATAATGGGTGGATATCAAGATTTTCCTCCATGAAAGAGATAATCAAAATGGGTTTATAAAAATCCCCAAAAGATGTCCCCAATTGTATATCAGTTAGAAATAATGGCTGAACTGGTACCCAAGATCATGCCGATTGCAGTACCAATTTCAGATCATGTTCAATAGAGTTCTCAACGTATAATTATCGATGTTTTCAAGCCATTGACAACTCTATTGGGAGTCGTTGAGGGGCGGCGTTCACTAGTACAGTCTGAACAAAAACCATACCCTAACTAGGTGAGTGACACCTCACCGCCTCCAAATTTTGAGAGTCATATGTTTCTAATAATCAATGGATTAGGTAGCCAAGAATAACATCTGACCTACTATGAATCCTATTTTTGTAACACCTCAAGATTTTACAGTATGTTATCTCTTTAAAGTAATTCAATAGCTTTCAATACACACAACACCGAGTTCGAGTGCACCATGACTTACCAAACTAGCCGTTCAAAAAGCAGTTATGAATATTATTAACTATATTTTGAATTTTATATACTCCATATAATTTTAACATCCATATTATGTGTTTATTAGACATAATATAAGAACAAATTCAAATTTTTAGATAAAAGATGTATTTTACAAAAAATTAAATTTTACTGCCTTTTAATGGAGAACCCTTTTTAAATACTTTATCTGACACTTTTATATATTAACCTTAATGAAATTAAATTATTCTTTAGAATTGGGACATAAAAATTTAGTTTAGATATTTTTTTTTACTTTTCTGATAACTTTCATATTTTGATGAATAATAAAAAAACTAAATTTTAATTGGAAACATCTTTTTAAATCAAAATAATTTAAAGTGTTAAATTATTCATTTGAGCAGTTTTAAAGTATAATTAGATTATATTTTTATCATTTAATATAATTTAGGTCATTTTAAGTAATTTCACATTTAAATTGGACATAATAAACACATGATAATCTTTTGATAGTTTTTAATTATTAAAACCCGCTTTCAGGTTTTGACAACGGGAAGTAATTTTAAATTAATTAATGAAAATTATATGTTTTTAATTTGGTAAAATATACATCATTTTTGAATTTTGAATATCAAAATTATCTTTGGGTGAATTTTTGGTATTTTTTTCTGAAAACATTCAATTTTTGATGAATAGTGGAAACACTTTGTTATAGATAAAAACCGACATTTTCATTTAAATAATATTTTTAATTTAAAATTCATCTTAATGTAAAAATAGTTAAATAATACATATAATAGTTCAATTTAATTAATTTAAGTCATTTTATAATAAGATTAGACATATTAAATTTTATTGAACTTTTTAAATGTCTTTTACCCACCTTCTAGGCACATTTGAAAATTTTCATAAAACATAATTTTACCGCTTATGTGAATTGAATTTCAAAAATATGATAGATACTATTGACATCTGTAAGTAAAATGTGGTTCAATTGAGTGAAAATATTTTTTGGTGAATACTAACTTTTGAATTTTATTTACGATGGTTAAAAGTAAATAAGGTAATTAAAGGTAAAAATAATATTATAATTACCCCAAAATATGTCTTAATTCTATTGGATAAGTGTATTTCAACCAAAATCAAACTTAGGAAAAAAATAAGATCATTTTGATCCATTTGGATTAGATTAGAACATTTATTATATTTTATTTAAAGAAGAGTTAAAAGTGTTAAACTCAATGTTGAATAACTAAACCATTTTTAATATAGGTTTAAACATAAGATAAATTCTACCATTAATATTAACTATAAAGATAAAAATATTTCTTACATCATGGTATTTTATTTATAGTTTTTAGACATTAAATAATTAAATTTATTTATGACCCAATGATAATGCACTAATTGACTTATTAATGAAAGATTAAATTAATTGATATTATAAATATCAAAATAAATGTAAATTGGGCCTTTTTATGACATACAAGAATTTTATAGGTGAATATGACATGTTAGGGTTGATTTAATGTATTTTTTTGAAGTAATAAACTTGTTACGACTTTCACAAAAAGAAAATACTAAATAGTGTCAAAATTGACATAAATGATTTTTTAAAACAAATACTATATTATTAAATGTTATAATATTACTAAAAATATAAGATTTGGCCAAGGGACTTATATAAGTTTAAATATGTCATTAATGAACCACTTGAGGTTCTATAGGTATTTTATAGTCTGTTTATTAACCATATAATATAAAAATACAGTGAGACATGGTAACTGTTAAACTATTTAACCAAGAGTTAAATAAAAAAGATAAGGTTAATATGGTGACCTAAACTTTTCTAAAACCTATTAGTTGAGAATATTTAGACCCATCCCCACATTAACCTAGAAATAAATCCATTTTGAGCCATTAGAAACCAAAAATGATTTCATAATAAAATAATATTTCAAGATTTTCCTAAAATGACCCTCACCTCTCTTATAAAAGGGTACTTCCCCTTCTCTCAAATTCACAACTCCAAAGATTTTTGGCTCGACCAACCCCTGCTCAAATATCCTTCCAACTACCCTAAATTAAACCTATAGGCCTTACTTTTATTATAAATCCAACCTAAGGAGTCCTTTTTTTCAAATCAAAAGGAAACACCTGAAGAAGAGGTAATTATTTCATCACCTCTTTCAAAGTTATTTTCTTCTTCCACTTCCTCTTTATTTGTTTTTTTCATACCAAAATAATAAATATAGTACCCTATTCATAATATGATTTTATTATAAATATGGTACAACCATATTCATTATTATATCCATCCAATGAATGGCAAAGTCACCATACGTGTATACGTACAACTTACCGTCTCCACGTCGTGGTGCAGTTTGTTATTCAACACTTCATTATTTGGATGGGTATAATAATGTATATAATTGATGTAAATAATAAATATAACATGTTAATGATTCATTATATATAATATACCATCCAATTACATACAATTTCACCATCAATATAATTATATCATCACTCATGCATACGTAATGCTTACCGTCTCCATGATGCGATGAGATTCATTTCCACGTTCACCATTCAACGAGGACTATAAAAATATATATTATTAATAAGTAAGTAATATATGAAATAATAATGCTACTGGAATATATATATATATATATATATATATATATATATATACATATACATATATCTCATTCATTTACTTCCGTTCAATGTGATATGAAAACGGAAACGGCGTTTATGCGTACGTACGACCTACCATCTCCATAAACAGTGTTTTCCATTTAAAAAATCTACCTATTATACATATTTATATTTTGAATATATATGATACATAAATAATGTTTTTTATTCTGGAAGCAATTAAGTCATGACATAAGTTATATGATCAAGAATAACATGTTAAAATGCGTATGATAAAGAAAGCGATTATTACCCGAAATGTTTTTTTAACATAGAAATTATTATTAAATGGTTAGTATAAAGCCATAAATTAATCAAGTATGATATCATAAATATTAATATGGTTCTATTATAATTTAATAACATATTATGGTCATTATACATGAGTTTAAAAATACCCTCGACCAAACGAAAGTACAAGGTAAGGGTTAATTCCTCAATCTCATTATTATCCGAGATTGTTTATATGTAAGTATTTATAGGGTCATTTTTATCATCAATATACATGTTTCATAAAAATGTTTTCAAAATGAATATTTTAAGTTTTTGTGGAAGGGAATCTGTAACACCCCAAGATTTCACAGTACGTTATCTCATTAAAGTAATTCAATAGCTTGCGCTAAATGCAACACCGAGTTTGAGCGCCCCACAACTTACCAAACTAACCGTTCAAAAAGTGGTTATGAATAGTATTAACTACATTTTGAATCTTATATACTCTATATAATTTTAATATCCATATTATGTGTTTCTTAGATATAATATAAAAACAAAATCATTTTTTCAGATAAAATAAGTATTAAAAAAACAATTTTACCGCCTTTTAAGGCGAACCCATTTGAAAACCAATATTTGACACTTTTATATATTAAATTAAATTAAATTAAATTCTTCTTTAAAATCGGGAGACAAAAATTTAGTTTGGATAAATTTTTGGTACTTTTCTGAAAACTTTCATATTTTGACGAATAGTGAAGAATACTATGTTTTAATTGAAAAAAACTCTTTTAATCAAAATAATTTATAGTGTTAAATTATGAATTTGAATAGTTATGAAGTATAATTAGATTATATTTTTATAATTTAATATAATTTAGGTCATTATAAGTAATTTCGCATTTAAATTTGACATAAACACATGACAATATTTTCATAGTTTTTACTTTTTTAAAAACCCGCTTTTTTGTTTTGACAACAGGAATTAAATTTAAATTAATAAATGAAACTTCTATGTTTTTAATTTGGTAAAATGGAATTAATTTTTGAATACAGAATATCAAAATTATCTTTTGGTAATTTTTTGGTATTTTTCCGAAAACATTCAATTTTGATGAATAGTGAAAAACACTGCGTTATTGGTTAAAACTGACTTTTTTATTTAAATAATTATTTATTTTATTTAAATTTATTTTAAGTCAAAATAGATACATAATACCTATATAATTTCAATGTAATTAATTGGATTCATTTTATAATAAGATTAGATATATTAAAATTTTATTGAACTTTTTACCATCTTTTACCCACCTCTTATGAGCATTTTCAAATTTGCATAAAACTTAATTTTAAAATTCTTGTGAGTTGAATTTTAAAAATATGAGAGACACAGTTAATATCAGTAAGTAAAATGTGGTTCAATAAGGTGAAAATAATTTTTTGTGAATAATAACTTTTGAATTTTATTTACCATGGTTAAAAGTAAATAGGGTAATTAAGGGTAAAAATGATATCATAATTACCCTAACACATGTACTAATTCTATTAGATAAGTATAATTAGACTAAAAACAAACTTAGGAATAAAATATGAACCTTTAGATCCACTTATATTAGATTAGGATGTTTATTATTATTTTATTTAATGAAGAGTTAAAAGCGTTAAATTCAAAGTTTAATAACTAAAACTTTTTTAATATAGGGTTACACACAATATAAATTAAACTATAAATATTAATTAGAAAGATAAAAATATTTCCTACATAATGTTTTTTCATTTATAATTTTTAGACATTAAATAATTTAATTTATTTATGACATAATGATGATGAAGTAATTACCTTATTAATGAAAGAATCAAATAAATTGTATTATAAATATTAAAATAAATATAATTTCAAAGTTCTAATGACATCCAAGAATTTTATAGGTGAATATTACATGTTAGGGTTGATTCAATATATCTTGTTCGAGGTAATCAAGTTTTTATGACTTTCACAAAAACCAAAATCCAAATAATGTCAAAATTGACATAAATTAATTTTTAAAACAAATACTATATTATTGGTTGATATAATATTCCTAAAAATCTAAGGTTCGGAAAAGGAGATTAAATAATACTATATATGTCATTAATGAACCACTTGAGGTTCTCTTGTAAGTTTAGAGTATGTTTATTAACCATATAGTGTAAGAATACAAGAAGACACGGTAAAAGTTAAACTATTTAACTAAGATTTAAATCTAAAAGATAGGGTAAAAATAGTAACCTAAACTCGTCTAAAACCTATTGGTTGAGATTATTTCAACCCATAACCACCTAATTCTTGAAATAAATTCATTTGGAGCCATTATAAACTGAATATTACTGTATAATAAATTAATATTTTAATCTTTTCCTAAAGTGACCCTCACCCCTCTTATAAAATGACATTTCCCCTTCTCTCAAAATCACACCTCCAAAGGAATCTGGCTCAGCCAAACCCTGCCCAAATATCCTCCCAACTTCCCTAAAATCAACCTATAGTTCTTACTTTGATCATAAAGTCAACTTAAAGAGCCCTTTGATCAAATCAAAAGGAAGAACCCGAAGAAGAGGTAGATATTTCATCACCTCTTTCAAGTTCTTTTCTTCTTCCACTTCCTCTTTCTTTGTTGTTTCCATATCAAAATAATAACTCCAGTACCTCCTACTTAATGTAATGTTATTATAAATATTCTACAACCATATTTATTATTCTATACATTCTTTTAATGACAATGTCACCATGCGTGCGTACGTACGGCTTACCGTCTCTACACCGTGGTGTAGTTTGTTATTCCACACTTCATTATTTGGATGAGTTTAATAATGGGTATAATTGTTGTAAATAATAAATATAACATTTTAATTATTCTTTATATATAATATACCATCAAATTACAAATGATTTCACCATAAATAGAATGATATCATCCCTCGTGCGTACGTACGCCTTACCATCTCCACGACGCGATGAGATTCATTTCCACGTTCACTATTCAACAATGATTATAAAAATATATATTATTAGTAAGTATGTAATATATGATATAATAATGATACTAAATAGATATATATGTGTGCATTTATATATATATATGTATATGTATGTATTTACATATATCTTATTCACTTATTTCCATTCAATACGATATGAAAACGGAAACAACGTTTATGCATCCGTACGACCTACCATCTCCATAAACGGTGCTTTCCATTTCATATATCTATTTATTATAAATATTTATATTCTAAATATATATGATAAATAATTTTTTATATTCTGGAAATATGAAAATCATGATTTAAATGATACGATCAAGAATAAAAAGTTAAAACACGTACGATAAAGAAAGAGATTATTACCCAAAATGTTAATTTAACATGGATATCATTATTAAATGGGTAGAATAATTTCATAAATGAATAATGTATGATATAATAAATATGAATATGGTTCTGGTATAATTTAATAACATACTATGGTCATTATATAGGAGGTTAAACGTACCCTCAACCAAAGGAAAGTTTAAGGTAAGGGTTATTTCCTCAATCTCATTATTATCTGAGATTGTTTATGTGTGAGTATTTACTGGGAAATATTTATCATTAATACCCATATATCATAAAAATGTTTTAAAAAGAAATATTTTTAGGTTTTTTGGAGGTTTTATTTAACTAGATCATCATTTTAAATGTTTTAAAGATTTATCTTTCTAAATCCTTTTAATTAATATCCATGTTTTCAAAATTATTTTAAGGATTTATTTATATGGACATGAATGTTTTGAAATGATAATTATTTTAAAAAGTTTCAAAGTGGTATGGGACACTTTGATTAAAAAATATCTTTTAAATTAATTTTTTTTATAAATGTGTGACTTTTAAATGATTTCACAAAAAAGGATATTTCTCTCAAAATGTTTTATGGATCATTTTCAACTATGTCGGCATCCTTTACTGGATATTATTCTTGATTGAAGATAATTTATTATAATACAATCTTCCATATTGTATTGAATGAGTTATGATATGTTTGACTATGAATGTTCTATTTTTATACCATTCATGGTTTATGGTTAATGTATTTACATTTCGTATGCTAGTTTTAATACGAATTTTTATGTTATGTTTCAACCTTTTAATATGAGGAATGTATTGGACTTAGTAAGAGATGGGTGGAGCCCACTATAGTTCCTCAATGCATCATTAGGTATCATGAGACAATTAGACATGGAATTGGCCGAGGCCTTTCCCAATTTGATATATGGTTTTGGCCAAGGCCTTAATCATTTTTAGACATCTTGGCCGAGGCCTTGAAAAAATGTCTCAGAATGTCTAACATTATACATTCCCTCATTATGAAAATAATATTGATGGTTCATGTGGTTATTCGACTAGTAGAATACCCATGATTATGTTTTATTATGGCATTATTTACTCAACTCATATTTCTTCCATAAAGTGTTCATGTTTATTATTTTTAAAGGCACGCGTTTTCAATTATTCATCATGCCTATTGTTTATGTTATCTTCCACTAAGTTTTTTACCCTCACTGAGCATCTGAGCTCACACCTTTCTTATTTTTTATTTTCCTAGGATTTCCAAGAAGTGTATTATCATTAATATGAAGGGTTAAGATAAAAGTGAATATTTTCATTCTCAAAGAACTATCAATGATGTATTTTATGTTTGAAATTGTAATGTGAAGTTGATGTATGTAATATATTTCCAAGACTGCTAAACTGATCAGTCTTTCAGGACATGATTTTTTTATATCATACCAATGTATTAAAATAATGCACCAACTTTGGGTAACTAGGGTCGGGGCGTTACAGTTGGTATCAGAGGAAGTTTAGAAACAACCTTGGAAATAGATTTAGATAAAATCTGATTAGAGAACATTACCCTAATATAGACTTTGAGGATTAATATAGAAGTACATCCTAGAATTTTGGTAATTTAGATATTTTGTGTATTTTACAAGAAATACATTCCTGTCTGAATACGAGAAGGTAGAGGTGACTCTGGGACAAATGTATCTAGGAGTGAAAACTCTGACAAGGAGTTTCGGTCTTGACCCAGGGTATCCTGGTTCACAACAATGGGCCTTGATGCAATCTTGGTTACGACACTCCCGGGGGATATGCTTAGGATAATTCACATTTTCATTGCAAGCCATTATGAAGGATTTAGGAGTAAATACTTCCTCAAAGAAAACATTTTATGATTATAGATTATATGAATAATCTTTTCAGTTTACGTTATTTATTTTACATGTTTGGAATTATGCATTGTGATTCATAAACTAACCTAGTGTATACCATTGTTTAGAAATGGTACATAGTAGAAGGAATGAGAATTCTAGCAATACTCATGATCGAAAGATTAAGAAGGATTATATCTTTCATGGTATTAAGGAAACATTTAAAAAAGAAATAGTCTCCCACATATTCTCAACATATGAAAATATAGTATCATGTGTTAATAAGATAAGTAAATAATTCTCTGAGTCCTATGGTTTTGAAGGGAAGTAAGAGAAGAAAAGGATGGAAGAGAGAAAGATGGATAAAGGGAAGAGGGGAAAGAAAGATTTTCCCATATATGACAACTGTGGAAAGAGTCACCTTGGTAAATTCTTGAAGGGAATGTGAGTTTGTTATAAGTGTGGAAAAAAAGGACACCAAGTACGTGATTACAAGGGTAAGAAAAATGTTTCAATTGTACAATGATTCATCTGCAAGGAGTTGGGACACTATGCGAAGCAATGTCCAAATCATCAGAGTATACTCCAAATGATGCTATTGGATAATAATCAAGTTATGATACTTCCCAAAGATGAAAAGGAATGATTAGAGTTCTTATGTTGTTATTAAAGTATTGTTTCATTTGAGTATTGTATTAATGATGTACTTGTTATAAGAATTATACAGTATATAAGGACTATACTGCAATACTATTTCATTAAGGACTTGAGATTGTATGGAACCAAGAAAAGTGACTCAATAACATGTTATTTTTTTTGGAAAATATATTGTTGAGAGAAAGATAAACCATAATATGGTTCTGATACTGAGGTAGTGATTTTGGAATAATATATGATTTATTTGGATAAATTATATGGGATATTATTGAATACCTCAAAACAGATTAATGATTTGTATATTCCATCATTGTTAGAGTTTACAATATTTTTTGAATTGAAGGAGTATATACAGTATTCTATAAGGAATAAGAGATCATGAATGTAATCAATAGGTTTTATTGTAATTCAGGGAGTTATAGTGCTTTTAAAAGAATACATGATGAAGGTATTCACATGTTATTACATGGAAAAAAAGATCTTCATTGTGTTTACCTTCCTTATAAATTTTGGACTATGAGTTTGGACAAAAGTATTTTAGATAATTATAATGGTTGGAATCAATTAAGTTTGACATTGGATACTATTGTTAAGGTTAAATTATTTCTTGATATTTTTTTGGATTGTCATAAAAAGGACAACCCGAAGGTCGGGCGACATGGGTGGATCACCTACCACTGGAATACGTGATGTTCTAGTTTGTATAATGTAGCATTTTTAAATAGTCTGACAAATGAATTATTAATTCATTATTTTTGGAACCCTATACGATTAGGATAAATAGAATATTTTTGAATTCTGTTATCTTTTGGAGTGAAAGATGAGTTTGTGGTAGGAATTAGTTGAAGGATGAAACTCTACTTGTCAAGTATATTTTTTTCCTCTTATTCTATGAATAAATTAATTCTTAAACTTTAAGGAAGGGATCATAAAATAAAAAACGTGTTATCTTAATACCTTATATTTTGTTGAACTAATAATATTTTAAATCATAATAGATTGATGGCATTGAGGCCCTCAATTTTATAGTTTTTTGTGATTGATGACATCAATCACTCCCTATAAATATTTACATTTTTCGCCAATTATGTGTCTCTAATTTCCACCAATGTTCTTCTAATCAAGAACATAATTTGGTGGTGAATTTTTCATTCCCTTTCCCTCTTATTAAGACTAAATTTTATTAACCTAATTTTCGATGTTGGTTTTCCACAAAGGTATTTTTCTATTTTTATCCTTTTATTTTCGAAGAACAATTTCAAATAGCGATGACACAATTTATTGAAGGAGGAGAGAACGTAACACCCCAAGATTTGATAATACTTTATCTCATTAAAGTAATTCAATAGCTTGCACTACACACAATACTGAGTTCGAGCGCACCACAACTTACCAAACAAGCCGTTCAAAAAGCAGTTATGAATAGTATTAACTACATTTTGAATCTTATATACTCTATATAATTTTAACATCCATATTATGCGTTTCTTAGACATAATATAAAAACAAATTCATTTTTTCAGATAAAAGATGTATTTTTTTAAAAAATGCAATTTTACTGCCTTTTAAGGGAGAACCCTTTTTAAAACCAATATTTGAAACTTTTATATATTTAATTTAATTAAATTAAATTTTTATTTAGAAGCGGGAGATAAAAATTTAGTTTAGATAAATTTTTGGCACTTTTCTGAAAACTTTCATATTTTGACGAATAGTGAAGAATACTATGTTTTAATTGAAAACAACTTTTTTAATTGAAATAATTTATAGTGTTAAATAATGCATTTGAATGGTTTTGAAGTAAAATTAGATTATATTTTTATCATTTAATACAATGTATGTCATTATAAGTAATTTCACATTTAAATTTGACATAAACACATGTCAATATTTTGATAGTTTTTACTTTTTTAAAAACCCGCTTTTTGGTTTTGACAACGAGAATTAATTTTAAATTAATAAATGAAACTTATATGTTTTGAATTTGGTAAAATGGACTTCATTTTTTAATTCATAATATCCAAATTTATTTAGGGTAAAGTTTTGGTATTTTTTTAAAAACATTCAATTTTAATGAATAGTGAAAAACACTGTGTTATTGGTTAAAACCGACTTTTTATTTAAATAATTAATTATTTTATTTAAATTTATTTTAGGTTAAAATAGATACATAATACCTATATAAGTTCAATGAAATTTATTGGAGTTATTTTATAATAAGTCTAGATATATAAAAAGTTTATTGAACTTTTTACCGTTTTTTACCCACCTCCTAGGAGCATTTGCAAATTTGCATAAAACATAATTTTACCACTTCTGGGAGTTTAATTTCAAAAATCCGAGAGACATGATTAATACCAGTAAGTAAAATGTGGTTCAATAAGATGAGAATAATTTTTTGTGAATAGTACCTTTTGACTTTTATTTACCACGGTTAAAAGTAAATAGGGTAATTAAGAGTAAAAATGATATCATAATTACCCTAACACATGCCCTAATTCTATTGGATAAGTATAATTCGACTAAAAATAACCATAGTAATAAAATATGATCCTTTAGGTCCACTTGGATTAGATTAGGACATTTATTATTATTTTATTTAAAGAAGAGTTAAAAGTGTTAAATTCAAAGTTTAATAACTAAACCATTTTTAATATAGGGTTACACACAATATAAATTCGACTATAAATATTCATTAGAAATATAAAAATATTTCCTATATAATTGTATTTTATATATAATTTTTAGACATTATAAAATTTAATTTATTTATGACACAATGATGATGCGGTAATTACCTTATTAATGAAAGAATCAAATAAATGGTATTATAAATATTAAAATAAATATAATTTCAAAGTTTTTATGAAATCCACGAATTTTTTAGAAGAATATGACATGTTAGTGTAGATTAAATGTATCTTGTTAAAATTAATCAAGTTTTTATGACTTTTACGAAAACCAAAGGCAAAATATTGTCAAAATTGACATAAATTAATTTTTTTAAAAAATACTATATTATTGGTTGATATAATATTCTTAAAAATCTAAGGTTCAGAAAAAGGGATTAAATAATATTATACATGTTATTAGTGAACCATATTAGGTGCTCTTGGTAGTTTAGAGTATGTTTATTAACCATATAGTGTAAGAATATAAGAAGACACGGTAAAAGCTAAACTATTTAACTAAGAGTTAAATCTAAAAGATAAGGTAAAAATAGTAACCTAAACTTGTATAAAACCTATTGGTTGAGAGGATTTCAACCCATAACCACCTAAGGATCTAAATAAATTCATTTGGATACATTATAAACCAAATATGATTGTATAATAAATTAATATTTTAATCTTTTCCTAAATTAACCCTCACCCCTCTTATAAAAGGGCACTTCCCCTTCTCTCAAAAATCACACCTTCAAAGGAATTTGGCCCGGCTAACCCTTACCCAAATATCCTCCAAACTTATCTCACATCAACCTAGAGTCATTAATTTGATCATAAATTGAACCTAAATATCCCTTTGATCAAATCAAAAGAAAGAACTCGAAGAAGAGGTAAATATTTCATCACCTCTTTCAAGTTCTTTTCTTCTTCCACTTCTTATTTCTTTGTTGTTTCCATATCAAAATAATATCTACAGTACCTTCTACATTATTTGATGTTATTATAAATATTTTACAACCATATTCATTATTCTATCCATCCTATGAATGATAATGTCACCATGCGTGGGTACGTACAGCTTACTGTCTCCACGCCGTTGTGTAGTTTGTTATTCAACAATTCATTATTTGGATGAGTATAATAATGAGTATAATTGATGTAAATAATAAATATAACATATTAATTATTATTTATATATAATATACCGTCAAATTACATATGATTTTACCATCAATAGAATGATATCGTCGCTCGTGCGTACGTACGACTTACCGTCTCCACGACGCGATGAGATTCATTTCCACGTCACCATTCAACGATGATTATAAAAATATATATTATTAATAATTATATAATATGTGATATAATAATTCTACTGAATATATATATATATATATGTATGTATGTATATACTCACATATATCTTATTCACTTACTTCCATTCAATACGATATGAAAACAGAAACAACGTTTATGCGTACGTACGACCTACCGTCTCCATAAATGGTGTTTTCCATTTCATATATCTATTTATTATACATATTAATATTCTAAATATATATGATAAATCATGTTTTATATTATGGAAGTATGTAAATCATTATATAAATGATATGATCAAGAATAACAAGTTAAAACACGTACTATAAAGAAAGCGATCATTACCCAAAATGTTAATTTAACATGGAAATAATTATTAAATGGGTAACATATTGTCATTAATGAATCATGTATGATATAACAAATATGAATATGTTTCTGTTATAATTTAATAACATACTATGGTCATTATACAGGAGGTTAAACATACCCTCGACCAAAGGAAAGTGCAAGGTAAGGGCTATTTCCTCAATCTCATTATTATCCGGGTGTGTTTATGTGTGAGTATTTACTGGGAAATATTGATCATAGATACCCATATATCATAAAAATGTTTTCAAAATGAATTTTTTAAGGTTTTTTGGGTGGTTCTATTTAACTAAATCATCATTTTAAATGTTGTAAAGATTTATCTTTCTAAATCCTTTTAATTAATGTTCATGTTTTCAAAATGATTTTAAGGATTTATTTTTATGAACATGAATGTTTTGTAAAGATAATTATTTTCAAAAGTTTCAAAGTGGTATGGGACACTTTGATTTAAAAATATCTTTTAAATTACTTTTTTAATAAATGTTTGACTTTTAAATGATTTCACAAAAAGGGATATTTCTCTGAAAACGTTTTACTGATAATTTTCAATTATGTCAGCTTTCTTTATTGGTTAATATTTTTTATTGAGGCTGATTTTTTATAATACAATCTTCCATATTATATTGAATGAGTTTTGATATGTTTGAATGTGAATGTTTTATTTTTATACCATTCATGGTTTATGGTTAATGGATTGACATTTCATATGCTAGTTTTAATACGAATGTTTATGTTATGTTTCAACCTTTTCATATGAGGAATATATTGGACTTAGTAAGTGACGGGTGGAGCCCTCTATAGATCCTCGATGCATCGGTAGGTCTCATGAGACAATTAGATGTGGAATTGGCCGATGCCTTTCCAAATTTGATATATGGTTTTGGCAGAGGCCTTAATCATTTTTAGATGTTTTGGACGAGGCCTTGAAAAAATGTTTTAGAATGTATAGCATTATACATTTCCTCATTATGGAAATAATATTGATGGTTCATGTGGTTATTCGACTAGTAGAATACCCATGACTATTTTTTATTATGGAATTATTTACTCAGCTCATATTTCTTCCATAAAGTGTTCATGTTTATTATTTGTAAAGGCATGTGTTTTCAATTATTCACCATGCCTATTGTTTATGTTATCTTATGATAAGTTGTTTACCCTTACTGAGCATATGAGTTCACCCCTTTCTTATGTTTTATTTCCCCAATATTTCAAAGAAGTGTATTATCATTGTTATGCAGGGTTAAACTAAAAAGGAATATTGGCATTCTCAAAGAACTATCTATACTGTATTTTATGTTTTAAATTGTAATGTGAAGATGATGCATGTAATATATTTCCAAGACTGCTAAAATGATAAGTATTTCAGGACATAATTTCCTTATATCATGCCAATGTATTAAAATAATGCACCGAATCTGGGTAACTGGGGTCAGGGCATTACAGAATATTTATCAAGATCATAATTTTAAATGTTTTAATGATTTATTTTTCTAAATATTTTTAATTAATGTGAATGTTTTAAAAATGATTTTAAGGATTTATTTATATGGACATGATTGTTTTAAAATGTTAATTCATCTCAAAAGTTTCAAAGTGGTACGAGACACTTTGATTAAAAAATCTCTTTTAAATGAATTCCTTTATAAATATGTGACTTTTAAATGATTTCAAAATAGAATGAGATATTTCTATCAAATAGTTTTTATTTTATCTATGTCAACATCCTTTGATGGATTTTACACTTTTTTGAAGTTTATTTATTATGATACAATCTTCCATATTGTATTGAATGTTTTGTGATATGTTTGACTGTGGATGTGTTATTTTTATACCATTCATTGTTTATGGTTAAAGTATTAACATTTTGTTAATTTTAATACGAATTTTTATGTTATGTTTTAACATTTTAATATGAGGAATGCATTGGACTTAGTAAGTGATGGGTGAAGCCCTATATAGCTCCTCAATGCATCAGTAGGTTTCATGAGGCAAATTAGTGTTTTGGCACAAGGCCTTGATAAATTTTTTATTTTTAGTCTTGGAACAAGGCCATGAATATGTGGTTATGATGTTTGGAATTATGCATTCCATCATTATGAAATTAGCTATTGATATTACATGTGATTATTCAACTAGTAGAATATCCATGTGAATAAGTAAATGAAATTATTTGATTTAGCTTTTCCATATTATGATGAAGTTTAAGATTAAAAGGATTTTGTTTTAGTCTTATACATTGCATTAAATGTTTATGCTTATTTATGATAGTTTCTGCTATATTTTTATCCATATTGAGTATCTGATCTCACCCCTTTCTTATGTTTTATTTTTCTTAGGATGTGAAGAAGTGTATTATGATTGATATCCAGGGTTAAGATAGAGGAATAATGGCATTCTCAAAGGATTATTTTTGTTGTGTTTTATTTTTGAAATTGTGATGTAACATTTATATATATAATATATTTTCCAAGACTGCTAAACTGATCTGTCCTTTGTGTAAGAACCCGGGTTTTCAAAACGGGTCAAAATCCCGACCCTGTATGAATTTTTGACTGGTTTTTGAGGAAACTGGAGAAGATGCGAAGTTTCTGAAAATTTCCAGACTACAGGCCATGTACTTTAAGTACACGCCGTGTATGTGTAGGCGAGTGACCATCCGTGTGCTCACCGAGTACATGCCGTGTGATGACCGTGTAGTAGTTCATTACTACACGACGTGTAGTTTTGAACACACCGTGTATACCTCCGACCGTGTAAGGCCATACATGGTGTGTATGCCTATTGGTCGGGTAGAACCAGGGACACACCATGTAGTCTAGCTGTGTATAAGGGAAAGACATGGCGTGTGAGTATGTCGGTGAAGAAGAGAAGAGGAACCTAGTACATGCCGTGTACTCATGTCGGCAGGTTTGGAAAGTAAGTCGGCAGAATCCTCCCGTCTTATGAACAGTTAAATAAAATATACATGGCATGTAGTCCAAAAGTACACATCATGTACTTTCTTTTTTTGCTTAAAACGGGCAGTAGCCTCGTTTTTGAGGCAGAACACTCCTCCTTCAACCATTTTCACAAACCAGGCCGACCGAACCCCTTTTCTCCTCCCGATCGTCCGTCCGAGCCCCGTTTCGATTTCTGATCAGTGCATTGGAACCCCCTCGATAAGGCCTCAATTCCACTTTGTCCATTTTGTCTGATTTTCAATCTAGGATGAGTTATAGGCATTTGAAAGGTATTGAATATTTTTTAGATTTACCGCGTTTTAGACCGAATTGGCGGCTGTTACAGGAGGAGTAGCGTCGTAAGAGTCTCAGGTAGGTGGTGCATACCTCATTTTGTGTTTTCGTAGTTGTTTGGGTGACGCGGCCTTCGATGTGTTTTCAGGTATTTTGAGCGGGACCAGTTTTATCTTCTTTTTCATACTGAATTGTTTATGGGACCTCTGGGATGCTTTTGGGTATGCCCGGTTACCAGTTTGCGTGAGCAGGGTCGGGTGAGGGGCCGTTGATTTCCGGGCATTTTGGCTGGGGAACGCCAAAATGGTTTTAATTGAAATGTTATTGTTATAAACTATTTAGTTTAATTTTTTAAAGCCTGTTAAATTGTTAGAGGCATTTAAGACCTCAGTGATGGTATGGGACAACACCTGGTATAGTGAAATTCGACTGTTTAGTTGGTTTTTCCTAGTTATGTTTTCTGGTTAAATATGTTATATATGAAATTTCTTAATTGCATCTGTTGGACCCTTTTTGGGTTGTGTTGGGCTTGGCCCGGTTATGCTAGAGTGATGATGATCATAGGTTGGGGCTTTTCCCAGGTTACTTTGGGTGGTTTTGACCACGGGATTGGGCGTCATGGACGTCGGCTTGAGGCTATGACTGTCAGGTTGGGCATGGCCCAAGATACTAGGGTGGTGATGCCATTGGACTTGAGAGACATGGTCGCAGGGACACGAGGTGTCAGATGTGTTAGTGGATTAGGACTATTTTGGTGATTACTGCTCATCGGGACTTTGAGTAGTGTGTACACAGAGATACTCTGTGATGAGGTGGTTTTGACCACTCATGTGGGTAGAGGCCCCCATAGTAGCAGTTAGGTATTTTGGTTGGGGGTGCTTGCCATAGAAAGCCACATGGGAGGTGAGGAGCCTTCAGGGGATGGGCGTGCCTTCGGGACGTCGGTACTGGAGACACAAGGTGTCAGGAGGCACATGATGCCGGGTTACTATTTTTGGGCGTACCTTCAGGAAGTCGGTACTTGAGGCACGAGGTGTCAGGTGGCACATGGTGCCGGGTTACTATTTGGGGCGTGCCTTTGGGACGTCGGTACTTGAGACACGAGGTGTCAGGTGGCACACGGTTCCATGTTACAGGACAGAGATTCTGGCGTTGGCCAAAGCAGGTGACACTCCATGGTGGCTGTTGAGCAGCAGTGGAGTTTGTGTTTATTTGTGCATTGTACTGATTACTGCTTTCCTTGTAAATGCATGACTGCTTAAACACATATATTTGGTATGCACCATTGGGTGGTATCCTACTGAGATTTTTCTCACACCCTGCACGGGCCCTTTGGGACACGTACATACTTTATGGATTTACGTGCAGGAAAGAGGCCAACTGTAGGGGATGGGCTGCATTAGTTGTTGCATGGAGATGGTACGGACCTTGAGGTCATATCTAGCTAGGGTTTACCTTGTTTTGGTTACATTTCTGTATCAGCATTCTTACTTGTTGTAGCTACTGTTGGTTAGCCATTGGCACCCTTTTTATATTTAGTTGTGTATGAATTGCTTTGGGTGCATACTTGGTTTTTTTACAGTAGTTGTTGTTGTTGATTGATGGAATGTTGTTATGTTTACTTTCTGCTACAGTTGTTTTCTATATTGCTTTCGCTGTTTATTGATATTGGATATGCTTCTGCTTTGCGGGTCTGGTTCGAGTCTTCTGAGTCTTTCTTTCCACTGCATCCTTACTTTTATACTCGGACCAGTACCCTTACTATGATCCTCCGAGAGGGTATAGCCTCCCCATTATACCTATTCAGACCCTCGCTACTAGTCGGCAGCCTTTGGCGTTCAGGGGAGGTGCACCTAAGGCAGTGACACCCGACCCGTTCGGCACTGTTCAGGTGGCTGGCCGGGTCCAGGACGTTACAAAGTGGTATCAGAGGAGTTCTTGACAAGGATTTAGTAGCAGTGTTTTTCTGGATACTAATGAGATTGGGACTTCTCTTTTTATTTCTGCTGGTTTTACTATTTGGGATATGGTAGACTAGAGATAAGTTTTTGTTACTGGGACTGGGTTTTTAGCTTGTGCTTGGGTGCCTGTAGCCCCAGGTATAAGGGATGGACCTAGTTTCCATGGGTGGGAGTTGCTGTTTGCTTTTGCTCATATGACAGTTTATACGATTTCCACCTCGGTGGTTCACTTGTTGTGTGATGTTGTTGATTGTGATATGTGACCCTTGACCTAGTGTGGTAATGGAAAATTAGACCTTGGACCAGTATGGAAAGGCTTATTGTTGGATTTTGATAGGCACATTTTTAGGGTATTTCAATTTCATAATTGCATGTATGTTTGTGAAGTGATAATGCCATGTGAAAAAAAAGAAAATCAATTGCCATGCTTAATATGCTTTGAAATGTAAATTGGTGAAATTCCTGATAGAATTTCTAGTTATGCAATGTGTATTCCATGCTTTATATTTTGTAAAAAATTGCATGTGGCGGGATATTGGGTCTGACTCTTATGAGATCAGGCAGGTACTATGACTGAGGCAGTGCAACTGTCAGGATTAGGTGACTCGGTCGTCGGTTTGGGGCAACGTTGGTTGTTAGGACGGGCATGGCCCAAGGTACTATTGATACTTGGCTCTGTTGAGGGCGGGTAAGAAGGTCGTGAGGTTGAGATGCCATGGGGCATGGGTTGCAGTGAGGGGGAGTAAGGGTAGTTGTTATGCACTGCATTTTACTGCTTTCATTATCTACGTAGAATATATTGATGTATATATATATGGGCTGTATGACCATTTATGGTATTCAGTGGGTTACTCCTTTACGACACGATGGAGCATCAGGCATGAGATGATATCATGCCACAGGATTAGGGTAAGAATTCGGTACAGTCAGAGCATGAGCCGCAGATATAAGCGCAGGGACAGGATCAGGTTCAGGATCCAGTGCGGGCAGGACAGCCGCCGGGTTTGGCATCGTTCGGTATGTGGCTCGACGAGCAGCTCTGAGCGATCCTGGAACGCATCTTGCAGGGGATTGATAGAGGCACGTAGGGGACATAGCCTTCTATGGTGTATCTGACGCGGGAGTTCCAGTCGCATCACCCGCCACTTTTTTAGGGTGAGGGTAGTCCGCAGGCGGCTGAGAACTGAATAGAGAGTATGCAGATGATCTTTGAGCAGCTCGAGACGCCTCCAGGGCAGAGGGTCAACTTGGAGACGTACATGTTGAGAGGACCGACGAAGCGTTGGTGGGACGTACAGGTCCAGGCTCGTAGGCACGAGGGACTAGCATGGAAGGACTTCGAGGACAGGTTCTTCGAACACTTCTACCCGAAGACACTGAGGGAAGAGAGAGCTCGGGTGTTCTTGAGTCTTCAGCAAGGAGACATGTCGGTTATGGACTACAGAACTACCTTCACAGTGTTGTCTCATTTTGCACCGGGTATGGTGAGCGATGACGCAGCTAGGGTGAGGTGCTTCGAGGATGGATTACGACATGCCATTCGGGTACAAGTGAACATCTTCAGGCTGGGTTCCTTATCTGAGGTGGTGAATTAGACACTCATAGCTGAGGGAAATGAGAAGGAGAAATCTCGCTTGGGCAGGACGACAGATTTAGGTGACAGTTCAGACAGCAGGAAGCGAGGACGGGATGAGTTCCAGTAGGGCAGTCATGCCAGGGATTCAGCTAGACCACCTCGTGGGAGTTCTTCGGTGATTTGATTCCAGTGTGGACATCCAAGACATTTTCAGGCGCAGTGCGATAGGCCTCCGAAGGAGTGCCAGGCATGTGGATAGGACAGACATCTGGAGAGGTTTTGTAGGCAGCCTTCTCCGATAGCCGGAAGGCAGGGGTGAGGACAGACTGTAGCATCTGGAGTTGGTTCAGGTTCGGTACCCGGAGAGGGTAATCGAGGTTCAGCTGTGCACGGAGGTCATGATAGAGACAGTGGGACCCAACTCAGGGGTAAGTGGCTGGTTATTAGAGCAGCATCGTAGGGAGGTCAGGCGTCAGGAAGCTGTGTTTCAGGCCAGGTGCATGCCGTGGAGCTGCCAGAGGCTGAGCAGGCTGGTGAGACGACGATGGTTAGAGGTACACCGCGATGTGACCGTGATCTCCATGTTTCCTTTTTGGAATGACTTGTAGAGGCATGTCTGTTTTGAGTGCACGTGGTGCACAAGATCTTTGTGTACTGACTAGAAGCTAGTCAGTGGGATTGGCACCATATCGGGTGCGTGATATATATATGTATGTATGAGATGCGTAGCATCAGGGCATTGAGGATGCGAGTTACTTGAGGTGCCATGGGTATCGTAGAATTTTGGATGCGGGTTACTTGAGGTGCCATGGGCATCGAGGCATCGTGGATGCAGGTTACTTGAGGTGCTAAGCACCAGGACCTCGTGGAGGCGGACACTGATGCGATACGGGATACGTTGGGTGTCGGGAGCGATGTGGGAGCGCCAATGAGGTGCAGGGGTGACGATGCGTTAGGGGAAGACAATGCGTCCGGAAAACAGGTTAGTGAACCCTGTTTGATTTAGGTTTTTTTGGGTTGAGACCGGGTAAGGCGATTCCTAAGGTGGGGAGACCCCTTTAGGAATTTAGCCGAAACCTTTGAGACTGGGGAAGTCTGGGTTTCCTTGGATTAAGTGGTGTGTTTTGTGCCATCTCCGGGTTTCAGTTGATAGCTCGTGGATGAGATATGTTAAGGTGAGGAGTTTGTAAGAACCCAGGTTTTCCAAACGGGTCAAAATCCCGACCCTCTTTGAATTTTTGATTGGTTTCTAAGGAAACTGGAGAAGATGTGAAGTTTCTGGAAATTTCTAGACTACACGCCATGTACTTTAAGTACACGCCGTGTATGTGTAGACGAGTGACCGATCGTGTGCTCTCCGAGTACATGCCATGTGATGACCGTGTAGCAGTTCATTACTACATGGCGTGTAGTTTTGAACACGCCATGTATACCCCCGACCGTGTAAGGGCATACATGGCGTGTAGGCCTGTTGGCCGGGTAGAACTAGGGACACGCCGTGTTCCCTTTGGACATGCAGTGTAGTCTAGCCATGTATAAGGGAAACACATGGCGTGTGAGTATGTCAGTGAGGAAGAGAAGAGGAACCCGGTACACACCGTATACCCAGAAGTACACGTCGTCTACTCATGTCGACATGTTTGGAAAGTAAGTCGGCAAAAACTTTTCGTCTTATGAACAATTCAATAAAATATACACGGCGTGTAGTCCAAAAGTACACGCTGTGTACTTTCTTTTTTCGCTTAAAACGGGCAGTAGCCTCATTTTTGAGGCAGAACACTCCTCCTTCAACTGGTTTCATGAACCAAGCCAGACGAACCCCTTTTCTCCTCCCGATCGTTCATCCGATACCGTTTTGATTTCTGATCAGTGCGTTGGAACCCCCTCGGTATGGTCTCAATTCCTCTTTGGACATTTTTTCTGATTTTCATTCTAGGATGAGTTATAGGTGTTTGAACAGTATTGAATATTTTGTCGATTTACCACGTTTTAGACCGAATTGGCGGCTGTTACCGAAGGAGTAGCATCGTACGAGTCTCAGGTAGGTGGTGCATACCTCATTTTGTGTTTTTGTAGTTGTTTGGGTGACGCGGCCTTCAGTGCGTTTTTAGGTATTTTGAGCCGTGCCCGTTTTATCTTCTTTTTTATACTGAATTGTTTATGGGACCTCTGGGATGCTTTTGGGTATGCCCGGTTACCAGTTTGTGTGAGTAGGGCTGGGTGAGTGGTCATTGCACGTCAGGGGATTTTTGCCGGAGAACGCCAAAATAGTTTTTATTGAAATCATATTGTTATAAACTGTTTAGTTTAATATGTTAATTCCTGTTAAATTATTAGAGGCATTTAAGACCTCAGTGCTGGTATGGGACAACACCTGGTATAGTGCAATTTGACTTTTTAGTTGGTTTTGCCTGGTTATGTTTTCTGGTTAAATATGTTATATATGAAATTTCTGAATTGCATCAGCTGGACCCTTTTTGGGTTGTGTTGGGCTTGGCCCTGTTATGATAGAGTGATGCTGATCAAAGGTTTGGGATTTTTTTGGGTTACTTTGGGTGGTTTTGACCACAGTATTGGGCGTCATGGACGTCGGCTTGAGGCAGTACGACTGTCAGGTTGAGCATGGCCTGGGATACTAGGGTGGCGATGCCATCAGACTTGAGCGAAATGGTCACAGGGACATGAGGTGTCAGATGTGTTGGTGGCTTAGAACTATTTTGGTGATTACCGCTCACCGGGACTTTGAGTAGTGTGCACATAGAGATACTCCATGATGAGGTGGTTTTGACCAATCATGTGGGTAAAGGCCCCCGTAGTTGCGGTTAGGTATTTTGGTTGTGGGTGCTTGCCGTAGAAATCCACGTGGGAGGTGAGGAGCCTTCAGGGGATGGGCGTGCCTTCAGGATGTCGGTACTTGAGACAAAAGGTGTCAGGAGGCACACAGTGCCGGGTTACTATTTTGGGGCGTGCCTTTGGGACGTCGGTACTTGAGGCACGATGTGTCAGGTGTCACATGGTGTCGGGTTACTATTTGGGGTGTGCCTTCGGGACGTCGGTACTTGAGACACGAGGTGTCAGGTGGAACACGATACCGAGTTACACGACAGATATTCTGGCATTGTCCAAAGCAGGTGACACTCCATGGTGGCTGTTGACCACCATTAGAGTTTGTGTTTATTTTTCCATTGTACTGATTACTGCTTTCCTTGTAAATGCATGATTGCTTAAAAACATATATTTGGCATGTACCGTTGGGGGGTATCCTACTGAGATTTGCCTCACACCCTGCACGGTCCCTTCGGGACGCGTGCAGACTTTATGGATTTACGTGTAGGAAAGAGGCCAGCTGCAGGGGCTGGGCAATTTTAGTTGTTGTATGGAGATGGTATGGACCTTGAGGTCATACCTAGTCGGGGTTTACCTTGTTGTGTTTACTTTTTTGTATCAGCATGTTTACTTGTTGTAGATACTATTGTTTATCCATTGACACCCTTTTTATATTCAGTTGTGTATGACCTGCTTTGGGTGCATGCTTGGTTGTTTACAGTAGTTGTTGCAGTTGATTGCTGTCATGTTGTTCTGTTTACTTTCCTCTACAGTTGTTTTGTATATTGCTTCTGCTGTTTATTGATATTGGATATGCTTCCACTTTGCGGGTTTGGTTCGAGTTTGCTGAGTCTTTATTTCCACTGCATCCTTACTTTTATACTCGGACCATTACCCTTACTATGATCCTCCGAGATGGTATAGCCTCCCCACTATACCTATTCAGACCATCGCTGCTAGTCGGCAGCCTTTGGAATTCAGGGGAGGTGCGCCTAAAGGAGTGACCCCCGACCCATTCGGCACTATTCGGGTGGCTGGCAGGGTCCGAGACGTTACACTTTGGGACTTGATTCCTTGTAATCACGCCAATGTATTAAAATAATGCAATAACTTTGGGTAACTGGGGTCAGGGCATTACAATTGGTATTAGAAGAAGTTTAAAAACAACCTTGGAAATAGATTTAGATAAACTTTGATTAGATAACATTACCCTATTATAAACTTTGAGGATTAGTATAGAAAAACTTCTATATTTTTTGTAATGTAGAGATTTTGTGAATTTTCCAAGAAATACGTCCCTGTCTGGATACGAGCCGGTATAGGCGGCTCTAGAACCGATGTATCTAGGGGTAAGAAATTAAAACACAACTTTGAGATAAACTTGAACGGGAACTGGTGCACGACAACGGGCCTTACCGCACTCCTGGTTACGACACTCTCGGGGGATATGCTTAGGATAATTCACATTTTATTTACAATCCATTATGAAGGATTTATGAGTAAATATGTCAGCAAAGAAACCATTTTTATGATTATGAGAGTAATGTGTAAAAATATTCAATTAATGTTGATATTTTTTATAGTTTTTGGATTATACATTATGATATAATCTGACATAGTTTATTTAATCATTTAGAAATGGCTCATAGTATAAGGAATGAGAACTCTAGAAATAAGCATGATCAAAAGAGTAAAAAGGGTCATATATTTTATGGTCATAAGCCAACATTTAGAAGGGAAATAGTCTCCCATGTATTCTCATCATATGAAGAAATAATATCTTATGTTAATAAGAAAAGTAATGTATTATATGAGTCCTATGGCTTTGAAGGGAAGAAAGAGAAGAAGAGGATGGAAGAGAAAAAGAAGGATAAAGGGAAGAAGGGAAAGATGGATTTTCCTACATGTGATAAATGTGGAAAGAATCACCTTGGTAAATTATTGAAGGGAAAAGAAGTTTGTTATAATTTTGGAAAAAAGGACATCGAATACATGATTTTAAGGGTAAGAAAAAGGTTTCAAATGTACAATGATTCATCTGCAAGGAGTTGAGACACTACGTGAATCAATGTACAAATCATCAAAGTACACCCCAAATGATGCTATTTGATAATAATCAAGTTATGATACTACCATAGATGAAGAGGAATGATTAGTGATATTATGTAGTTATTAAATAATTTTTCCATTTGAGTATTATTTTAATGATGTACAAGTTATAAGAATTATAGAGTATATAAGGATTGTACTGTAGTAATATTTCATTAAGGATTTGAGATTGTACATTACCAAGTAAAGTGACACAGTTTCAAGTTAAATATTTTGGAAAATATATGGTTCCGAGAAAGATAAACCTTAATATGGTTCTGATACTGAGGTAATGATTTTGGAATAAGAGATAATTGGGTTGGATAAAGTATACTGGGTATTATTGACATCCTTGGAACTGATTAATGGTTTTTTTATTCCATCATTGTTGAAGTATTCAATGCTTTTGGATTTAAGGAGAATATAAAGTATTATATAAGGAACAAGGGAGCATGAATGTATTCAATATAATTTTATGTTACTTCATGGTGTTACCATGTTTTAATAGAATATATGATGAAGGTATTCACATGTTATTATGTGGCAATAAGAGATCATCATTATGTCTACCTTCCTTATAAATTTTGGACTTTGAGTTTGGACAGAAGTATTTTGGATAAGCCAAAAGGGTGGAATGGATTAAGTTAGACATTGGATAATATTTTTTAAGGTTAAAACATTTCTTAAGATTAATTTTGGATTGTTATAAAAAGGACAACCCAGAGGTCAGACGATAACCCGTCGCGTCCGACAAGACCGCGAGACTTGAACCCGTAACCGAAGGGCGATAAGGGTGCATCACCTACCACTGGCCTATGTAATGTCCTAGTTTGGGGTGAAAGATGAGTTTGTGGTAGAAATTAGTTAAAGGATGGATCTCTAATTATCAAGTATTCTTTTTTTTCTTATTCTATGAATAAATTAATTCTTAAAAAATACGGGAAGGAACATAAAACCAAAAATGTGTTATCCTAATACCTTAGGTATTGTTGAACCGAGGATATTTTAAATCATCATAGATTTATGGATTTGAGGCCCTCAATATTACATTTATTGTTCACTTGTTTGTGATTTATGACCTCAATAACTCCCTATAAATATTTATGTTTTCCATTTAATTATGTGTCTCTAATTTCCAAAAATTTTCACCCATTCAATATCATAATTTTATGGTGAATTTTTCATTTCCCTTTCCCTCTTATTAAGACTGAATTTTATTAACCCAATTTCAGATGGGGGTTTTCCATAAAGGTATTTTTCTATTTTTAATATTTTATTTTTTAAGAACAATTTCAAATTACGAGGAAGTAATTTATTTATAGAGGGTAGAATGTAACACCCCAGGATTTCATAGTACATTATCTCTGTAAAGCAATTCAATATCTTGTGTTACCCGTAACACTGATTTCAAGCACACCATGACTTACCAAACTAGCCATTCAAAAAGAAGTTATGAATATTATTAACTATATTTTGAATTTTATATAGCCCATATAATTTTAACATCCATATTATGTGTTTCTTAGACATAATATAAGAACAATTTCAATTTTTTAGATAACAGAAGTATTTTTTAAAAAATGAAATTTTACCACCTTTTAATAGAAAAACCTTTTTAAATATAATATTTGAAACTTTTATATATTAAATTTAATGAAATTAAATTGTTTTTTATAATTTGGACATAAAAATTTAGTTTGGATACATTTTTTTTGGTTTTCTGATAACTTTCATATTTTGATGAATATTAAAAAATACTAAATTTTAATTGAAAATAACTGTTTTAATCCAAATAATTTAAAGTCTTAAATTATTAATTTGAGAAGTTTTAAAGTATAATTAGATTATATTTTTACCATTTTATATCATTTAGGTCATTTTAAGTAATTTCACTTTTAAATTGGACATAAACACATGTCAATCTTTTGATAGTTTTTATTTCTCAAAACCCGATTTCTGGTTTTGACAATGAGAATTAATTTTAAATTAATTAATGAAAATTCTATGTTTTTAATTTGGTAAAATAGATATCATTTTTGAATTTTTAATAAAAAAATTATCTTTGGGTTATTTTTCGGTATTTTTCTAAAAACATTCAATTTTTTATGAATAGTGAAAAACACTATGTTATAGATAAAAACCGACATTTTCATTTAAATAAATATTTTAAATTAAAATTTATCTTAAAGTAAAAATAGATATATAATACATATATTAGTTTAATTTAATTAATTGGAGTCATTTTATAATAAGATTAGACATATAAACTTTTATTGAACTTTTTTAACGGCTTTTACCCACATTCTAGGCACATTTTCAAATTTGCATAAAATGTAATTTTATCACTTCTGTGAATTGAAATTATAAAATCAAAGAGACACGGTTGAAATAATTAAGTAAAATTTGGTTTAATAGGATGAAAATAATTTTTGGTGAATAGTAACTTTTGAATTTTATTTACAACGATTAAAAGTAAATAAGGCAATTAAAGGTAAAAATAATATTAAAATTACCCCAAAACATGTACTAATACTATCAGATAAGTCTATTTTGACCAAAATGAACCTTATGAAAAAAATAATATCCTTTTGATCCATTTGTATTAGATTAGGAAATTTATTATATTTTATTTAAAGAAGAGTTCAAAGTGTGAAATTCAAAGTTTAATAACTCAACCATTTTTAATATAGCTTTACACATAATATAAATTATACTATAAATATTCATTATAAAGATAAAAATATTTCCAACATCATGGTATTTTATTTATAATATTTAGACATTAAATAATTAAATTTATTTATGATACAATGATGATACAGTAATTTCCTTATTAATGAAAGATTAAAATAAATGATATTATAAATATAAAAATAAATGTAAATTGAGCCTTTTGTTGAAATAAAAGAATTTTCTATGTGAATATGACTTTTTAGAGTTGATTTAATGTATTGTTTTTGAAGTAATAAACCTTTTATGACTTTCACAAAAACCAAATACTAAATATTTTCAAAATTGACATAAATGAGATTTTAAAACAAATACAATATTATTAAATATTATAATATTCCTTAAAATGTATGATTAGGAAAAGGGACTTATATAAGGATCTATATTTCATTAAAGAACCTATTGGGGTTCTCTTGACATTTTACAGTAAGTTTATTAACCATATAATATAAAAATACAACGAGACATGGTAAATGTTAAACTATTTAACCAAGAGTTAAATCTAAAAGATAAGGTTAATATGGTGACCTAAACTTGTCTAAAACCTATTGGTTGAGAGGATTTATACCCATCTTCACCTTATCCTATAAATAAATCCATTTAGAGCCATTATAAACCTAAAATGATTTTATAATAAATTAATATTTCAAGCTTTTCCTAAAATGACCCTCACGTCTCTTATAAAAGGGTACTTACCCTTATCTCAAATTCACACCTCCAAATCCTTCTGGATGGACCAAAACATGATCAAATATTCTCCCAACTACACTTAATTAAACCTAGTGGTCTTATTTTGATCAGAAATCAACCTAAGTATCCATTTTGTGCAAATCAAAAGGAAACACCTGAAGAAGAGTTAATTATTTCATCACCTCTTTCAAAGTTATTTTCTTCTTCCACTTCCTCTTTATTTATTGTTTCCATACCAAAATAATAAATCCATTTCCCTATACATTCTGTGATTTTATTATAAATATGTTACAACCATATTCATTATTCTATCCATCCTATGAATGACCAAGTCACCATACGTGCGTACATACGACTTACCGTCTCCACGTCGTGGTGTAGTTTTTTACTCAACACTTCATTTTTTATATGGGTATAATAATGAGTATAATTGATGTAAATAATAAATATAACATTTTAATTATTCTTTAAATGCAATATAATGTCCAATTACATAAAATTTCACCGTCAATCGAATGATATCGTTGCTTGCGCGTACGTATGACTTACCGTCTCCACAACGCGATGAGATTCATTTCCACATTCACCATTCAACAATGACTATAAAAATATATATTGTTAATAAGTATATAATATATGAAACAATAATTCTACTAGAACACACACACACACACAGATATACATATATATATATATATATATATCATTCACTTACTTCCGTTCAACACAATATGAAAATGGAAACGACATTTATGCGTATGTACGACCTACCATATTCATAAACGATGTTTTCCATTTCATAAATCTACCTATTATACATATTTTTATTCAGAATATATATGATACATAAATAATGATTTATATTCTAGAAGCAATTAAATCATGATATAAGTTATACAATAAAGAATAACAGGTTAAAACGCGTATGATAAGGAAAGAAGTTATTACCCAAAATTTTATTTTAACATGTAAATTATTATTAAATGGTTAGTATAAAGCCATAAATGAATCAATTATGAAATCATAAATATGAATATGGTTCTGTTATAATTTAGTAACATACTATGGTCATTATACAAGAGGTTAAACGTACCCTCAACCAATGAAAAGTACAAGGTAAGTGTTAATTCCTCAATCTCATTATTATATGAGATTGTTTATATATAAGTATTTACTAGGAAATTTTTATCAACTATGTCCATGTTTCATAAAACTATTTTCAAAATTAATATTTTAAGGTTTTGTGGGAGGGACTCTTTATCAATATCAGCATTTTAAATTTTTTAAAGATTTATTTTTCTAAATCTTTTTAATTAATGTCATTGTTTTAAAAATGATTTTAAGGATTTATTTATATAGACATTATTTTTTTAAAGTGATAATTCATTTCAAAAGTTTCAAAGTTTTATAGGATACTTTGTTTCAAAAATATCTTTTAAATGAATTCCTTTATAAATACCTAACTTTTAAATGATTTCAAAATAGAAAGAGATATTTCTCTCAAATTGTTTTGATTTCATCTATGTCTACATCCTTTGATGGATTTTACACTTGTTTGAAGTTTATTTCTTATGATACAATATTCTATATTTTATTGAAGGTTTTTTGATATGTTTGATTATGGATGTGTTATTTTTATACTATTCATTGTTCATGGTTAAAGTATTAACATTTAGTATGATAATTTTAATATGAATGTTTATGTTATGTTTTAACCTTTTCATATGAGGAATGCATTGGACTTAGTAAGTGATGGGTGAAGCCCGCTATAGCACCATGATGCATTGGTAGGTATCATGTAACAAATTCGTGTCTTGGCACAAGGCCTTGATAAATTATTTATTTGTAGTATTGGAACGAGGCCTTGACTATGTGGTTATGATGTTCGGTATTATGTATCCCATCATTATAAAATTAACCTTTGATATTACATGTGATTATTCAACAAGTAGAATATCCTTATGAATAAGTAAATGGAATTATTTGAATTATCTTTTCCATATTATGCTGAAGTTTAATATTAAAAGGCTTGTGTTTAGTCTTATACATTTCCATAAACATTTATGCTTATTTATGATAGTTTCTACAATATTGTTATCCTTACTGAGCATCTGAGCTCACGCCTTTCTTATGTTTTATTTTTACCAGGATGTGAAGAAGTGTATTATTATTGATATGTTGGGTTAATCTAGGAGAATAATGGAGTTCTCAAAGGATTATTTTTGTTGTGTTTTATTTTAGAAATTATAATGTAATTTTTATATATGTAATCTATTTTCCAAGACTGCTAAACTGATCAGTCCTTCGAGACTTGATTCCTTGTAATCATGACAATGTATTAAAATAATGCATCGACTCCGGGTAACTAGGGTTGGGGAATTATAGTTTTGATCCCATGATGGGAACCCAAGAGCAATAATAAATTGCTAAACTCTGATTCTTTAGGCGATCTTTTCAAGGTCCAGCCTTCGTATGGTACACTAGTTTTTATCTCAATTGATAATGGGATGGGAGGATCTATATTGGAAATTCATCTTTTATTTCAGCTCAATTATATAGATGAAACCATTTGATGACCTCTTTAACTTCAAAAATTGATAAAATGAGAGAGTCTTAGAATTAATTTCTAGATGGAAATGGCTAAGCTGTTCCCTAAACTGACCACTTCCCTAGGAATATATGATCGCTCTATGTATTGATAACCATCACGATGAGATTTGAACCCCACTCATCTTGAAGAAATATATAGGATGGTTTTGATATTACTCCTCCAATTACAAAATAATGGATGACTCCATAAAATTAACTAATCTCATGTTGTTGACAACTCCACCAGTCACGGGGAAATCTGTGTGATGGACAAGGTGACATCTATCACACTTAATCCATCATCCATGCCTACTAAAGATTCTAATCATGCACCGTATCATAAAAAACCCCCTATACTTCAATATAAACCCCCTAATTTACATGTATAGTGGAGGGGACAATGGGGGGATGAATTTGAGGATCAATAGTATAATGTTTACTCACTTCGAGATGATCATGTGCGTGGATTATTTGTAGCTGCAATGGAAAATTATTTTCTATTCCTATCAGAGCCTAGGAGGTTCAATTAGGTAGGTCTTGATGATTTCTAATATTATTTCCCCTATCACCAGATACTGGGACACACCATTCAAGAATTCTTCGTCTTCAATCTGCTCTTTCATAAAATGGTAGATTCTAGGAAAATAAAACTGAGAATGCCATTAGAAAAGGTGGGGTATGATTCTTACACTTCCCTCAAGTAAGGAGGTGAGTGTAAATTTTTATTAATAAAAGGGAACATAACTTTTATAGTTGAATGAATCAAATGAAAATAAACCAATATCATGTTATTTTCCAAGCATAGTTGAAACAATCAACTATGCCCCCAACTACTCCTATTGTAATGTAGCCCATGTTATCATCCCCAAAAGCCTTCAAAAGTTAGTATTTTAAAAAAAAGTGGCCTATATTAATAAACAAGGAAGAAGTGAAGTAGTAAGAACCTATATCAAGGAAAAAATTATCTTTGACCCTCTCAGTTTTTATACCCTTATATTTGAAACAATGAGCACCACCCCGCCAAAGGACACCACCAGAAATAGTCAGCTAAGCAATGTCCTCATCAAAAGAAGAGTTGATCTCCAATTCCATTAATGTCATTCACATAATTGATCCCTTCTCCCATGAAGAGTATAGATATGAGCAAGAGTTTCTCTTAATCGATTGGGGAACCAAAGGAAGAGGTCATAGGAGATGAGGATATTAGGGAAGACACATTCACGAAAAAGTGCCATACATCTAGCTACACCCCTACTCAGACTTTCAATGTTTTTTAAACTCACGAAACATACCTTCAATGGTTAATATAGGAATAGAAAAACCTATTTTACTTTATAAGACACTCTGACTTAATAACTATAGGATATCAATCATAATAGGAATAGGTTTTTAACTGCACTTGGAATGCATGTAGACAAATCCATCCCAACCCACCATAGAGATGAAAACCTCTAGATCCTATCTGGAGGGCTGATCCAACCCTATAAAATATTCAATAACCTAAATAAACTATGAAATAGAATCACCACAATGAGAAGTGGATTAATTTATATCAGATTCATGACATTCAGAAACAATTAGCCTTGGTACTGGCCAAACTGTCGATCCTGGATTCCCTAAGTTTGTCAAAAGACCTTAAGGAAGAACTCATAGAGGATTTTTTAAGACCTAGGGATATTGTAGAGGAAGTGGTCGCTGCCAAGGTCTATCAGATATAGACTAATCTTATGGAATTACACTGGTTATATCCTTAATAGATAAATATTAATATGCTATTATATAGGGACACATTAGACCCTTGTACGTGTCTGACAGGATAAATGGTCTCGACGTATGAAAATTCTTTTTTTACAATGGATAGGTAGTTAAAATCATTACAGTAAGAACACTTCAATAGTTAGGATAAAAAGAGGATAACCTAGTGCATTTCTCCACAACACTGAAATACTATGAAAAAAATAAACAAAATCCATTGGGACAAATAAAGTTAAAGACCCACTTTAGAGACATCATATCTGAATCATAATTTTTAGTTTTCCAATATAACATAGACTTCAATATATTTATAGGTAGGCCCTGGTTTCATAAACATGCGGAAATACCAACATATAACAATCAACACATCAAATAAAACATTAATGGAAAAATTGGGGCATTTCACCCTGATAAGTCCCTATTCGCATCCTATGAGTCACATTATATCGATGTAGGATTATTTCATGGGAAAGAGAAACAACCCCTAATTGATGGTGTTGATTGGGTCACTACCTTGAATGGTTGTGAAATGATCCTGGAAAACCCCTTAAAATAGTTCAATGAGGAATATGTGTTTATCATCAACTAGATTGAGCATATGGGTCCATGTTAAGATGCATATTCATATTTTTTTGATTTCATCTATGACTAATGATTCCATCGGTGTTGAAGAGTTTTTGGAATCCCCGTTATTTGGTGAAATCTCGAGTGAAAGTGCATTCAATACATTCTCAAAGCACTATAAAATCCTTGCCTCACCAATGGAGGTAGAAGATATTGTCTCGTAATGTAAAAAGAATGAAGACAACCCTTCTCCATTTATCACTCAATCCACTCCAATGTTGTGAGGAAATCCCAAATTGTCAACTCGGTTAGAGGAAGTCGCTTCATCTTTGAAATATCAAGATATAAAATCATCTCTTAACTCTATATAACTTGTACCACTAATTTATTCCCTAATTAAGAAAGATAAATTAAATTAATAGGTGGGAGAATAAGAGGAGGAGGACCATAGGGATGCCCCTCCAGATTTTTGAGGAGATCATCTCTAAAACTATTTATGAACTTAGAGAAATAAATATTGGTACAAAAGAAGACTCATGGCCCACCTTGATTTTTGAGTCCATGTATTCTAATGATAAAGGGGTATATACCTCATTCCTGAAGCAGCATCAAGATGTGTTTTCCTATAACTAAAAATAAATTTCAAGCCTCAATCCTGAGGTTGCCACTCATCATTTTTCCTTACAGAGGACCATTGGGGATATAAATAGGCATAAAAAAGGACGCACCCAACACATACTACCAAATTTGAGGCTGAATTTTACAATATCATTTGAGAAAAATGCATTTGGGAGGTTCAATATACCAAATTTCATTCCAATATCTTCCTTGTAAAAAATAAAAAAGGGAAAATCAGTGCCTTCATCGGTTTCAGAGAACTCAACCATAATTTACGAATGGATGATTTCAGGATCCTCATCATAGAAATAATGATCGATGTAGTAGATAGATATAAGGATCTCTCATTCATGGATGGATTTTCAGGATACAATCAAATTTGAATGTCCTAATGCGATGAAGAGGACACTACCTTTAGGGCCCACATGGAGTTTTTTTTTTCTATCAGGTAATGCCATTTGTCCTGAAGAATGTCTGATCCACATACCAACTTATCATGTATTTCATATTCAATCTATTATTGGGAATGTTTTTTGATTTATATATTGATGACCTGGTGGTCAAATGGAAATAAACTCTGACCACCTAGAAGATCATGAAACCTTCTTCAACATACTTTGACTTAACAGCCTAAAAATGAATTCCCTGAAATATTCTTTGGGTGTTTCTCTAGCGGTATTCATTAGATTCATCATATGCCACCATGGCCTTGAATTAAAACCCAATAAGACAAAGGGTATCCTTGGAATGTTCCCACCTCTCAAGGTCATAGAGTTTAGAGGACTTCATGGAATCATGTACTACATTAAGTGCTTTATATGCAACATCATGAGAAATATTCTACCTATCATAATGTTAATGAAAAAGGGTGTTACATATCATTGGACTGATGATTGTCAATAATCATTCGATGTCCATAAAAAATATCTATTGATCCTAACAATGTTGATGCATCTTATCAAAGTAAAGAAAAATATTTTTTATATTATAGATTTATAGTAATATATAGGTTCTTTCCTCACACAAAATATTGGATACATTAGTGAAAATGAGATCAATTATCTCATCCAAACCATGATCGATGATGAGATGCATTATTTAGATATTGTGAAGAGTTGTCTGGAACTAGTCATTGCATATAGAAACTGAGGCACTACTACAATATTATGATGTCCCATTGGTATTTTTTAGTAACCTACTCAAATAAATTCTCATCTATATAATGTTTATCGTTCATCTATCATGGTGTCAAGTCATCCTGCATCAGTTTGGCATTCACTTCACGCCTTAGAAAGTGGTAAAAGAGAAGACATTAATATATTTTATAGAAGATAAACTCTCAAATGAAATGAATTTATTATATGTTGATCCACCTAATGATGAGTGTTTATATGTTCAAGAGGTCCCCTAGTTATGGGAAATGTATTTAGTTTTTGTATCTTGAATCCTAAACGAAAAGAGGATAGAAGAACTTAGGATAAAAAAAGTTGGTTTGGGAGTTTTTATTATATCTCTAGCAAAGAAAATACTTCCTTACAGCTTCCTAAAGTTAGAGGAGTGCCTGAAAAATGAAGAAAAATATAATCAACTCTTTATGGGGATAGAGCTATCACTTTAGGTGCATGTAAAGAACATGAAGATAAAAAGAGATTCTGAGTTGATAAATCATGGAACCAGAATTCTGGTTGATCCATAATGAGATGAAACAATCATCAGTATTTTTCATCATTAGATGGTCTCACCTTTCTTCAAGAAAATAGAGAATAGATCAATGATATTATCCCTATCCCTAAGACATATGATCCTAACAATTTCTGGATGATAACAATTATAGACTACATTCAAGATGGATAACTCCCACTGGACGTAGTCAGAAAGGAGCAAATTCGAAGATGAGTAATTAACATTATTCTTTAGGAAATGATGAATCATCAAAATTTATTATATAAATCGATCATTTTGGGGGTCCTCCTCAGGTGAATTGATGGATAATAGAATGATTTTGTCTTGAAGTAAGTCCATGCGGAATCATGCAATGCTCATTAGTCTAGACACAATCTTTCCCACAAAATTTGAAGTCTTGGGTACTAATGGAGGACTCAAAATCATGAATGCACTAAATTCCCCAAAAATTTCTATTTATGTCAGGTTCTTTCCAATTTCATTCACCAAACCCCAGAGTTTCTACACATATCCAAGTACTCTCGGCTATTTTCTATATAGTGAATGGACATCATGGGGTTTTATCCTTCATCCAATTCCAAGAAATTTAAGTACATTATTACTAAGACCGACTTCTTATTCAAATGGAATGAACCCATAAACTTAAAATAAGTTGGGGAAAGGAACATCTATAACATCATAAAAACCAACATCATCACCAGATTTTGTGTCCCTTATAAAGTACTTGTAGACAATGAAACCAATTTACGTTCTACTGAATTTCAGAAGTTGTATCAGGAGTATGAAATCAATTCTAACCATTCATTCCACATCCATGTGGAAGATAATGGACAGATAATGGTCTTTAATAAGACCCTATCAAATATACTCCAGAAGATGCTAGAAAAGCATAAAAATTCTTTGAAGAAAAATCTCATACATGCTTTTTGGGCTTACCGGAAAACGACCTACACTACCAAACATGAAGACACATACTCATTAATGTATGGAAAAAATGCATTCCTTCCCATATGGGTTCAATTTACCTCATTTATTTTTTCCAAATATGATAATTTATCCAAGGATAAGAAGTCCCAGAAATGGATAGATGAATTCGAGCGACTAGATGAGAAAATGTTACATTCACTTCATTATCTGTATCTCCACCAAAACCGGATCGCATAAGCCTATAATAAATTTTTTTGCATCTGATATTTTCTTGAAGGAGAGATGGTGATGGTCCTCAAGAATCCAATGATACCCAAAAGGAAACCTCCAATCATGGAACCAAAATGGAAGGGACCATAATCCATACATAAGGTATGCTCCAATGGATCTTATTCTATGATTTCGATGGATGGAAATCTTACCATGACTCCCACCAATGTAAGGTTTTTGATTAAGTATTTCATGTAATCACATAAAATATTCATCCTAATTAAATAATGTTAAACTTCGTGGTATGAGGTCCTGATTGCATGATATAAAACTACATGGTAAATTGTCCTAGCAGAATGAAATTAAACTATACAGTCAGTCTTTAGCTCAAGACCTTAAAAAAGAATGAAATTTTTGTCCATGTTTAATGAAAATAACTATCAGGATATAGACATCCTCAAAAAATGGATTTAAACTTCAAGGGAATCATCATTTCAATAAAAAATTCACCAAACACAAGCAAGATTTGTGTGGGAGAAATATAAAATTCCCAAGTTCTATCAGGAAATTTGGATCCATGTGAGGAGTATTTTTATCAAGAACTACGTATGGAATGATTATTGTACACATAGGATACACAGTTATTCCTAGACCCCATGTTAAGGGCCCAACCAAGAAAAACATGAAAAATGACCCCATCTGTTTGTGGGTCAGACCTACGTAGAGAGAATTCCTATTAATTAATATGTGTAACCTTATTTCTGTCATCACAATATACATAGTAAAACCAATACCTCTTGTTTTAGGCTTAGAATGAAATTTACCCCCATTTATAATATAGTTTTCTAACTATCCTTTTTCCTCAAGGCCTATTTTCATGTGAGGATTAGGTTTCTTTTTGCTCTACAAAATCAACCTTCCCATAACTACAAGTCACAATTATCTTGGTGGAATGAGATTAAACTACACACCCATCATCTTCCAAACCATATGAAATTAAACTTCATATCTACTTCATAGGCATAAAATGTAAAATTGTATGTTTAGTCCATGAAACATGACTTTATACTATATACAAGGATCTAAAATCCATGACATTAAACTATAAATAATTTTCCAAAAATCATGAATTTAAAATATATATGGGAATTCATGGGAAAGTTTTGTGTTGCACTCTGACCCCAAATCCCTTATTCATTTTAGTTTTGTTACCCTTCCACAACAAAAATACCAATTTTTGGGAAGTATCCTTTGTTTGGTCTGAACTCCATGACCTTAAACTGGAAACCCATGTCCAAGAATCCTGAATTAAAACTACATGAAAGCCTCCATAGTAATTTTTTTGTGGTGTGTGGGAATCCATAGTCCTCACTCATGTTGGGTTGTTATGCCACTGCATTATGCCCATCCCATTTTGGAGTTCTTACCCCATGGTCTAAAATTTATGACCATAAACTAGGAGTTAACATCCCCATTGCATAATGTTAAATTATAATTCTAGCCTAAATAAGTTCAGGATATCACTTAAGAATATAATAGATGGTTCCAACCCCATGCTCTGAGCATAAAACATAGCACAATAACGTTCTCACCCAAGAGTGAGTTTCTGCTGACATCAGTCATCTGCCATGACATATTTTAGAACTATGTATGCCTTGATTCATGTCCACACATGATACATATGGATACTTGGATTTTTCATCTTTGTCCAGCCACCTAAAAGAAATAAAATCTTGTCTGTGTTCATAGATTATACCTACACATAAATCTTTCCTCCTAGGACTATGTGTGGCTTAATTCATGTCATCACATGATATAAATTGATGTTCATATCTCTATTCATGGGACCATCGGTGATGATACTTAGTTCACATCAAGCAACATTTTCTATTGCCACATGATGTTAAACTGAACTTCAAATGTCCTCACCATAAGATGATAAATAATTTGTTTCATCAAGAACTATGTGTGTCTTGATTTTAATTATATGAGATACTTAGTGATACCAAGACTTCATGTCTTGGGCCTAGAAGAAAAATAATGGAAATTACCTCTCCCCTACATACAAACTAGATCAATTCAAGATACTAAAAAGTTGGTCATATTTACATGTCCATTAAAGAAAAGAACCCCCTCACTGCAGGTCAGTTAGATCCATATAGGGAAAAATTCTATAAACTATGGGCGGTTTGATTCTTATCACCACAGGATACAAAGTGACTCCATGATCTCTAATTATTTATCCAGCCTTAATATTATCCCTCATTCACATTAGTCCACCCTCTTCCACACCACATAATGTTAAACTACATAAGGTATTATAACTACACTTATCTTCATTCCATATCAAGCAAGATATGTAGTGATGATCGTATCTCCAATTCTAATCTAGATTCAAAAATAAAACAGTCAAAGGGAAACATATCCACCCATGCGTTTGGATCAAATGATTATAGAGATTTCCCATTCAGAACTAAGTGTATCTTGATTACTATCATCACATGATACATTGTGATTACTATATCATTAATCTAGGGTCTGGCCACAATGATGTATAAAAATTACATCCCTATATACAGGTCAGATCTACACAGATAGTTTTCTGAGAACTACATGTGGCCTGATTCACATTATGATGAGATACTTAGTGACACCTAGATTATTCATCTTGTCTATCCTCCATAAATTCAAAATTCCCATATCATTCATTACTTCGAATAATTGTTTTGGAATAAACCAATTCCACCCATTGTTTCTCACACTGAGAACATCACACGTTTGCTTGGGAGTTTTTAAAGGGGATTCCCCATATGATCAAGGTGCATTGATCTGCATCTAGGTTTCTATAGTCTTAGTAAAAATACAATAAAATCCAAAATAATTTTACTTATTTCATGTCGTAAAACTATAAGGATCCATGATGTCCATCTTTATTCACATCGGTTTAACTAATGTCCATATCGCATGATGCTAAACTTTATAAAACCTCAAAAACTATGGGATTCTTGATTATTATTATAATGAGATATGTAGTGATACCTAGGCCTTATTTCTTTTTCTCAGCCATGAGTTAAAGTAAATACATTTCCCCACCTCCAGTATACAGAGAAAATAGCTATGTGGGAGATCTCAAGTTTAGGTCCACCATTTTGGGATCTATCGAGGAAAGAGAAATGAATTCCTCTACACATAAGTCAGATCTATGTTGGAAATCTCACATTCTATGGATAATCTAAATCTGAAAGATTCTTACATACATAAAAGCATTCATTCCATTATTTTTACTCTCATCCCTAGGAAAATTTGTTTCATTTAAATCTTCCTCTGAACATCGATATGGGGGGTCAGTGTCCTAAGGACACCATTGTTTGACTGTGTAAATTATGACCCAATTGGTTTGACATAAGATAGATACAAGAGGCACGTCATCTAAAGGAATATTAATCCCCATGATAGGATGATTCTATCTTTATAAGGCCTAATAGAATTTATTCCCCACATCATTTTTTATGATCTGATAACCCATGGAGTCATGGTTCAAAATTTCCTTCCCCTCACATTCAAGGCATGTTAGTACATCCCGACCTAATGATCCTTTTATTACTCATCATTTCCCTAAAATTTGGTCATGGTCATATGAGTTAAAAATACCAGACCCTATGTCTTCGTTGTTTCATGATGCTAAACTGCATGGTTAATGTCCCTCTAATTTGGCATTATAAATAAAGGATTACTTTTGGATTTCTTCCCACCTCTATAAGAGGAAACGTGGAACCCAGATCTCTAGAATGGATTCATGCTATCTTATAACCTTTTTCATGTCATTTTAGCAATATCCCGAGCCCATGATGTTAAATAATTTGATTTTCAGGAACTACATATGGATTGATTATTGTTTTGACTGGATACATATTGACACATGGATCTTAAATTCCCAGTACATCCATGAGATAAAAGTGTATCCCTTTTCCATTGTATGGTTGAGACATACATAAGATATTTATGACATTAAAACCATATAATAACCAAATATATGTGTGGCTCGATCCCTGCCACCACATGGTACATTGTGAAACCCAAACATCAAACCAGGGTTCCAGCCAGAGAAAAAGTTAAAAAATTTCCTTACCCTATGCATGGTTCATACCTGCATGGGGAATATTTCCAAAACTACATAAGTCCTAATAATTTCTTTGAGAGGATATGTAGCGACTCTCTGTCCTTTTATCCGAATCTGGACACCTAAAACAATTTCCCCTTTACCATGTGAGAGTTTGATAATTGTGTGGGGAAAACCATTCTAGAACTACTTATGGTTTGATTTTAATTTTTATGAGATACATAGTGATTCCTAGAACTTGTAACTCAGGACCAACCATCATGAAGAATATACTTACTATGTATGGGTTAGACCTACATAAGGAAAATGCTTTTACCCATTCTTGGGAAATTTCAACATGAAATACCCCTTTCATGTTCAAGCCCTCTCCTTTAATAAAAAAACTCTATGCTCAGGAAGGAGTAAATCCACATAAACATCCATGTCCATAAAATGTGTAGGATCAGTGTCCTAAGGAGACCATTATTTGGATATGCACAATATAACACAGTTGACCGTGTATAAGTTTCCTACACAAATGGCATTTCAACCAATGGAAAATTATTCCTTATCAAATACTTTTCCTACCTCATTACTGCCATTGAAATTTTCATTCCATATAACCCTTTAAATTTTAATAACCCAACTTATATATTACAAACATTTCCTATCATGCTAGAGGACGATGGAGTATTCTTGGATAGATTAAAGTGAAAAGGGAAAATCATCTGTACCTCAGTTAATGTAAAGTGACCTTAAACTATATCCCTTGAATGTACTCACCATAAGACATTAAACTATATGGTACATGTATTAGTTTTCCAATATTAAACTATGCTATTATTTATACCTCCTTTACAAATGTAAAAGTTGTGTAGGAGAGGTTTTCCATTCATGGATAGATCCAATATAGTTGTCATAGTCATTTTCAGACGTCATTCACTTAACAAACCACCCCTCATGGACTTTATGGATCATAATATTCCCAAATTACCTATCCATAAAAAATGGAGGATAAGTGTATTATGGAAACCTTTGTTTTACCATGCATAATATGACTCACTTGGATCTTCATACCTCACTCACAAAAAAGGTCGGTCAAGCAAAGGTAAATTCTTTGCCATGAGAGGCTATTCCTACCTCTGTATGCTTGGGAAACATCATGTTGGAAACCATTCTTATGGTTACTCCTTACGTACATTCCCCATATCATGTCTTGGATTTAGAAATATCAAAACCAGGGTGAAGAAAAATCCACCATTCATGTATAAAAAATATGGTGACATTCTTATCCAACAATCCATATTGGGACCCTCAGCCCAAAATTCATGGTCAAAGATGTTCAACCTAACACACTATTCATATTAGTATGGTTGGAAAGATTCCAAACTGCCCATGAAAAGAGACATAAAACTATTTAGTTGGAAACCCAACTCAGGAAACCCTAGAAAAAATTCAAGTTTTAACTCTCTAGACCTATGTTTTGTAGGTTTTTTTAAAACAATTGATCCATCCAAAGAAAATTAAAAATAGAAAAATCATGTTAGGTCAAAACCCCACAAAAGGTGTCATAAAAATGTCAAGTTATTCCAAATAATCCCTCACCAATGTGGAGTTATATAACAATTATGGTGGTAAAAAAAAGACACAAAGCTCATAGGGTGTTTCATGTAACCCTAACAATAGTCACAACTATTCTCATTGAGTCCCTTGGCTAAGCAAAAAATTAGTGAATTGCATTTTCATATCGATTTGGTTATCCCAGATTGTGATGGAACTTCATATCAATCGTAGATTATCATTCAAAATATGACCTATTATGATTAATGGACATTTTAGGAATAGGTATAAGATGCAAATTTGAGGAAGAACAAGTTTCATTTTCTAAAATTAGAATGGATGTGCATCCATAGCCTAGAGTTTCTCCATATGAATAAAATATTATGATTACAGATCATTGTTAGTATATTCAAAAAGATGAAGTAGTTTGAGGTTAAAAACCCCAATGGATTGTAGAATCTTAGTCAAGGTTGTAGTCTCAACATTAACACTGGCCCGAAATGCGTCCTCTTTCTCACCCACATTCTATTTTATATTTCCTCCTACGCCAATTGTTTCCCATCATTAATCACTGCCAGGTTGAGAGATAATTCATGGTTAATTTTCTCTAGTTCTTAACTTATCCTCTCTACATCTTGATGAAGCTGCTCCATTGGGTTACTCTACTATGTAATTTCACCATGTCACCTGCAACCATCTCAGAATGCTCATAAGCTTCATTAAGAAGGATATTCCTAGATGTAACAATGTGATTCATGGACTCTACACAGGAAAGGTGATAGTGAATCATGCAAGTTATATCCCAAGAAGAAATAACCTACTTCACTATATCATGGTTTCCATGATAGTCAAACACCCATACCTTAAAAATGAAAAATTTAAAAATAATTAGGTCAATTTTTTGGGAATGTTTTCAAGGGTTCTAACAAATAATCTTCAAATATTATTCAATGGGCATAATTAGGTTATCTAGTTCCTATTTTTCGGCCTTATAATCACTCTTGGATGGTAATATATATTCTTGAATAAGTGGCAGCATATAGGGTCATTATTGAACAACCTTAGTGTGGCTTGATTCTATTTCAGCCACTTCCCTTGAGGTATCAGTAGGTGGAAATATCATAGCATTGACTACAACCATAGAAACTTGTGGCTATAATTCTAGAATAATAATATTGAAACAATTAGTTTTTAAACCATGAATGAAAATTTGATGGTTGGAAGGGTAGTGAAATCACCTCTACTTGTAGAGAAATTGTTATCCCTTGCCACAACTATTTCATTATCACCCGATAAAATAGATGCTTCATACTCAATTTTCAAGTTGAATTCAGGTTCTACTAGTGAAAACCATGGTGTAGAATCATGCTCAGTTGGTCTAGTGATCTCAAGAAGCTCACTCACATATAATCTAATCATATAAATAATAATCATAGAAGTATAGAAAATATTTGATTTTTATTCTCTTCATGTTTAAATCACTCCTTCTTCCATGGTTGTGCATCCAAGAGGGGTATGATTAATACACTCACCTGAGGCATAGAACTCTTTATATTACCTTACTACTGGGGTATAAGTCATCTGATCAGGAATGATCAACCCCCTAGGACTTGGGATCCTACTAAAGGCCTCAATTGTCTTAGGTTCACTTTCCAATTTAGCTACCACTACTGGAGTTATCACATTTATATTTTAAAAAGTAGACGATACAAAACCCTTCATGATTGAAGCTTAATTACTTAACAAAACTACACCAATTCATGTGTATGATGATTATACAGAGAATTAAGACACATAACAAGACAACTAAATAAATATATTTTATGTTCACCTTTTATCCCTAACAATAGATGTATCGATAGTAGTGATATCTGTCAGTGCCTCCTGGTATTCCATAGATTGGATTACCTAGAAGTATAGCTGATGGATATGTGGGTGAAAATGACCTTGTAGGGTCTTCAAGAACAACATTCATATGCTTCAATTCCCCAAAAGAGCCTTCTCTAGGATATCCCACATTCAAAAAAAATTTCTCCCTAGAAACGGTTCCTCTTGAGGAAGTGACTATCTCATGAATCTCTTGAGGACCCTACAAGATTAGGATAAGACGTTTAAGATCATGATGGTAAGAGGAAGAAAAAATGGAGAAAAATTACCTCTTCATCAATATCATCTTTTCCCATCATAATTACCACCATGTTTTCTACTCGTTCAGACTAGTAAGGTCTAACTTTGAAAAAGTTGAGGCAGGTAAACATTTCATCCAGATATTTTTCCACCTCATGAGGATCATCATGAGAATAGTTCCTAAAGGGATCAATAGCATATCCAAATCCAACAAGATAAAGGAGATATTCCTATTTTGTTTCCCAAATATTTTCGGTAGATGATATTGGTATCAAGGTATCTTATGATATCCAAACCTCTAGGAAGGCTGCAGTTATTGGAATGGGTAGAACTAGGAGGTCCGTTGTGGAAAGTGAGGTAGCTTCAGCCACTGCAATTGCTTTCAGGGCACCTCATCCACCCTGGAACCCTTTGGCACATGGTGTTCAAGATACCCTGAATGGTGTTGAGTAATTTAACCAAATCCAGTTACAATAGAGGAATCAACCCCATCATCACCCTAGGAGTCATGGATATCATCCTAATCATCTTCATTAACCTCAAACCTCACCATAGAAGGAACTCACTAAGAATATCTATATCAGTTATGCTAGTTATTTATTAAGTAATAAATCTATAGAAGATAGGATCCCACCCTCTTAGGCTCATCATCATACAAAATGGTGGAAGACACCAAAAGATAACCATATCTTATTAATGAAACTTCCTTATATTATATGAAGTACTATAGAACAAAAACTGAATAAGAAACCCTTAAAGAATCCCATTATCTCCATGCCATTGGAAAAGTGACATCTAGAGTGATGGATGCTTGATAATGAGAGTCATCACTAGTGGAATGGGTGGTTGAACCACAAGCTCACAAAACATTACTTCGAAGTCCATAGATGAATTATTTCCCTGGTTGGTTCTCATTCCTATAATTCTTGAATGTTTTATTTTTTTCCCTCAATCCCCTGAATTTTTTTGAGAATCGACCATATGAATTTTTATTTCCAGTTTAACGTCATGGTATGATTGATTCGAGTCATTAGTATAGTATTTTTATTTGAAGGATGGAAACCCAAGGAAGGCAGAATCCCAATACAACATCGTGTGTCCTCCCGAGTGAACATCAGCTATAGATTCCAATCTATAATAAATTTTTTCTCTTAGCATGCGATGTTGTGGGTTAGAGGAAACCTCATTTGGATACATTTGAATTGACGTTCAAATATTCAGGGGTGTACCAATGATAGATAATCTCCCCATCAATCCTAGTAACCAAGATGGATTCTTATAAACAGATAAGGTATTATTTTTGAGAGAGGTCTCGAGATACGTCTTTCCCCAGATTACTAGAAGGGGTAACTTAATAATCATTGGTTAAATGGTCATGATAATTGATTTGAATCCTCATTTCCAACTCACGTCAATCAGACAGAATTACCCCTATAACAATTTGGAGATATGGCCAGATTGTATCTTTTGGGATATGTTGAGTGTTGATATGTCTATAGACTCTAATATGAGAAGATACTCATCCCCATATAACATGGATGGGTACCACCAGCCTGTATGGTGGCCTCAACCTAATAATTCAACCCAAAAAATGGTAAATATTCACCACCACTAGGATGGATAGGTTAATACACCATCCATTATCCAAATATTCTACCAATAACAAAGTCATGAACCTAACACCTATACCAGAATTGTCATGACCCCCTCTCACCAAGGATGCCCCTCCTGAGATGGCAAAGGTGAAAGGGAGATAATGACCCCTGATTCCCACCTCCAGTAGGCCCCGGGGTTGCGACTAGCACCAAGGGTATGAATTTTCATAAATATGGGAGGCATTACCCTTTTTATTTATTTAGGATCGGGAAATAGGACAAGTCAACCACAAAAAAGGAAAAAGAACAAGTGTGTAGAAATAAACCCAAACCAAGACCACATGCATGTTTATACAATTTATAACAAGGTACAAGTATAAGAAATCTCAAAGAACAATACTAAAAGAAAACAAGAGAACATCAACTGAAACAACTCCAACTGTCCGACTAGTAGGGTCCCGCACAGCCCTAGTAGTCCTCCTGGAAACCTGAAAGTAAACGTAGGGTGAGCATACAAGTATACTCTATAGGGAAACCTTATCTCTTGTGCACAAGTGGGGAGACATCCTAATGTCCCGTGAGAACAACAGAAGAAACCTAGAAAGGAATTCTATCCACCCAACCTCACCAGCCACACTCACCAAAACACAAGCACAACAGGCAGTAGTATATAAGAAACAAGAGTATTGGGTACCCCGCACCATTTCCCTATAGCTGCTCTTCCTAAAGGCAAACGTCCTGATGCTGCCACACTCTCCCCGCCTGCACACACCTGTTCCTCACTACCACTTTTCCTGCCCGCACACACCTGGGCCTCACAACCATGTATCCCGCCCGCACACACCTGGGCCTCACAACCACATATCCTACCCGCACACACCTGGGCCTCATCACGAAGATTCTTGGGAAACGGTAGAACCTTCCCGAAGAGTCTGGGGCTAAAGCCACCCCAATCGAAACCTACCCTAAGAGTCTTAGGTGTAAGGTCGCCTCAAGCCATCACAACCTAGGGTAGAAGGACCAGGAATGAGCTAGTAACTAAGGGAAAAACACCCTCTCCCATGAAATGGGAGTGTTCGACACTAAGTGCTCAACATGGGTGGGGTGCGATAAAACACAAAAGATACAGATATATATATGTATAACAAACATACAAACCAACCTATGGATTCTAAACAGAGAAACTGAGCATGTGCCTCGGCACTGGTACTGTGAAGCATGAATACAACAAACAACCCCAACCCCATTTAGGTTTTCACATTTCAGAAGAATTAGTATATTTAGTTCCTTAACTACTGGGAAACTATCCACAACCAACCACATCGATCATTCGTAAAACATATCTCTGCCATCCACAAATCAAGTTAGGAAAACACAAGCAGCACAACAAGTCCCTTCTTATTAACCAAGCAGCCCATTGATTATTAATTATGTTTCATTACCACACCCCACCATTCATTAACTCTTCCACTTTTATTTATTATTCACAAACCAAAGTCCATTCACATTCAAACCATCCCTAAAGCCCCGCTTCCAACCACCATAACCACAACCGCACCGTACATCAGTATCCCTTTAATACCATTTATCACAGCCCCGCTGCCCGTTACCAACATAACATTCACACCAACCCACAACCAAGTCAACCGTAGCCCCATTGCTCACCCTATCCATAACAACCCACAAAACACCCCCATCACATGCCACGTATCCAAGCCAACACCCACATGCTCATTATTCCATTTTTTAACTAGGGTGATCACACAAGGGTTCCAGATTTTAAACAGCCAACTTTATGTGATTAACCAATTTCCACATTCCACAAAGTTTCCATCCATAAGAAAATCCAGAAGGAGAGGGAAAAATTTAATTGCGTAAGCAAAGGCCCCCAATGACCGTGATTTTCAGTAGGTAGAAGCTCATTCAATTCAAAATATAATATCACATGATATAAAGTAACAACAATATCAAGATTCCCAACCCCGTTCTTTAACCAGTTATTATCTTCATTTAATGGTTCAACTGCTTCTCATGAAAACAAGAGGATACCCACCCTTCATGATACACAAAATTTTAGAGAGACGGAGGTAAGATCCCTACCTCAACAGGTTCTGATCACAACGCTCCCCCGGATCAACTTTAGAAGTCGTCCGTCGTCGTCCATCACTTCTATCGGGTCTCGGAAAAGCCTCCTCGGGTGGAAGTCGGAAAGGAAAGGCTGAAGGAAAGACAACGAACCCAGGCTCGGAAGTTCCGCCTCGTCATTACGATCCCGTGACTGCTGAAGGATCATAAATCAGAACTCGGACGAAGAAGTTATGGAAGAAAATGAGCCTTTGAGTCTCCTGGGAGAGCTCTGCTCAGAGGAAAGGGGAGGAGAGGAGTGAGTTGAAAGGAGGAGAGAACCCCTCCTTTTATAGGTGAGAAAAGGAAAAGTACACAGCATGTACTTCATAGTACACGAAGTGTAATCGGTTAATTCACACGGTCTCCACGCGACATCAAATATGGTTCCGTGGCTGTTGACTGGTCAACACATGGTTTTAGGGTAAAGCACAGGCGGGGAAGGACTACACGACATGTAGTTTAGACACACGGCGTGTACTCATTTATTGCACATGGAAAGGACACAGCTCCAACACGGTACATGGCTGTTGACTGGTAACGCGTACGCGGGGAAGGACTACACGGCGTGTAGAACTGGACACACGGTGTGCACCCATTATTCCACACAGCAAGGACACGGTCTTCAACACAAGGTATACCCAGAAAGGGGGTACATGGTGTGTTCTCAAACTACACGGCGTGTAGTATCAAAACTCTGGAAAGTGTGGGAAAAGTCCATTTTACCCTCCAGAACACTTCTTGAACTTCTTTTTGAAAAAGGAATGGGCCGGAGAGGTCTGGGCCATTACATCAGATGCCTCTTAAAACATTATCATCCCCGAGAATTCAAAACCAACCCAGAGGAAACCCAACAAGATACCTCTTAGGGTTCTCATTATAACAGGAACCCAACCAACAACCCTAATCATATGTGTTAGGAATTCCTTCTCCTATGTCGAGATATTATCCGCTTTAGGCGGCACTGTCTCGCCTGTACGGGTTTAATCGCATCCTCAATAACGCGTCTCAATTAATAATTGGGTCTTCCCACTTCCATACATTAGGATTTTTCAACTCGCACTACCCCCAACACCACACAACCAACACACTGCCCGAACACGTGGGTTTGGGAAATTCCTTCTCCTATGTCGAGATATTATCTGTGTTAAGCGGCACTGACTCGACCGCACGGGTTCAATAACATCCTCATTAATGCGTCTCGATTAAGGATCAGGTTTTTCCCTTTCCCCACACACCCGGACATGCTACACACTACTAGGGAATAGGGAAACAAAAATGTCTCACAACTGACAAGCCAAGCATTCCATAAATCAAAGGTACAGAGTACAACATAAACACAAATATTAGGAGAAAAAGGGAAAAACACAAGTCAAAACAACTCCGGGTACTGAGCGTGCATCTGGGTCTCTCGCTCCCAAGTTCTCTTCTCGAGGCCACCATGCCTCCACAACACACAAACCAACAGAATGGTTCATCCACTGAGCACCTTCTCTTTACTATCCTCGATTCTGACTGGTCATTCCTCGAAGGTCGCATCGTCTCCCATATCTAGCTCTCCCCAGTCGATAACGTGGGAGTCATCGTTTAAGTACTGATGAAGCTGGGAGACGTGGAAGATGTCATGAACCTTGTCCAACTGAGGTGGCAGGGCCAGCTGATATGCCACCTCGCCGACTCGCCTCAGCACCTCAAAAGGTCTGATAAATCTAGCTGAGAGCTTACTCCCTTTCCCAAACCTCCGCTGCCCCCGTCGAGGGGAATCCTTCAAGAACCCATGATATCCCACCTCGAACTCCAAGGGACTCCTCCGACGATCAACATAAGACTTCTGTCGGTCCTGAGCCGCTTTCATCCTCTCACGTACAAGCTGGACTTTCTCTGTGGTGCTCTGCACTACCTCTGGCCCAAGAGCACCTGTCTCACCAACCTCTACCCAGCAAATGGGTGAATGACATGGTCTCCCATACAAATCCTCAAATGGTTCCATTCCAATAGTAGAGTGGAAGATATTTTTGTAGGAAAACTCTACTAAAGGAAAGTGTCGTACCCATGATCCTTCGAAATCCCGAACGCTTGCTCGCAGCAATTCCTCCAACGTCTGGATAGTCTGCTCTGTCTGCCCATTGGTCTTGGGGTGGAAAGCAGTGCTAAGGCGTAGCTGGGTGCCAAAAGCATGCTGTAACCCCCTACAAACTCGTGAGGTAAACCGAGTATCCCGATCTGAGATGATAGTCTTTGGAACTCCATGCAAACATACCACCTCGCCTACGTACCTCTGTGCCAAGGTACTCACCGGGCCTGAATCCTTAATTTCTAAGAAGTGAGCTGATTTCTTCAGTCGATCCACCACCACCCACATAGCATCATAACCACCCTGAGCTCTGGGTAGTCCTGTGACGAAGTCCATTGAGATGTCATCCCACTTCCACTCAGGGAAATATAAAGGGTGCAACAAACCACCAGGAACACGGTGTTCAACCTTCACTTGATGACACACTAGGCCTTTAGCCACAAACTCCACCACTACCCATTTCACCCCAGGCCACCAAAACTGTTCCCTCAGGCCTCGGTACATTTTCGAAACTCCTGGATGTACTGCCAAGGCTGATCTATGGAACTCATGGAGAACTCCTTCATGCATTGGCTCTGGAACAAACAACCTTCCATGGAAAAGAATCCGATGTCATATGTCCTCTGACCATCCCTCTGGAGCGTTCCCCTGATTGACACGATCCCGCATCACTTCCGCCTCAGATTCCCCCCACTGGGACTCTTCCACCTGCTGCAACAAGGAGTACTGCACCATAATCTGGAACAAACAGCCTCTAACTCCTTCTACCCTGGCATCCAAGTGCAAGGTGGCCAACTCTCCCATCGCCTTCCAAGCATCAGTGGACTCCCGAACCACTTCCTGATGCAACTTCCTGCTCAGGGCATCAGCCACAATGTTTCCCTTACCTTCAGTGTAATAGATCTCAAAGTCATAGTCTTGGAGAAACTCGACCCATCTCTGCTGCCGTAAGTGAAGGTCACGCTGGGAGAAGATATAACGCAGGCGCTTGTGATCTGAGAAGACCACAAAGCTTTCCCCAAAAAGGTAATGTCGCCACAACTTCAGTGCGAACACTACTACGGTAAGCTCTAGGTCATGGGTGGAATACATACGCTCGTGAGGGCGTAACTGCCTAGACCCATAACAGATCACTCCCTTCTTCTGCATCCGCAAGCACCCCAGACCAAGGCCAAAAGCATTACAAAACACCTCATACAACAATCCTTCCTATGGAAACCTGAGTACGGGAGCACTGACCAACTTCTCCTTCAGGTAGTCAAAATATTTCTGGCACTGCTCGCTCCATAGGAAGACCTGGTTCTTCCTCGTCAAAGCTGTCAATGGATAAGAAACTCAAGAGTAGTCCGAAACGAACCTCCAATAGTATCCTGCTAACCCCAAGAAACTACGAACTTCTGCCACGCTCTTGGGTGCTACCCAAGAAACAACTACCTCAACCTTCGACGAGTCCACTGACACTCCATGATGAGACACTACGTGCCCAAGTAAGTTTACTTCTTATGTCAAGAACTTACACTTCAAAAATTTCCCGTAAAGCTGATGGTGTCGAAGGACTCCCAAGACTGCCCTGAGATGCTCAACGTGCTCCTCCTCTGACCTTGAGTAGATCAAGATGTCATTGATAAACACAATGACGAACCGGTCCAGAAACTCCCAGAAGACAAAGTTCATGAGTCCCATGAACACAACCGGTGCATTCGTAACTCCATACGGCATCACCACAAACTCGAAGTGCCCATACCTGCACCTGAAATCCGTCTTCGAGATGTTGCTGTCTTTTACCCTCAGCTGATGATATCTAGATTGTAGATCAATCTTGGAAAAACAACCTGCTCCACTCAGTTGGTTGAAGAGATCATCTATCCTTGGGAGGGGATAGCAGTTCTTAACCGTTACCTGGTTCAACCTTCAGTAGTCTATGCATAGCCTGAGACCACCATCTGCCTTCTACACGAACAAAACTGGAGCACCCCATGGTGATACACTGGGTCGAACAAAACCCTTCTCCATCAGATCGTCAATCTGAATCTGCAACTCCCGCAACTCCGAAGGTGCCATCCAATAAGGGGCCATCAAAATCAGACGGGCACCAGGCTATAAGTCTATCCCAAACTCAACGTCACGTCGGGGGGGGGGGGGGGGGTAGAGTTACAACTTCCTCAGGAAAAACATCCAGGAACTCCCCAACAACCACCGGGACATCCATCATCTCTGTATCAACTGGAATCACTGATAGCCCACCTAACAAGGAAAGGAGAGTCTCCACACACTGGCTTCCCACCTGATAGATCCTCTCTCCAACAAAAGATACACGCTGCTCATCCATGTTGAAGAACACGAATCTTCTCCGGAAGCAGTCGATAACGACACTAACAGAAAACAACCATTCGATTCCTAGGATGAAATCGTATGACTGCATCTGTAATAGAAGAAAGTCCCCACTAGATCGATGTGGTCCCAACGTCAGCCCACATCCCCAGCAAATAGAAGATACGCTGGTCTGGCCTCCAACTGGTGTACTCAGTACCAGTGGTACGACAAGTCTCTCTACGTCTAGTCCCAAAGCATGGGCTAGACCAGGTGCAACAAAGGAGTGCGAAGCTCCTGAATCGAACAAAGTAGAAACAAGAGTGCTGAACAAACAAATCATACCTCGCACCACCTCTGGTCCTACTGGAGGTGTCAACTCTGCTGTGTGCAACTATCCACGCCCAGCTCCTCTGCCTCTCTAATGTCGTCCACCTCCTCGACCACGCCCTGGTTGAGGTCCCTGAGAAGCACCCTGAGGTTGGACTCCTCTCGCAAAGTCTACCCTTGGAGGAGAATGGTCCTGCTGCTGCTGAAGGGCCTCGCTGGAAACTGGTGTTGCTGAGGTGGGCGCTGAACCTTCCCACCTCCACCGTACTGAGCTCGGGTTGGGCACTGACTCTGAACATTCCCGAAACCTCCACACCGAAACCTACACAAGAAAAACACTTCGGTCCTGGGATCGTGAAAAAGGGATGAGGACCTGAAGATCTGAACTTAAACTACTGGGGCCTGCTCCCCACTGGACTGAACCTGGAAGGTCCCGTCGCAAGAGACCTGCTGCTGACTGCCTTCCCCTTCGACGAGCCTGGCTGGATCCCCTCTCATGGTGCACCTCCCAGCGATTGCATCCTCTCTACAACCTCTTCCTTCTTCTGTACCACCAAGTACGTCGGAAGGGTGAAGGGGATGACAACATACTGGAGTGAAGGAAAAAGCACCTCCTCTAAATGTCTTGCCCGAGACTCCTCATCCGGAAAGAGATCCGGAGAAAAGCGCAGGAGATCCTTGAACTTGATCCCCAGCTCTTGTACTGACATACTCCCCTGCTTAAGGGAGAGTAACTCCTGCCGCTTCTCTACCTTGATCATAGAAGAAAGGAATTCTTCTCGGAATTCCTTCTCGAAGTTAGCCCATGGAACCTCTGCCGCTATCCTCTCTCCGAGGTAGAGCATCCACCACTGTCGCGCCACACCTCTCAGCTGACTGACTGCTAGGGGAACCCAGTACTCCCTCAGATCACGGATCAAGGTAAAAGTGATCCGTAGCTCCTAAATCCACCCCTCCATCTCCATATCCGAAGTACTACCCTCGTACTTCTTGAGGGTTTGCCGCTGGAAAGAACAGAGAGTCTTCTGCCACTGGCTATCTTCCTCCTCTCGGTCAATCCTTAACTGATCGACCGCCTGAATCTGCTGGGCCTCGTCCGTCTGAGCCACCTAGGGATGACTTCTAGGTGCCATAGTTGTATGGTAAACAAGGATCGCCTAAGCCCAAGTATTAATGAAAACTGAAGGTTTTATTTTATAATTTTATTTCAATTTCTTTCCCAGAACACCCAAATCAAGTAAAACACAATCATGATGATGCATGTACCTTCCCTAGGGTCTCTACCCTGCTATCAATGTAGTCTCACTTGGTCGTTCGGTAGGATAAGAGTCCTTACATCGGATCACGGGGGCCCTAAAATCCCGTGTCCTAGCTAGTCTTCCCTGGCCTATGTCACGCACCAAGATTAACTAACACTGTTTCCCTACCATCCCATGAAATTATCACTATGCCTAATTCCAGACTCCATCCTATCTCTCAACCATCACCTCTGATACCATTCTGTCATGACCCCCTCCCACCAAGGATGCCCCTCCTGAGCTGGAAATGGTGAAAGGGAGATAATGACCCCCGAGTCCCGCCTCCAGTAGGCCCTGGGGTGGTGACTAGCACCAAGGGTATGAATTTTCATAAATATGGGAGGAATTACCCTTTTTATTTATTTAGGATCGGGAAATAGGACAAGTCAACCACCAAAAAGGAATAAGAACAAGTGTATAGAAATAAACCCAAACCAAGCCCACATGCATGTTTAAAAAAATTATAACAAGGTACAAGTACAAGAAAGCTCAAAGTACAATACCAAAAGAAAACAAGAGAACATCAACTGCAACAACTCCAACTGTCCGACTAGTAGGGTCCCGCACAACCCTGGTAGTCCTCCTAGAAACCTGAAAGTAAACGTAGGGTCAGCATACAAGTATACTCAGTAGGGAAACCTAAAGCTCTTTTACACAAGTGGGGAGACATCCTAATGTCCAGTGAGAACAACAGAAGAAACCTAGTAAAGAATTCTATCCACCAAACCTCACTAGCCACACTCACTAAAACACAAGCACAATAGGTAGTAGTATATAAGAAACAAGAGTATTGGGTGCCCCGCACCATTTCCATTTAGTAGATCTTCCTAACAGAAAACAACCTGATGCTGCCACACTCTCCCCGCCTGCACACACATGGGCCTCACTACCATGTATCCCGCCCGCACACACCTGGGCCTCACAACCATGTATCCCGCCTTCACAAACCTGGGCCTCATCCCGAAGATTCTTGGGAAAAAGTAGAACCTTCCCGAACAGTCATGGGCTAAAGCCACCCCAATCAAAACCTACCCGAAGAGTCTTAGGTGTAAGGTCACCTCAAGCCATCACAACCTAGGGGAGAAGGAGCAGGAAGGAGCTAGTAACTAAGGGAAAAACACCCTCTCCCATGAAATGGGAGTGTTCGACAGTAAGTTCTCAACATGGGTGTGGTGCGATAAAACACAAAAGATACATATATATATATATGTATACCAAACAAACAACCCAACCTATGGTTTCTAAACTGAGAAACTGAGCATGTGGCTCGGCACTGCTACTACGAAGAATGCATACAACAAACAACCCCAACCCCATTTAGGTTTTCACATTTCAGAAGAATTAGTTTATTTAGTTCCTTAACTACTGGGCAACTATCCACAACCAACCACATCGATCGTTCGTAAAACATATCCCTGTCATCCACAAATCAAGTTCGGAAAACACAAACAGCACAGCAAGTCCCTTCTTATTAACCAAGCAGCCCACTGATTATTAATTAGGTTTCATTACCACGCCCCACCATTCATTAACTCTTCCACTTTTATTTATTATTCACAACCTAAAGTCCATTCACATTCAACCCATCCCCACAGCCCCGCTGCTAACCACCATAACCACAACTGCACCGTACATCATTATCCCTTTAATACCATTTATCGTAGCCCCACTGCCCATTACCAACATAACATTCACACTAACCCACAACCAAGTCAACCGCAGCCCCACTGCTCACCCTATCCACAAAAACCCACAAAACACCCCCATCACATGCCACGTATCCAAGCCAACACCCACATGCTCATTATTCCATTTTGTTTAACATGGGTGCTCACACAAGGGTTCCATATTTTAAACATCCAACTTTATGTGATTAACCAATTTCCACATTCCACAAAGTTTTCATCCATAAGAAAATCCAGAAGGAGAGGGCAACATTTAATTGCATAAGAAAAGGCCCCCAACGACTGTGATTTTCAGTAGGTAGAAGCTCATTCAATTCACAATATAATATCACAGGATATAAAGTAACAACAATCTCAAGCTTCCCAACCCCGTTATTTAACAAGTTATTATCTTCATTTAATGGTTCAACTGCTTCTTATAAAAAAAAGAGGATACCCACCCTGCATGATGCACAAAACTTTAGAGAGACGAAGGTAAGATCCCTACCTCAACAGGTTCTGATCACAACGCTCCCACAGATCAACTTTAGAAGACGTTCGTCGGTGTCCGTCACTTCTTTCGGGTCCCGGAAAAACCTCCTCGGGTGGAAGTCGGAAAGGAAAGGCTGAAGGAAAGACAACGGACCCAGGCTCGGAAGTTCTTCCTCATCGTTACGATCCCGTGGCTGCTGACGGATCGTAAATCGGAGCTCGGAAGAAGAAGTTATGGAAGTAAAGAATCCTTTGAGTCTCTTGGGAGAGCTCTGCTCAGAGGAAAGGGGAGGAGAGGAGTGAGTTGAAAGGAGGAGGGGACCCCTCCTTTTATAGGCCAGAAAAGGAAAAGTACACGGTGTGTAATTCATGGTACACGGCGTGTACTCGATTAATTCACACGGTCTCCACGCAGCTTCCAACACGGTTCCGCGACCATTGACTGGTCAACACATAGTTTGAGGGTAACACATACGTGGGGAAGGACTACACGGCGTGTAGTTTAGACACACGGCGTGTACACATTTATTGCACACGGCAAGGACACAGCTCCAACACGGTACACTGCCGTTGACTGGTAACGTGTACGCGGGGAAGGACTACATGACATGTAGAACTGGACACACAATGTTCACCCATTAGTCCACACAGCAAGGACAAAGTCTTCAACATGGGGTATACCTGGAAAGGGGGTACATGGCGTGTACTCAAACTACACGGCGTATAGTTTCAAAACTCTGGAAAGTGTGGGAAAATTCCATTTTACCCTCCAGAACACTTCTTGACCTTCTTTTTGACAAAGGAATGGGCCGAAGTGGTCCGAGACATTACAAGAATCATGCACCGACATCAACTATCCAGTAAAAAACAAGGAAATAAAAGCTTCCAGTCAAAATAGATGGTCTTCATTAAGAATGAACTTCCAGCTTCTCACGTTGAACCAACCCTCCACTACCGTGGTCCAGTATGCATAAAGACACCTTTAGGTGTCAATAGTTGGGAAATTCCTCAACATCCTTACAAAATTCTCCTCACCGATTGATGTATTAATGGAATTAATCCAATAAAAAAATGAGATATCTGGTTTCTAGTGAGGGCCACCCTTCAGTAGATGCTTTACCTTGTCAATAAGTTTATAGGTAAGATGAGGGGTCCTCTCCACATAATCCCCGAAAAAAAGAGGTGAAAAAAACTCATCATACATATCACTGACAATGGTAACCCCTAGAATAAAATTGACATCCTAATGATAGTTCACATCCTACTCGTACAACAAGTGGTAGGTGTTGGTGTTCGGGCTCTACCTGCTAAGTAGCTATGATATAATCTTTATGTTTTGGTGGGAGTAGGTATGTTATACCCAAACCACCTCATATATACCCATGACCTTCATATCAGTCTTAAATTCATCAAATGTTTTTCCATAACAAAAAATTCCACCCGCAATCCAAGGTGAATGAGCCTCTAAGCCGAAGGTCTTATTTCAACGACTATCCTAGTTTCTCGTTTGTCATGTAATTTTGTGAGATACTTTGGTATTAGTGGATTTTACATCCAGCACCCACATAGTTTCCTCCAGTGACCGAGGAGTTTATTTTAGAATAAACTTGATATCATGGGTTACCAAGATGAATTCCCCCTTTTCAAAATTATTGGCTCAGGGAATATACCTATTTTAAATTATCCAATCACAGGTTGATTTGTTATGAACATTGCTGGAATTGAATCCTTAGATGTAGTCAGAATCCATAAAGGGTTAGCCTACCCAAGAATAGATCCCCCCTTGGACCAGTACTAAGAATTCCCTATAGGAGTTGATGATGTGGGTGGATAATTATTTTAGCATTTTTTATGATACAATAGATCTTATCCTTCATCCTTTCATCAATAGTCAGGAGAGTAATAGTAGTATCTATGGATGAAAACTATAAAGGGTTCATCATTTTGTCTGCATCAAAATCTAGAAGTGAAGTATCTTTTTTAAAAAAATTGAAAATTTATAATTCTTTGTGAAAAATAAATTCATGCAGTTCTAGCTAGAAAATCAACACTTCACGAACCCCACAATCTGTGAAGTACTAGGCTGCAAAGCATTGGCTCATAAAGCATTGGACCATGAGGTGTTCATTATATAGGATGTTCTATCCATCGATAAATCATATACTCGCTATTCATACGATTAGAATTACAATTCAAAGGTGTTGAAGTTCAGTTTACAGAAAAGCTACCCTGAAGGGAGAAACAATTCATGAAATAAATAGGTGATTAGAGAAGTCTATGAAGCATTCAATTGTATGAGATAATTGGTAAAAGAAAATTTTGTTGGGCCCCTAATTTATTTGAGTGGCACCCTCTCACATTTCCACTTGAGTATGGAAAATAGGTTCTTAACATGACTGATTTATACATTGGAATAAACCCCTATTTTCCCCGATCAAATCTCATTTTGATAGGGGGAATTATTTAAGTCATGATAATTTTTCAGAAAAGAAGTATAGAATCCTATCAGAATTGGGAAATGGTAGAAATAAACACCAAAGAATAATTCTAAGAAAAATGTTCCAAGGGGTGATACTGTGAAGGAAATATTGATCCTTCGAAGTCCAAATCACTTCATGAGCCTTCGCTTCATGAAGAACCCCGTGAAAAAATATTTCATGAGACAAGACGAGCCATGGGTGCCAGTGAAAGAAACTAGAAATTCATTTGTGAGTCCGGAAAATGATTTCCACCCTTACACACATTCATCCCCATAAACTAAAGCATTCAGAGGAAAATGTGTTACCACTAACCCCTGCAAGTAAAACCAAATTAATTTTCAAGGACGGATGGTGATTTTTATCCCCGTGAATGATTCCACCCCATTGAATAAGTCATCATCAAGCCAAGGAATCCTTTTTTGGATTCTGTAATATAATATTTGTAGCCCACAGCTGATAACCGACCACACCGACACCCATTCCCTCCGGTCATCTATAAAAATTATCTAATAGGCACCGAATGTAGGAGTTAACTAAAGAGATATGAAGAAGATGAGTGACAAGGATACAAAAAATGGATCCTCCAATATGATGAGAGATATATCTATTGATTCCCACTAGATTACAATATGTTATATATTATTACAAAGGATATAATAAATCATACAAATGTTTTGCAATATCAAAACCCATTAGAGGACACCATTTCATGGGGAATAAACAAATGGAACCTTTGCATACATTCACCCTACATAGAAAAATGCTATGAGGTCATAACCCTACCCTACGTAGAAAAATGATATGCATGAGGAACTTGTCCCCATGTAGAAACCCACTATATTGATGGAACCTAACCTCACATAAAAACATGACAGGCCCACGTAGCAGAACACTACATGGATGGTTCTCTATCATGCATATCATCATGCTACGTGAAGGGAACCATATCCAACCAAAGAACATCCTATGTTAAATGGGTCATCCTTGGGAAAATTAATCCCCACCTCATATTTATTCCTTCTATTATATCATTGGGCCTTATATTGTCCACTTTGTGAACCAAGTCTAATGGAATAATGCCAAGGTCCCTTCCAAATCCACAAGACATGTATGATCAGCACATCGGGTACACCAACATGTCAGATCGAGTATACATATCCATGGTAAGTGGTGTCATGTTTGTATCCTCTAAAATAAGGAGGGCCCTTGTAATGTTTTTAGGTCTAGATTCCAATGGTAGAGAGGGATCCAACCTTGGGTTGATCATGTGAACCTCATTGTTCTAGTCATAGATGGTAAACTACCATGTTTGTGTTTCCTATTGACACAGAATGAGATCCTCCCTCTGGAACCAATTTTAGGGAATCCTTCATAGAGAAATCTCTTTTCCTTTATTGAAAGAGGTGTAACTCTTTCACTTCTTCGCCTTATCCCTGAGATGTATCCAGATAGATCCCTATATGTGACTATCCTGGTTACCAAAATAAAGGGGATACATGCACAATCAAAGCCCTCTCCCTCTCCCTTTGGGCTTCAAAATCCATCAAGATGCAGATAGAGTGGGTCACATGATCTTAATATGTACTACTTCCTCATCTTTCTCACACTGAGAAGAACTCATGTGGGAATAGTGGTTAGTGGTTATCATAACATCCACACAATACCAATCCTTAAAATGTTAATCTTTCCTACATAGGCCCCAACCACACTAGACATCTCCATAGATGTAATCCCCAATATCTATTCAAATGGTCATCTTCGATGTGTATGTACTAACCATATTAAAATGGGTAGATTACACGTGTAATACCCAACCTTATTCAAATGGGAAGCTTCTATGTGAAAGCCCCGAGAATATTTAAATGGGTAGATTCGAAGAATAAGCCTCAACCATATTCTCCATGGGTCACTTTAATGTATATTACCCAACCACATGATCATCTAGGCCTCATATAAGGTATAATCCCCAATCATTTCAAACTACATGGGCTTTGATTCTAAACTAACTAGGATACGTAGGAGGCCCCCCTTAGGTCCATAACAAACATAATAATTCACCCAAATGTTATATGGGATAATTTTTTGGAAGGACCATATCTACTTGGGAGACCACATCTCTTTTGGGTCCCTTAGTATACCATGATGTAATTACCACTCCAAACATTGACTAGGAACCTTCAACCTGAACGTCCTTACCCCGAGATGTTTATCTACATGGTCAGGTCCCTGTCACATGACCTTAAAAGGTGATGTTCTATGTTAGGTGTCACTTAACTATGTGGGTCTAGATTAATTTCAAAAGGATATATAGGAATTCCGTTATATGGGTTAGATCCTGACATCAAAGTAACTTAAGTCTCTCTGGGTGACAAAATACTCAAGATAACCTCACCAAGTTTCATAAAACTTGCAACGTCCTAATACACGACTAAAGAAAATTTGGTCCTTCTATAAAATGGTACCATTTATGTAGAACCTCAAATACATATAAATATCCCTATCATTAGAGAACCTCATATACATACAAATGATTTCATACCCATGTTTTTATGATTTATTGTTACCTATGGGCAATCCATGTATGCATAATGGGGAATGAACCAAGGATTAATGAACACATCTTAAATAAAAAAATAGTCTCAAAATAAGAAATATTTCCCCACAAAATGGAGTGATGAGCATGACATCCCATCCTCTTGACTAGTGTGAGGTTTTATGTGTTGTTAGACAAGTTACCTAATGAATTATTGCCTTTGTAAAGTAGGTCAATGAGTAGTCATAGAAATGAAAGACGTTGGTCATTTCTAGCACTATGAAAAAACCTTTTGTAGACCATTCAAATATGTTGTACCCATTTTCATTGATTCCACACACTTCAACCCCTTACAATCAACCACTTTGGCCAAAAACGGTTTTCATCAAAAACATTATGAATCGATCAATTTTAGATTTATCACTTTACACACAGAAAGGAACATCAAAAAAATGATTTTTTTTGCATGAAGCACAATAATTTACTTTTAATGAATCATAAGATCCATATAGAGTGAAAATTATTTCTTTATCTCTCTAAATAATTACTAGGAAAATATGGATAATAGAATTTATTACAAATTAATATATAAAACTCTAATATAACACCACTGATTCATTATTAATGATTAGTTTTCAAATCATTTATCTATTTGGATTTTAATGTGGATATCAAGTTGTCCATTGGTTGGTGCTAAACCATTATCATCCTTCAGTCATGGGTTCAAGCCTAGAAACCTTTCTAGATAAGATGAATTGTTACACATAATAATGGTTTTCCATTTTCTAAACTTATTAATATAATTATAACAAAATTCCCTAAATAATACGATGGACATATTTAAAATGAAATTAATAATTATATTACCTTTATATTATGGTTTTCAAACCAACATTTTTTTACAATGTTTAACAATAGTATCTTAATATTATTACAATTTCATTAATGATAATATTAACCCTAGATGTTATAAAAACCTATAAGATTATATTTATAAAATTTAAAGGCATTATTCCACGAATAAAACATCCGCTAAAACATATAACAATCTAATGGGTTGTATTTTCATAAATTTCTTCCAAAAAATCGTTAACCTTGTTGTATCATTCCAGATCTGGATGCCACTCAATGTTTCCCCATATCTGGGTTTCCACATATCCTCAAGCACATCTCCCCAAATTCCAAAGGCTATCACCTAGAACTAGGGGCCTAGGAGTGATAGTGGGGAGAAAATTCCCTCATTAGCAGAGTGTAACATAGTGGAAACAATATTAAATCAATAGAGAAAGAATTAATACCATACAACAGAAGTAAACATCGGAAGACTAATAATATAAATAACTATATGTCATATCATAAAAATGATGATGATGCATGTTACACGTATCAATAAAATAGCCAAAATAGGTTACACTATAGTAATACATGATATAATTACCAAAAGTAAAAAAAGCACAAAATAAAATCCGAAGCATCGCATGCCTTATCTTGGTCCCTTTATATCCTACTTCTAAACAACATATCAAGTACCTATAGAAAGGAACTTGAATTTATCGACACCTGTAACCATATAATTTTTTTGGGCCAAAAAACATGACTCGAACAATATGGGAGACTAAATCCAAGTAGGCAACCATCCAAGGTGTGTTCCAATTTTCTAGTGAATTTATAAGTAATGCAGTGTACAACAATAAAAGTGGTAATATAGGAATTACTCAAAGGAAAATAGTCCTAAAATAACTTATTTCCTTTTACAGTAATTCCATGTTCATTAAAAATTCATTTACATTGAATTATAAAAGTTTCTAGATCTGACATAAGCCCGACATCCCCCGTATAAAAGTAATCACAACAGATGTCTTAGAAGACCATCTAAAAAAACAAAAGTGAAGACCAAATCCAAGATGGTTATTTGGATTAGAAAATGTGTCATAAGACATTACATTTCAATATTCAATGTATAAACTGATCTTGTCCTTGACATTACTATGTTGTAATTAAAATATCACTCCAGGTGAAATTCCACCAAAATCCTATCAGCCCATTCCGAAAAATCTCCCATGAACCTCGCATCACTCTAGGTGTGGTATAAGTAAAATTAAACTCATGACATATAAAAATTTCCAATAGATCCTGTCCCTGATAGCCCTCATTGGATTCACGGTTTTTCATCATTTTAATAAAGCCTCTATGAGGGCGACCACTACATTCATGGATCACTCACAACTTAACATAATAATACCCTCTTTGAGTCTATCCATGGAATTATAATCTAAATCCATGGTTCACCCATGGTATAAGGTGCAATAGTTATATGAGCTCATTCATACCCTTTTAACTTGGGACCATGGTTCACCCATCACTATTTACCCCTTTAATGTCTATGGTTTAATTAAACATTTCATATATGAAGAAACACATGTAAATTAAATAATTACAAGGCTTTATCATTAAACAAATAACATGGGAATATATCATATAAGAAGAAACATATGTAAATAAAACTATTATGTGGCTATAACATTAAAAAACTCACCTGGGTAGGTTTATAGTTGGAGAAAAACACTTCAAACATGCTTAAACATGCAAAGGAGAACAAAGGTCAAGGGGATAACCAACCATCCCATACCCTAACTAATTAAATTATAATTTAACAAACTAATAATTTATTAACCAACTCAAATCATTTTTAACAAACCAAGAAGGCGAAACAACGACATGCCTCATAAGCATCCTAGTCCAGATGACCATAAACGGTTATCCAAGGAATGTCACCCATGGGGTGGCCCTTAATCAAGGCTTAGAACCTAAAACATGACTTAAATCACTTATTCTATTACCTAAAACTGAATAGTAATCAACAAGGTTCAATTATAAATCATTGCAACACACCAAAAATGGGAACATGACACTCTAGAACATATAAAAAATTTGACAATTAGCAAAAGGAACGAGACCTACTAACTCATACTTGTACAACTCTCCTCATCCAATGTCGACCTATAAATCGACCTAGAATAGTGTAGGTCTGAAAATGAGAATAAAAACCAAAACCTAGATAATTAGGTCGATATTTGAAGAGATGATTAATTGTTAAATAATAATCAATAAACCACTGAAGGGGTTCTAATGCAACTGACGACATTTGAATCCGAGTTTGGATGAAGAATGAGGAGGCAAATCTACCTTAGGTCGACATGGGTATTTTTATTCATGAAGCAGTGGTGAGGGGTTTTTTCCATCTAAACAAAATGAGGCTTCTAAACATTAAAAAAACAAAAATACATGGCGTGTAGTAGAAAATACATTCTGTTTATATTCCCTTTTCCCCATGTTCTTCTGACTACCATTACACATCATTAACAGGTTATGAACATACCATTACATGACGTATACTTGGATTACATGGAATGTAACCCCTGCCATGTAGTGTAATAGGCTTGTATCCAGCCCTCAACCTCTTTTTACCCCTCTTTCTTAAGTACAATCACCAAATAAAAGATCTGTACCTCAAAAGAAGAACTAGGTTGTTACAAATATCCCCCCTTAAAGAAATTCATACCAGAATTTCCATTTCAAATGCTGTTGAAGAAATATAAAAGAATAACACCAACCACTACATTGTATTTTGACCTCTCTCTTTTACATCTCTTCCTATACTCGGTCGTGCTGCCATAGCGCATGTACTAAAGGAACAGACTGTCTATAGAGAACCTTCATGCTACGATCCAAAATTTGTATAGGATGCTCTTTAAAGGATGAATCTACCTATAATTGAACCTCCTCCAGCTGAAAAGAATGAGATAGGTCTGAAAATTATTGATGCAACTAAGAAATGTGAAAAATTTCATGCATAGGCCAGCACCTCTGAGGAAACTTCAACTGGTAGGAAATCCGGCCCCACCAACTCCGGAATCATGAATGGCCTGATGTATCTTGGTGAAATATTACTCTATCTCAAAATTCTCTTATGTCCAAACCTTGGTGAAAAATGTAGGGAAATGTGATCTCTAACATATAATTCCCAAGGTATTCTTCTACGATTGGCGTACAATTTTTGGCGAGATTGTACAGTATCCATCTATATCTGAATCAACTGCACCTGCTTAGTGGTCTCCTGAACAAGATGAAGAACCATAATAACCATCTATCTTACCTACAACTAATATAGGGATGATCATCCTAGCCTATCTTACAAATCCTCATATGGTACCATCTCAATATTAGCCTGAAATCTATTATTATTGTAGAACTCAATCCAGGGAATGTGTCTCTACCAAGAACACCTAAAATCCAGGACACATTTCCGTAGTATATCCTCTGGCACCTAAATCATGTGTTCTAACTATAAAACTATCGCGGGGTTGTAAGCAATGAATAAGACAAACTATATACCCATCTACCTCTGTATCCCTTTCCAAAAATGAGAAGTAAACTGGGTGTCCTAATTTGAAATGATAGAATGTGGGACCTCATGCTGTCATACCTTATCATAGATGTACAACCTCCAAATCACATCAACATTGAAGTTTTCCTTGATCAGTAGGAAGTGTTAAACCTTCATGAGCCTATCAACAACAACCCATGTGGAATCATTACGTTTAGGTGACCTCGGTAAAGAAGTCACAAAATGAATTGCGACATAATTCTACTACCACTTAGGAATGGGTAGCTATTGTAAAATCATTACTGGTTTCTAGTGTTCCTCATTCACCTAATGATAGGTGGATCACCTCATGACTAAACCAGATACATCCCATTTCATACCTATCCACTAATACTAGATATGTAAATCATGATACATCTTGGTGATGCCAGTATGTACTGCCTAAACATATGAATGAAAGTCTTGCATTATCTCCTAACACATGTCTAATAAAACCCATACACGACCGTGTAATCACAAAACCTCATCCTTGCTTATGGTCCAACCAGGAGGAGGGTCCTCACCTAACATACACTCTCATAGAACTAGGCCTTCAGAATCTGATATCCTCTATATCCTCAATCTGTCCAGTTGGGTAGAGGTAAGAGTTGAGGATGGAAGAATCTTCTACCACCATGAACCTCCAAGTTCATCTTAGAGAAAAAATCCATAAGCTTTCACTCAATACTAGCCTTCTTCACTACCTACACCTAAGTTCTACTTATTAGTGTATCAGCCACTAAATTTCCTTTACCAGATGTGAAGGCAAGCTCGAACTAAAAAAACTGAAGGTATTCCACCCATATTCACTACCTTAGATTCAAATCACATTGAGTAAATATGTACTTGGGCCTATTGTAGTCCATATACTCCATAAACGACTATCCTAATAAGTCTAGTCTCCAATAGCATAATGTACGAACAACCACCTCTAACTTGAGAGAGTGGGTCAGGTAATTCCTCTCATGTGAACCATCTATCCTTATAAAACTCCACACATCAATGAAGTACTTGGGATTATACTAGGAAACTATTTATCTCACCTTATATAGGTCCACTGATACTCCTATCTTCTAGATGATGTGTCCCAGTAAGTGAATATGATCCATCTAGAAGTGGCACTTTATGAGGTTAACATATAAATGATGTTCTCTTAGTGTACTCAAAACAATATCAAGGTGTGTGGCATGGTCATGTCAATTATGATAATACACCATGATATCATCAATGAAAACCACAACAAAAGAATCAAGATAAATATGGAAAACCTGGTTCATTAGTGCCATGAAAACAATCATCACATTCGTGAGAATGAATGAAATTACGAAGTACTCATACAGACCATACCTACTACAAAGGCTAAGCAAGATATGTCTGTTGATCTAACATGCACCTAATGATAGCCGAATCTCAGTTTAATATTTGAGAAAACACGAGCTCCACAAAACTGGTCAGAGAGATCATATATCCAAGGTAGAGGATAACAATTACTAACTGTCAAATTGTTCCATTTATGATAATCCATCCATACCCTATGGTTACCTTCTTCCTTTTCAAAAAAGGACCTTTGAACCCCACAAAGAAGTAATGTGTTAGAAGAAACCCTTAGCTTCTAAATCCTCTATGTTCTACTTGATCTCCTATAACATCATCGTACACATACTATAATGGGGAATAGATACTGGTGCATCTCATGGAACTAGCTCGATAGAGAAATAAACCTCCCTCACTATAGGTAAACCTAAAAATTCATCTGGGAGGACATCCATAAAATTATCAACCACTAGAGGGAAATACATCTGAAATGTTCCATAGTCATCTAGATAAAAACTCACAATCTAGGCTGTCATTCAGCCCAACCCACGATGCTTAGGTCCAGTTAAGCTCTCATAGACATCCCATTCACCATAATGTAAAAAATATCTACCCTCTGGTGAAGTGAAACTCACCATCAAATGATTGAAATCAAAAAATTATTAGAAAGGAACCAATCAATTAATTATGAGTATGAAATCAATGTGTTCCATCTCTAAGATAGAGATGTCCCATAGGAAGTGAAACCCACCAATCAGAAGGGGGGAACTCCTTGCACTAACACACACCAACTGTTCTAATCCCTAATTGTGTTTCTAGAATCATAAAATAATACAAAGTTAAAAAATAGATCCCAAGACTCTCCACAATGAGAAAATATATGAAACTATGTAAAGCCCCTATATCAAAAAGTTCAGAAGCTAAAATAGAGGCGACTAGAATAGTACCTCTAACGGTAATAGGTGTGGGATTCTTCTCATGATGGGTTGGTTGCACTGCCAAAGTCTGGACTGTACTACGACCCTATGACACTACCTTTCCACCCTAAGTTGATCCACCCTACTGTCACTGAGAACCTGGGGTCTATCAATGATGACCAAGATCACGACCTCAACCAGAACGACATGACGTACCCCAGAATCCTGTCTGATGAGAAGTTATTGACCCTACTCCTAAATGTGATTCGGTGAAGACCCTCTCTCACTAGCTGTAGTTGGAAACTTAATACATAGGCATTGTAGATGGACCATCTTGCTGCATGATTGTCACTCGATTAGGTCCATCAGACACTGTGGTATTTTATTACCAATCCTACCACAATGGTAGCACTCTACATGGCTACCCAAAGATATGTTCTAGCTACAAGAATAGCTGTGAGAAATCTCTAGATGATGCTTATTACTAACGGTTGAGATAATACCTAATCTGTGTGCTAGAACACCTTAGCTCTAACCTCAAGATTCCATCTAGTTACACTCATTAATCAGTGCCTAATTCACTACAACAGATACAATAGTCAACCTCAAGACATTTAACTATGATTGGACATCATTCCTACGACCATCCTAAAATCGCCTAGCCTTCGATACATTGTCCCCCATCAGAATAAGTGAGAAATTATGAAGCTTAGTAAAATAGATGGAATAGTCCATTGTTGACATTGTACCATTCTATAGATGTGTAAACTCCTAGGATCAATCAGCCCTCAATGTCTCAAGAAAATAATATTCAGAGAATACTATATGAAAATATCCCCAAGCTATATCCCAATGACACTCTGCCTAAGTGATAACATCCAACCATCTCTTTGTGGTATCATTCATCATATACATCACGAGGTTTACACTCCTATTAGGAGTCATATATAAATGAAAGAAGATCGAAAGAAGGGACTCCATCCATGGCTCCACAGTCTATGGTTCACCATACCTCAAAAAAATGTGTGGATGATGATGTTAGAACACCTGAGTTATCTCATCCATAGATGTGGCTGGCTGTGGTGCTCCCTGAAAGGTTTTGATGAACCTCATAAATCCTTCAAGGAAATTTTCATCAACATTTGCGTCTAGAATAATAGCTAGTGATACAAATAGAACAACTAAAGGATCCACTAGTATCCATTGTCCTACCACCTATTGGGTATGATTTTCACTAACCTCCTAGTGTAAAATTAAATGTCTTCATGGTGAAATGAATCTACAAGGTTAATCACACACATCAGTTGAATTTCATTGTAAAGGATCTTAGTTCAAGAGTAGAAAAATAGTAAAATACCCTTAAAGGTCACCAGAAGATGAGTACATGTCATGTAGACACCATACACAGTGTGTACCCTCATGATCCAACATGAGCTTGTACTTTTTCCGGCCTGGGCTTGTAAAAACCCCAAATACATGACGTGTAAGTCTGATAAATGGTGTATACTCAACACATTTTACATGCCCATGTCCCTCAACTGGCTTTTCCATTTACCTAGTTAAGCCATGTTCATCTACACAACGTTCTAGCTACACAGGGTGTGGTTGTGTACTCTACATGGCCATGTACCTCTACACGAGTAGACATGTATGAGTACTCAACAACATGGCCATGTACTAGTACACGACATGTATATTACATACATGGAACATACCCCCTTAAAATTCTTCTTCCCCAAATGGAAAGAACACACGACGTGTTCCCCTATACCACAAACCATGTAATCTGGGTGTATAGAAGGAAAAACCCTCAGATTTATAGAAACTACCATGAATAAAACATTGTTCGTATTCATATCTGGAATGTTATGGTGAATTCTGATCTGTGGGGGCCCGTACTCCCCATGAATCAAAGCTTGGAATCCACCTGCATCACATCATAACACAATTCGATACAAGGCCGAAACATGATCAACTAACTTTTGATCCAATAGGGCCTATACACTTCAGGGACCAAATCATGGCATCTATCCAATTCAAACATAATATGTACCAGTACACCTATCATAAAATAAGTCATAGTATCATGGTACCTATCATAACAACATGAAATCAATAATTCTTGTAAATAAAATGGAAAGAATGAATGACATGTGATTTCTATCAAGTGTATATTTGATGCATGAGATGGAACACTCATCTCATCTGGTTTCAACAAAATATAACCACAATAATATCATTAATAGTAGAACAATACAAGTGTGTCACCCAACGGTGAAATCGAATCAACTATAATAACTCAAAATCCAAAAATCACAATTCAATTTAAGGAAAATTGGATTTTCCTTGTACTTGGGGAAGGTATTCCCGAGAACAACTTATTAACCAATCCAATATCATTTCTATCTCTTACTAATGACTCCAAACATTAAATCAAACAAAAAAAGATTCCTTTAATAGCACTTTGTAACGTCCCAGACCTAGATGCCACTCAGAGGTGCCTCATACTTAGTTGGAAACATGGCCTCAAGTGCATCTCCCCAAATTCCAGATGCTACCAACTAGCATCAAGGTCCTAAGAGTGATAATGGGGATACTATTCTCTCCTTAACAGAGTGTAACATAGTGTAAAAAATAGTAAACCAATAGAAAAATCATTAATTCCGTACAATATAAGTAAACAATGAAAGAATGATAATATAAATAACTAGATTTCATTTCATACAAAAGATGATGGAGCATGTTACATGTTCTAGGAAAATAGAATTTTGTTACAATGTAGTAATACCTGATATAAGTACAAAAATTACAATAAAAATGAAACTTAGAAGCATCATAAGCCTCTGCTTGGTCCCATTCCCTCCAACTCCTAAATAGCATATCAAGTACCTATAGAAGGGAACTTTCCCTTATCAACACATACATTCATATAACCTGTTTGTGGTAAAAAACATGACCCAAATAGGGTGTGAGACTAAATCCTAGCAGGCAACCACCCAAGGTCTGTGCCAATCTTTAAGTGAATATATATAACTAGTAGTGTACAATAATGAAAGTAGTAAGATAGGGAGAAGTCAAAGGTATACAATACTAAAAGAACGGGTTTACATTTACAATCATTTCATGTTCATTAACAATCCATTCAAATTGAATTATAAACGTTTCAAGATCTAACATAAGCTTAATATACCTTGTATAAAAGTAATCACAATAGATGTCACAAAAAAACATCTAAAAAAAAGTAAAGACTGAATTCAAGCTTGTGCTTTGGATTTGAAAATGTGTCATAGTAAATTCGATTTCAATATTCAATTTATATCCTAAGACTATCCTTGGAATTCCTAGGTTGGAATTCAAGTATTACTCTAGGTGAAATCCTGCAAACATCCTATGATCCCATTTCGGTGAACCTCTCATGAACCTGGAACCACTCTAGTTTTGGTATAAGTAAAAGTAAAACTTATGACATATAAACATTTACAATAGAGCCTTTCCATGGAATTCCTCATTGGATCCAAGGTTTGATCGAAATTTAAATAAAGAATCTATGAGCCCAACCACTATATCTGTGGATCACTCATGACTTGACAAGATAATGACCTCTTTGAGTTCTTTAATGGAATTCTAATATGAATCCATGGTTCACCCAAGGTATAATGTCAAATAGTCATATGATATCGTCCATTCCCTTTTAACCTAATACCATGGTACACCAATCTCTATTTATCCCTTTAATGTTTAAAATTTAATTAAACATTTCATATAAGAAGAAACACATGAAAATTATACTATTACATGGCATTAACATTAAACAATTCATGTGGGTATACTTCGTATAAGGAGAAACACATATAAATTAAATTATTACATGGATATAATACCAACACCTCATGTGGGTAGGTTTATAGTTGGAGAATTTTTTTCCAAATGTTCTTAAACAAGAAATGAAAAACAAAGGTCTAGAAGAGAACCAAACATCCCATAACCTAAACAATTCAATTGTAATTTTACAACCTTGTAATTTATTACCCAAATCAAATAATGTTTAACAACCCAATAAGGGGAAACAAAGGCATGCCTCATAGGAATCCTTGGCCAAAATACCATAAACGGTCATCCGAGGAAACTCACCCTTGGGGTGGACCTTAATCAAGGTATAAAAAAAAGTGATTCAAATCATTTATTCAATCACCTAAACATCAATAGGCTGCAAGAAGGGTCAATTATAAATCAAGACGACATCCCAAAAATGGGCATGTGACACTCCAGCATATATAAACAATTTGAGAATTGGAGAAATGCTTGAGACCAAATACCTTGTATGTAACACCACAAGATTTTATGAGATATATTCTTTTTAATTTCATTGAAGTCTTGTGTAGTACGCTACACCAATATTAACTTGTGCTATATGCAACACTGTATTAGTTTGTAGTATACACAACACTATTCTTGGCTTGTGTTGCACACAATTTTAAGTTCTTTTGATAGAATTCATTTCACACAAAAACGAGTATAGATTTTGTTTAATGTATAAATGAACTAACTTGGATTATTTTATAATAAACACTAAATTAATCTTGCACTACACGCAACACTGACATGGATTGCATTACACGCAAGAGCGACCTTCCTCGATAGCTTATGTGGTACGCAATACTGAGTTTCAATAAACAATGATATATTATTAAAATATTATATAAACTAGAAGTTATAAATAGTATTAACCAAATTTTTAATTTTATATAACATTATAATTCATCTTACACATGATATTAGAACAAAATTATTTTTTCAGATAAAAGAAGTATTAAAAAAATGCAGTTTTACCGCCTTTTGATGACCCACCCATTTTAAATATAGTTTTTGAAACTTTTATAAGTTTTATTTTACAATATAAAATTATTTAATGGAAGCGGGACATAAAAATTTACATGTATAATTTTTTGATATTTTTCTAATAACTTTCATATTTTGATGAATAATGAAAATGCGCTAAGTTATAATTGAAAACAAATTTTTTCATCGAAATAATTTATATGGTTAAAATATATTACTAAATGGTTTTAAAGTAAAAATAGAATATATTTTTATATTTTATGACAATTAAATTCATGTTCGTTAACTTTACATTGAATTCATATGTAAAAACATTTCAATCTTTTGCAATGTTTTAAACAAAACCCGTTTTTTCAACAACAAGATTAATTTTAAATTAATTACTGAAAATTATGTGTTTTGAATTTGTAAAAATGTATTAAATATTTGTAATAATAAGTTTCAAATTGTTTAATCATGTACTTTTTATTTTTGGACATTATGAATAGTATCTTCAGTAATTATTCTATTTACCGTGGTTCAAGGTTAAATCTGGTAAAAATAATATTCTAATAATATAAAATTACCCTAACACATGTCCTAACCCTATTGGATGATACATATACGACTATGGGAATACTTGGGTCTATTTTGGGACCCCATGGATTCACTTGGTTGTGAAAATGACACTTTATAAGAATTAGTTTAAAGTATAGATAATTATAACCTAAACATATATATTTTACTAAATAGATTTTAATATGGGGTCATATAATATAAATCTATATTTATAAATAATAACTAGAAATATAACAACACTTACTACATAATGGTATTTTATTTATAATTTTTAGACATTAGAAAAATATATTTAATTTTGACATAATTATGATGTAGTGATTACCTCATTAATGAAAGATCCAAATAAATGAATTTATAAATATTAAAACAAATGTAATTTTGTTATTTTTATGTCATCCACGAATTTTATGGATGATATTGACATATTATTTTTGATTTAATGACTTTGGTTCGAATTAATAAGGTTTTTATGAATTAAAAAAAAGTTAAGTATGAATAGTGTCCAAAATTGACACAATTCATAACTTAAAACATAAAATAGTTTTTTAAATTATAATAAATTCATAAAAATATAAGATTCAAAAAAATGGTTAATATAAGTCCAAATATGTCCTAAAAACTTTTATTGGGTCGTTTTACATGATATGGTAATTAAATTAACCCACAATGTGTAAATAACATGATATCATGGTAAGATTAAAAAGTGTAAAATAAGGGTAAAACCAAACAGATAAGGATAAAATAATATTCAAAACTTTTCAAAAAATTATTGTATTATTGATATTTGAACTGAAATCTTTTTATATTAGAATTAAATAAGTTTTGGTCCATTTTAAATCGAAATTTAATTTATAATAAATTAATACTTTGGAACTTTCCAAAAGTTCCCCTCTCCTCTCTTATAAAAGGGAACCTTCTCCCTCTCCTCTTCACTCCATTTTTAGCCTTAAATCTTGGAAAAAACCTACCTATTTCTCTTATAAACTTCCATAGTTACATTCTACAGGTTTTTTTATTCTCAAAATACCAAATCTATTGCCCTAAGAGGAAATTTAAAGGAGGCATGTTGAGAAAGTGGTAATCCCCTCTACCGATTCTTTTAAATTTATTTCTTCTTCTACTTACTATTATTTAGTTGTTTAATTATAAAGTAATAACATCAGTATCACTAATATACTTATATATTATTATAAATATTAAATAAACCTATTCCACCTTCTATCCATCCTACGAAAAATAAAATCACCGCGCGTGCGTACGTACAGATTACCGTCTCCATGATGTGGTGTAATATGTTTTTCACCACCACCTTAATTGGATGGGTATAATGGTGGAAATAATTAATATATATAATTATTATAAAATTATTCTAATTATGAGATATTATACAAAATTCAATTTAAAACCATTCAAGAACTATGATAATGATATTATCGATTGTGCGTACGTACGGCTTACCGTATCCACGACGCGATGAGATTAATTATCCATGTTAAACATTCAAGAATTATTATAAAATATATATAATAAATAATAATTAAATATATGGAATAATAATTATACTAGATATATATATATATTTTTAATTTACTTCCATTCAATTTAATAAGGAAACGAAAACAACATTCATGTGTACGTACAGTCTACTGTCTCCATTAAACGTGTATTCAATTCCATTTATTGATCTATTATATATATATTTATATACTGAATATATATGATATATAAATACTATTTCACATTCTATAAGTAATTAAATCATGATCTAAGTAATCATGTAAATAATAACAAGTCCAAAAACGTACGATTAATTAAATGATTATTACCCAAAACTTTGTTTTGACATGGAGTTGACAAATGAACGGGTAATATAAACTCATAATTGAATCATATATGATATCGTAAATATTTTTATGGTTCTATTACAAGTTTATAATATGTTTATACCCACTATATAGTAGTTTCAGATACATACAGAAGAAATTAGACATAAGGTAAGGGATAAATTTTAAAATCTCATTTTTATCTGAGATTATTTATACGTAAGTATTTTATGGGGATATATTCATCATCCATGTCCATATTAAAAAAAAACGTTTTCATAAAATGTTTACCATTATTCTATGTATGTTTAAAGTAATTTTTACCCATTTTTTACTTTTATTACATGGTATGGAAGTAATGTTTCTTTTGTTTACCATGCATGGTACTTTTTGGATTTTCCGATAAAAGTATGAGGAGAATGTTTTTTTAACTTATACGACATGAAAATATTTTTACATCTTATTAATGCCTTATTTACATGAAGATTCCTCTACAATATTTCATATGTATTTTCAACTAAATTATTTTCTTTTAGAATTACATGACATTTTGAGAAAAGAAATATTTTTTGAAGAAGAAGGTATATTTTCCTCAAGAATTAATTTCAAGTGTTTTATCAAAATTATTTTCCATCTTAGATGACATAGGGTTATGTTTATATCCCTATTATTACTTTTATTTGATTTTTTTCATGATGGAATTAATTTTTATAAAGTCTTTTTATCTTATATGGATTATGTTATGATGAAATGATGTTTAAGAATCCCATTTTATTTCATGGTTTATGCTATGATGAATGATTTATGTTTTTGTGGCACATGTAAGAATGATTTAATTATGAGATGTATTACAAATATATATCCCTTCAATTCATTGGGTAAAGAATTATATCTCATGAGATAAACATGACTGGAATGGCAGGTAAATCCAGTTCAGTATTACATGGCTGGAATGACAAGTAAACCCGGTTCAGTAATGGACTTTGTCCACTATGATGGTCTTGGAAACAATGCATTGGCTTCTATAGAAATAATATTATGTGATTAATGGTTTTCCACAATTAAATGTTTTATTACCATGATATTTTATCATAATTAATGTTCCTTTATGATCCATGCCTTACGTACTGCCAAGATTTTTGTCTTTGCTAAATATTTTGATGTTTAAAATTTATGTGTGTGTTTTTATGTTCAAATGTTTGTGGTTTTGTTTTATATGCTCTATGATTACTGTTAATGAGCATTTGAGATCACTATTTATATGGTTTATTTTCCCCAGGATATAAATAAAGGTTTTAGGTAGGAAAAAAAGGGTAAGATCTTTATAGGAGATGTTGAAGATCTTTTACCATGATTAGAAGATTATATTCCCACTTTCCAAAGACACTAAACTAATATGATATTTGGGAATCTATTTATGTCATGTATTAAGTATTCCAAAAAATAAATGTAATGTCTATTTACATCAATTTTGGGCCTCTACAGTTAGTATAAGAGTGAATGTTTATTCAACCTTTGGAAACTAGGATGTGAAAACTTTAGTGAGATCCCTAGAGATATTTCTAAGGTATGTCTAGGGATGTCCCGAAGGTTAAGTAAAATTATAGTATACAATCTTAAAATTATGGTAATGATCATGAATAACCTAGAACTTAGCCTAATATGTTAGATATTTAAGGTAATCACCCTTGACTATATTGTTTTCCTAATATGATTTTTTCCTCTCACACTATTATTTTTCAGTTTTAGACGATGGATGTAACCATGAAGAACCATGTTAATGATCAATGGACTGGGAAATACAATGATTTTCCTCCTAAACAACCAAATGTTATGGGATATAGAATGAAATATCTTATTTTTATATGTATTTAATCTAATAATCATTCTAGACTCCTAAATGAGAAGAGAAGGGAACAACATTCTATTGAGTCCTTCATGAGGCAACTTCCACATTCTTTCAGTGGGTCTTCTAATCCACTTGTTGCTGAACAATGGATAAGTACCATTGAAATGATATTTTCCATCATTCCCTGTTTGGAAAATGAAAAAGTCATATTGGATATCTATAGTTTAGAAGGTGAAGCAGACCAGTGGTGAACTCTAATTAAGAATACAAGGTAGCAAGATGAAATTGAATCCATGGAATGGGACGAGTTCAAGAACTTATATTTTCAATTAGTACTTCACTCGTATTATTTGAAAAAATATGGAAAAGGAGTTACTTGAGATTCAAAAAAAGGGTGATGAATCTGTTGGTACATATAAGTCAAATATTAAAAGACATTCAAGGTAAGATTCTGTCTTTATCATCCAACCTGAAAGTAAAGTTGATCAATTCTTTAGTGGATTAAAAATAAGTCTTTGAAGAGAATGATCTATAAGAGAATTCAGTAGCTATGAATAGATTGTGCATTGTTCTATCAAGGTAGAACTAGAATTTGGTGTTACATATCCATCTCCTGGTTTTGACAAGAAACTGAAGATAGAGGTCAAGGGAAAATCTCAAAACAATGGTGAAAAGAAGAAAACTATTTTCTTATGCTCAAACTGTGGAAGGAAACATGGTGAAGATTGTCTTAAAGGAACTAGAGAATGTTTCAAGTGTGGAAAACAATACCATCGAGGAGTTGAGTGCCGAAGTAATGGGAAAAAGGTTTCTAATGACATGAATAGAGAAAATACTACATCGAACGCACGACCAACACATCAATGCTCTAAGTGCATAGAAATGGGGCATTATTATAACCAAATCCTCTAATACAAGGGTTAATGATGATCGACATCAAAAAACTATTAAGGCTAAATACAAAGGGAAGTCACCTACGATCACTATTGGTGATGTTGAGTATGACAACGAAGTAGTGGAATGATTATGTTTTTATGTAAAGGGATTTCAGAATAGTGTTGTGGAATCTTATTTATAGTATTATGGAATATTGGAATATATATGTATTGGTCTATTATGGTTTTCCATAATTATATGGTATCAGTAACCATTAAAAGTGATGGAAATATTTTTGGAAATTAGATGAAATGTGCATAATGAAGGTATAAGGATAAAATAATATGTTTGATAATATTAATGAGATCATGACTGATAAAAGGACAAAGTGATATCATGGTTTGAGTATATAGAAATTTTAGTATATTTGGTGTATGAAAAGAGTTAATTTTAATAGAATGAATGTTATCACTAAGGTTCTATGGTAATTTATGTTATTATTATATTTTAATAGAATACATGATTAAGTCCTTTATATGTTTGGAATGTGACCAACATGATATATCTTATGATATATGGGGGATAAAGGATGGTATTCACATGCTTGTTATATAACCATTCTGGTAATAGTTTTCTTTGTACTTTGAGATTGGATAAAAGTATTTCGGATAAGCCTAAAGGATGGAATGTATTAATTTGGACATTAGATAGAAAATTTTATGGCTAGAACGTTTTTTGTATTATTTTTGGAATGTTATAATAGTATAGTTTTAGAAAAAGGACAACCCACAGGACGGGCTCCAACCCATCGTGTCAGACAAGGATGCAAGAATCAAACCCATAACTGAAGTATGACATGCCTTTATCACCTACCACTAGCCTACAGAAAGTCCCTGGTAAGTAAAAATTAGTTTTATTTTATTAATTAGTATTATAGATGAAGTATAAGTCCATTTTTGGAACCATACATGATTAATCTGAACATAGATAGACTTATGTATGTTTAAAAACTTGTGCTAACATTTTTTGTGATAGAGACAGATGGAATGACCAATAATTATATCACATGATTTGCTAACACATCAAGATTGAAAAATTCATCTTCATTTATTTAAATTATAGATGAAGTGGAAATTTTTCAAGGCACAAATAATGGTAAAATTGCACCAAAATTATGTAAATATTTATTCTTATGAAAAATTATTCAACGTTAGGGAAAGTATATCGAAAACAAAAAAATTTATCCTATTAAATTTTTATCCAATGAATCAAATGGTCCCTTAAATCATCACATATTTATGGATTTTTGGTAGTTAACTTTATCTAAACCTTATTCTCTATCACTATCCATCAAAACGTGATTGTTAGATTGCTCTTCCATATCTATGTTTTCACTTCCCACCTATGTTCTTCTATGACGAAATCCTATGATAATTTCAACTGGGTAACTGTTATGTTTCCAACATTATTTTTTAAATAAAGTTTTAGTATTCTTTTTTATGATGTGGGTTTCCATGAAATAAACAATCGAGTAGAAAACCATTTATAACCCCAACAAATTTTGAGGGAGAAATTCATTTTAAGGGGGGTAGAATGTAACACCATGAGATTTTATGAGATAGATTATTTTTAATTTCATTTATGTCTTGTATTGTATGCTACAAAAAGATTATCTTGCGTAATATACCAAATCATATTAGTTTGCACTATACACAACACTATTCTTGGCTTGTATTGCACACAATTTCAAGTACTTTTGATAGAATTCATTTTACACAACAATGAGTACAGATTTTGTTTAATGTATAAATAAAATAATCTTGGATTATTTTATAATCAACACCAAAGGAAGTTTTCACTACATGAAACATTGACATAGTTGACATTACACACAAGAGCAACCTTCCTCGATAGCTTGCTTGGTACACAATACCAGGTTTCACTAAACAACGATATATTATTAAAATATTATATAAAATAGCAATTAAAAATAGTATTAACCACATTTTTAATTTTATATACCTTTATAATTCATCTTACACATGATATTAGAACAAAATCAATTTTTTGGATAAAAGAAATATTTTTCAAAAAAATGCAGTATTACCGCCTTTTGATGGCGCACCAATTTTAAATATAGTTTTTGAAACTTTTATAAGTTATATTTGATAGAATAAACTTATTATTTGGAAGAGGGACATAAAAAGTTACTTTAGATTTTTTTGATATTTTTCTGATAACTTTCATATTTTGATGAATAGTGAAAATATGCTAAATTTTAATTGAAAACAACTTTTTTCAATGAAATAATTTATATGGTTAAAATGTATTATTGAATGGTTTAAAAAATAAATAGAATATATTTTTACATATTAAGACAATTTAAGTCCGTTTTATTAATTTTACATTGAATTCATCTGCAAAAACATTTCAATTTTTGTAATATTTTAAATAAAAACCCGTTTTTTTTCGACAACAGGATTAATTTTAAATTAATTACTACAACTTATGTGTTTTAAATTTGAAAAAATTAATTCAATATTTTGAATTATAAAGTTCAAATTGTGTAAAAAGATATTTTTTATTTTTGGACATTATGAATAGTAACATCAGTAACTATTTTATTTACCATGGTTAAAGGGTAAATCTGGTAAATAAGGGTAAAAAAATAATATAATAATACTCAATTACCTTAACACATGTCATAACCCTATTGGATAATACATTAACGACCATGGGGATCCTTGGGTTGATTTTGGGACCACATAGATTCACTTGGTTGTGAAAATGACACTTTATAAGAATTAATATAAAGTATAGATAATTATAACCTAAACATATATATTTTACAAAATAGATTTTAATACAGGGTTATATAATAGAAATCTATATTTATAAATAATAATTGGAAATATAACAATACTTCCGACATAATGGTATTTTATTTATAATTTTTAGACATTAGATAAATATATTTAATTTTGACATAATTATGGTGTAGTGATTACCTCATTAATGAAAGATCCAAATAAATGAATTTATAAATATTAAAACAAATGTAATTTTGTTATTTTTATGTCATCCAAGAAATTTCTGGATGATATTGACATAGTAGTTCTTATTTAATGACTTTGTTTTGAATTAATAAGGTTTTTATGAATTTTAAAAAAAAGTCAAGTATGAATAGTGTCCAAAATTGACACAATTCATAACTTAAAACATAAAATAGTTTTTTAAATGATAATAAATTCTGAAAAATATATGATTCAAAAAAATGGTTAATATAAGTCCAAATATGTCCCAAAAACTTTTATCGGGTCGTTTGATATGATATGGTAATTAAATTAACCCACAATGTGTAAATAACAAGATATCACGGTAAGATTAAAAAGGGTAAAACCAAACAGATAAGGATAAAATAATATTCAAAACTTGTCAAAAAATTATTGGATGATTTTTATTCGAACAAAAATTGTTTTATATTAGAATTAAATAAGTTTTGGTCCATTTTAAATCAAAATTTAATTTATAATAAATTAATATTTTTGAACTTTCCAAAAGTTCCCCTCTCCTCTCTTATAAAAGGGAACCTCCTCCCCCTCTTCACTCCATTTGAGCCTTAAATCATGGAAAACCCCTACCTATTTATCTTATAAACTTCCATAGCTACATTATAGAAGTTTTTTTCTTCTCAAAAGACCAAATCTATTTCCCTAAGAGGAAATTTAAAGGAGGCATGTCGAGAAAGTGGTAATCCCTTCTACCGATTATTTCAAATTTATTTCTTCTTCTACTTCCTATTATTTATTTTTTTAATTATAAAGTAATAATATCAGTATCAATAATATACTTATATATTATTATAAATATGAAATAACCCTATTCCACCTTCTATCTATCCTACGACAAATGAAATCACCGCGCGTGCGTACATACTGATTACCGTCTCTATGATGTGGTGTAATATGTTTTTCACCACCACCTTAATTGGATGGGTATAATGGTGGAAATAATGGCTGTATATAATTATTATAAAATTATACTAATTATGGGATATTATACACCATCCAATTAAATATCGTTCAACAACTTTGGGAATGATATCGTTGCCTGTGCGTACGTACGGCTTACTGTCTGCACGACGCGATGAGATTCATTCTCCATATTAACCATTAAAGAATGATTATAAAGTATATATAATAAATAATCATGAGATATATGAAATAATAATGATACTAGATATATTTTTATATATATTTCATTTACTTACTTCCATTCAATTTAATAAGGAAACGAAAACATTATTCATGCATACGTACGACCTACCGTCTCCCTGAACAGTGTATTCCATTCCATTTATCGATCTGTTATATATATTTATATACTGAATATATATGATATATAAATCATGTTTTACATTCTGTACATAATTAAATCATTATCTAAGTAATCATGTGAATAATAACAAGTTCAAATAAATGAAATGATTACTTCCCAAAACGTTTCTTTAACAGGGAATTGACAAATGAAAAGGTAATATAAAGTCGTAAGTGAATCATATATGATATCATAAATATTATTATGGTTATTTTACATGTTAATAATATTCTTAAACAAACTATACAGTGTTTTCAGACACATACACCGAAAATTAGACCTAAGGTAAGGGATAATTTTGTAATTCTCTTTTTTTCTGAGATTGTTTTTACGTAAGTATTTTCTAGGGATATATTCATCATCTACGTCGATGTTTTATAAAAATGTTTTCATAAAATGTTTACCATTATTCTATTTATGTTTAAAGTCATTTTTACCCATTTTTAACTTTTACTATAAGGTATGGAAGAATCTTTCTTTGGTTTACCATACGAGGTACTTTTTCACTTTTCCAGTAAAATACGTGGAGAATTTTTTTTAACTTATATGAAATGAAAGGAATTTTATGTCTTCTTAACACCTTATTTCCATGAATAATCCTCTATACTATTTTATTTTTATTTTCAACTAAATTATTTTCTTTTAAAATTGCATGAAATTTTGAGAAATGAAATCATTTTTAAAGAAGAAAGGATATTTTTCTCCAGAATTAATTTCAAGTGTATTATCAAAATTATCTTCCATATAAGATGACATAGGGTTATGATAATATCTCTATTATTACTTTTATTTGATTATGTTTATAATAGAATTAGTTTTTATGAATTCCATTTATCTTATATGGATTATGTTATGATGAAATGATGTTTAAGAATCCCATTTTATTTCACAGGTTATGCTATGATGAGTGATTTATGTTTTTGTGGAACATGTAAGAATGATTTCATCATGATATTCATGCAACCTATATATCCCTCCAATTCATTGGTTAAATAATTATATCTCATGAGATAGACATGTCTAGAAAAACAGGTATAATCCGGTTCAGTAATATATGGCTGGAACGACAAGTAAACCCTGTTCAGTAATGGACTGTATCCAATATAATGGTCTTGGAAACAATGACTTGGATACTATGAAAATCATATTATGTTCTTAATGATTTTCCACAATTCTATGTTTTATTACCATGATATTTTATCATAATTAATGTTCCTTTATGATCCATTCCTTATGTAATGCCATGATTTATATCATTGCTCAATATTTTGATGTTTAAACTTTATGTTCATATATTTACTTTCAAATGTTTATAGTTTTGTTTTATGTACTCAATGATTACCCTTACTGAGCATTTGAGCTCACCCTTTCTATGTTTTCTTTTCCCCAGGATATAAATAAATGTTTTAGATAGAAAAACAAAAGGGGAATATCTTTATGGGAGATGTTGAAGATATTTCACCATTATTAGAAGATTATGTTCCGAGTTTTAAAAGACACTAAACTAATATGATATTTGGGCATCTGTTTCAGTAATTTATTTAATTATTCAGAAAAATAAATGTAATGTCCATGTACGTCAAGCTTGGGTCTCTACATTGTACTTGTACGAATCTCCTCATCTAGCGTCTCCCTCTAATTCAACCTAGAAAGAAGTAGATCTGAAAAATTATCATAAATTACAAAACCTTGATAATTGGGTCTATAGAATAATATATGAATAATAGTTCAAGTCGAATCAAGAAATCACCAAAGGGGTTCCAACACAACTGACGACGTTCGAATCCGAATCTGGATGAAGATTCGAGAGGCAAATATACCACATGTCGACTTTGGCGCTACTGTTCATGAACCATGGGTCAGGGATTCTATCATATAAACAAAAAAGGCTACTTTCCATTTTGTTAAAAAAATTACCCTATGTGTACTGAAAAATACTCGTCGTGTATATGCCTATTTATCCCTTTTATGCTGACATCCTTTATATTTCTTGAACAGGTCCTGTCCAAACCATTAAATGGTGTGTATTGGGAATACATGGAATTTAACCCCCCATTCATGTCATGTAATAGGAGTTTAACCATCCATTGACCTCTTTTTATGCCTCTTTCTTTATTATAATCCTAAAATAAGATATCTATACCTCAAAGGATGAATCAAGTTCTTAAACTTGTGACATTCCTACAATTTTTTTTTTAAATTGGTATTTATTTTTTTGAACTTATGATCAATATTAAACAAATAAACCATGATGGAATCCATAACTATTACATTAATGAAGAAAAAAATGTTTTGTAAATTCAAAACAATCCCTAGATGTTTCCTAATTCTTATACCCAAATACCATTGGTAAAAATTCTTCTAAAATTTAATTCTTGAAACCCAAAACATAATTACTTCTTCTTTTTCATATCAATTCAATTCCTCTCTTAGTATAAGGTTTTACTGAGTTCATTCATTGTAATTACCTATTAAAATACTTCTTAATGGGTCTTAAATAAAATGTGAATGATCCTAAGCATATCCCTAGGTTGTGTCAAACTAGGTGTGCAATAATGCCTATTTTTGTGTACTATATAATTCCCAAGTCAACTGTGATGTGTGTTTTTTGGATTTATTACCCCTTGGTACATATTTTCCAGAACCACGTCTAGTTGCAGTATCTAGAAAGATATGTATAACATGGGAAAAAAATATAATCTCTACAATACCAAAATATTAATATTCTATTCTATACTTATCCTTGAAATCTATCAAAGGGTTATGATCCTTAATTTGTATTTTATTAAATCTAGTTCCCAAGGTTTCTTGTAAACTTATTTTTTTACCAACAATTGTGACCCGACCCTAGTTTCCTGAAGATAGTTCCTACTATAATTAAAATTCAAAAGATACTAGCAATCAATTTCTGAATGAGGAAATAGTTTTAGTAGTATTGTTAAAATAGATGCATACTTGAGTCATAAAATTAATTTCAATATAAAAATTACAACATAATTTTTTTTCTTTCAAGAATAACTTTATTTCATCTAGTATAGCCCTAAATATCTATCATAGTAAACTCCATGGAATCCAAGAGAATAAAAAAATAAGGTTGAGCACAAATTCTCAGTAACAGTTAAGTATATTTGATGCTATCATGAATCAATAAGTGTAATCAATATGTTAAGGTAAATCACTAAGTAAAACATCCATTTAAATACCTTGGCTATAAAGGTAAGATAAAAAAATAAAAATAGAAAGGAAAATAAATATAAACACATGCCATTTAATCGATAAGATAATACTGAAATACAAGTATAGAATAGAACAAATAAAAAATATCATGGATAAAAATAACAAAATTATGAATAAATTCAATTCTTAGTTATTGGATTCCTTGTTTACCAGATACATGATAAGTTTATTGTCAAGCCCTTTCACAGGATGGTTACAAGAATACAGGGTGAAAACCTAATTACCAAGGTTATCCAACTGATTCATCTCATGAGACTATTGATATAATAAGATTATATCTATCAATGGTCCCCACCCTTGTCATACATGTCCGCATAATTCCTTACATAACTAATAATTGATTTACTTCATAAATAAATTCCCTTATCATAAAGTATTAGTATTGAGTAAAGGATATATATTTACCAATATTTCCCCAGATATCAAATAAATATCAATATAGTACATCATATGTTGACATGATATATCATTTAAGAAATAATAATATCCATGATAAATAATATGGATATTTAATGGAATGTGCACAATTCAATAGAATGATAATGTCTACAAAATGAATCAAGGAAGTGAATGCTACTATTATCTTTAGTCAAAAAAATCATAAACAATTAGTGGGAATAATAAGCATGGTATCAACAGAATATATACCCATTGGATTACGTTTAAATTATTATTTTCATTGATAAATAGAAATAACATAAAAATATATTAAAAAAATTCTTGAGGAAAATATCCTATTCATTTTTAAAACATTTTGTAAATAAATTTCTAGGGAGATTAATTTTAATAAAATTTTCAATAAAAGCATAATTGTACAGTTGAAAAGGAAACATTAAATAAATAATAATCAGGACAGTAGGTAATTCAATATATTCCATAAAATTCTGAATAACATTCCCCTTATACTACAAAAGGTTATGAAAATTATTTATTTAGAAAATGAAAAGAAGATCCATGTCATATTTTCAGTAAAATCCAAACATGAATAATTTTGAAAAGAACAAATGATTATATTTAAAATTTTATTTAAAGGGTAAAAAATATTTAAATTTCCTTTAAAAAATCATTTTTAAATGGTCAAAACATTCATTAAAACCTTTTTAGAAAACATGGTTTTGGAAGAAAACATATTTCCTACCAAAGAGAGAAATGATGTTAGATTTTCATAAATAATTTTTCTAAAACATTTTAAGTGAGTGGAGAAATATAAATTTTACTTGAAAGTGTCATGAATAACAATAGGAGAAAAAAATTAAATGGGTTTATTTGTAAAGTTTTGAAATAATTTACTTCAAATTATATCAAGAATAAAAAATATTGATTTGAATGAGATTGTGAAATAAACCCTTAGAATGATCTTCACATTGATGTGAGAATTAATCAATGAGTCAACTATGTGTATAAAAAATAAATAGAAATAAAATTATTGTAAATGAAAAATAATACAATAAAATGGTATTATGCACATAATCAAATAATGACATAATCAACAATATAGAAGTATAACCGAATGAGTGGAAATTGAGGTTAGAATTCCCTTACCAGTTGGTAACTTTAAATTTAAATCCCCTTAGTTTGAATAATTAAAATTGAAATTTAATACACCAAGAATAATGAAGTATTCAAGATATTTAATTTCAAATATATAGTGTATACACCATATAAAATAAACTAATTGCATAACATTAAAATACTCCTCAATGAAATGAAGTTGAGATGAAATCCATTTTCTTGCCCTTCTCTCAGGTTGAATGTTCTTTAACCTCTAGTATAGTTGTTTTAAAAAATTTATTAACATATTATAGGACCACATTACTATTTATAATTTGATATATGACCCCTCATTAATAACTAATTACACTTCCATTAATAATCTTTCATTTTTTTTGTTGTAGGTGTCAATTGCCTTGTTTTCCCATGCATGTTTCATCATGAAAGATTTAGTTATTTCGAATATTATATAGTTCTATAATACCTATAATAATAATTAAGGTATAATTATCATATTTTTTTCATCAATTTTACTTTTAAAACATATCATTAATGACGTTTTTTAAAATAAAATACATTACAATCATGAAGACGTAAGCCATACGTACACGTGAGTAATGTTTCCATTTTCCAATTAACATTATGGAAAGAAGTAAATAAATATTTTACCTTTAATTAATGTTAATAATATCATATATCTAATATTATATACTTATATATATATATGTAATTCTTGTTGTGTGGTGATGAAAATAGGGTCATGTCTCTTTTTGAAGGTGGTAGTCCACACGTAAATGAATGATGTTATCATCATTACGTGAGTGAAAAGGAAAAAAAGAAAATGATATATATTAATTTTAAAAAATGATAAATATGTCATTAATATCATAATTATCTCATTTATACCAAATATAATCATTAACTTTTTCTTTATAACCTCCTACACGAACCATTAGTGATAGAATAATCGCATCACTTTGTGAGGCGGTAGTTTTTCAAATACATGATCGACATTATCCTATCTAAAAAAAAGAATAAAATAATATATATTTGATATAATGATTCCATAGGTATAATAATGTTATATATATCATAATCATACTTTATATTCATCATCATACCTAACATTGACTAGTGGAAATGGAAAATTGAACGACATCGGTTCACAAGCTGTTAGTCTGCCATACATACAAATGATTACTTCCTAACCCATTTCATGGAAGTGTAAATGGATTTTGGACATGAATTTATTATAGAAAAACCACATTATATATAATATAGAGAGTTATTTATATCACCATGTCTTAATAAAAATTTAATGAGGTGTAAAGACAAGCAATATAAAGACAGTCATTGAAAAACATTACATCTTATTCGGGCATAATCCTTATGTTTGCACTAAATCCTTAAAAGGTTATCTTTATAAAAAAAATAATCCTTTTATAATGAGGCGAGTAATATTTTTAATTGATAATTTTTGGCCTTTTCCAAATCAAAGTGTTTTTAGGGTTTCGATATTATGATTTCCAAAATTGAGTATATTTATTCATATTAATTTTCTCTAATTTCTAAAATTTAATTTAAAATTTTGTGCCCAAATAGTGACTATTCCGTCTTTTAAAACAATAGTTCAAAAAACATTCCTTTTTATTTTAGCTTATACATATTTTGTTACTAATCAATATATAATTAATAAACATTCTTGAAATATATATTTTAATAAGTTATTTTATCCTTTTTATTCCTACCATTCCAATGGATAAGAAGTAACTATCATATTAAAAAAACATTAATAGTATATTCTTGTTTGGTAAAACTTGGTCATGCATGTAACGCGAGATTGCAAATAAACTCATTATTGCATGTATCGTAAGATTTTAATGAAATAAAATTGATTATAAAAGAAATATATTTTATTTTCTTTGGGTTATATATTATCTTATAAGATATTTTTCATGTCACATATTCTATTGAATAAAATGTTATTATTTTAGAAGGTTAGGGTGTTATAATGCCATGCCAGTTTATCTTCAACGTTTTCAAGGAAAAACGAGTCACCACCCAAAATGATTTAATATCACTGGGAAACCAATCTATGATTATTGAATCCCTATTATAATATTTTGTAAATGTTCTTCTTGAAAAACATAAAATTCAACCTTTAGTGTAATTTAATGTTTTCCAAGTTATTGATTGGTTTTCCTTGTATATGTAAATCATAAATTACTATGAGAGGGAATTAACACATTGTTTGATGAATCACCCTATGATTCTATACATGTGTAAATAGAAAGAAGGATATCATTGGGAATTATCATATCAAACACATATATTATTTCCTTGTGAACAAATGTGTCTAACAATAATGATCGATATTGAGGAAAAGATCATCCTTGATGGAATTCCTAGTGTGAGAAAATATATTCTTTAAATAATGTCCAAGAATTCCCACTAAATTAGTTTTTGATTTCTCAATAAATATTATACTTAGAGAAGGTAAAATTCATGGGGCATGTTATAAACAATAAACAGATATCCATGGATCCTTCAAAAAGTGAGGCACTTGAAGGAAGTCCCACACTAACCTATGTGACAGTAATTTTATGTTTTCATTGGTTATTTGGATACTATTATATATTTTTGAGAATCATATCACTATTATCAATCCCACTAACTATGAAAACTTATATGGAGGTGAAGTTTTCCAAGAATTATGAATGGAAAGAAAGGTTTAAAGAGTTTAAGAAGAGGCCAATCACTGCACATGTTCTTATATTTCCCAAAAATAGGGAATTAATTACGATCTATAATGATATATCCAAAAATAGATTGGGTTTTATACTCATGTATGATGTAAATTTTATTTAATATTCCTATCATTAATCAAATATCCATGATCATAACTACTCACCACATGATCTATAATTTGATGAAGTGATGTTTTCGCTGATAATTTGGCGACATTGTCTCCACGGTTTGAATTGTGGCATATATATAGATCACAAAATACTCATGTATATACTAACAAAAAAGTAGATCAATATGAACCAATAAAGGTGGTCTTACATGATAAATTATTATGATTTTCTAATCTATTCCAATCCTTGTAAGTCAAATAAAGTGTAAAATGATCTGAGTAGAAATGATTTAGTAACCCTATTCATGATGCATATTGAAATGGATCTAGTCATCTTGGACATAAAAAAGATTAAAATGGGAATAATAAAATTATCTCATACTACCTTACTAAAAAACTTATTAACCATATATTCATGAGAGTATTAAGGAGGATCAAAAGTATGATGAGGTGTTATAGAAAATGGTATCAAATATTCTGGAGTTCAAATTTTCAAAATATAGAGTTATAAGGTTTAGAACATGGATACATGCCCCACCAAAAGTAGAATTTAAGTTTGAACATATCAATGATGCACATATCTCATCCTTCTTTATTCATCCTAGAAGAACTAATATGTATATATATTTAATGAAAAACAACTAGTAGGATTTAATTAAGAAAGATATTTTAAAATTTTTATAACGATGCTTTGTATTCCAATAAGTCAAGGGTGAATGATATAAGTTTAAGGGTATTATGAATCTATTTCCTAAACCATCATGGAAATGGGAAAACGTAAACATGTATCTCTTCTTAGTACTCACCATCAACCCTTTAAGAAATAATTCCATCTGGGTGGTAGTATATTTTCTTACCAAGTCAACAAGTCTCATTTAAATCATGGATAATTTCTCTCTAGACCAATATGCTATGATATACATAAGGGATGTGGTAAGAGTGCATGGATTTACACTATATATTGTATCTATTTGACATCTAAGGTTTACCTTGAGATTTTGGAGAAGACTTAAGTAAGCATTGGATATAAAACTGATCTTTATCACTTATTATCACTATCAAACATATGGTTATTCTAAATGAACCATTAAAAATATAGAGAATATGTTGAGTTCATGTACAATGGATTTCCAAGGATATTGGGACCAACACCTTCCTCTAGTGGAGTTATCATATAAAAATATTTTCCATTATATTATTCAAATGGAACCTTATGAGGATATATATAGGAAGAGGTGATAGATTTTATCATGTTGGGATAATGATAAAGAGAGTAAGATGATGAAACCTAATATTATCCAAGAGATGATTGAAAAAGTTTAAAACATTCAAAGTCCTATGAAATAAAAAAACCAATAGATTAGATATGAATATAATCATTGATGATATGTGTAGTTTGAGGTTATGGATATGTTTTTCCTTCATATATCACCACAGAATAATGTTATGAAGTTTGGGAAGAAGGAAAGCTAAGCTGAAGATTCAGTGGCCACTTAGAGATCCTTTATTTCTTCAAATCTGTGGCCTATAGACTATCACCCCCATCTAACCTATCTAAAGAACATGATGTGTTCAATTTGTCCCTATTGAAGAATTACATACCAAACCCGTTACATGTACTAAATCTAGAGGTGGTTTTGTTGCAGAATGATATTTCATATGAGGAGTATCTAGTGAATATTTTATATCATACAGATGAGGTTCTATTAAACATGAAAACTAACATAGTAAGTGTTTTGGAAGAACCACATGTTTGATGAGTTGACAAGGGAACAAAAAGAGATAATAAAACAGAAGTACCATAATCTGTTTTAGTAAATAAACAAAATTTCAATGGAGAAATTTCATAATGGGGGGATAAGGTAAAGAACCAAAAATTTAAAAACTAAATTTTCTTTTTAAATCAATAAATGTATTATTAATAAATAAAATTATATAAAACACATGAACTAAATTATTTATCTTATACCATTATAATATATATCCCATTTCATTTATAATACTTTCACTCATCCTAACCAATGATATTATAAGCATTATATATTGATCGTTTTATTAATATATATATAGGGTTATGATAAATCGATTTGACACACTCAAATAAATTTATGGTCTCAACCATTAGGATTTTACCCTATGAAGCCCATTTAATGAAGATTCCAAGGGAGAAAGAACATTTGGTATTTACCCAAGACCAATAACTATTTTATTCCCAAATAATAAAGAATTAATGAATAATTTTATGGTAGAATTTCAAGGTCATCAAGATCACAACCCAAACCATGTTTGATTAACCACTCCGAGAAAATATCACAATCGCACAACATACTCTTAGGGAATTTACTGGTATAATAAAGGTCTATGAATTTAGAACATAATTGTATGAATTTATATATATATATTTATTTTTTATAAAATAATGATTATATTTTTCCTCAATTACATTATAATGATTAAATAATGATTTTCATAAAAATTATATTTCAAAATAATGAAACAAAAATTGAATTTTTGGGAAATATATAGTTTCAGTCAAGAAACTATTTTAGATGATTTCAAAAAAAATATCAATAAAAAATATTATTGAATAATATTTTAAAAATATAAATTATTTTATAATATTAACAAGACAAATTTCATTTTTATATGGGTTGTGAAAAAGTATTGTAAAAAACCAATATTTCTCAATAACTGGTGATTTTTTACTTGAATGTGTATATTAAAATATTTAGAGATTTATTTTGGTAAAATAAATAATATTTTTTGAAATCATTATATCGAAATTATGCAAAGGATGATTTTATATAATTTTTTTGGATAGCTGAATTTTTGGGTAAAAATAAGCATTGTAAAATTATATAGTACATATTGTAACATCATATAAGCCTAAAAGCGATTTAATAAATAAAATAATGAGTATCCAAGACTACAATTATATTTCCCCTTTTGGAAGTGATTTCATTAGTTTTATAAACCCCTAATGAAACCTCCAGAACCAATATTATCTTTTATGGTTCTAAAATAAATTATATATAAAAATGAATCACTTATACATCACAAAGTGTATTATGTTAATGACTTCGGATCATAGACTAATAAAATAATTAAATTATCTCCTATTGGGATTAAAACCAGGTCAAAACCATTGCTAGGTTTTAGTTTTAGAGAATTCCACCCCCACTAACTGCATCATTGAATAAATTTAGGTAGAGAAACTCACCCCACATACCATCCCCATGAATTCAATAGTATGATGGTGAGGAAAAACCAACTGTTCCCCATTAACAAGACAAATTCATTCATGGTATTGAGGCTTTGATTCCCACCACTACGAACTGCTACCCTGTGGGCCTCTATTGACCGATACATCGATGGGCCGGGTGATCTCCCCATTTTCTTCCATAAAATGTTTCATGAGATCCATCGATCCAGATTCCCTAACAATCTATAAAAGGACCCAGTGGGGAGCTGAGAAAGGGATCATACCTCAGAGGATTAGATGAATTTTTTTTGAAAAATTTATGAAGAGATTGATCGGTGAGGAATATACCTCTTCCAATGAATTCCCATAGGTATAAACTCGACACAAAGCATAAAAATAGGTAAATATAATATTAATTGGTAGATCGAGAACCTAATTGGATAGCTGTGAACCATATAACAGTGGTGGATGAACATCCCATGACCCGATGAATCAATTCCCTTTCTTCACTATGGCACCAGTGTAGTACAAGGCTACGTTGGTGGAACCCAGTGACGCATAGAGCCTCTCTATGCGAATGGAACTCAGCACCATGTGTCATCCTGATATGTTGCATGAACCTAGTCCCACATAGAAAAACACTATGTATACTAACTATAGGTCCATGTACTATTACGGTACATGGATGGTCCCTCATCCTACCTAGCAACGTGATATGCAGAGAGTATCCCATCCCGAATTAAGAAATGGTATACGGAATGGGGTATACCTAGATGTTCCACTCTATGAATTTGATCATCTATTTCCATTTTCGTCACCTCTTCCATAGAACCTCCGTTAACAAGTCCAACAACATCAGAGAAAAGCCTCTCACAAAGCCACCCGACCCGTATGATAAAAGCACCAGCTACATCAGTGCACCCTTTTGAGTTTACATACTCATGGTAAATGGAGTCACGTAGGTAATCCATGCAACGTTAGAGACCCCTAGAATGTCTATAAGTTTACATTCTCATGGTAAACCGGGGTCCGACCATGTGATACTAACATGAACCTACCTATTCTTGGGATCAAGGGTAATCTATAGATTTTCCATTCAATGAGGGATAATTAAAAGTAAAAGGGATCACACATAATTTTCCTTTTATCGAGGAGTGATGTTTCTCCCCTTTCCCAGAACTGATTAAAGGGAACTCCTCCTGAGATAAGTCCCTAACATTTACATGGGATGTGGAACTCTTTCTTCTATTAGGCTTACCCTAAGACACATATGGATAGATAGTTTGACATGGCTATCCTAAATATCAACACGGGAGAGTAAATTGGAACATTCAAAGCCCCTTTCTCTCTCTCCCTTTGGGCTCCATTACCATCTATCAGAAGATGGTGTGGGATAGGTGATTGTCAGATCCAATGCCTCCAATTGTTTCTCACACCAATTATGAATCAGATGGTCTTATATGTTAGTAGCGATCATGAAATCTATATAACCCCAAACCATGGGCCTTCTCCAAGATGTAAGACCCAAATAAAACTAACTACAAGAACATTAGTTACTTACCCAAAAAGGATACGTAGGATACCTGTCCATGGCCTGAGATCAAGGGACATTCTCCTTAGAATTTAGTCCCAATAAAATCCCCCAAAACCCTCTATAGAATCCTATTAAGGAGTATGCACCGAATTATTTATATCAAATGGTTAGATCTCACATATAATCCTGAACCATTCTCCCACAAATGGGCTGCCTCAAGGGTGTATGTCCCAACCCAAACCGAACTACATGGGCTTTGATTCCCAACCAATTGGGATACGTAGGAAGCCTCCATGAGGTATAAATTCGTTACCCATATCAACATACTATTCTTTGGGCCATGTCCCTAGTAGGGTCATATCCACCTAAGAGATTATGAATCTTCTAAAATTTTTGGGCCACCTCGGCGTAAGTCCCACACGAAATCATGACTTGGCATCTTCTACCTAGATCTCCTAACTACACGAAATTAAACTACATGGATGGGTCCTTGTCACACGATATTAAAAGGTGATGTGTCTTGTAAAGTGGAACTAAACTATGCAGGCACTAATTAATCTTTTGAGGATACGTAGGAATCCCATACTATAGGTTCCACCCCAGTATTAAAAAAATTCTCACCCCATGGATGATGATAATCTTCAAAGAACCTCATCACATGGATTAACCCCATGTTGTCTTAGTAAACAATAAATGAATTCATGATCTATCCAAAAAAAGGGAACATTTATGAAGAACCTCAAATACCTACATGTATCTTTATCAATGGATACCCTTATATACATACATATGGTTCCAGATTTATGTGAATCTTGGATAGATCTTTCAATATAGGAGTAATCCCCCGGAAAATATTTAGGAATAAACTAGGGATTCATAAACATATAAACATTTCCTAAATCTATAATAGAGTCTCAGAATAGGAAATAATTCCCCAAAAAGGGTGTTATGAGCCTGACCTCCCATCCTCTTGACCAATGGATTCAAGTTTTGTTGGCCAAATCATCATTCAATGAGCATCTTCCTTTGGAAAGAAGGTCCATAAATCATGGATAAAAGGGTTGTTGGGTGTTTTTGGCTCTATGAGTAAACCCATTGGAGACCATCCTAGGACATCATACCTCGTATGGTTCGATTTTAAAAAACACATAACCCCTATAAAATCGTCCGCTAGGACTGGTCAACTGTGGCACCTCCAATGCAACATGAATAACTATATACCTCCTAGTATGGTACAACCATCTCACCCACGAAAAAGGGACACATGTCACCTCGGGTCAAAACAAAAATGGTTAACCTGATGTGAAGCCCTATATAATAACAGGAAATTAGTTGTTATCCATTGGTCCATTTTTTCTCTCCCACACATGTCTCATTAGGTTGAAACAAAAATACTGAACCCAACATGAATCCTTAACCAAGGTAGCAGATTACCTCACCTCAAGACCCTTTCTCATCCAAATGGAAGATGTCCGCACAAGATCATCAATTATAAATATGATCATGATATTCTACTTTACATGGTTTTTAGTCTCTATATGTCATATCTATTCCAGGTATTGCAAAAAGATACCTTCAATCCAATGGCATACCAATAGTTTTCTCAGAAATTCATGTCAGCAACCACATAGTTGACTGTGTCCTTGATGAAAAATCGGATTCCCTCCCCAACCTAGGGTCTTCAACACTGGGTTTCAAACATGATGATCAAAGAGTACCACCAAAATGGTACTCTCCCCATAGTGGAGACTACAAATAAGACTCTCCAATCGGTGAAAAATCTCCAACCGCCTCTTCAGCTGCAGTTGGAAATGCAAAAAAGGATGGCCCCACTGGCCATCTAAAATCATTTTGGGAGTCTGTCCCCAGAACACGACAATGAGTACCTCCATTACCTTAAAGAGGTAGATGAAATTGACTCTAATGAATTATTCCCAACTGCACAAGAACCCCACTCAAGAGATCCTATTAGAGTATGTCTCCACTAATGATGTACAAAACAATTTTCTTACTCTAAAGAGGATCTCATTCCAATGGAACATGATGAAGTCCAATAGAAATTCCCCCCTGGGCTGCCCTCCAAGGGCAAAAAATTCATAATCAGAAGCATTTCATTACCCTAGTTCTTGAAAAAGAGATCCACCATAGAAAAAATGTGTCATGCAATGGGAAGACATACAACTCTACCTCTTATTCTGAATCCCACCACAGATATATGCTGTCACAATATGATCCAGTGAAAATTCTTTCCAATTCTCACCGGTCCCTCTATGTAGATAGGGTGTAAAATTATAGGGGCATATAAATCCTTGCTGATGTGCAAGAAGCCCTCCATCTAAATATTTAATAAACCAGCTACAAGCTTGCAAAAATTTCAATTGATGCATACCAAGACCTCTATCTAAATAGGGATGCAAACTATGGGCATTCATGCAATACAACCAATGCATATGAAGCCCACCATTAAAATAAAATAGAAATCAACAGGAAGATACAAATTCCAACCTACCAATATCAATCCCACCAGTCAAATGCAGTGGTGAGAAAATATAAGTATTGAAAAATTCATATGTATACACATAAAGCCCGTGAGACAAATACAACAAAAAATGAGTAGACACAGATTTATTCTTGAAAATATAAATCCCACCAGTCAAAAATAGTGGAAACCGAAGAAAGTATATGGTGTATATCAACTACAATTAGGAGGTAGAATGGTTCCTCTACACAACATAGTAGAATTTCCATTACCCACTAGTAACACATACAGGACCAAAGAATGCACAAACACTTTCTATGACATTAAAATGGGAATTTAAACCCGTTCCACCCAAAGACGTATATCAGATCATCCTAGAAATAATGGATGATCAAACATCGATTCCAGAACATATCCTCCAAACCTATCAAGATTTCATCATGTATGCGGAAAAAGCTATGAGTTGAGCCCATGATCCTATATCCCTGGATGAGGTGATTCATCCAGAAAATAAGTTGGTTACTCCAATGTAGACTTGCATCCCTACTCCAGTCTATGAAGTTTGAAAGATATATTCTTCAATACTAGGACAACATGATCACAAAAAAACAGCCATTCCAACTAGAGGACATAGGTGAAACATGGTGGCCACTATTAGGTTGGCATATATCTCTTACAGAACTCAAGATGCTCATCAGTGAATCCCCGTGACATCACAGGAACCAACCAAATAGGGAGGTATATATGAAGGTCATTACCAATAGAAGGAGGCCCCAATTTCTTGCAAGGGAGAACCCAATAATGAAAGGTGTCAAAGGAATCTTGAAAATTAAGGTCACCATAATGATTCTACTTTGCTAGAATTTGGATTTATTGATGCCATAAAACATCTGTCAATAAGCTCTCAAGATAATGTCAATCCATTACCAAATTATGGAAGTGAAAGTAGAATTTGTGAAGGTCCTCCAAACAATGTTGCTACTAGTAGATCTGAAGGTCCTACTCAGTCACCCAAAAGGGAATACTACGTGGGCAAAAAATGATCGATCATGAGATCTTATATCCTGATGTGTGTCAGGGTATCCCTCCCCTTAACTAAGGGATCAAATAGTATGAAGACCCTCTCCTTGTTGTCATTCACCCTAATGGTACTCCCTAGGATATACACTGTAGATATTTTTCTCAATATAGTTAGACATCAAGATATGATTGTAGTCCTCTCCATGATGAAAATAACTATGATGGTCCTCCCTATAGGGACATCAAGAAAAGATAAGGCCTTCCTCTCATTATAGTACATCCTTAAGGTCCTCCCAAGAATGTACATTGTAGGTATTCTCTCAGTATCCAAGCATCAAGATATAATGGTATCCCTCACTATGATGGTAGTTGTTGAAAAGGTACTCTCTACAATGAAAACAAATAGCAATGAAGTCATCCCCTTAAGGAGGTCCACCATGGAGGTCCTCCCCAGGGTACACACCATGGAAAATATCCCTACAATCAGACACTAAACTATGATGGTAGTCCTCATCACCACAACCTTTGTTACGAAGGTTCTCCCTACAACCCAAATTAACACCGGCAAGAAGGTCCTCCCCCTGCCTGTCCAAATATGATAAATCCCTCATATTCTGAGGCACATGGAAGGATATGTTTGGTTATGATAGAAAATCTATCAATGACATGTTATGTCCTTTCTCATCCAGATGATAGCCCAGGTCCACACTCATTCTCTGAGCCATCCCCACACTGTTAATGCATCAATAATATCCCTTCTAGCCCCACTACTCATGATGAAATCATAAAAAAGAATACAAGTTGGGAATAACAAGTAGAGGAAACCTTGGAATAAGAACAACATAATATGTTGCACATGAGAAGGAAGCTAGTCAGGGATGACATATAGGTAATGTTATGCCCCACAACTACTTCTCAGTTCTAAATTCAAAACTAGTTATCAAAAGAATACATACAAAATATTCACCATAATGTCTGAAAAAATATATTCCAGTTGAAAATGAAATTTCTACCCTATGATGGGTATGTATATCATGTAATTATATTGTGGGAGATTCATCAGAAAATTGACATAGATTCCCTTTTTTCTGCATGATAGCCACGATCGAAAATAAAAAATAAAAACCTTGAGTTGGATTACCTCCACACACTTAATAAATTGTGTTTCCTCATCTGTGATTCCCCATTTGATGTTTACATCTCAGGGTGGGGAGAACAATGATCTCTATACTTAACCTAACGTCACTTCTAGAAAAACCCACCAGACATAAAATAATATAATGTAATCATTGCATGATGGAAGAAAAATGAAGTTCCTATTCATGAAAAGTGTCCTTCTCGATAGGAACCAACCTTGAGTAAGTCTCAAAAATGTCAGACCTAATGGGAGCAAGCCATTGAGAAGCTCCTAAACTAGGCCACTGAGAACATTTATCATGATTCTCACCAAAGGGAATCCAACCAATGAGCATTTATCATGCCCTTGTAAGAATATAATTAATGTGAAGATATGGCACTATATCTGGCTCATGCATGCTTTATATTGCGCGAGATTGAGAGGGTGACAATAACAACATAAACCACCGCAATATGGGAGCAACCCCAACCCATAGGATGGGTGGAATTTTTAACACAATTTTCTCCTGTAAGACAAAAAAATATGGGCTGATAAAATCAATAAGTTAATGGGAACAACCACATCCTAAAGGGATGGGTAAATTTTTACCTCAAACTCGCACCCAACAAAAGTCAGTGTTTTCCCACCTAGGGGTGAAAAAAATAGATATGTTACTTGTTCTGTCTCGACTCGTGACTCGTGTCCCCCAGGGTGGAGGCATACTTCCAGATCTTTTCAAGGATCCCTTCATGTCGTTATTCACCAAGAAACTCAATTAGGGTCCCATAATGGAAAGAGAATATCCAAAAAGGGATGAAAGGCGTCCTCCTACCATTCGACGCCTTGTATGCCACCCCCAATGCAGTATGCACTGGTCCCAATGTGTTATGCATCAGTCAATGACATGGATGTCAATCCGAGAAACCTTACTGAAGATAATCCAAATGTGGAGGATGTAAGAGAAGATGGTTCCCTTATAGAGGTGGTCCACACCAAGCATGAAGGTGTGCATACCCATGAACAATGGGACGATTTAAATTTAGGTTCTCTCTCTACTAATACGTCATTAAATACTTCGTAAATATAAAATAAGGAGAAGAATAAGAACAAGGTTTCCTACAACCTACCACCTCCTCCTAATTTGAACGATTACCTCACTCTTGAGGAGATATTAACTCCACTGGAGGAAGAAATGAAATGGATAAAGAGAATCAATGTTGATATTCTACAAAAAAGTTGTCCTACTAGGTATATTAAACAGGTGGAGAGTGTACACACACTTCCATTAGATGTACCTCTTCCCCATAGGTTCATCTTGATAGATGACGTAAGGTTGGAAATCGTGTTCAAGGTTATGCTAGGAATATCTGTCCACCTGAACCCAATCCCAAAAGGATATCAATATTTACCTCTATTGGGGAAGAAATGGGAACAAATTTAGGAAAATCCACAAAGGATACCCCCAGCTGGGTATCCATCTCACGTTTGAGAAGTGCTGGAATGCCCAATTGTGGACCTTACTATACCCTCCCAAGATCAAGTTAAGTAGAAAATGAACCAAGTGCTCATGAATACCATCGAGTCATGGATGAATTGATTAGAATCCATGGAAGGGAGGCGCACTATGATACAACTAGAATATAAAACATACCATGACTAGGTAAGAAATGTTCCATCACCACCAAATTTTGGGAACCACGTGTTCCCAGTGTTCAAAAGCTTAGGTGATCATAAATAAACCTAATTCACTACTTGTCTTACTATTCTCCCTTGATAGGAACCTTCGAACAACATGAATCTATGGATCTCAGATGCATTGTGTGAACTCTGAATGGTTCAACCTTTGTGTTGTACACCAGTTAGCCAACTAACTCAATAACTGGATGGGAGGATCTCTGGTGTCAGTTCCTATTCCATTTCAGCTCGATGTTTCCAAAAACAATAGTTAATGACCTCATAAACTACAAACAACGAGAGAATGATTGATTTTTATACTTTATTTTCAGATGGAAAGGTCGAACTTACTCCTTGAACCAGCTATTCCCATAATATGAGATGTTGGACATGTGCATCAACACCTTATGTGATGAGATGAAAACACCAATTAATCTGGTGAAATATACAACTGGGTTTAAATAATTTTCCTTTATTGATCAAAGGATAGAATATTACTTTCATTTGACTAATCTCAAGTCCCGAACAACACCATCAGCCCCATTCAAGAGTGCAAGAGGAGATGAAGTATCAACTATCATTCTTAATCCTACCCCTACGCTGGATTCGAATCCCAAGACCCCACCAAATCGTGCGGGGCCCTTGGTTGTCAGTAGCCACCACCTCCTCATTATAAAGAGCGAAGGGGAGATAATATTAATCAATTCTATGAATAAAGGAACAACTTATATTTGTTCCGGGATGACCTTGTATGTGGATACTTCATAGATTCCTTGAATTGAAAATTTCTCCGGCTTCCAAATATGAAGATAACTGAGGAAGTGGGTCTTGATGACCGACTAGATTACTATCCCATCCACTAAATATTATGGCACAACATCCAAGAGTTATTTTTCTTCTACGTCCTATTATAATTAATGATATATTCTTGAAAAGTAAAGCTGGGACCACCACCAGCGCTAGTGGCATATGTTTCCAATACTGACCTGGACAAAGGAGGGGGCGTGAAATGGTTGTTAACAAAAAAGAGAAAAAATTTCGATAGTTGGATGACTCAGAAAACAATAAAATAAGCCCATGGAATACTAAAAGTGCAGTTAAAGCAACCTACGTTTCCACTAATAGCTCCTGATGCAACACAACCATTATCCATGGACCCACAATCCTCCGAAGGTCAACCACCCAAGAAATAGTACAATGATAAGGGAGGAAAACAATAGTAGGAAGATGAAAATGCCCTAAATCCAAAGTTGGATTTGAGACTCTCATATTTCATGACAGCATATCTAAAGATATAGGTACCTCCCCATGAAACGAAACCACCAGTGGTAGATGATGAGGAAAATTCAATCTCAAAAGAGGATCTGATTTTTGGATCCATCAATGTCATCCACTTAATGGATCACTTCTTTGGTGATGAATATGGTTTTAAACAAGAACTCCCCACACACAATTGGGGTCTAGAGGAATAATCCATAGAATTAAGGGATATTAAGGGAGATGCATCCATGGAATAAATCAATATTATGGCCAGACCCATACTCAAACTGTTAGTATTACAGAAAACCATAATAGGACCCTCCACCGAATCTATCAGAAGATCCCTGGGAGGCAGTCATCAAATCTTTGATAAGTCCATAGGATTTTGAAGCTGATGTATCCGTCACTTATGTCTACTAGACAGAGACCAATCCTATGTAATTCCAAACACTTATCTCTGTCATGGATCTAGATGGATATTCCATCATACAAGGACACATAAATCCCTTATATGTGTCTAGAAGGATAAATGGTGTCGATATCAAAAAAGGATTCCATGATAATGGATATAGAGTTAATATTCTCCCACTAAAAAAACTTATTCAGCTGGGCTATAATGGGGATGACCTGACACCATGCACCATGACTCTATTGGGCTACGACCAAATCAAGAAGAATTTGTTAGGCCAAATTAATCTTGAAACTCAATTCAGTGATATCATAGCTCACCCCAAATTTATGGCGGTCCGAAATAATATGGCCTCCAACACCCTACTAGGAAGGCCCTAATATCATCAACATGTGACAATCTCACCCTCTTACCCTCAGTGCCTCAAATATATAATTAGTGGACAGAGTGGTACACTTCATGCCGATAAGGACCCATTCAACCTTTGCAAATCACACTACATTGATGCAAGGTTCTATGATATGAAGGGGAAGTGTCTTCCAGTCGATGGTGTTGATGGGATTTACCCACCCAAACAGTTTTTAAATGGTTCCTGCTAATCCCCTCAAGTATCTTGGGGAATAATATTTACTTCCCATCAATCAGATTGAGTACACAAATCCAGTTTCAAATGAGTATTCCACAGTCCTCATGATTTATTTCATGGCTACAGAGACTAATACTATTGAAAATATTACTAACTTTTTAGATAATGGTGGGGGTTTGGATAACAAATCCATTGAACCATCATCAAAACTCAAGAAAATCTTTGCATCACCCACTGAGGTAGGATAAAGTGTCTCATCACTCAAAAAAATATGAGGAAACTCTTTTACCCCACTGTTGATGCTCCTTTCGTCACAGAATCTAAAAATCAGAAAAGGGAAATATTTGAGTCCAATGTGATTCATCCTTTGAAGAAACATCAAAAAATAGACAAAGGGATGAACAAGGAGAACATTGCCCATAGGTCGCGCAAGTTCCCTCCTTGTCGCGCAAGTACACTTGCGCGCTGCCTAGTGGTCGTGCAAGTACTTGCGCGACGCCTTATGGTCGTGCAAGTGACTTGCGCGCCCTAGGTGATAACCGCCCGGTAACCGCCTGGGGTCTTCTCCTGCCTATAAATAGACCCTGTGGGCCCCCCATTCGAGAGGATCTTTTTCCAGAAACTCAGATTGAAGCTCCCGACGCCCAAGTCTCTTCTCAAAGCTTCCGGAACACTTCTAAGGCAATTTCTTACCTAGAACGGAAGATCTAAAGAGAAGAAGGAATGCCTAAGTGTTGAAACTTATCAAACACTTGCGCGCCGGTTTTTTTCCTTCAATATAAATTGCGCGTCCCTTTTCTGGAAGAACCTCAAGAGGATTCTAAAGGGTTTAAAAAAGAGTCGCTCAAATATTTCAATGCTGGTTGAAAATCGCGCAAGTACACCATGTGTCGCGCAGGTATACCTGCGCGACCAAAACTTGCGCGCCCACGGAAGACTTGCGCGCCTTTCAAGACTTGCGCCCCCTACCTTTTTGGGTGCACATCTTGCCCATTTTACCCCTCTTAAGCCATTACACCTTTCCTTTTCAAGATTCAGTCTTCAAGACACTCTTCAAAGCAATTTATGGCATGATTTCTTGATTTGACTTCCTTATCTGAAAGGAATTCTGTGGAATATCTCTCAAAACCTAGTGATTTAAATATCCTTATGTCACTAAATATAGAGAGTTCATTCATTCAACCTCATCCTTTAAGATGAGAGAATCCTTAACTTGGGCATCCTCCTCAGGATTAAGCCCCAATCATAATCCTTTAACTTGGGCATCCTCCTCAGGAGTAAGCCCCAATTTCAAATCTGGGCATCCTTCTTTAGGAGTAAGCCCCAAATTCTTAAAGTTCCCAAACTTGGGCATCCTCCTCAGGAGTAATCCCCAAACCTTAATTCCTTTAACTTGGGAATTCTCCTCAGGAGTAAGCCCCAAGTCCCCTAACCTGGGTCTCCCTTTTAGGAATAAGACTCAGTCATAACCTGGGCCTCCTTTTTTAGGAGTAAGTCCCAGTCATAATCTTGGGTTTCCTTTTCAGGAGTAAACCCCAAGCCCCCTTAAAATTTCTCTTAACCAGTCCTAATTTACCCTTGATTTGGGTTTCCTTTTCAGGAGTAAAACCCAATCATAAGTCCCCTTTTAACTTGGGCATCCTCCTTAGGAGTAAGCCCCAAGATTAGAGTATTCAAATCTCCATAAAGCACATATACCTTTATGGACCCTGTTCCTGGATTTTCTCCCTAAAAGTGAATCCTAAAACTTCATCTATCTGGGAAGTCATACATACCTAATCCCCAAACAATTTCTTATGATTGCATCTTTCATGGCACAAATGTCTAATTTTTTACCAATACCTCTTGTTTCTCACACCGAGCATGACTCACGTGAGCTTAGAGTGTAAAAGTAATTATGACATTCTTCTTTGAGCCATCAATCATAAACATCATACTCCATCACTCGAACTACGTGGGTTCTGATTCCTTTTCCAAAACAAAGGATACGTAGGTAGCCCATTTATGGGTTCGATCCCAACTTTGAAATAATCCCTGTCCTTCTGAATGACGATAAACTTCAAGTGCCCCACTGAGTGGCTTTAAAACCAGCCTGGTCATCATAATGACCAAGAGACTTTTATATAAATGTTTTGAAGGATACCATTGACCAAGAATCTCTAAACAGATATAGATGATTCTCTATTGATGAAGAACCTCAAATACATATAAACGATTCTCTAAATTTCTTGCATATTTAATCATTGATTGTTAAAAATAAAGGAAGGAACATTTTATACTTGGTAATGTAATAAGGATTCACGAACATAACTTAAATCTATAAAGAGAGTCCCGGAGTAGACAATAATTCCCCTCAAAAAGGTGTGATGAGTCTGACCTCCCATCCTCTCAACCAATGAAAAATTCCTAAGCCTCATCAGTCCACAAGCTAATGAGCGCCTACCTTTGGAAAGTGGGTCCAAACGGATGTGGAATCATTGGATGTTTCCGGTTCTACGAACAAACCCGCTAGAAACCGATCGGAACGTTTGAATCTCCCGTCCAGGAGGTCATCCCCGAAATCCGTGCGAAACAAAAATGGTGAACCCGACGTGAATCCTTAACCAAGTTAAAGTGATGTTATTCTTTTTTGTTAGGCCCCTTGGGCCAACAAAGCAATCATTGACATGTGCTCATCCAAAAGATGCAGTGGCCGGATTCATCTTGATTATGTCTGTTATATGGAACAGGCACTCTTTTCTCAAGATCTTCTGCAAAATGTCTTTCCTTAAATTCACCTCTGTGAATACTGCTGCTGTGAACACCTCTACTGTGAGGTCTGCTACTGTGAAAACCAATGCTACTACTCCTACTGGAACGTCGTCCGCTCTGAGGATGACATCACCAACTCAGCATCTTCAACGCTGGGTTTCTAATGCACTGGTTAAGGAGTACCGTCGCAACGGTACTATCCCAACTCTGGAGGCCGCTCGTCAAGCCCTCCAAGTTAACAACTCTACCTGGTCGTCCAGAAAACGGCGGCCAGCGATCAAGAAGCAGGCGGTGCTGACTACCGTCTCCAACCGTTTCGGGTCGTTATCCCCGGAACGCAGTTTCCATTCACTCCCTTACTCCGAGGAAGTGAATGAGCAGGTCCCGCAGGACCTTAATTCAAAAAGACAGGAGTCCTTCTCAAGGGATCCCATCAACAATTGCCGCCAGACTCGTGCGGTAGTGCGCCCTCAACATGATGAGGGTACCGACTCCAGGCATTCAGCTCAGGTTCCTCGAACCCGAGCAGGCAAGATGAACCGCCAGAGACGGAATCCGGTTAACAATAGGTAGGTTGTCATCCCTGCCATCTCCGGAGAAGTCCACCAACCTAACTTGGTGGAAAACAACAAGCAGGCACACACACCTGCCCTTTTTAATTCCGCTGTCCAGCAGACTCGTCTGGCAGCATCAAGCCGATCCCGCCAGGCAATTCCGGTGGAGTACCATAGGCAGGAACATACACCTGCTTATACATCACCAGTTAGTCAGCAGGCTCGTCTGACTACATATGATGGATCTCATCAACCATGTTTGGCGAAGTGTAATCAGCAGGCATATACACCTGCTAATACTAATCAAGCCTACCAACAGTGTCGCTTGGTAGCGCACGGAGAAGTCAGTCGGAAATTCCCGACGACAAACAGGAGTCAGACTCAACTCTCTGCCTCCACACTTGAGTACTATCAGGATTCACTGACAGGAAAAGGAGTACAAGAGCAGGCACATACACCTACTCCAAGCCCGGAATGGACGTATATCCCTGTACCGGAGGCTGAAGTCACCAAACATATTTTGTCAATGGTGAAAGAGAAGAAGCAAATTTCTGCTCATATTCTGGATGCTTGCCAGGATATCATAACAGCTTCAGCATCATCACAGGGACAGACACATAAATCTATCCCTAGTAATGGAGTGACACATCAACGATTCACTCCGGAACAGAAACACACATCTGTTCCAGTCCAAGAGGGTTATGGGGCATACTCCCCCATATCATACGAACAACCAAGTCAGGCACATACACCTGATTTGAGTGGAGATCGTCAGCCTAACCTGACCATCTTTCCTGATCAGGCACATACACCTGCTCAGAGAAATCACATTCATCATCAAGTGGTTTCTAAAGCGAGTAAGAAGGCATCTAAGAAAAAGATCCGCCCAACACAGTTAGGAGATCAAAGGCCAATCTGTAACCAAGCCTTGCTCGATGCTGGAGTTCTTGAAGCCCTCAGACATTTATCTGTCGGAATTCAAGATTCTACTCCCTCAGTTCCCAGTAACAGGAACATTAATTCTGAAGGTCTTCAACAAACACTTCCTCATGAAGACTTGCTTCATGAAAATTCGGTCAATCTTGAAGTTTCTTCTTCAGATGAGAGCCACGGGAACCCTCTGTGTGGTCAGAAGACCAAGGAGCAAGAGATTTCATCTTTTGCTGTAACCCATCATAACAGTCCTCCTCATGGTGATGAACTTCGCTGCGAAAGTCCTCTCCGCAGTAGTGATTCACATTGTCTCGAAAATTCTTCAGAAGGCAATGTAGTGACGAGAAAGCCCTCCTATCTCGAGGCACTTGCAAACGTAAAACCAGTCATGTCTGATGCTTTAATATTGGCAGGTGAAACTCTTTCTCCATCAGAAGATAGCCTGGGGTTCAGGTTATTCTCTGAACCATCCCTGGGTCATTCATCTTCCAGCATGAATAGTGATCTCTCTACCAATCTTGTTGAATCCGATGAAGCAACAAGGAAACACCAACTCTGGTCCAAACAGGTAGAAGAATCTTCATTTAATGATAAAGAGGAAATGCTGAACATGAGGAAAAAACTGGCAAAAGGTGAAGTACCAGTCATGTTTTGGCCTTTGGCTGACTCCCAGTACGACATTCCAAAGATGTTGACGGATGATGGAATCCATGATATTCGTCTCAACATATGGAAAACTCTTTGTCAATTAAAGAAGAAGGTATTATCTTACGATGAATATGAAAATCATCTTAAGATAATAGAAGGGCTACAACATCAGATTGATTTGGAATCTCTATCAGTCTCTCGGTATCCGAAGGCTGAAAAGCAACAGAGAACCCTTCAACGTTCATGCCTTGGCGCACTAAGAAAATTGCGTCAGTTAATTTCCAATGCTCCATCTGATGTTCATATCAGAGGATGAGGTGTTCACAGAGCACTACATTTCACAGTTCTTTCCAGTCAGCAAAGCCCGCCGAAAATGGTCTCATGCAATGTTATTGCCCATGGATGGCCACAGTCAATGGGCTTTGTTCATAATCAAAAGCTTGCTCAAGAACATGCTTCAACTAGTTCCTCTCAAAATCAAGTATATAGAGAACAAGTTGTTGAATTGATCCTACATCAAGCAGGCGAGAATATTGCACAAGCCTCTCGTCTGGAGAAAACACGTCATCAAATGACAGAAGTTTTGGAAATCATCCAACGATCTATTGAACCAGGTGATAAAAGTGGATACAGGTTAATGCATCCAGCTAATTTCCGAACTAAGATTCGCAAGATCAAGAGAGATTTTAAGAAGATCTCAGACATAGCATGTCAAGAGACACCCCATCTTTCCAGACTGGGGACTTCTCTAACCCAACCCTCAGAGTCAACAAATGGGATTCGAGGAGTTGAGCGGAAGCAGCAGGAACATCCCCAGTCCACCAGACTGGGGACTTTTTCAAATCCTCGATCCCTCTCTCAGAGAAAGTCAGTATTCTCTCGATTAGGGAATAAGCCTCAAGAGGAACGAAGAGCCAAGATATCAGGAGATTCTCTCCAAGTGACGGTTCTCCAAGAAGTTCCTGAGGGATCAAGTCAACGGAATTCCATGTCTCATCATGGACATAGAAGAAGACAATATCACAGAAATGCTGATAGAAAGGATTCCATGCAATATGCATCCATTAATGTCATCAATGCCGTTGCTGCTGATTCACCAGATGAGGCTCAATCAGAGGGATCAGATGAAGAGGTTCCTGCTCAAGAAGTTGCGCACACAGACCTAAATGAAGAAGGTGTGCGCACACGTAATCAAAGGCTTACCCAAAATCTGGGTATTCCTTCAAGTAACCCACTTCCTCCTCTCCGAAAAGGATCCAATAAGGGGAAAGGAAAGAATCAGGTTACTTCTCACCCTTCCTCTGAAGGAGGTCAATCGGTCTCATTAGAGCAAAGGTTTGCACAATAGGAGGAAGAAATGAAAGAATTAAGAAGGTCGAATGCAGAACTACTTCAGAGTAGTCTTCTTCTTAAGAATGCAGAAGTCCGACAGCCGAAGGAATTTGTTGTAACTACTGAGATGGATCAGGAATATCCTCCTTTATCAGTACACCCTCAGAGGTCTAATCCTACGGGTCAAATGCAACAACGGTTGGCAACACTACCATCAGTTGCAGCACCAACCACCATGTCTGTCCAAGCTCCATTCATTGCACCTACCCAAAACCAAGTTCAACCTGACATTTCTCAAAAGTTAATAACTACTATTGAGTCATTAACAGCTCGGTTAGAAACTATGGAAGGGAAACGGGCACAAGTTCAACCTGAAAAGAAAGTTTACCCTGAATGGGTAGATTCAATTTCTCCTCCATCCAGTTTTGGAAACCCTGTTTTCCCTACTTTCAATGGATCAGGCGACCCTGAACAACATTTGACGCATTACATGTCTTGTTGTGATCCTATGATGGGAACTCCAGAGCAGCAAGAAGCAGTGAAACTCAGATGCTTCGTGCGAACCTTGCAAGGACCATATTTTGTCTGGTATACAAGCTTGCAATCCCGGTCAGTCATTGGATGAGAGGATCTTCGTCAAAAATTCCTTCTTCAGTTTAGCTCAACTTTGCCAAAAACGACAGTTTTCGATCTTACAAACTGCAAGCAAAGGGAGAATGAAAGAGTCTCTGATTTCATTGCTCATTGGAAGGGATTAACGTATTCCTTGAGTTTAGCACTCCCTCAGGAGGAATTGTTGCCAATCTGTGTGGCAAATTTGCGTGACGAATTACGCACACCATTGATCACTGTGAAATACACAAGAGGGTTTCGAGACCTTACCTCAATCGCTCAACAGATTGAAGATTCCCTTATACAGGCTAAGGTTAAATCTCGTGTAATTCCATCAGCTCCAGGAAGAAGAATGGGTAAAGCAGAAATTGCTACAGTTATGCTTAAACAAGCACCTGTACCTATTTCTACTTCAAAACCTTCATCTTCTCGAAGGGCTCTACCTCCTGAACGCCAACAACAAAGTCTGTTTCGTCCAAATGATCAAAAAGATCAACGACGAAAACAATTTGAGGATATGAAGAGTAAAACTTACTCTTTCCGAAGTGAGCAAGTTCCTGGTTACTTAATTTCAGCTCTGGAAAATAATTTGGTTCAATTACCAGTGCCGAAGAGGCCAAACAAGGAAGGAGATGAAGACCTTCCCAATTATTGTCCCCTTCATCAAATGGTGGGGCATCCCATCCAGGAGTGTTTTGTCTTTAAAGACCTCCTGCAAAAGATGGTCGACTTGGGACAAGTTAAATTGAAGGGTTCTTCAGCTCATGTAGCATGTATTACCGCTACAGATCCAGAGGAAGGAGGTGAGTGGCAGGAAGTCAAAAGAAAAACTGCGAAAAAATATGATGATTGGATGGTCAGAAAGACAATCAATCGGACCCATTCCATTTTGCGAACACAATTGAAGAAGCCAATTGTGTCTCCTACAAAAGCTGCAGTAAAGCCTCCATCAAAAGATAAATCCTCAAAAGGGCAACGCAATTCAAAGAAGAAAGAGGAATCCGGAGAAGATGAGTATGTATCAAAGCCTAAATTGTCTTTGACTCTGGCATATTTCATTCCATCTACTTCAAAGCTACGGGAACCGTCCCATCAAACGGAACAGCCTAAACAGGCTAACCAGGCAGAGTCTTTATCAGACAAAGAGTTAATATTTGGTTCTGTTAATATGATTCAATTAATAGATTCATATTCCAGTCTTGATGAGCCTGAATTCCCTATATCAAATAAGGGAATCCGAAGAGGTTCTAGAGGTTCAGGGTATAGGGGGAGACGTGGATCTTTCCAAAGCCACTACTCTAATTTTACCCCTGCTAGCACTGTATATGCAGCAGAAACTCGTGGTAGAGCCCTTCAGCGATCTCAAAAAGAACAAGCAAGTTCTTCTGCCAATGGACAACTCAGTTTTGGCACAGTTATTTTGGAAGACCGATTAAAGGTTCCATCTTCTTTATCTCAGCAAGTAAATGGATCTAATCAGTCTAATCTTCCAAAACCAAGGATGTTGCCAACTTCAATACAAGATGCATCAGCTTCCAAAGCATCTACTTCCAAGGTACCTGCTAAACCGCATATTCCTATTGGGAAACGCATACCTCTAGATCAAAAGTATGATATATTGAAACACTTGGCCCAAGTACCAGCCAAGTTATCAATTTTGGATGCTTTGAATCTGTCAAAAGATCTTCGGGAAGCACTCATCAAAGCTTTGTCAAGTCCTCAGGAGTTTGAAGCTGAAATTGCTGCAGTTGAAATCTATCACATAGAGAATAATCCTGCAGAATGCCATGCAGTGATATCTTATACTGATAAAGATGAAGATGATGTTGTGCATGGACACATAAAACCTTTGTACTTATCTGGAAAAGTCAATGGTATAGATGTTCGAAGAGCTTTCATTGACAATGGTTCAGGAGTCAACCTCATGCCCATTCGTACACTTCGTCGATTGGGCCTCACGGAATCTGATTTATCTCCTTCTACCATGATGTTGCAAGGATATGATAAAAATGAACAAGAACCACTGGGAGAAGTTACAATCAGAACTCAGTTTGGAGATCTTGTTTCTAATTCGGATTTCATGATTATTGATCAAGACTCAGCTTTCAATATCTTGCTTGGAAGACCCTGGCTACATCAGCATGCAGCTATTCCGTCATCATACCATCAATGTCTCAAATACTGTTTCTATGGTCAAGTTGGAACATTGTATGGTGATAAAACCCCGTTCAAGACATGTGAGTCTCAATAAATTGAGGCGGAATTTTATCACATGAAGGGAAGAGAAAAATCTACAATGAAGGAAATTACCAAAGTTAATGCTCCATATGGTTTGGAGAAAATTCCATTAAATCCATTTTCACATGTGAGTACAGATTATGTGTTACCTATCAGTCAAATTGAAAAAATAGGCCCAAATCAAAATACTCTTATGGAAATATCCATAATGTCAATTACAGAAATCGAGCCAAACAACATGGGAGAAATTGGTAACTTACCAAGCAGTGATGAAAGTATAAGTGGTGACGTTTTAATTTCATCTGCTGAAATCCAACAAGTCTATACTTCGCTAATCAGGCCAGAAGAAGTTATAGCAACACCAGAGGTGAATAATGATGTTGATTCTCAATCCATCATCCCCTCTTTATTTCCCAAAGAAGACCCTTTATCATCAATAGGGTCGGAAATGGAAGCTTCTTCTTCAAAATGTGAAAATTTTGACATCTCTTATGATCATGAGAATTTCGTTTTTTCATCTACTTTGCAAGTAGAAACGGAAGAAATAACACATGATGAAGAGGAAGAGGAAGATCTTAGAGATGTTCCTCCAGCATTTGAAGAGGGTATCTCTACCACTGTGGATGAACTCAGAGAAGTAAATCTGGGTACAGAGAAAGATCCACGCCCCACTTTAATTAGTGCGGCCATGACCCTTGAAGAGCAAGAGATGTATATTTCTTTTCTAAAGAAAAATAAAGATATTTTTTCTTGGAATTATACAGAGATGCCTGGCCTTGATCCTGATGTTTCCACCCATCATTTGGGTTTGCCAAAAGAACATCGAGGATTCAAGCAAGCCGCGAGAAGAACACACCCAACCTATGCTTCCAAAATTGAGGCTGAAGTGGATAAGCTTATCAAAGCTAACTTCGTCAGAGAAATTAAATATCCCAAGTGGTTGGCTAATATTGTCCCTGTAAAGAAGAAGAACGGACAAATTAGGGTTTGCATCGATTTCAGAGATCTTAATCGGTATTGTCCTAAAGATGATTTCCCAGTTCCAATTACAGAACTCTTAATTGATGAGATGGCTGGCTATGAAGTACTTTCATTCATGGATGGATATTCTGGATATAATCAGATCCGAATAGACCCAGAAGATGAGGAATATATAGCCTTCAGAGCTCCTCATGGTGTGTTTTGTTACCGGGTGATGCCCTTTGGTTTAAAGAATGCAGGTGCAACATATCAACGCGCCATGCATCGTATCTTCAAACCTCTTTTAGGGAAGTTTGTTGAATGCTATGTAGATGATTTGGTGGTTAAATCCAAACAACGTTCTAATCACTTGGCTGATTTGAAAGTCATATTCCACAAGCTTCAACAACATAATTTGAAGATGAACCCCTTAAAATGTGCTTTTGGGGTAACCTCAAGAAAATTCATCGGCTTTGTTGTACGCCATCGTGGTATTGAAGTCGATCCTGAGAAGACCAAATCAATCCTTGGTATGTCACCTCCTCATAATTTGAAAGAATTAAGAGGACTTCAAGGACACTTAGCCTATATTCGGCGTTTCATCGCCAATTTGGCAGGCAAAAGTTTACCCTTTACCAAATTATTGAAGAAAGGAGTCACTTACCAGTGGAATGAAGAATGTCAAGAAGCATTTGATGTCCTCAAGAAATACCTCTTGAGTCCACCAGTACTCATGCCACCTGTTGAGGGTAGACCTCTTATCCTCTATGTGACAGCTTTAGAGCGATCATTGGGTGCCTTTCTCGCTCAAAAGAATGATGCTGGGAATGAAAATAGTCTCTACTATCTCAGTAGAACTATGCTTGAAGTAGAAACCCGGTATTCAAGTATTGAAAAGTGCTGCCTAGCATTAATCTTTGCAGTTTAGAAACTGAGACACTACCTGCAACATCATGAGGTCCAATTGGTATCTCGCAATAATCCGCTCAAATTCATCCTTAGTCGTCCAATGCTTACAGGACGTCTAGCAAGGTGGGAAGTTATTTTGCAGCAGTTCGACATTCAGTATGTGTCTCAAAAGGCAATTAAGGGCCAAGCTCTGGCTAATTTCCTGGCTGAACATCCTTCAGTGGAAGACACGTATTCAGATATCTAACTCCCTGCTGAGGAAGTTTTCTCTATTCAAGAGAGTCCTCAAACATGGGAAATGTATTTTGATGGTGCTTCTAGAAGTCTAACAGGGAAGAAAATGGAAAATCCTAAATTCAACAAAGTTGGTTTAGGAATTGTGCTCATATCTCCAGATAAGGCAGTGTTACCTTATTCCTTTTTGTTGTGGGAAGGTGGTACCAATAATGAAGATGAATACCAAGCTCTCATTACAGGATTGGAATTAGCGCTTCAAGCACAAGTGAATCACTTAAAGGTGAAAGGTGATTCAGACCTGGTAATCAAACAAGTCAATGGGGATTATGCCATCAGAAAAGAAGAATTAATCCCTTTGTATGATTACGTCAGAGAGTTAATGTCGGAATTCCCTTCAGAACCGACATTTTCTTATGTCCCAAGATCACAAAATGCTCAAGCTGATGCACTGGCTAATATAGCCACAGCTTTAGCAGATCCAAATCGGGACGAGACAACCATCTGTATTGCTCACCGTCGTGCAATTTCACCTTATGTTCATGTCAGAACAGAGGAAATTAATGAAATTAGTCCCATTCCTGAACCATATGGTCATACTACAGGATGGATGTCACCTATTAGGGAATACCTTCAAAATGGAACACTTCCACCTGATAGAGCCGAGAAAGAACAAATTCGGTGACGTGTGGTCAATTTTACTCTTTATGATAGCCCAAACCACCTCGAGAAAATTCTCTACAAACGTGGTTTTGATGGAGTTATCTTCAGATGTATTGATGGTGAAGAGACAATGGCTGTCATAAAAGAAGTGCATGCAGGAGTCTGTGGTTCCCACCAGTCTGGACATAGACTGTCTGATCAAATTCGAAGGCTTGGATACTTTTGGCCTTCAATGATACAAGATTGTGTTAATTTCACAAAGAAGTGTCATTCATGCCAAGTATATGCCAACTTCATTCATCAACCTCCAGAGTTTCTTCATACAGCTAAATACTCATGGCCATTTTCCACATGGGGAATGGATGTGGTGGGACCTTACCCTTCAGCTACGGCCAAGCAGTTTAAGTACATTCTTACTGCTACGGATTTCTTTTCCAAATGGGCAGAGGCAGTACCTCTCAAAGAAGTCAGTTCTAAATGCATTGTTAACTTCATCAAGTCTAACATCATTACTAGATTTGGTGTCCCTCATACCATATTGACGGACAACGGCACCAACTTCTGTTCTTCTGAGGTAAAGAAATTGTATCAAGAATACAACATTAAGTCCAACCATTCATCTCGATATCATGCAGCGGCTAATGGCCAGATAGAGGCCTTCAACAAGACTCTTTCAAATATACTGCAAAATATGGTGGATAAAGATAAGAGGTCATGTCCTGATAAACTCTTTCATGCTTTATGGGCTTATCAGACTACCACTCGCAATGCAACGCGGTCAACTCCATAATCATTGGTATATGGAACAGAAGCAGTCTTGCCAATTGAAGTTCAATTGCCCTCACTCAAAATAGCCATTTGTGATCAGTTATCTACAGATGAGAAATCCCAAAAGCGGTTGAATGAATTGGAACAGTTAGATGAGAAAAGATTGTGCACTTTGCACCACTTGGAAATCTATCAGAATCGAATAGCACGAGCTTTTAACAAAAAAGTTCATCTTCATTCATTCATTCAGGGAGAATTGGTATTGGTTCTCAGAGCACCAATGATACCAGGAAAGAAGCCTCCCAAGCTTGAACCAAAATGGGAAGGACCGTATTCAATACATAAGGTCTACTCCAATGGAGCATATTCTCTAATCTCAATGGATGGAGAACACATTACGACTCCAACTAATTCCAGATTTCTGAAGAAGTATTTTGTATAAACACAAAATATTATTCCCAGATCCAAAACAATCACATTGGTTCATGGTATTGTCCCTGCTACATGACACTAAACTGTGCAGCACCAATAGTCCTAACTGCAAGACTTTAAACTGCATAGTCCCTATATTTTTGTCCCTGCTACATGACACTAAACTGTGCAGCACCAATAGTCCTAACTGCAAGACATTAAACTGCATAGTACCTATATTTTTGTCCCTGCTACATGACACTAAACTGTGCAGCACCAATAGTCCTAACTGCAAGACTTTAAACTGCATAGTCCCTATATTTTTGTCCCTGCTACATGACACTAAACTGTGCAGCACCAATAGTCCTAACTGCAAGACTTTAAACTGCATAGTCCCTATATTTTTGTCCTACATGACACTAAACTGTATTATGTCCTATCTACATGACATTAAACTGTACAGAAGTTCCTATATTTTGTCCGAGATGACATTAAACTATATTATGTCCTATCTACATGACATTAAACTGTGTGGCACTTTCATCGTCCAGCATGACGTTAAACTGTAAAAATTCCCCAGAACTGATATCCTCATATTGGTTCACCTTATTCCTAACTGCAAGACTTTAAACTGCATAGTCCCTATATTTTTTTCCCTGCTACATGACACTAAACTGTGCAGCACCAATAGTCCTAACTGCAAGACTTTAAACTGCATAGTCCCTATATTTTTGTCCCTGATACATGACACTAAACTGTGTAGCACCAATAGTCCTAACTGCAAGACTTTAAACTGCATAGTCCCTATATTTTTGTCCCTGCTACATGACACTAAACTGTGCAGCACCAATAGTCCTAACTGCAAGACTTTAAACTGCATAGTCCCTATATTTTTGTCCTACATGACACTAAACTGTATTATGTCCTATCTACATGATGTTAAACTGTACAGAAGTTCCTATATTTTGTCCGAGATGACATTAAACTATATTGTGTCCTAGCAACATGACATTAAACTGTGTGGCACTTTCATCATCCAGCATGACGTTAAACTGTAAAAAGTCCCCAGAACTGATATCCTCATATTGGTTCACCTTAGTCCTAGCTACATGACTTTAAACTGTACAACACCATTTAGTCCTAGCTACATGACTTTAAACTGTACAACAATGGTCCAGTATGACTTTAAACTGCAACTTCGTCCCACATGACATTAAACAGTGAAAAAGTTCCCTAAACCGTCCAGCATGACCTTAAACTGCATCATCCCTGGTCCAGCAAGACGTTAAACTGTGACGTCCTAACTACATGACACTAAACTGTATAAAAGTCCCTCACGTCCGGAAAGACGTTAAACTATATAATCATCAAAGGTCCAGTATGACATTAAACTGCACCATTCACGGTCCATGCATATGACCTTAAACTATTCGCACTTTCGCCCAACATGACATTAAAATGGTACACTCTTTTGTCCTTATTGCATGACATTAAACTGCACAATCCCCCTTTCATCCAATATGACGTTAAACTATTTTATCCCCATCATCCTAACTACATGATGCTAAACTGTACAGAAAGTCCTTGATATGTCCTACATGACATTAAACTATTATTTTGTCCCTGCTACATGACACTAAACTGTGCAGCACCAATAGTCCTAACTGCAAGACTTTAAACTGCATAGTCCCTTTTTTATGTCCTACATGACAATAAACTGTGCCTCGTTAAAGTTGTTATTACCTCTTGTTTCTCACACCGAGTATGACTAACGTGAGCTTAGAGCGAACATCAACCATAACACTCCCTTTGGGCCACTAACCATGTGTAAGTCCCAACAACATTTTTTATTAGATCATTGTCCACAAGAACAACTTGATCATTAATTCATTCTTTAATTGAACTACACAGACTTTGATCCTTTCCCTCCAGGCTGGGTATGTAGGCAACCTCCCAAGGTTCAAGCCCAAAAACAATCTCTTCACATCGGTTCACCACCATCTCATATGATGTTGATTCGTGAAACCGCCCCTGGAATCAATATCTTTACATTGATTCACTTTCGTCCTTGTTATATGACGTTAAACTATACAACACTTTTGTCCGGTATGATAATAAACTACAATATTCTTTGATTTCCTCATTTGAGAAGGAACCATTATTGACATTGATTTTTTAAATCATGTTTCATTTTCAAAAGACTACGTACATACATGGTAATGCCTAAACTTTTTATCTCAGGTTAAACCATCATTGCACTAAATTCCCCTTTCACCCTTCACATGTACGAACCAAATTTGTACAAAGGGTAATCCTAGAACTACGTGGACTTGATTCCCATCCCTATGGGATACGTAGGAACATTCGAGTATCCCTCGAATCCAGTCCCAAGTCTTTTGGGCCTAACCCCAAATTTCACTTTCAGTCCCTTGGCTGAAAAGTCCTCATGAAAACACACACTGTGTATTCATTATTATGGTCCGAATTCTATGACCCTAATCTAAGATCACTCATACTTTCGTCCTGCACGACGTTAAACTACATTTCAAGAACTACGTATGGATTGATTCTCATTCTTATGAGATACGTAGTGAAGTCCAGGTTTTCAGGACCCAACCACAACATGATTATGGTTATCATTGACCTATGTATCTCTATATACATTGTACAATACCCATCTTTATGTGTTATAATCCTAACCTTAAATATTTTCAGATCTTCATAACCCTTTTCATGACTTCTAGTCACAAAAATGTCAAATTTCTGAGAATTCTTTTGCCTGACTATGCAGCACGTGCCCATAGGTGGCCTTGCATAAACAGTCCACATAAAAGACTTGTCAGCCGAAAGATACTATTTATTTGACCATGCAGCCAATGCCCATAGGTGGCCCTGCATATTTCAACCCCCTAACGGGTTTGTTAAATAATGGTAACTTCATTCTTGGGAAGAATGCCTCTTTTGTCCTTATTTTTCTTAAACAACAGTATGTAGGGATCCGCAAAAAAATAGCCATCCTTAACATATTTGTCCCATATCCTTTTTCATGATCTGAAAGTATTCAAGTCTATGGTTTATTCTTCTTCCCTATATTTGGGTCAGGCCTTCGTAGGAGTGATATTCATCCAGTTCTTCGATATTCTTGTTCGGAAATATCTTCTCCATATTCAAGTACCTCTTTCCATACAACAAACTCTATACTTTAGAAAATATGAATCTCCATAAACTTTCACTGGTTTTTTAGCACTAGGAAAGTAAAATTCTGGGAGTTCTTTTGCCTGACTATGCAGCACGTGCCCATAGGTGGCCTTGCATAAACAGTCCACATAACAGACTTGTCAGCGGAAAGATGCTATTTATTTAACCATGCAGCCAATGCCCTTAGGTGGCCCTGCATATTTCAACCCCCTAACGGGTTTTGTTAAATAATAGTAACTTCATTATTAGAAACTACTTCTTCTAATGCCTTTTAGCTCTTCTTCATATCATTCCTCAGATTCAAATATTCTTAAGCCATAGTTTACATATTTTCCCTCATACTTGAGTATGGTAGTATGTTTTCAGATGAAATTTCAAGGAATTGTGTCAATTCTAATCCATTTCGGTCAAATCTATTTCGACCTTAAACATTAGCCCCTTTATGTCCGGCATGCATGACATTAAACTGCCTACAAAAGACAAAGGAACTCTGAATAAAAGTCAAGTTCCAGCACACTTGCGCACTACCCTCTATGCCCTAAAGTCTTGCGCGCCCCCTTTTCCTTTGGATGGATTCAATTTCCTCAGAGTCAAATCCTCATTTCTCTCCGGATCCAACTCTGAGGGGGGAATTTTGTTGACGCTCCTTTCGTCACAGAATCTAAAAATCGGAAAAGGGGAATATCTGAGTCCAATGTGATTCATCCTTTGAAGAAACATCAAAAAATCGACAAAGGGATGAACAAGGAGAACATTGCCCATAGGTCGCGCAAGTTCCCTCCTTGTCGCGCAAGTACACTTGCGCGCCGCCTAGTGGTCGTGCAAGTACTTGCGCGACGCCTTATGGTCGTGCAAGTGACTTGCGCGCCCTAAGTGATAACCGCCCGGTAACCGCCCGAGGTCTTCTCTTGCCTATAAATAGACCTTGTCGCCCCCCCATTCGAGAGGATCTTTTTCCAGAAACTCGGATTGAAGCTCCCGACACCCAAGTCTCTTATCAAAGCTTCCGGAACACTTCTAAGGTAATTTCTTACCTAGAACGAAAGATATAAAGAGAAGAAGGAAGGCCTAAGTGTTGAAACTTATCAAAAACTTGCGCGCCGGTTTATTTCCTTCAATATAACTTGCGCGTCCCTTTTCTGGAAGAACCTCAAGAGGATTCTAAAGGGTTTAAAAAAGAGTCGCTCAAATATTTCAATGCTGGTTGAAAATCGCGCAAGTACACCATGTGTCGCGCAGGTATACCTGCGCGACCAAAACTTGCGCGCCCACGGAAGACTTGCGTGCCTTTCAAGACTTGCGCGCCCCTACCTTTTTGGGTGCCCATCTTGCCCATTTTACCCCTCTTAAGCCATTACACCTTTCCTTTTCAAGATTCAGTCTTCAAGACACTCTTCAAAGCCATTTATGGCATGATTTCTTGATTTGAATTCCTTATCTGAAAGGAATTCTGTGGAATATCTCTCAAAACCTAGTGATTTAAATATCCTTATGTCACTAAATATAGAGAGTTCATTCATTCAACCTCATCCTTTAAGATGAGAGAATCCTTAACTTGGGCATCCTCCTCAGGAGTAAGCCCCAATCATAATCCTTTAACTTGGGCATCCTCCTCAGGAGTAAGCCCCAATTTCAAATCTGGGCATCCTTCTTTAGGAGTAAGCCCCAAATTCTTAAAGTTCCCAAACTTGGGCATCCTCCTCAGGAGTAATCCCCAAACCATAATTCCTTTAACTTGGACATTCTCCTCAGGAGTAAGTACCAAGTCCCCTAACCTGGGTCTCCCTTTTAGGAATAAGACTCAGTCATAACCTGGGCCTCCTTTTTTAGGAGTAAGTCCCAGTCATAATATTGGGTTTCCTTTTCACGAGTAAACCCCAAGCCCCCTTAAAATTTCTCTTAACCAGTCCTAATTTACCCTTGATTTGGGTTTCCTTTTCAGGAGTAAAACCCAATAATAAGTCCCCTCCTAACTTGGGCATCCTCCTTAGGAGTAAGACCCAAGATTAGAGTATTCAAATCTCCATAAAGCACATATACCTTTATGGACCCTGTTCCTGGATTTTCTCCCTAAAAGTGAATCCTAAACCTTCATCTATCTGGGCAGTCATACATACCTAAGCCCCAAACAATTTCTTATGATTGCATCTTTCATGGCACAATTGTCTTATTTTTTACCAATACCTCTTGTTTCTCACACCGAGCATGACTCACGTGAGCTTAGAGTGTAAAAGTAATTATGACATTCTTCTTTGAGCCATCAATCATAAACATCATACTCCATCACTCAAACTATGTGGGTTCTGATTCCTTTTCCAAAACAAAGGATACGTAGGTAGCCCATTTATGGGTTCGATCCCAACTTTGAAATAATCCTTGTCCTTCTGAATGATGATAAACTTCAAGTGCCCCACTGAGTGGCTTTAAAACCAGCCTGGTCATCATATTGACCAAGAGACTTTTATATAAATGTTTTGAAGGATACCATTGACCAAGAATCTCTAAACAGATATAGATGATTCTCTATTGATGAAGAACCTCAAATACATATAAACGATTCTCTAAATTTCTTGCATATTTAATCATTGATTGTTAAAACTAAAGGAAGGCACATTTTATACTTGGTAATGTAATAAGGATTCACGAACATAACATAAATCTATAAAGAGAGTCCCGGAGTAGACAATAATTCCCCTAAAAAAGGTGTGATGAGTCTGACCTCCCATCCTCTCGACCAATGCAAAATTCCTAAGCCTCATCAGTCCACAAGCTAATGAGCGCCTACCTTTGGAAAGTGGGTCCAAACGGATGTGGAATCATTGGATGTTTCCGGTTCTACGAACAAACCTGCTAGAAACCGATCAGAACGTTTGAATCTCCCATCCAGGAGGTCATCCCCGAAATCCGTGTGAAACACCCACACTACATCTTCTCTAAATATTCCCTTGCTGATGACTGAGGATGAATAGGAACTTTTACTACCCATAAACCAAAATCAAAACTCTAGCCTCAACTATGGAATAATCATCTCAATTATTGTTTCCCTATTATAAAATGAAGAGGAAGATGATGAAGATGCAGATGAGGAATAAGAATATCAAAGGGATTCCCCTCCAACATTTGCGGAAGGTGTCTACCACCATTGATGTACTCAAGGAAATACACATGGGTACTAAAGAAGACCCACGAACCACTATGATTAGTGCAAAAATTAATTCTGAAGAGAAAGAGTTATACAACATGTTACTAAAGAATAATTGAGATGTTTTCTCCAAGAAATATATGGAAATGATAGACATAGATCTAGAGGTGGCCACTCAAATCCTGGGCTTTCCAAAAGACCATCGTGGTTACAAGAAAGCCACCCGAAGTACACACTCGAATCATGATGTCAAAATAGAGGTTGAATTCTACAAGATCATCAGAGATAACTTAATTTGGGGAGTCCAATACCCCATCTGGATAAAAAAAAATTTCCCCTTCAAGAAGAAAAACTGGCATAGCATAGTTTTCATCGATTTATGGGATCTCAATCGGCACTGCAAGAAATATGATTTACCAGTTCCAACCACAAAATTACTAATTGATGAAACTGAAAGATATTAGGATCTCTATTTTATGGATGACTATTTAGGATATAATGAAATCTGAATGGCCAAGGACGATGAAGAATCTACTTACTTCTGCGATCTCTAAGGAGTGTTTTTCTATAAAGTAATTCATTTCTGTTTAAAAAATGATGGTGCCTCATATCAATTCACCATGAAATTCATCTTCAAACCCATCCTAGGAAAGTTCATCAAATTATATGTGGGTGATTTGGTGGTTAAGTCGTGACAATGTTGAGATCACTTATCAAATCATGAAATAGTTTTCAACAAACTATGACAACACAATATGAAAATGAACCCCCTAAAGTGTAATTTTGTTATTGCCTCAGAAAAATTCCTCAGCTTCATCATACACCACTGTGGAATCGAAATAAACCTTGAGAAGACAAATTCCATACCTGGCATACCACCTCCTCGTAACCTCACCAAGTTGAGAGGACTCCAAGGAAACCTTGCCTATATTCGGTGCTTCATTGCCAACCTTTCAGGAAAATGATTTCCCTTAACCAGGTTGATGAACAAAGGGGTTGAATATCAAGGGACTGATAATTTTCAAGAATAATTTTACAATCTCAAGAGATATATTTTTATTCCAACAGTTCTAATACCAAATGTCAAAGGAAGACCACTCATTCTATATGTGACTTCCTTGGAGTGATCCTTGGGTTACTTTACCACACAAAAGAATGATGTTAGCAGCGGGAATAGTCTCTATTACCTCAGTTGAAGCATGATTGACCCTGAGACTTTTTATACAAATGTTGAGAAGATATTCCTTGCATTAATATTTTCCGTACAAAAGATGAGTCATTAATTACAACACCACGAGGTCCATTTGGTCTCATGTAGCAACCCACTCAAGAATATTTCATCCATCCAATGTTAACTAGATACCTGCCATGGTGTGTAGTCATTATTCAATAATTTGATACATGGTTCATACCATTGAAATCCATCAATATCTAGGAATTATAAGATTTTCTTGAAGAGAAACCCTCAACAGAGGTGGCCCTATTAGATGTTGAGCTACCTAATGAGGACGTGTTCTCAATTTAAGAGAACTCCCAGATGTGGGAAATGAACTTTGACGGTGCATCTAGAAGCTTGATACGAAAATGAATGGAAGACCCCAGACTCAAAAACGTAGGGCAGGGAGTCATACTCATATCTTCAGAAAATGTGGTCCTACCTTACTATTTTCTACTGTCAAAAGGGTGCACAAACAATGAAGAAAAATAACAGGGCCTTATTGTAGGCTTGGAGCTAGCACTCCATGTGCAAGATGAACACCTGAAGATAAAATGAGATTTAGAACTTTTCATCAAGAAATTAAATCGTGACATTACTATTAAGAAAGAGGATCTGATCCATTTAATGAACCATGTCTAAGAACCGATAGAAGAATTACTTTCAGAGACAACATTGAATTTTCCCCCCATATCAAAATGAACAAGCCGATGCCTTGGAAAATACAGTCACGAAATTGGCCGACCAAGATCTAAATGTAACAGTCATCAGTATTTCCCACAGATGGATGGTATTACCATTCATTATGGACAAAACAGAATAAATCAATGATATTATTCAAGTCACTGAACCTTATGGTTCTACCAACATCTGGATGAATCCCATTACAGATTACATTGAATGGGGAGAACTCCCACTTGATTGGACTAGAAGGGAGTAAATATAGAGAAGAGAAACCAACTTCCTCCAATACGATGTCACAAAAAATCCAAAGGGTCTCTAAAAGAGAGGCCTCGATGGAGTTCTTATCAAGTTCATTGATGAATAATTGACCATCATCATCATGAAATTTGTGCATGCTTGAACTTGTGGAGCGCATCTATCAATGTCCAAGATCGCATAACAAATTTGAAGGATTGGGTACTATTGGCCCATGATGATATAGGATTGAACCATATTCACTAAGAAGTTTCATTCCTTCCATGTTCATACAAAATTTATCCACCAGCCCCCAGAGTTTATTCACACAACCAAGTACTCCTAGAGATTTCCCATATGGGAAATTGACTTCATGGGACCATACCCTCCCGCCTCGACTAGAAAATAAAAATATATTCTCATAGCAACCGACTTATTTTGTAAATGGGCTGAATATGTACCCCTTAAAGAGGCTGAGGAAAGAAGCATTTTCAGCTTTGTGAAATCCAATATCATCACTAATTTTTATGTCCCTCATACAATACTTATGAACAATGGCCCCAATTTTTTCTCGGTTGAACTGGACAAGCTATATTAGAAGTATGGAATCAAAGCCAGTAGTTCATCCTATTACCATCCAATAGTCAATGAGTATATACTTGAATTCAATAATACCTTATCCAGAATTCTCCATAATATGGTAGAAAAAGACAAGAAATCATGGCTGGAAAAGATCCTCTATGATTTGTGGGATTATCGGACCATGACTCGCACTGCCAATCAAGAAACCCCGTAATCATTAGTATATGGGACCGAGGTAGTTCTACCCATTGAAGTTCAATTTCTATCACTCTATGTCTCAGTTTGTGATCAACTTCCTACATATGAGAAATCCTAAAAATGATACGATGAGTTGGAGAAACTGGACGAGAAATGACTGCATACCTTGAACCATTTGGATGTTTACTAGAATCAAATCGCAAGAAACTTAAAAAAAGGTTCAGTGATGATATTTCTTTGAAGTGGAGATGGTTTTGGTCCCCATAACCCTAATGGTACCATGAAAAAACCTCCTAAATTGGATCCAAAGTGGGAAGGACCATTTTTCATACAAAAGGTCTACTCCAATGAAGCATAGGCCTTAATTTCAATGGATGTATAGATCACCACATCTACCAACAATGAAAGGTTCATAAAGACATATTTTGTGTAATTATACACTGGTCGTATTAACTTCATAATGTTAAACTGCATAGCACCACCTATATCCATGATACATGACAATAATATTCTTGACTCCTTCATCCAAACTGCATGATGTTAAATTGCATGGCCAAATTTTCTTAACCACATGACCATAAACTGTATGGAGATCATTGTGTTCCGAATAGTGATTCAACAGGAATGCGTTAAATTCATGAAAGATAAATATAATAATGACCCCCTCCTTGAGTATGGACCAAGCTTATGCAGGGAGGGATTCTTATAGAATTATGTGTTTCTTGATTCCCATTCACTAATGGGATACATAGTGACACTTAGATCCTACATCCTCATCTAGCCACCAACATTAGGAGAAAAAAATGGTCCCTTCCCTATACGCGGGTCAGATTGATATAGGGAACATGCCCTCAAGAAATAAATATTTCTTGATTATTTCCCTCATAGGATACATAGGGATTCCCATATCCTTCATCCTGGTCTAACCACCATTCAAAAAAAATGTCACTCCCTCTACACGAGTCAGACCAGTATAGGAAACATGTTGTTGGAACAATGTGGAATTTGATTCCCAACTAACTGCGATATGTAGGAAACCTCTTTAAGGTTCAAGCCTAAAACATCACCCGACTCATCCTTTTCATATTAGTTCGCTCTCTTTCTTACCATAATACGTTAAACCACATGGGATAACAAAACTACGTGTGGATTGATTCTTACCTTTGTGGGATACATCATGACACCCAGATCCCATAACCTAGTCAAGCCTCCATAAAACAATGCCTCCCCTTGTGTATAGGTCATAATTATGTAGGGAAATTCATAAGTCCTAACCGCATGACGTTAAGCTACATGGAAAAATAAATCCTAACCTCCCGACATTAAACTATAAGGTATCTCAATAACTACATGTGGCTTGAATGTCAGCATGACAAGATACATATAGACACTCGGATTGAAAATCCTTGGTCCAGCCACTCAGAATAAAACAAAAATACCCTCAATATCCTTCATGTGAAATTATAATAGATGAAAGTGATTCCAAATTTGGATTCTTTGATCCATAAAGTGTCAAAAGATCATACCCTCTCCTTATATAAAAATCAGATCTAAATAAAGGACCTTGTACCTCATATGTAATCACGGTCTGGATATTTATCACGTACCTAGATATCCCCTTTTCATCCATCAAACTCCATGCCCTAAGAAATATCAAATACCTATAATCACCAATTACTATGGAAAATGGATGGTTAATGTCCTACGAAAACCTTTTTTGACTATGCATACATTTCCTCAACAACTCTGCATCTGTTGCCCACAAAAATGGCATGTAAACTAAAGGAAAATTTTTCCTCATGAGAGGCATTTAAAACTTTTGTACACCCATTGTCTCCTAATCCTTTCATCATCCCTCCCGATTTTAGGGCTCTCAAGAATCATGCTTTACACTTTCTCCCTCCGCTCACATCTAGGGAATACTAGGGATATTCCGGCTTGATTAGACCAATATTTACTTATGATTAATTGATAATTCATCCCTAAGACATGAAGGTAAACTGTACTATCAATGTCCTATCTTCAAGACTTAAGACTACATGGACCCATAATAGCTATCTCATTCACATCGAGTCACCCACATCCTCACCGCATGACATTAAACTGCATGGACCAACAATGTTCCCTTCTTCGAACCCACCATATTTAGGTGATGGATTGATACCCTTGCCAACACTTGTTTCTCAAATTGATAATAACTCACATGGGATTAGGAATTTTGGAAGGGTATTCCCAATAGTTCCATGAAAAATCAATCCATAATAATAGATCCTGATAACACAACTTTAAAAGGCATATTAGAGTTTTCTTCTCCATGCTGAGAAACCTAATGCCCTAACCGCATGACATTAAACTGCAAGGTACCCCAAATATATATAAAATTCCCTATTCCCATCACACTGGAAAATCCTATGTAGGGAACCTAATATCGGGACACCCAAATATTTAAAATTAAGCCCCACTCTGGCAAGGGAATCAAAATTCCTCACCGTGTGTGAGCTATATCTATATAGGAGATTTCCCAACTATATGGACGATCACACCCTGAACATTTGTAACATATCCATACACATCTTTTCTATATATCAACATCCATGATTCAAACAATTTTAGATCTTCATAAACCTCCCTGGCCATCCGATATGGGAGGCTAGTGTCCTACCAACACCTTTTTTTTACTATGTGCACAATGCCCCGATGTCTCTACATATGTTTCCCACAAACGGGCCTGTCAACCAAAGGCATGTTCATCCCCAAGAGGGGATTTTCCTATTTACATATTCTTAACAGATTCAAACACCCATATCATCTCTCTTTATCGAATATCCCTTGAATCCACAACGTACACTCTGCACCCTATCCACATCTTGAACATATTGGAACACCTTGTCCCGACCATGTTCCAGTTAATCACAACTTCTATATAAATGTATTAATAACAATACATTAATACTACATGATGATCGATATTCAATGTTCATTCTTGGTCCTCGACATGCCAAGGAATTTTCTCCCTCATGCTTCTATGGATAAAAATAATCCTCATAGGAACTTTCTATGTGGGTCCCACTTCATTGGTAACCCCATGTACAAATAAATAGGTTCTCTATTCATAGGTATAGACAAGATACACATATTGATGAACCATAAAAAAACTAATTACATCTTTATTCCTATCATTATAGGATACATAGTGACATCCAAAACTCAAATTGCAGGTCCAACTATGAAACAAAATTATCCCATCATGACCTACTCAAGGGTCAGACCTACGTAAGGAAAAATCTCACATGGATAGGATAAAAATGACTCCACTTATTCATGGTATTCCAGGTAAAGCTAAACCTAAAATGATACCTTTTAACGTTTAGGTAACCCTCTTCACACACCATAATCAGTGTCTAGAAAGGTTTGAATCCTCATAATCCCCCATGGACATCAGAAATAGACAAGAAATTTCATACAAACACCATTGCTTGACCATGAACACAATTCCCCTAAAACTCTTCAAATGTTTCCCAAAAATGAGCATATCAACCAATGGAAAATTCATCCTTAGGAGAGGATTTTCCTACCTCTGTACACCCCAAATGATGTTCATGTCTCACCTCATTCCTCAATTATGAAACCCTATAGATTACAGTTTATATCATTTCTCTCCAATCATACCTAAAGATGATGGAATATTTCTAGTTAGACTACTGGAAGAAAGGAAGATAATTTATACCATAGTTTGAGTAAAACAAATTCAAATCATAAGTCTAAAATGTCTAGTTTTTATGAAATTAAACTGTACTAGGCATCAATCCTCATTTACAAAACCAATATCTACGTGGGAGCTATATCTCAACCAAATCTGATACAAATAACTTCATATTTTTTAAAATCATTCCCTCAACAGGACACCAACTATGGTCTTCAATGAAAAAACAAATTCAAATTTCCCTAAAACATCTTGGCCATCGGATATGGAAGGCCAATGTTCTATAAACACCTTTACCCGACTATAAAAACAATGCCCCGATGGATCTGAAAAAGTAGACCCACAAAAAATTATATCATGCAAAGGTAAGTTCTTCCTCAAGAGAGGTTTTCCCTATCTTCATACGCCCCATGACTTCCATGACTCATGTCATATCCCATTCTCCAGAAAACAAAATTCAAGGCCAAGAAAAACCCATTATCCATGTCTGAAAGTTACCAATACATTATCGGTTAACGAGTCCAAAATTGGGGCCCTCACCCTGTGAATCATTGTCCAAACTATTATGCATAAAACAAAAGTCTTGGTTAAATCCGTTCGACCTAAAACATCAGTAATGATAGTCTGGTTAATAATACTTTAAATTTCCCATGAAATAGATAACACTCACCAGTAGAAAAACCCTCAAAGGAAGTCCTAGAAAAAAATAGATAACTAGCATGATAAACCTATGTAATGATTGTTTTAGGAAAAAAATGTTGAGAAAACAAAAAAAAATCATTGGACAAAAAGTTTTTTAGGTAAAAAACCACAAAGGTAGGCCTAAAAAAATTCAATTTATACCAGATAAGTCCACACCATAATGATATTTTAAAAAAATTAGGGTAATAACATAAAGGATAAAAATATTTTAGGATTTTTCGTAAAACCCAATAAATAGTAAAACTAAGCTTGTTGAGTCCCTGGGCTTAGGAAAAAATTAGAGCATGGTTAGATTTTTTTAGTTATAATGGATTGTAATTCAAATTGATAACTAGTTGAAATTACTATTTGAATGTATTCAAGTACGATTGATTGATGTTTCAGGAATAAAATGAAGGAGAAAAATTAAATAGAAAAAGTTTTCTATTCTATCAAATGAAACAAGAGTGGGGGGACCTCCATAGTCTGAAGCCTCTCCCTAATGTCAAAGAAAAGGAAATAATTGAATAAGATAATTCAAAGGATTAGAATGAATCCTGATAAGATATTCCCAATAAATCAATAGTTTTATGATAGGGGACATCAGTATCTTGTTCAAAATTAGTCATTTGGGCAGCTTCAGATTCAACCAGTGGATGTACTTGATTCATAAAATCCCTGATATTTTGCCACTTCTGCTTAATAAATTCAAAATTGGCATTTGTTGATGCTAGTTGTGCCCTCATCTTGGCTACACGAGCCTCATACTCCCGTAACTCTTCTTTTTTGGGTAACCACTTGGTCATGAACATTTACCTCCTCTTCCTCTAGGTGATGAAGATCTTCAGTAAGATCCCAGAAGGTCTTTTTTGGTGGTGCACAACATTAAACTGAGAATGGATATCTTCACGAGTGGCTATATCCAATCAAACAATGACAATATGGTGCACGATCTGGTGTAGATGTCTATAGTCAATGCCACCAAAACCCAAGTCGGTAAATAACTGACGAATGGTTACTTCTTCATCAAACTCTATAATATTAGTTTTAGCAACAATAGTAAAGATTCTAAGCCACACCCATATCTGCATGGTTCAATGTCTTCTAATAGTATTGGAACCCTAAGTGTATTTCTTTTCCATAATAGGTGTGTAGTCAGGTAATGGAACCACGAAAGATAGAGCCTCCCTAGGCTAGGTCACCCAAGCGGGTGAGCCTTCATGCGCTGTAGGTGATTCGATATCTAGAACCCATCTAATGGGTTCAAACACAACATCAATGGTATTCAATGAAATTCTTCTCGGACTAGCTTCAATATCAAAACGAAATGTATTAGCAGAAGGTACGAGGTCTGAATCACTATCCACATGGATTGGATGAGTAGATGAATCCCCCCTATGAAAGAATTCAGTGAAAAATGGAGTGCCTTAAGAAAATAGGAATGGAGAGAGATGGAACATCTGGAATAGGTAAAATGGGACTAGAAGTAGTTAAGGTTTTTTGCACCCATCAGATTCTCCTAGCCAATATATTTCTAGGATAGCACACTACTGACTATTGGGGATACTCTAATAATAAGTATGAATATGATGATTTGGGGGGAATAAAGACATTCATTCTAGATTCTTCCCATATCCTCATCATCGATAGCAAAAGAAATATTTCTAGGTGAGATTCCATATTAGCTAGGGTAACCGGGAGAAGTGAAACTCATTACAAACATCCAAACAACATGTAAAACTGGTAGGGAGCATAAGGTTTGTAGGAGATCATCTTATTTATACAAGAGGTTATGATTCCATCCCAATGTTCAGTGTGATATGAATGTACTTTCAAAAAACCATTCCCATAATCTTCTATTATTCCATAAGGAATAGGGTAAGGTGAAAAAGAAAACTGAGAAAAAACACTCAGTAGTGTGAACAATCAATCAATATTCAGAGATCGAGGGCGAATGGAAAAAATACTGAGAAGACTTGGGTGGAAGCTAGAATGAAGAACCATTGCGGTATGGTGATACTCAAAGCAAGAGAAGTGATCTTCTATCCAACCATAAAAAAATTTAATTGGCCCAATGAGATGACGTGGATACCCCCTTCTTTTATTTTCCCCAATAACTCATAAATTCGGGTAAGGGTAGGGATGGATTAGTTGATGGGCTAGCACTTTGCCAATGTTGTCGCCATCATCAGAGTGCAAGCTCTAACATATGTGTATACAACATGATAGGGGAATATCCATCCACTAAAAAACATGGAAAAGAAACATTCTAGTATAAGATTATCAGATATGGATGTTCAGAACTCATAACCTCAGGTGGTGTAATGACCCACCTCAAGGGTAGCATAATATGATCCTGAATTTTTTTGGGATTGTTGAGTTGGATGAGGTGGACATTCGGTTTCATCCCTCTCACCCACAAGAACAATCTTACACAATATTCAAATGAAATTAGTGAGTAGGTATAGAGAGGATGACTAAGAAGTCTCTCTCATAGGACTAGTAAATCTCTCACCAATGGAGATACTACTTCAACATTCTCCCAAGTATTGGCTGCTGGAAGAAACTCATCATACATGTCTCCAAGAATAAGAGGTCCCCTTATTTGGTAGAAATCCCATAAACTAATCTCCACTTCATCGTGGGATATGTGAAAAGGTGTTATCACTCAAACAATAGTGGATGAAAAGCATATACATCATTTCATCTGGTGAAAAGATTAAAAACATAGAGATCCATACTGCTTGACATAAATTGACATCTTCCAACTGATTAGGGATCTATAGGTAGTTCTAGTGCACCCAGATGGACCTGGACCACTCTTATGAAAAGAAACCTCCAAATCGTAGATCCCATTTGGAGATCCACCATCCGTTTTGATTGATTCATGATAAGTTAACCATAGTTAGGTAGTCATGAACTAATGATTCAGGAGATGTAGTGTAGTGACATTTATTGTGCTACGTCCATATAGATCCATTCAGAACAAATATGTTTCCTTGGATTAAAGCAGTTTTGATATCCCATGTGGATTGAATATTCTTCTTGACATACTCTTGAGATGTCTCAATATGAATAGTGAAGCCTCTCCGGTCAACCAATGGAAAAGGAACATTGTCTTGGAGGTCGAAGTTGTAAAGTGGAAACTGGACAGATAATGGATAAGCCATAAGCTCTAGAGAGAGGAGATCCTTGAGGAGGCCCTATTGGGGAATGATATAGGAAAAAAGGTTGTCTTTATTGTTCTTAACCATATCTTACCTCCTCCCATTTACTTCCACTGAGATAATAGGAATAACCATATATTATCTTCTCAAAAATACCATACAAAAGGCCAGTCCAATAAAATATTTGGGAAAAAGGAAAAAAATTGGAAAAGGGATCAAATATGTCTAAAAAAAAAATATAAACTAAACCCTAGAAATGTTTTCAGACGGCATTCCACATCAACTGAATGTTCTTGGAATGTCCTATGAGGTACTGGCCTACTAAGCATCAACCAACGAACTAAACAGTTCACTTATAGGGAGAGCCACACACTGATCCTTTCAATGATTTTATCCAAAGCTTACAGTATGAATAAATAAAGTTTAGTTTGAAAATAAAACTCCATTTGAAGATTTTAAAAATTTAGTTTGCGGACAAGGATGAACGTGAAGGGTTTTCGGTTAACGGAATGTAAAGTATGGTTTGTAGATGAAGGATTTCGTGATGTGTCTTCGGTACGAGGAAGCAAGGAGAGTTAAGAGTAGTTTGCGAATATTTTTTCACTGATATTTATAGTAAATGAAAAATGACCTAGACCCATAATATATATGTGTGGTCTGCCTATGGGTCCATCTTTCTACCGAAAACCAGCTAAGTTCATGATTGCTTTCTACATCGGAATAACCTCCTTTTCATCCTGATTAGAACCCATTTTGATGGGGGGAATTTATAGGGTCCTAAAAACTAAGAAAAGGGAAATTAAATAATACTATAATTTTGGAAAAGGAAAGAAAAAAATTGGATGAATGATTTCTAGAATATGGTTGAACAAGACAAAGTTAGTAAAGGCAAATAACCCGTCAATGTACTGAATATCGGAAATGGTATGCAGAACATGCCGACCACGAATTGATAGTTTGCGGAAACATGTGAGGTTATGTACTATAGAGCATTAGAAAAAAAAAATCTAGTATATGGAATGAATATAATGGTTCCACCTTCCATGAACCATGTGGTTGGCAGAATCAAGGAGGATAATTTCACCCCCACATACGATGCCCATTGAAAACTGCATCATTGGAGAAGTGGAGGAAGAGAATTACTCCCTCGTAGAACGTATCATTGGAGAAATTGAGGTGGAGAAACTGAGCCCCACATACCATCCCCGTGAACTCAACAGTCCTCAGGCAAAGAAAAACCAGAAGCACTAACTGAAGAAGATGATGTCATTCTAGGGATAGAGATGTTGATTTATAATGCCATAAACCGCTACCCCATGGGCCTCTATTGACCAAGTCGTCTGGGGGCTGGGTGATCTCATCATGGGATTCTATAAAATGTGACATGATATCCATAGATTCATCTTCACCAACACTCTATAAAAGGATCTTGAGGGAAGCTGAGAAAGGTACTGGATATCAGAGGATTGAATAGTCATTATGAGGAAAATTTATGAAGAGATCGATCGATGAGGTGTAGACCTATTCTTAAGAATTCACGTATGTATAAATCCACCACAAATCATAAAAATATGGAATGATAATATTAATTAGAAGACATTGAACCTAATTGTAAATTCACAAACCATATCAGAGTGGAAGATGAACATCCTGCAAAATGAAAGATTAATGCCCCTTCTTCAATCTAGAGCCCCATGTAGCACAAGGCTAAATGGGTGAAAACCTACGCCATATAACAACTCACTACATAAATGGAACTCGACCCCACATAGCATCCTGCTTCGTGGTTGAAACCTAGTCCCATATAGAAAAAGACTTCACGGACCAGGTTAGTTTATCATCATGGTAGGAGGTCCCTCCTCTCACGTAGAAACATGCTATGCAGAGAGGGCCCCATCCCACATGAAGAAATGGTATGTGAAATGGGGTACCCTCATATGTTCCACTCTCCAGCTTCAATCATCTACTTCTATTTCCTTCACCTCACCTATAAACCCTCCACAAACTAGTCCAAAGGAATTTGGCCGAAGCCTCTTCCAAAGCCACTAGACCCATATGATAAAACCACTGGGTGTATCAACACGCCCTTATGAGTTTATATACCCATGGTAAGAAGAGTCACATAGGTAATCCCCAAAATGGTGTGGACCCCCAGAATGTTTATAAGTTTACATTTACATGGTAACCCAGGATCCAACCTTGGGATATGAATGTGAACCTCCCCATTATAGGGATCAAGGGTAATCACTAGATTTTTCATTCAATGCGGGACAATGACAAGTCAAAGGGATGATTCCTTCTTTTCCTTTTGACGAGGAGCGCAGTTTCTCCACTTTCCTAGAACTCATTACATACACTCCTCTTGAGTTATATCCCAAACCTTTCCACAGGTGGTGGAAGTCTTTCTCCTCCTAGGTTCTGCCCGAGACATGTCTAGATAGATCATTGGACGTTGCTATCCTAGATATCAACACGGAAGATGAAATTGTCACATTTAAATACCCTTAATCTCTCTCCCTTCGGGCTCCAGTACCATCTATCACCTGATTATGTGTGATGTGCAATCTTCAAATCCACTACCTCCTCTTGATTCTCACACCAATCATGATCAAATGGGCTTAGAGGTTGGTGGCGATCATGTCATCTGAATAACCCCAAATCACGAGCCTCCTCCAAGATGTTAGGCTAAATGAAATAAACTACGAGAACTCTGATTCCGGACCCAAACATGATATGTAGGATGCTTTTCTAAGACCATAGCTCAAAAGATATTATCAATAGAATTTATTCCCAAAAAAATTCCCCCAAACTCACTAGGTCATCCTGTTAAGGAGTAATCCCCAACTTATTTCACTAAAATGGAAAGCACTCACCGATAAGACCCAATCATGCGCCCATAAATGGGCCACCTCAAGGGTATAAGTATGAACCCAAACCAAACTATGATGGAATTTATTTCCAACCTATTGGGATACGTGGGAAGCCTCCCTAAATTCAAAACTCATTACCTATATCACCCAAATGTTCTTAGGGCCATGTCCCCAGTAGGGTAATATCTGCCTAGGAGATTATGCATCTTATGAGAATTTTGGGCTACCTCCGCATAAGTCCCACAAAAAATCACAACTAGGAATATTTAGCTTAGAAGTCCTCACTGCATGATGTTAAACTGCATAGATGGGTCCTTGTCACATGACCCTAAAAGGTGATTTGTCTAGTAAAGTGGCACCAAACTACATGGGATCTGATTCCTCTCATAAGGATATGTAGAAAGTCCATATTATGGGTTAGACCCTAGCATTGGAATAATTCCCACCCCCTAGATGATGATAAACTCTAGAGTGCCTCATCACATGGCTTAAACTCGCAATGTATTAGTAAATGATAAAATATTTATTGATCTTTCCACAAAAGGGGAACATTGATTAATAACCTTGAATACATACAAATTTATTTATCAATAGAGAAACTCGGATACATAAAGATGGTTCTATATTTACATTCATATAGGATCTATCTTACAATAAAGGAGTAATCTGTGGAAACATTCTTGGGAAAGAACCAAGGATTCATGAACATATGAACATTTATTAAATATATTAGAGAGTCCAATAGAAGAAAATAATTCCCCCCAAAAGGGTGTGATGAGACTGACCTCCCAGCCTCTTGGCCAATAGAGTCCTTAAGTGTCATTGTCCAAATCGTCATCCAACGAGCTCCTGCCTTTGGAAAGAAGGTCCATGAATCATGGTTAAAATTACCATTTGGTGTTTTGGTATCCACAAATAAACCCTTTAGAGACCATTTGAGGATATCGTACCTGACATGGTTCGATTACATAAAACAATTAACCACCTAAAAATTCCCGCAAATATTGGTCAACTATGGAACCTCCTTTTCAACATGAAAAGGTTACACCACCTAGTCCCAGTGTGACCACCATACCCCCCAAAAGGGCCCCTCATTACCTCTGGTCGAAACTAAAATTGTGAACCCGACATGAAGATCTCTATAACAGCGGAAAATTAGTTTTTATCCATCGGGCCATTTTTTTCGCTCCCACACAAATCACCTCAGGTTGAAACAATCATAAAGAGTCTAAAAGGTAAAATTAAAAATTAATAATGAATACTAAACTATTTTAAAATAAAACCCACCAAACCACGCATTCCTATTTACTAAAAATTCTTGGATCACATACATTCTCAACCATTTCCTCTATAAATACCTCCCAAGGTGTTCCCAATCTATTGCGAAGCTATTCCCAAGCATTTAGAAGTGCCCACTCATGGTAAGGGATCCTATACTTCTGTTCATTAATCTATAACATTCTTTATCTTATACATTCTAATTACAAATTTTTCATATTGGGATATATTTCTAGAATATCCCTAATACTATAATTATGATTCGAAAGTGATTTGATACCCCTTCCACTCTCATTAAACCCTCCCATTAATCTTTATATACCCTCATAGGCTACTAAAATTATTCTATGATTTTCCATACCAAACGTTTGTGTCCTCTTTTCCATGAAACGATATTAGAAATGATGTGTCTATCACTCATTGATCAGTTACTTACATGTATCTATCACTCACCATTGAATATTGGGTATAAAATTTATGATATGAATTCTTATGTTGTATTATCAATGTGAAACATAATGATTGTGAAAGATATGAATGTGATGGGTGTGATCAGAATTATATAACTTTCTAATACATTAGGTAATGTTTTATTTCATGAAATGATTTTATTGTGCACTAGAGGTTATCCTAAACAAATGATGGTATGTTTTATTGGTGGTTATCTTTGACATATTATTATGATGTCGGGTCTTATGTTATTTCAAATTTGAAAGATTCATTTTTTTACCATCTTATATCATGCTCTAATGTTCATGTTTATAATTCTCACCCATCTTATGTTACCTAGATATGCATATTGACTCAAATGAATTAATTCCATCATGTTTTGATTTTATTTTCCCCTAGTTTGAATTATAGCTCTCACCTTTCAAATGAACATCCCCAGTTTATCTTGTATAATTATAAAACTTCAAGGAAATTTAAGGGCATGTTTTGGAGTTTTATTTTATGAATTTTTATTTTTGTTTCATTTTTATGCTATATCCCTAATTACCAAAATAAACTAGACCTAAAAATCTCTTTGGGTAGTATTAAGTTTATGATTATGTAATAAATCATGGAATAACGTGATTTAATTATATGGGTTTTCGCTGTCATTCATATGATGACTCATTCAGGCATATGGGTGGGCCCCATAGAGGGGACAATACATCTTTATAGTGATACTATGGTGCCTAATGGAAATTTTTTTAAATGACATGATTAATCTAGAAAAACATAAATAAATAGGAAGACATAGAAATAGTAATTTCATTACTATGGTCTAGAATCTATTAAAAAATAGTCTTCTAAATAACCCATAGATCTAGATTTTGATCATATTTAATTCTCTCATAATACCACTAAAATTCATAATAGAAAGAACTATAAGTTCTTATGCCTATATTAAGAAACAAATATGTAAATATATTAACCTCAATTGATTATTATAGTACTTATGTTAACATAATGATTGATTAATGAAACAATTTTCCTCACAATATCAAAAATGTCATAAGTGTTAGTCAATTCAAGATGTTTACCACTAAATACTATTTGGTTAAATTTTATTCAAAATAGGATTTAAATTTTAAAGAATAAAAAAGACATCACTCTTGATCCTACATGGATTATAAGATTCTAATTATGGGGCTACAAAATTATCAACATCCACTAGTGGTCTATTATTATCCTGTGTATGGGACACATTGTAATTTGTTTTAAAAGAAAATTTATTGGGGGATATGAGACTAATATATATTTTAGCTACAAGTTCTTGGTGAAAATTGTTTGGTAGTTGAAATATGACTTGGTGAAGATAAAAGAAACGTGGTTACAAGTCTCGGTTTAGAGGATATTTCCTTATAGAAACTAGAAATCTAATAAAATGATATTCAGTGTGTTTTATTAAAGACATGTTTTTATTGAGTTAGGATGAGTATTTTTTCATTCAAGTTGTTCAACATGAGAAATGTTACATGTTAAGGATCCACATCATTGTTTTAGGGGAAACAACGAAATATGTTATATTTTGTAAGGACATGTTGTGATAAAGAAAATACGTTTCAAAAATTTATATTATAAAAATTTATGGATTTTATAAATGGGATATTAAATAGATAATATTAATTTGATTGGGTATTGATAAATGTAAATAACACTTCATAAAGGTGAACATGCATTGGATTTTTAGAATATTGATGAAAAATATTTACAAACAACATGATACGAAGAAATTTTCTCTTATAATTCCAATTGTCTATGGATTGTTCTTTTTGGAGATTTAAGAAATATTTATAAGTTTCATTCATATCCATTGAGATATTTCATCCTAATAATTATCTATTTAAGGCTTGGATTGACCATAAGTGGGATATTTTGTTTTTTTATTATATTGGATTGGAAAAACCTTCTTTGTATTTACCTACCTTAATGATTGGATCTTTAGAATGACAGATCATATGAATGGTTTTTCTGAATAGGGTTTTTTGAAATATGAGTGTGGAATCATAGAACCCTATAAAAAATAGTTATAATTTGATGATGTTGGGGATTTTAAACTATTTTTTTATTCAGTGTATTCATATATGTTATTCAACAATGTGGTTGGTAGAAGATATAGTTTTTATTAAATATATTGTAGATTAAAGTATTCACAGAATTAGTTTCATGCGATATGGAAATTGAATTAAGATAGAATAAGAAATTGTTAGAAACTAAAGATAATTAGGATGATGTATTTGGAAATGAATAATAATTTGAATGATAATATGAAAATATGGTTCATATAATGGGAAAGAAACAAAATTTGCTATATTTTTTGAATTATTATGATGTGTTTATTTATAAATCATTTTATCCAATGTTTTACTTTGATGTTCAAAACCTTATTAAACTATTGCATAATGATGGAAGGGTAATGATAGTGTGCTATTGATTTTTTATAATATAGAAATCGTAATTTATAGGGGGTAACAATTTTGTTATTGGTGTTTAAGGAACATTTACCAAGGATATATCTAATCTAGTTAGTGTGGAAGAACATATAGGTTGGTATTATTAATATTCAATGAAATGGGGTCATATATTATATTTTACATTGTGATTAAACAAATGTTTTTATATATAATATGTTGATTTTTATGATGTGATGTGTGATAAAAGAAATTAATTCTTTAGGATGCGGATGTTATATGGATATGGAAATCATTAATACTGACATGATGGTGGGATTTGGTATTCTCTAATAGTAATGATGTATAGATAGAAGAAGTATTATAAATAATGATACAATTATTTTTATTTTAGATATAAATAAAATTCAAATATACCTATTTTTTATAGCTACAATATTTTTTTTTGTGATTTTAGATATAGTTATACTACCATCAAATGCATGGATTGTGATATATGGTGTTTTATTTGTAGTGGTTGTAGTGATGTGGTTATGGTAATCCTAATATGTTTATATAGAAAGTATAGTGGATAACCTATTATAGAGGTTTGATAGTTATAATATTTTTATAAATTACTATGTATAAACTTGTTCATACTTATATAAATCATCCACTAATTCATTACTATTCATATTTTCTTGATACAATTGATGATAATGGGGGATCATATTATGGGTAGTTGTAAACAAACCCTATTATAATCAATGTTTTTAAACAAATATAGGATTATTTCATAAGGGGGAGATATTAATTTTTAGATAGAGAATGATATTCATCTAGATAATAGTAGGAGAAGCCATATGTTCATATTTTTATTTGTGTGGTGAGCCTTTCTAGGTATTTTTTTAACATACCCATGAATGTGTTCGTACATTTTATATGGGACTTAGTTATTTGGATTATCATAGTTGTGTTTGAATTTTTTAAAAAGAAAGTTAATTCCTCCCATAATAGAGAAATTTATTCCTTATGATGCATGTTTCCACCCCTTTTACTATTTGAGGAAGGCATTATTGGTCACTCTTAAACCAATTTTCAACTCAAGAGGAGCATGTTTTCTAAAAAATTTAAACATGAATAGGGGTGAGTTGATGTTTTTATAAACATAATAATCTCTTACCACATTAGGAATATTAGAGTTTAAAAGATACCTGAAATGAACTATCACATAAAAAATTATAAAATGTAAGAAAAGATAAATTATCCAGAAAATGAAACAATATAATAAAGTAATGATAAACAGAACATGTATATAAATAATAAAATAGATTTTAAAAAATTATACTATTCTTGAAAAAAATAATTATACACCTAAATAGTATTATTAAATGATATAATGGTTTTACCCACAAAACATATTCAGTATAAATCTAATTTAGTAAGAGGATCAACACCTAGATCAATAGGATACACAATTTCTTATGTAAAAATTTATTTGATTAGAATGCTTGAATGAATAACTCAGATACCCAAATATCATCGAGAATGTCATAAGTACTAGTTATTTTCGTAGAAATCCTAAAATGGAGTTTGGAACCAGCATGATATTAATATAGAGCTCATCTCTAATTAAGTATATCATAATAAACCAAGTCAATGTCCCATGAATTTACTAAAAACATTTAAAAATCAATAATTCCTTTCCCCAAAACACTCTAAATATGATAAAAATCAAATGATTATAAAAACTATAGATCATTTATAATCACATCCTTAAAAAATGGAATCTTAAACATCTCACTAGAAAATACAAAAAAACATATCCACTCAAACATTATAGTAGTGTACAACTCTGACATGTTCACCAATTAGGATTTGTTTCTCATATCCCCAGTCCCCTATTTAAAGTTGGAAAATGTAATAAAATTATAATTGAATCTCTATGATATAGAAAATATTAGCATTGACCCTATTCAATAATGACACTAACAATATATATGGCCATTGGGTATAGTTTTCACTACTAGAAAACCCATAACCCTTAACGTGATCATTCATTTATTAAAATTTATATAGTGAATTCATTGTGATTCAAAATATACATGGTTCAAAGTCATTTAATCTAAAAATTTTGATTTAAAAGTTCAATCATTTTACATAGAACTATAAAATAACTCACTTTAGATTTAATAAAAAGAAATAATATTTTATATATTTAATATAATGAAAGAAACTATCTTATTTTAGAGAAATAACTCTAAAATATCCCACATTTTTTAATCACTGTGAAAATTTTTAATGGTTTGCCTAACCAAGTTATAAAAATAAAAATACTTCCTGACATGTTAAAGAACCCCCCCCCCTGAGAATATGATAATATAAGAAAACTCTCTCCCTTTAGAAAAAAAATATATTTTACAACACCTTCCCCACTTGTAAAATAATCATTAAAAATAATATTTCTTTATCATTATGATTTTATATAAGAAAACATGAATGTTTAAATTGTAAAAATAACTATAGAAGATACGAACAATTTTTATTACAACAATTTATTAAAAATTAAAGTATAATCAAATTGTGAATATATTCTTTTGGTTGAGATTTATAATTACACTATTTATTCACCCACATCCACAACTCTTGGTCATTTTTTGGTATAATATCATATTATTATTACTTAAGATCTTCATTATCATCATGAATTTATTAGATTTAAATAACAAACTTCTTAATATAAATTTTAATTTCTCTCATGTTTCAATAATTGCGATGTAATTTATCATTAAAATTAAATAGACCAGTATTAATATAGAATTATTGATCTCAAACATGCTTCTATGATTATGAGACCTTGGAATCCACTTTTGATCTTTCAAAAAGCATTACAATGTATTGATCTATAATTTTATGTACATAATCAATAACACTTTATCAACACGTTCAGTCAGTAGTATCAACTAGTATTCAAAATGATCCACTGTCATACTAGATTCATCATGGTATTATTTGTTTGAAGATTTATTTACTACAAATATAAAATCTTAATACTCCTCTGTATCTTATAGTTATGATAAGTTATATGAGGTAATATTCCTATTGTAATAAATTTCCTATCACTATTTTAATAGGTGGCACTGAAAGAGATTTAGAAGATAATTAGGTATAAAAATCACAATTATTACCACTCCCTTTACGAGTTAGAAGCCCATAAGATACAAATTTTTATTTGATTTTTTTATCTTTATAAAAACATTATAATATTGATACTGATGGTAAAACTAACCATGATTTATTTTTCTTTAGAGAATAATTTTTATTTTCTCAGTTTTCATTAGGTTTCCTTCTCCTAATCTCTTATTTTAGTATATACTTTGGTTAGACCAAACAAAGATTTTTTTTATCTTTTCTATTATGTAATATTTCATAAAATTTAATCATATTTATATCATATCTATTCTCTATGATTATTAACAAGGTTTTTATCATTTATATAAAGATTTTTTTAAAAACTATATTTACTTTATATTAGATACTTATCTAGAAGTTCTTTGATTATCATCTATTTCTATATATTTTAAAAACATTATCCTTTTCGATATATATTTTCTTGAATTCTTAGTAAATTAAGAAATAAATTCCATTGATTTATAAAAAAACCACTTTATATTAAAATCATAAACCGTCTTTGTTCCCAAAATAGTTTCAAAATTTAGTCGATATTCATTAAATCTGTTAGGAGAGCCAAAGACTTTAATTGTGGATTTTAAAACAATTTAATCAAAATAGAATTGAAAACTAGTGAATATAGAAACATATTTAAATTGACCATACCTATAGAAATATCCACAATTTATTCCCACATAAATATTAAAATATTAAATATTCTTATTCTATAGGTACAAATTGGACAAAGACATATCGAATCAATACTTTATCCTTTCAACTATTCCTTGGATATATGAACCATTGGATCCAATAAAAGATAATTATAGATTATATTTCTCGATATACATTTTTTTGAACTATACCAATCATCAAAACAGAATAATCCACATATTTCTCCATGATTAATGATATAGAAACTTCCAGAATATTTTGAGATACAATGAGATATTCCCCTCATGTAGTAAACTAATAACTTCTATGAACCTCTTAATTAAATTATAAAATAACATACTTGAATCATAAACATAAAATTAATTTCATAATAATCCATATAAATATATAGTATAGTAGAATTACTAAATAATAAATGGATAGATCTCTAAATTGTTTCTACTAGGTTAAGAATGAAACTTTCTACCTTGAAATTTAATTAATCACTCCAGTAATGAATTTTTCATATTATAAAAATTTATATCATCCATCCTTAAATTAATAATATATCTTGAGGACATAAATTTGAAATATACCATGATGTATCATATTTTCAATGAAGATTTAGATTATTTAAAACAAAAACAATAATAATTTACAATAAATGATTTAAGATATAGTGTGGGTGTCCTATAATATTTTTATAAATGATATAGGAATCCTCATTAATTGATCATATGGTCAATGAATAATAATATTTTAAAGAGTAAGAACAAATATCCTTCCCTATTCTATAGGATATTCTCAAAGTATGAATCTAATCTTGGGTATCATAAATAAAAATAATGTCAATATCAAGCATATATTTCATTATAAAACATAAAATTATATAACCTTGTATAGATATTCAAATGTATACATGTACCATGTGTTTTGGTTGTTGGTCCTCATCCTTCCTTCCTAAAATGAAATCATAAATCTAGTACCCATACATTCTTTGGTCCAGATACATTATTGAACACAAGTTTTTAATGATAAATTTTTTCAAAAATATATTGTTATAGAACAAAAAGAACTCTAGAATTAAAATCTCAAAGTTTTCCATAATATTAAATATTATTTAGGGAAAATCAATTTTTCCAATGATCTCCCCTATAATATTTAGTACAAAAAGATTTATTTTGGAAAAAATTAACTGGATTGAAAATGAAACTTCCCATAAGAAAAATAACTAACACTAATTGATTCCATAAATAGTTTTATTATGTTTGGATGTTTTTTGAAATTTCACCCTTTGAAAATTTTAATTTGAAAGAAATATTTTTAGAATTTAAACATTCAATTTATATTTAATAAAATCACCATTATTATCAAAATTTAATGAAATAAAAAATAATTTTCCTTTATTAAATAATATTGTTGATAAATACTCTCATTATATTTATAAATTCAAAACTTAACCTGATAATAAATATTTAATAAAATTTTAAATTTCATATCACGTTTTCTTCATTATTACTTTGCTTCCTGAAATAATGGATAAAAATCTACCTCATTATTAAAAGTGTTAGGAATTGTGAAGAAACATTTCATGTTCTAATTATTTCTACGTGGAATGATAATTACTATAAAAAATATCTTGTCCATAAAGGAGGCATTCATAAGTAGAAGTCCAGCGAATGAAATCTATTCCAGAGGGTGTTGTTCAAAACTGGGTGGGAAACTAGCTGTATTTTCAATTTGGGGTATGGGAGATCAAGATATTATAATAATCACATTGATGGATTTATGTAAGGTTTCACATAAAATTTTATATGGATACATGTGAATAATTAGTGGGATACGAGAGTATAACTGGCATTGAGCCACCATAAGATAATGATCGGGTGTTTCATTATCAAGGAAATCATAGGTGGCCAAGAAAAGTGGTGTGATCTTTGTGAACCGTATAATATTTTGAAATAAATTGAATTGATTTACCCTAAATTAAATTGATGGTGTGTGATAACTTATATGTATAAAAACTATGATATCTAATATTGATAACTTCACTGGAGTTTTATGGAATTTTTCTTCTTCTTTTGATAGTTTAAACTAAAATAGTAGTGTTCTTACATAGATATAGGAAAAAACTTTGAACTACATAAATAACTCTATATATTATAATTTGATTTTTTATTCATTATTAGGTGTTTATAATATGTGTTTTTGACTATTTGAGTGTCATAATTGGGCCCCACCAATAGCACAAACACCCCAACATAACATTGATGACAAGTCCTAGCACTCAATTTTCCTCTAGATTCCAAGCAGACTCATGTTCCCCTCCTTAGGCCCCACCCACATTCCCAAATGGGTCATCAGACTAATGCCTATCCCTATAGTAAAACATATGTTCTTTCCATCTTGTTTTGTCTTCACTAACACACACCCTAGGAAACATCCCAAAAGTTCACCCATCCCGATCACTAATCCAAGATAAGGATGATTAACTCTGGTGCTCAGATTAGGTTGGCCCCAAGAAAGAAAAGTGTACCTTGTTGAAATGTGTATAAATATTTTTTATATTGACCCTATAACATTATGGGGTGTTACACTCCCTAGAGATTTTTTTTATCATTTTGGATCCTATATATCAACACAAGCATCACTACAACACTTCTGGCTCAGTTCCTCCTAAAATACTAATGTAACAACTTTCCCCCATGGATAGTACATGAACCTAGACTTAACATAATCATCAGGTCCTGGCCGAGCATGCACAACTGGTTTCCCAAGAGATAGGTGTTCCTCTCCCTAGAGACCACCCATGTCCCTAAATGGGTCATTCAACTAATGACTTCCCCCATAAACTAATAAATGTTCTTTTCAATGTCATTTTTCCACACTCAAACACACTATGGGAAACTTCATAGAGGTTCACCGATCCTAATCACTACATTAGGCCAAAATAATTATCCTTTTAGTTCTAATCATGTATGATCTAGAGAATAAATTCACACCACGTGGACATGGGTAGTAACATTTAGTATTTTAACCCTTTAACACTTTTGTGTATTATACTAAGAGAGAGTGATTCGATGTGGTGTCCTTAGTGAATTAATATATTTATTTTAATAACATTATATCACATGATATTACAATTATGGTTGTTCCAAAATTCATTCCAAATATTTTTCGGTAATCCTATCTTCTTTTGGTTTGGTTGTTTAATGGATCCTAACAAGTGTAATATGAACATATAGGTCAACAAGGAACATTTCTCTCAATATCCTACAATTTTAGTAATGTTCTTGTCCTTAAAACTTTTAATTTTTGTGGGAGTAAAATATTTCGAATGGAATGGGATTATAAGATCTCATGGTCCAAATAGATTTGTTCATTTGAAAAAACATTCACTTATAGAGGATTTAGATTGAAAATTATATATTTTAAAATATACGTGAGGCTTCCTTAAAACTATTAAAACCATAATTAATGTATAATGAATAATATTAAAAGATTTATATTAAGGATGATAGTGTGATATAGATAGTGTTGGTAAAGAAGTTTTCCTAAAATATTTTGGAGGTGAAAAAAACATAGTGGAGATATTTAAGACCCAATATGATTTTTATTGGAATATAAAAATAATGAACAACAAGTTCATGATTCATATGTTATTCAGTATATGAATATCTAATGGAATACCATTGTATGATCAATTTAATTACTTCAACATTATTTAGAGTCAATTTTTTTTGTTAAAGTAAAATTTTTGGATGATGGATAAGATTTTATGTCATTGAAGTCACTGCTAGAATTGGGGGAGTGGATGGTGACTAGCATGGTCAATTTAGACAGAATAATGGACCTTGTGTTTATGTGCATGTTTAATATCATTCTATAGATAATTTTTTTGAGGATGGATGATTAATCTCCTTATAAAAATATGATTAATGTGGAAATAATATGGTTTTATATTCAATTTTAATGATTTCAGAATATATAACAAAAATCCATATATATGAGTCAAAGTAAATCAATATAGACTATACTTTTTTATTATTAATATGTGAATAATTGGAATTTGAAGAAAGATCATAGGGATCAATGAGTGAATTAGAAAATAGGTTATTCTATAAGATCTAGATCTATAATCATTTCAATTTAGTGTGATATCAGTATACTAAAAATTGACAGCATTTTGTTGGAGTCATTTATCATTTATTATAGGGATTCATTATATTCAATTTTTAAGAGGGTATTCATAGAGAATTATGTTTCATTAATATTTAGTAGGTTCCATCTCACTAAAAAATAATACCTAAATATCATATGTAAATGTGATATAAAATTCATAATTTTATAAAAATATCCCTTGGGTTATAGAGAGTTTGACATATACCAGGGTTATGGAAGAATCTAATTTTTATTTGCCATATGGAATAAGCATGTTTGGAAAAAATCCTCACAATTGCTGTAAGGAATATTACTTAGAGTTCTATGTTTTTGGCCAAATATCTTAAATATGGTATGGTTTATATGACAAATAGATAAGGTATAGTTACATTTATTGGAATGAAAACAACCTTATATCTTTAGAAATGAAATTTTTGTTTTGGGGTCATTACTGAGAGGAAAGTGAGAGTTTTCTTAGTTTATGGGGTATTGTATATATATCACATACACCTCAAAACAATTTTCATTTGTATTAAAGGAATTAATATAATTCTTTATTTCATCATAAACAAAATGAAAACTAATTTTTGTAGATTGATATTGTTCATACAAATGATTTGGTTCTACCTCCAGTTTGTTCTAACAATGAGTTGATAAAAATTGTTACACTCATCAATGATTCAACAATGAAAATATAGTTTTTATTATTAATAAAAAATAGTATACCTTTTAAATGTAAATTAAATAGAGGTACATGGTGTTAAAATATAAAATAAATAAACATAAGTTCTTAAGGGTTCGTAATAATTGAAAATATGCTAACATGTGATTCTAAATGGTTTTATAAAGAAATGGAATCCTTTTTATGAATATAAATCCCAAATAACTGAAGTGGTATTGTATAGAGGATAAAAATGATTATATTTTGAATTATAAGGTTCAAATAATGATGTTATATGTAAGGTTGCATAAGGAGTTTTGGGTGAAATGATTCAACAGTGCTGCTTATCTCATGAACCAAATCCCTATTCCCAACAGAATGTATTTTTGAAAATATTTCCTATTTCCATGATTATTCCATGAATATAAAAACTTTTAAGAAAAATCCCAATAATATTTTTTGGCTTCCGTGGCGAAAAAACAGTGGATTTTGGATTTGGTACAAAAACTATCAGTTGTTTGTTAGAGGTTGGAATGTTCCCTTTAATGAAAATATATTATAGAAATATTGGCACAAGGTGGAATATATAGTTGATTACAAAGAATAAATAGGTCATATCCAAGTTTATATAAAAAATTTCTTAGAAGTTCGAAAATCTTATAAATTATAGGGATAACATAATTTGAATAAGATCTAGAGTGGCCTAAAGATATACTTAAATTATCTCGTATTGTAAAATATCAGGTTATAATCTTATAATGTAATGATCCAATTTATTATATTATGAAAAGGGAAAACCCATAAGTTTATTTATATATGTTTATAATGATTATATGACAGATTTAAAGGATCAGAACGAATCTTTACAATATTTTCCATATAGATGGAGGAGATACAAAGATCTGAGATGAAGTAGTTAGTCTATGTTAATCTAGAATGTAGGAGTTAGCTATGAATAATGAAATGGATTCATTTTATACAAATGTAACTTTATATTTAACAGTTCAACCACTGTGGAGTACAACACTGAACTAAAAATGGGGTTTATAATAAATAGAGGAAGAAGATGGAAATAATTTTAAATGGATATTTTAGTTGTGAACGGGTTTTGAAAGAAGAAAAGGATATATTTTTCAATAAAAATATTATATATTCAATCAAACAACCATCGAGAAAATATTATTTCTAATTGATTCTAAACATTTTATGTTAAAACAGATGGTTTTTATGATGATGTGTATTCATAGTGGTTCATAGAATGAATTATATAAGAAATATCTTTGTTTTCTATGAATAAATAGAATGAGGTCCTAGTGTGGAAGATTAAGTTGATCCTTTATAGTTTCATGTATGTTCTAAATTTTTGTAACAAAAAAAATCTATTCCATTATGGAAAATTAAGGTTTTCATCAAAGAAATTCAAACATTTTCTTCTACTAGAAGGCGTTCAAGGATGTTGATTATATAATAATTTTATATAGGTGGATGATATTCTCTTGTAGCCTTTAGAAATGATATGGATTTAGAGGATAATCATTGAATTTTATCAATGTATTGGGATATTGGATCTTATGTATTCCAATAATACATAGTGATTTTGATTGATTGGAATTGAAAGACTAGAACATTGGTTTTTTCTTAAAAATAATGCATCCAGATACTAATTAAAATATTGATAATTATAAAATTTAAAAATATGTCAATCTAAATATCTAAATACATTATGTTTTTCAATGTTATATCACCAAAAAAGGAATATAAGACTATATACATGCTGGAAGTTTTATTTTCATTTGTGATTAGAATCACAATGTTTGATGTGATTTTTATAGTGCAATATTGTATACATGTTTTGAGGGTTGTTATATAGTTTATAAAGAATAAAAAAAAGGAGAAATAGTATATTGGTAACTAGATTCTTTAATATCTAAAACCTTTAGATGTTGTATCCTTGTGTTTCAGAATAGATGAGTCATTATTGAGATATGTTGATATAGGATTTAGAGGGTATATGGATTCATCGAAGAGTACCATAGGTTTCATGTTTACGTTGTGATGAATAACCATACAATGGATGTTAATACTACTACTTATAGTTTTTATATCCATAATTGAATAAAATTAATTGTTTTTTAGGGAAGATATGAAGTAATTAATCCAAAATAAGTGTTTTTATAGAAATTTAGAAGGATTAAAACATTTGGATTGATGATCCACAATAGTTATAGAACAATTCATATGGATAAAAACATATTGTTTCACTCAAAAAAAGTGACTATTAAGATGATGTCTCATTTCCCCTAGATTATGTTGGATGATAGAGTGTTAGACCTATGGATGGCTAGTGGAAGTTAGAATCTAACTGGAATTTTTCTCAAGTTTTCAGTTTAGTAAAGACTAAGCCACCACTTTGGGACTTGGGTGCCATGAATGAGGTATATGAACACTACTGATTTCTATGGAATTTCTGTTGTTTAATATTTTAAGAGGTACTAGTGGTTTAATTAAATCCATTAAATTTGTTCTTAGATTTTTTTTATGAAATATTATGGCTCAATTTTTGTTATGAATCAATTTTTATAAATAGTATGTTTAGAACTTCAGTATCAATATTTTGGAAGGATTATTACCTTGATATTATAATTAAAGTATACTAGTTTAGAAGATGATGTTTTTTCCTAGGTGGACAAGTTTTATTCTTTGTGTGATGTTGTGTGGGATTTTCAACTCATGTAAAAATCAATTCAGCAATGTTATGTAATTTCATCCTAATATTATTCTATGTCCATATATGAAACACCAGAGGGTTATGTGAGTACAACATGCACTATTCACCAGAGGATAGTAGTTGAGGATATGTATTATTTAGATAATGAATTATGCTAAAAACCAATTTTGATCTCTCCATGAATATTGGAATATGGTGGATATGGTTGACCAGTAGCACCCCATTATAAGTTGATAGGGTTGTAATACATATACTTATAAAAACTATGAGATCTAAAATCCACTAACTTATTTAATTATGATTGCAGTATTAATTTTTTTCTATTAGTTTAAAATTAAAATGTAACATTATTCCATCAATATTTAAAAATTAAAAAATCCATGTACATTTCTTATTTCCTTCTCCATTGGTTCTTTACTTTTACTTGTGTGTTTGTTCAATGAGTTTTGAGTGTTCTAGAGTAAATGACATGGTGTGGTGTTTGGGGTGTAACTTCATCCTCAATTTTTGAACATTGCCTCAAGGGATTGTTTTACTATTAGAGTTTTAGAATTTCTTCCACCTGTTTAAGTTTTCATGATTTTCTTCACAATATGTGGATTCATAGATCTCAAAATGAATAATATAAAAAACCTCAAATATAAGGCATAATATAAAGATATTTAGGTGTAACATTAGAAATTTTTTTTAATCTATACTAAATTACCATAGAAACCAATTATCTATATGATATTATCACTATCTAAATCAGTGATATCCAAATTTGGATCATCACATAATATATATGTAATGCCCCAAGCTTGATGAACTTGAATAATACTATATTTTGGTACTCCACCCTGCTTTCCCTTGTTTTAATATGTTTTACTTAGAGTGAAAGTAAATGAATTCAAATTAAGTGCTTGGTAAACAAAAGAAATAGAGAAGGTCTTGTATTCATTAAAAACATTACATTACAACAGATAAAGTCTTACAATGAAATGGGCGATCAAAACTAACCTAAAATACCCACCAACAACCCTATTATGATTACTGGGAGATCGCTCAGAACAATAAGAACCCCAAGTAGATGATATGGGTCCTTAGCATCCGCCATAACAAACATAAGAATGGCCAGAGCCACTGCGGCCACACTGAGCATCAAAGGTATGATGCGTACCATCTTCTTCTCCTTCAATCACCTTGAGTGTAAGACACCCCGAAACCAGGTTTTATATGGCATCAATATGATAGTTACCTTGAGTAACCGTTGGAAACCTAACGACTATAATTATAGCCGTTAGCCAGATAAAGTTTAATTCGAGAACAACTAAGTACTTGTCTACATGTTAAGATTTATTAAATATATTTAGTAATAATTGATAAGCGATATATTTTTTATATATGTAATTGTTATATATATATATATATTGTTTTGGATTATAATCATCATAAAATATGACTAATTTAAGTTTTTATAAAATTATCAATAAAACTAATACTATTATAAAATTATAATTTTTATATATGACACTATTTATAGGAATACATTATGCAAACGAATGAAAAATTATGTGGGTTTCGTACACTTTCAAAAAAATGATATATATATATATATATAAATATAAAAATTATAATTATTGTTATCTTTTTATAAAATTATTAATATTATGTATTTAACCATTTATAAAATTAGTTTATCGTTTTCTTTATAATTTATTATTAAGTAAAAATAATACTAAACATTTATGTTTTTATCCAAATAAATAAATCTAATAAAATTTTTGTTTTAATTTTGACATTATATGTATATAGAAACAACCTTATTAATAATAAACACATTTTCATTTGTTTCAAATTAATCCGAATGTTATTTAATAAATCAAAATTATATTATGATTTACGAAATTATAAATATGTATTTTATTATAAATGTATATACTTATATATAATTGGTTTCATTTTATATATATATATATACAAAATATATGTGTTTATTTATAAGTTTAAATTAATATTTGGTTATTTATATTGTCATAAATGTTAAACCCTACTTGTATAAAGTATTGATTAAATAAAACCAACCTTTGACCTTGTAAAAATGGTATAATAATGCTAATATAATAATGCTAATATTATATATATTAAAATAGATTAGTTTAAAAAAATAGAGGGGAATCCCATGGGGGGGTAGCCCCGACCTAGGGGAAAGAAAAAATAATATATTATAAAATTTAAAAATAAACAAACCCCCATGTGGGGTATGTGATCCATGAAAGATGGGAGAGGAACCACCTCAGAACAGGAGGAGGTGTCGCGCTTCAGCAGAAACAATATGTTTTTATCCAAGTCCCAAAGTGGTGGATTATATATATATATATATATATATAAGTATGGTTACGGGTTATATATATATATATATTACATAAACGGATGTTTTCAGATATTGTCAAGATCTTTAAGGGCTTTAGTTTCCTTTAGGTTCTAATTTATGAAACCATGTATACACATATGTATAAATTCTATAGATATAATTTTATGTATATATATATAAATATATATATATATAAATGTATACGCACTTTTGTGAAAGTGGATATCATGTTGTGCTGATAATTTACAAAACCTTTTTTTTATGTAGCAAAATGTGTATACGGTTTGCATATATAAATATATACATATTCAATATGTGTAATTGGGTGTTTAAGTATTTATGTACATATTTTCCATTTCCAAATTCATTTCTAATATTTCCAAATATTACACTGTTATATGCTAAGAATTATATACATATAAAAGTTATTTCGAATCCACTTTTAACATGTAGGTCCTTTATGTAAACTTTGTATATTTATATATAACTATGTACTTGTATATATATATATATATATATCTATGTATCTCAATACAAATCATTTATGATTTTTGATAGATAAATGTCTATCTTTAAATAATACTATAGATGCGAATCAGGTTTTGGGTTTAAGTTTAATTATGTTGTAGTATTAAACCATAGTTTCTATATAATTAAGTACATACGGTTACATAAATAATAAACCCTATATGGTTTTGGTTTTCAATCAAATAAATAATCAATGGTTGGAGGATTTCAGTTTTTAAGGAATTTAATGGACCTTGTTTAATTTGTATGAAAACCCATATATACCCGTTGTGTATATATGTTTACATATAAGTGTATTTATAAATTAATTTCCAAACCTTATTTCTAAGTATAATTATTAGGACTTAGTTTATGTTTTGACACATGTAAGGTTTTAATGTTTTCTAAGCTGATATGTGTTTTTGTATATACCAATGAACTTTCTTAATTAATAGAAGTTATTCTAACATGTACCCTTGATATAATTTATATTTTAAAAGAATGTGCTTTGACCCGTTTAAATGTAAAGGACTAAAAATTTATGGGTTTATGTCATCAGTAACCATTCATTATTTAATGATAATCCTACTGTAGTGATTAGTAGTGGTTAATTTAGTTATGGTCAAATTGAAAGTTTCAAAATCATGTTTATCGCAATATTTAACGTCATGTATTTTTAAGTGTATCATTTTAATCTATGCATGTCATGTCCTAATCTAATGCATCCATTGTATATAATCCTTTTTTACTTGTATTTAAATAATGGCCAAACCACCAGCACTTTATCATTATATTTGAAAGATAATGCATATGACCCCTTGGAAGTTTTTCCTTATGAATTAATGGGTGTGCGAGTCAGTTATATATGGCACATTGTATTATGAATGTACCACTTGTCGTCAAGAAAGTATTTCCTTAGTAGTTTCCATATCTTTTTGTGTGTTATATCTAGAATGATGATCACCAAATGTTAATTAATGAACCTAATAACCCGTTATTTAGAGTGGTATGGGACAGCCAAATAACATCACTCTAAAATTGGGTATCCAAAGAGGAATGTGACACCTTGCATACCTAGCCCTTAAGACTTATGAGAAACGTATTAGACTGCCGGGTTGGGGTCTGGTTAAATGTAATCCCTCCAGGTTGGGGACTGGTTAAAGTAATCCCTCCAGGTTGGGGACTGGTTAAAGTAAGCCATCTAGGTTGGGGACTGGTTAAAGTAAGCCCTCCAGGTTGGGGACTGGTTAAAGTAAGCCCTCCAGGTTAGGGATTCGTAAAAGTAAGCCCTCCGTGTTGGAGACTGGTAAAAGTAAGCTCCACGATGCATCAGAAGATCTCATGAGATAGTTTATGTGGATATCTACCCTTAGGACATGGAAACATGATTCCAGAATTGTGCGTTTCCATACTATGTTTTAATATAATTGACCAACCATGTGATATTCCGGCTAGTAGGATATCTCTGGTTCAGAGCCTTATTGTATGCACAGAATGAATAAATGAAATGACATGATATGTCTCAGTAGATTTGGACTTGATCTAATTATCAACAACTTTATATTATTACATATGAAAAGGTATGGATATGGACAACTTGATATGTGCAACAGTTATGTCCAAGGATACAACATTTTTTTAGCTTGTGTCTTATGCACTCAGAACCACATTTCTAGTAGTATTCTTTACCATGCATATTGTTAATAGTCATGTTTTATATAAACATTTATTTCTCCCAAATTGGAACTACGTACTCTAATCATGATTATACGTTATGTTATTAGTTTCCTTCAATGCAAGATAATTAGTTTTCCAGTAAATAATTTTTATTTTCAAGTGTACTTTTTCTGTTTAGTATGGAAATATTATTTTCAAGTTGTTTTTAAAACCCCTTACTAGGAATACTTTTCTCACCCTACATTTTTGTCTTAAAAATTTTCAGGTATGAGTTTTTACTAAAGAAATTTTTCAGAAGTAGCTGGTTTCCCAGAACCTGAACCTCACAAGCCTCTGTTTTAAGGGGACATGATTTATTATTTTTGAATGTTAGTAATGAAATTTTGCTACATCATGTATCATAAGGCACCCAGGGATCGGGGGCCTTACAGTTGGTATCAGAGGATAGGTTCAGATAACTCTGGAAAACCAGATATTTTAAATATATGACTGAGCACCACTAAGTAATTATATTGTAAATTGCAGATGGCTGGTCAAACAAACATCTCATCTCTACCTGATGAGTTGGTATGTAATGTCCCGAATTTTTTCCATTCATTATTTTAATATTATAAGGAAATTATTTTGAGACCAGGCTCTGAGACGACGTGAAGTTCCGAGACCCAGTGAGCCTAGAACAAATGTTTGAATTTAATTTAATAATTAAATTACACGCGCGTGGGGTTTTTCTGAAAAAGTGGAATAACTACCGAACGTCTGCTCGAATCAGAAATCCGAGGGCACCGTTGCATTCAGAACAACGATTTTACCTAAGGCAAGGCCTAACATCGGCCGGTGCAGGTCAGTGGTGAAATCTTGATTTTGGATGCAACATTAATAAAATATTTTATTAAAATATTTTATTTAAATCTTGTTTATGTGGCGAGATCTTTTAAATATTGTATCTTTTGTTCTTTTTAAATAAAGGCCTGCGCAGGGGGTCCAGGGTTACAAACTTCAAACCCTGAAACCCTTGGCGGCTCTAGAGGCTCTGGAGAAAACCTTCCAACGCGGCGACGACGACGCGGAGATCAAATCTTCGCCCACAAATGGAGTGAATCCAGGATTCCCCCGTTTTTGATTTCTATGACGAACACAGACTAATCAACGAAAAGATTAGCCCACAGATTGATCGTTTTGCAGGCGGGTGCAATTTGGGGTTTTATCGGGAGATCAAATACTTGAGATTTATAATCTTTTGATTGTTGTGGTTTTGATCTAACGACGACGAACCCGGATCATCCCGAACAACGATCGAGGTTCTCCCCCCTTGTTTAATTCTTGTTTCTTTTCTCCCTCTCGTTCTTCGTTGAATTCTATGCGTTCTTGGAGGAAATCGATCATTGCACATTTGTTTGTTGGCGCAACGATCCAAGATTCAAGATCCAACCTCGAAGCAATTACACGGAGGTGCGACGATGGTTTCGACAAGCAATTCTGAGCGGTTTGGGAGATTCGGGTTTTTGGGCATTTTTCTTCGGATGGATCATTTGAGGTTTATGATCCAATTGGAAGACTGAAAACACCCGTTTTGGTGTTCGTATGATAAGGCAAACCAAACCCTGGAGTATCGGGATTAACAGATGAGAAAATGATGATTTGGAGGATCGGCTGAAGCGCGAGGAAGAAGATGGTGTTTCTGGAAAAATCCCGACTACACGCCGTGTAGTATGGGATACACGGTGTGTGTTCGTCGGTAGGGTTACCCGGCGTGTACTCCAAGAGTACACGGGCACGGGAAGGGTACACGGCCAGGGACACGCCGTGTATACCCCTCCCTGGCCAGACCCGGCCAGATACACGGGATACCCCGTGTACTGGTACATGGGAAGGCGACACAGACACGGGTAGAGACCATGTACAGGCACATGGAAAGCCTACACGGAGCAAGCCCAGGTGCTCGAAAACGACATGTGATTTATTCTACATGTCGTTTGATTCTTTCTATCCGACAAGCCTAAGGACAAGGGCCATTTACACGGGCAGTACCCGGGGTCAAGGAACACGACGTGTACTTTACTACACGCCGTGTAGTTTGGTTTTTCACGGCTTGGATGAAGGACACGGGCCATTTACACGGGTAGTACCCGGGGTCAAGGAACCCGGTGTGTAACCGTACTACACGCCGTGTAACCTTTTCTTCATGACTTGAGCCACTTGTCTTCTGCGACTTGGACTATCCTTTTTAGGGTTCGTACCCTTGGTCTTTTTCCCTGAAGGTTCTGGTATCATTTCCTTTACACAAGAGTATGATCCCTTCAGCAAAACTCCCTGAATAGAGTTGTTCGAATCCCCTCTGTGAGACTTAGAGCCAGATCCTTTATTCATTCCTAGAACCCTAGGTAGAGTTCTTGGTATCGACGTGACCAACCTTACCCGGGTGCCGATCCTCTGCTTAGCGGATTAGATCAAAATGAGTTGTTGGAATCACCCCATGACTTTGTTGTGATCCTCACCTGAGAATCAAGTTCCCAAGGTACTTGTGGAGTGTGTTCTCCCGGAACAAGTACTTTTTGTGTCTCTCTCTCTCCATACCTAAGAGTGTGTTCTCCTGATGGTGTTCTTAGTGGAATCTTCAAGCTGGATCCTAGTGGCGGTATCACGAAGGTCGTTTATGTATGAGTATATCTGGATATTCTTGTTATGTGTTCCGTAGACATTTACTGTGTAGAGTTGATTGTACATTTATTTGTGGTATTTTCTTTTGTTGTATTTCCTTTGTGGTTTTCGGGGTGTCCTACTGGGTATTGTTATACTCACCCCTTCATGGGCTTTGCCCGCACGTGTCATGTCTTGTGCAGACGAGCGAGCCTTTGATAGGATTCTAGGCCGACCAAGACCGGATGGTGTTCAGTGAGATCAGACAGGCCGAGGTGTGTTCCTTCAGCGACGGGTTGCAGTCCCAGTACCTTTTCTCTACAGGTTGGACTTTGTTGCAGACTTTCTTTTGGTGGGCTTGTACTTTTGGCCCAGGGTTTTACTTTACTGTACTTATCTTCCCTGTCATACTCTGTTGGATGGGTTTTTAGTGTATGCATGCTTTTTCCATCTTTAGTAGTTTTTACTTTTCATTTTTGTGGGCTTGGAGATGTGTGTGCATGTGTACAGGTTTATAGGCAATGCCTCCCATGTTAGTAGCATGCCTACTCGGTGCTAGTCACCAGCCCCTGGCCTATTGGAGGTGGGATTGGGGCGTTACGGCTCATGCCCCTCCGGGATGGGTCATGACAGAGTGATATCAGAGGGAGTCGGTTCTACCATAGGACCGAGAGTCTGTGAGTTGGTTTGGGGAAAATGTGTTAAGTGTTTTGAGTTCGGCTCTCAGGCCAGGGACCCCAATGTTGGTGCGGCGGCCGACGTATCCATACACCAGGACTCTGACGACTTTCTTTTCGACTCGTAACATGAAAACACTAGTTGAATGTGGGAAAATAATGGTACATGCATCATATTGAAATGGGTTGTGGTATTCATGTCCTTCTTGAGTAAGCTCTCCAGATATACTCACTGATTGTGATACATCTTGTTTCTTAAACAGGATGCCTCCGCGATGCGCACCCTCTAGGATCCAAAACTCGGTCATGAGGATGACCCCCTCAGTGATGAAGCTTCGATACAGGGACCAGATCCCCCAGTTCTACCACCAGGTGGTGTGCCAGTTATTCCACCACCTGTGGGGTAGTGTTTAACACCCGCTGTACCTGTGGAGGAGGAGCGCAGGCTGAGCGCACTACACGAGTTTCAGAGACAGAGACCCCTTAGGTTTCGAGGTGATCCTGACCCTCAGGGAGCAGATGACTAGATTGAGGCGGTGGATAGAGTCTTCTATTTGGTCAGGACACCAGCAGACCAGATGGTGATCCTGGCAGCGAGCCTTCTGCAGGGCTTGGTAGGGCGATGGTGGAGTTTGGTCATCCAAAATCACGACGAGGCGAATATTTCATGGTTGGAGTTTGAGCATCTCTTCAAAGAGGAGTTTTCACTAGTTACCCTGAGAGAAGTACGCATACAGGAGCTTCTTCAGCTCCAGCAGGGAACCATGTCGGTGGCCAACTATTCATTGAGGTTTACCGACCTCTTGCGGTACTCGATGGATATGGTCAGAGATCAGTACTTCAGAGCTCAGACTTTTGAGCGGGGCTTCTGCAGAGATATCTGAGCTAGCATCATCCCTATGAGCATTCCTACTTATGCTGGGGTGCTCGAGTGGGCTTTGGTGGTTGAGAGATTTCTGGCGTAGCAAGGACAACCGACAGTTGTTAGTAGTGGGCGAGCTGGAGCAGATACCTCAACGGCAGGGAGCCGACATCAGGGACCCAGGCGTAGGAGACGTTTCTAGAGGAGATCCCAGGATAGGGGATCGACCGTACATGGTTCACAGGGAGCATCCAGCCATCCACGAGAGAGGCAATGTTACTCATGTGACGGCAGGGGACATCTCGCTCGAGATTGTCCGACCCGCCGTACTACTGACATGGGAGTAGTGGATGGACCACCGAGGCAGAGGCAATGTGTGGAGTAAGCAGATCCGTGAGGCGGAGGACATGGAAGAGGAGATGGGAGAGAAGCTGGAGGTGGTCGGCAATTCGACCCTTTACCACAACCACCCCTAGGAGGTCTACCCCAGGCTCAGGGAGCTGGTGGACAGAGGCAGGGTCAGCTGCAGGCGGCAGAGGCTTATGACCCAGGTACTCCCGGAATGATTAGAGGTACTATCTGTATATTTTATACTTTGGCTGCCATATTGATAGACACAAGTGCTAGTCATTCCTTTCTGACTGCTTATCTTGTTCGAGAACATGAGATTCCAGTTGAGCCGTTGACTCGACCCTTACGCTTAGAAACACCGACTGGAGAAGATTCAGAGATCACACACCTTTGCAGGCAGTGTGACCTGAACCTTGGAGGTGAGAGTTTCGGTTGGAACCTCTTGGTGGTAGCTTCAAGGCCTTATGATGTCATTCTGGGAATGGATTGGCTATCCACAGTTCATGCCCAGATTGATTGTTTTAGGCGAAGGGTGCGGTGTGTCCGCAGTGATGAGACGAAGTTCTCTTTTGTCGGTGAAAGAGATAGCCAGGCAGCACAGGATGGACTCGGGCATAGGAGGGAACAACCGATTTCACATTAGTTGGCTAGACTAGCCCTTGGCGCGACAGATGTTACGAGTTTCATGTTTCCAGCAGTGGTGGCTGAGTACGAGGACGTCTTTCCGGAGGATGTCCCCGAGATACCTCCCCATTAGGAGATAGATTTCTGCATTGAGTTGCAACCTAGGATGACCCCGATATCAGCATCAGCTTATCGGATGGCTCCTGCAGAGCTTCGTGAGCTGCAGATGTAGTTGGACGACTTGCAGAAGAATGGCTTTGTGAGACCCATCGTTTCACCCTGGGCAGCCCCTGTGCTATTTTCCAAGAAGGAGGACGGGAGCATGAGGCTGTGTGTGGATTAACGACGCTTAAATTAGGTGACAACGAAGAACCGGTATCCACTACCGAGGATCGATTACCTCTTCGACCAGTTGAGGGGGGCATGATGGTTCTTGAAGGTTGATCTACGATCAGGCTATCACCAATTGCGAGTACGGGAGGAGGATATACCGAAGACGGATTTCAGATGTCGCTACGGTCACTATGAGTACTTCGTGATGCCCTTCGGCGTGAAAAACGCCCCGGAAGTATTCATGGGACTCATGAACCGGATCTTTCAGCCCTATCTAGACCGGTTTGTAGTGGTCTTCATCGATGATATCCTTGTGTACTCTGCGTCTGAGGAGGAGCACGCGAGACACCTAAGGATGGTTCTGGACACACTCCGAGAGCACCAGTTGTATGAGAAACTCTCAAAGTGTCAGTTCTGGTTACAGGAGTTCCACTTTTTTGGGGAACATTATCTCAGCAGATGGTGTAGCAGTGGACCCAGAAAAGGTGGAGGCAGTTCTAGCATGGGAGCCACCCTAGAGCGTGACAGAGGTGCGAAGTTTCCTTGGGTTGGCAGGCTACTATCGGAGACTCATCCATGATTTCTCCAGGATTGCAGCACCCATGACATCCTTGAACCGATAGGGACATCCTTTCGTGTCGACCGAGAGATGCCAGTAGACTTTCCAACAGTTGAGATAGAGTCTGACGAGCGCCCCGATCTTGAGATTACCGGAGGAGGGTGTCGAGTACATAGTGTTCTGCGACGCATCAGGAACCGGGCTTGGTTGTGTCCTGATGCAGAGGCAAGCAGTGATTGCCTATGGCTCGTGTCAGTTGATACCATACGAGCAGAACTAAGCGACCCATGATCTTGAGTTGGCAGTAGTAGTCTTCGCATTGATGATATGGCGGCACTACCTGATGGACGAGAAGTTTACCATCTACTTTGATCACAAGCGTCTCTGATATATCTTTTCTTATAAGGATCTGAATTTGAGACAGAGGAGATGGCTTGAGTTCCTCCTGGACAACGACTTTGAGATCGTTTATACTCCTGGGAAGGGGAACGTGGTGGAAGATGCTCTCAGTAGGAAATCCAGTTCGCAGTTGCTGGATGTGGCGACAAGGTAGTTGGCCTCTTTACAGTTGTCATTTGTGGATGGAGATGAGGGAGGTTACCTACAGTCGATGGTTGTTACCCCTCCACTCTTACAGCGAGTCAGGAAAGCACAGCGTGAGGATGCTAGCTGTGAGACTCTATATGCTCAGATATCCACAGGTGATGCTACTGATGAATATTTAGAAGGTGGAGAGCAAGTTGTACTTTTCAGAGGGTGCACGGTAGTACCAGTGATGTTGCGGGAGGAGGTTCTGAGGGAGTTCCATAAATCCACTTTGGTGGTGCATCCAGGTGTGGAAAAGATGTACCAGGACCTCCGACGTCAGTTCTGGTGGCCAAGAATGAAGAGGAGTGTGGCAGAGTTTGTTTCTCGGTGCTTTACTTGTCAGGAATAAAAGGCTAAGCACCAGGTTCCAGCAGGTTTGACTCATCCCCTTGAGGTGACAGAGTGGAAGTGGGACAAGATATCTATAGACTTCATGATGGGTTTACCACATATGTCCAGGGGGAACGATGGCATCTGGGTGATCATTGATCGACTCACCAAGTTTCCCCACTTCCTAGCCATACGGAAGCAAAGTTCAATATAGAGCTTGGGACGTCTCTACGTGCATAAGATAGTTTGACTTCATGGAGTGCCATCCACGATCGAGTCAGATCGTGATGCTCATTTCACTTCCCAATTGTGGAAGGGATTGCAGGAAGCTTTTGGGACTCAGTTATGCTTGAGCACAACGTTTCATCCCCAGACTTATGGTCAGACAGAGCGGACCATCCAGGTCTTGGAGGATATGCTACGAGCTTGCATACTTGACTTCAGTCGTAGCTGGGAGGATCACCTACCACTGGTGGAATTTTCATATAACAATAGTTATCATTCCACTATTGGTATGGCACCATTCTGGGCTCCATACGGGCGACCTTTCAGGTCTCCACTTTGCTGGACTGACCCGGGAGAGTCAGTACTCATGGGCCCAGAGATGGTGAGAGCTACTACAGAGAAGGTGCGGGTCATCCAGGAGCGGATGAAGACTGCATAGATTCGGCAGAAGTCTTATTCCGACTGGAGATGGAGGCCCTTGGAGTTTGAGGAAGGAGACCATATGTTCCTTCAGGTCCCACCTCGACGGGGATTGCGGTGATTTGGATGAGGCGGCAAGATATCTCCGAGGTTTGTTGGAACTTTTCAGATTCTGAGTAGAGTTGGCGAGGTGGCGTATCGCTTGACTCTACCTCCTCAGATGGACCAGGTACACAACATCTTCCATGTGTCGCAGCTACGGAGGTGCGTGCATGATCCATCGCACATCATCTACTGGGGCGAGCTGGACATCGATGATGGAGTGACCTTTGCTGAGTACCCAGTGGAGATCAAGGATCAGCAGGAGAAGATCCTTTGTGGATGATCTATTCCCTTGGTGTGTGTCCGGTGGCAGCACGCGAATCTCCAGGAGAGAACATGGGACGAGAGGCTCATATTCTCATGCAGTACCCACATCTTTTTGAGTAAAACTTTTTTTGTCTTTTCAGGGACATAAAATCCCTAAGGTGGGTGTGATGTAATGTCCCAGATTTTTTACATGTATCATTTTAATATTATATGAGAATTATTTTGAGACCAGCCTCTGAGACGACGTGCAGTTCTGAGGCCCAGTGATCCCGGAACAAATGTTTGAAATTAATTTAATAATTAAATTACGCGCGTGTGCGGTTTTACGGAAGAAGTGGAATAACTCCCGAACGGGTTCTCAAATAAGAAATCTGAGGGCACCGTTGCGTTTAGAACATCGATTTTACCTAAGGCGAGGCCTAATATCGGCCGGCGCATGTCGGTGGTGAAATATTTTTTTTGGACGCAACAATAATAAAATATTTAATTAAAATATTTTATTTAAATCTTTTTTCTGCAGCGAGATATTTTAATTCTTGTATCTTTTTTTCTTTTTAAATAAAGGCCTGCGCAGGGGGACTAGGGTTACAAACCTCAAACCCTGAAACCCTTGGCGGCTCTGGAGGCTTTGGAGAAAACCTCCCAACGCGGCGATGACGATGCGGTGAGTGAATCTTCACCAAAAAATGCAGTGAATCCAGTTAGGATAATTGTTATTGATTTCTCCTTCCCCCGTTTTGGAGTTCTACGATGAAAGCGGACTAATCCACGAACAGATTAGCCCGCAGATCGATCGTTTTGCGGGCGGATGCGATTTGGGGTTTTATCGGGAGATCAAATACTTGAGATATATAATCTTTTTATTGTTGTGGTTTTGATCTAATGGCAATGAACCCGGATCCTCATGAACAACGATCGAGTTTCGTCCCCCTTGTTTAATTCTTGTTTCTTTTCTCCCTCGTGTTCTTCGTTTTGTTCTATGCATTCTTGGAGGAAATAGACCGTTGCGTATTCGTTTGTTGGAGCAACGATCCAAGATTCAAGATCCAACCTCGAAGCAATTCCACAGAGGTGTGACGATGGTTTCGTCAAGCGATTCGAAGCGGTTTAAGAGATTCGTGTTTTTGAGCGTTTTTCTTCGGACAGATCGTTTGAGGTTTATGATCTGATTGGAAGACCGAAAACACATGTTTCAGTGTTTTTATGATAAGGCGAACCAAACCCTGGAGTATCAGGATGAACAGATGAGAAAATGAAGATCCGGAGGATCGGCTGAAGCACGAAGAAGAAGACGGCGTTTCTGGAAAAATCCCAACTACACGCCGTGTAGTATGGGCTACTCAGTGTGTGTTTGTCGGTAGGTTTACTCATCGTGTACTCCGAGAGTACACGGGCACGGGAAGGGTACCCGGACAGGGACACACCGTGTATACCCCTCCCCGTCCAGATACATGGGATACCCCGTGTACTGGTACACGGGCAGGCGACACGGACACGGGAAGAGACCGTGTACGGGCACATGGCCAGCCTACACGGAGCGAGCCCAGGTGCTCGAACATGGCATGTGATTTCTTCTACATGCCGTGTAGTTGATTTCTATCCGAAAAGCCTAAGGACACGGGCCATTTACATGGGCAGTACCCGGGGTCAAGGAACACTGCGTTTACTTTACTACACGCCGTGTAGTTTGGTTTTGCACGACTTGGACGAAGGACACAGGCCGTTTACACGGCAGTACCTAGGGTCAAGGAACATGGCTTGTAACCGTACTACATGTCGTGTAACCTTTTCTTCATGACTTGAGCCACTTGTATTCTGTGACTTGGACTAGCCTTTTTAGGGTTCTTACCCTTGGTCTTTTTCCCGGAAGGTTCTGGTATCATTTCCTTTACACAGGAGTATGATCCCTTCAGCAGAACTCCCTAAATAGAGTTGTTGGAATCCCCTCTATGAGACTTAGAGCCAGATCCTCTATTAATTCTTGGAACCCAAGGTAGAGTTCTTGGTATCGACGTGAGCAACCTTACCCGGGCGCCGATCCTCTGCTTAGCGGATTAGCTTAGACTGAGTTGTCGGAATCGCCCCATGACTTGGTTGTGATCCTCACCTGAGCATCAGGTTCCCAAGGTACCTGTGGAGTGTGTTCTCCCGGAACGAGTACCTCATGTCTCTCTCTCTCTAGACCTAGGAGCGTGTTCTCCCGATGGTGTGCTTAGTGGAATCTTAGAGCTGGATCCTAGTGGCGGTATCGCAAAGGTCGTTTGTGTATGAGTATATCTGGATATTCTTGTTATGTGTTCCGTAGAAATATACTATCTAGAGCTGACTGTACCTTTATTTGTGGTATTTTCATTTGTTGTATTTCCTTTGTGGTTTTTGGGGTGTCCTACTGGGTATTGTTATACTCACCCCTGCACGGGCTTTGCCCGCATGCGTCGTGTCTTGTGCAGACGAGCGAGCCTTTGATAGGATTCTAGGCGGACCAGAACCAGACGGGGTTCAGTGAGATCCGACAGGCCGAGGTGTGTTCCTTCGGTGATGGGTTACAGTCCCAGTACCTTTTCTCTATATGTTGGACTTTTTGCAGACTTTCTTTTGGTGGACGTGTACTTTTTTCCCAGGGTTTTACTTTACTCTACTTCTCTTCCCTGTCATACTCTGTTGGTTGGGTTTTTAGTGTATGCATGCTTTTTCCATCTTTAGTAGTTTTTACTTTTCAGCTTTGTGGGCTTGGAGATGTGTGTGCGTGTGTACAGGTTTATAGGCAATGCCTCCCATGTTAGTAGCATGCCTGCTCGGTGCTAGTCACCAGCCCTTGGCCTATTCGAGGCGGGATTGGGGAGTTGCGGCTCCGGCCCCACCGGGATGGGTCGTGACATGGTAGAGGATATTTTGATCATAACATGCATGATGGATTATCCATCTTTTCTCCACCTGCGAGGATCTTGTCGATGTCTTCTTGATGTGTCAAACAATCCTGAGATCCTTCATTCATGTAGGGGAATGACCATGTTTTTCATCTCATTTCCACTGATCAACTCCCCTACTATAGGTGAAGGGGGAGATACTAAGAAGTCCATTTTCTGTGTTTTACTCTAGCACAAAACTTTTCGGCCAGAGCATGCTTCCTTATAGGGGCCCAAGATAGCCAGCTCAGTGCAACATATAGGTTAAAAATCTTAAACCTTAGTATATTCAATCACATCATCCCCCTTGAATATCTCGAGCGTGATGTAGCCCGGCGGGTCATCAGGGAATTTTTCCATACAGACATTTCCGAGATTTTCACCGCACGAGCCTCCCTATGGAAGCCAGTGTGTAGAACACATGATCAGGAGTTCAAGACATATTTCTCAAGGTGTATCTGGGCTAGTGAAACCTAGGAACTATGTACCAACATGGGTATTTCGTTGACTGAACCAAATCTTCCATTTTGGTAAAGTTGTTCGACTGAGGGTTTTTCTTTTTATGAGTCGAATTGTGAGGACACAATTCTCTTAAGAGGGGAATAATGTAACACCCCAATCTTGATGAACTTTAATAATACTATATTTTGGTACTCCACCCTATTTTCCCTTGTTTTAAGACGTTTTACTTAGAGTGCAAGTAAATGAATTCAAATTAAGTACTTGGTAAACAAAAGAAATAGGTAAGGTCTTGTATTCATTAAAAAAATTACATTACAACAGATAAAGTCTTACAATGAAATGGGTGATCAAAACTAACCTAAAATACCAACCAAAAACCCTATTATGATTACTGGGAGACCGCTCAAAACAACAAGAACCCCAAGTAGACGATAGGGGTCCTTAGCATCGGCTATAACAAACATAAGAATGGCCAGGTCCACTGCGGCCACACTGAGCATCAAAGGTATGACGCATACCATCTTCTTATCCTTCAATCGCCTTGAGTGTAAGACACCTCGAAACCAGGTTTTATATGGCACCAATATGACCATTACCTTGAGTAACCGTTGGAAACCCAACAACTATAATTATAGCCATTAGCCAGATAAAGTTTAATTTTTGAACAACTAAGTACATGTCGACATGTTAAGATTTATTAAATATATTTAGTAATAATTGATAAGAGATATATTTTATATATATGTAATTGTTTTATATATATATATATATATATATATAGTTTTGGATTATAATAATCATAAAATATGATTAATTTATGTTATAAAATTATCAATAAAACTAATACTTATAAAATTATAATTTTAATATATGACACTATTTAGAGGAATACATTATGCAAACGAATGAAAAATTATGTGGGTTTCGTACACATTCAAAAAAATGATATATATATATATAAATTATAATTATTATTATCTTTTTATAAAATTATTAATATTATGTACTTAACCATTTATAAAATTAGTTTATGGTTTTCTTTATAATTTAGTATTGAGTAAAAATAATACTACATATTTATGTTTTTATCAAAATAAATAAATCTAATAAAATTGTTGTTTTAATTTTGACATTCTACGTATATAGAAATAAACTTACTAATAATAAACGCATTTTCATTTGTTTCAAATTAATCCGAATGTTATTTAATAAATCAAAATTGTATTATGATTTACGAAATTATAAATATGTATTTTATTATAAATGTATATACTTATATATAATTGGTTTCATTTTATATATATATATATACAAAATATATGTGTTTATTTATAAGTTTAAATTAATATTTGGTTATTTATATTGTCATAAATGTTAAACCCTACTTGTATAAAGTATTGATTAAATAAAACCAACCTTTGACCTTGTAAAAATGGTATAATAATGCTAATATTATAATGATAATATTATATATATTAAAATAGATTAGTTTAAAAAAATAGAGGGGAATCCCATGGGGGGGGGGGGGGTAGCACCGACCTAGGGGAAAGAAAAAATAATATATTATAAAATTTAAAAATAAACAAACCCCCATGTGGGGTATGTAATCCGTGAAAGATGGGAGAGGAACCGCCTCAGAACAGGAGGAGGTGTCGCGCTTCAGCAGGCCGCAGGGGGGATCCCGTCTTCGATTTCAGTAGATCCGTAAGGCCACGCCGCAATCCGGTGTAGGACGCGGGAGGGGGAGTCCCGCCTTCATGCTTTTTTGCGGTAGGGTTCTAGCAACCGAAGTGGTGTTGTTGTGCGCAAGGCTTTCTAGAAAGAGTCAAGAAGGTCGTTGACGTCACACCACGTCACTTCTAGCCATCCGATCCAGCACACTTAATCCCAGCCAACCTTTTTTTTTCTTTGCCTAGGCCGATAGTGGACCATCCTCTTTCTTATTTTTTTCCACGAAGTTGGCACTGTCCATTCATTGCATAGCCTCAGATTCCATCCTTCCTACTTTAAAAATATTTGTAATAACAGTTTATTAAAATCATCGGGGCGTTTGAAGAACCCCTGGTTCTTGGCACTCCTTCAGCAATCCTCCTCAAGTCCTTCGGATAATTTCCAGCATCTCCCGAGCCTTCTTCCTCCTCTGTTTAATGTAAGGGGCCTCTTCTTTTTGTTGTTATTATACAAAACCTATTATACAGTTTTGTATATAAAACGGATATATAAATATATTTATGTGCATTTCAAATCTAAACTATTTAATGATTTCAAAATATTGACGTTTGCATTCAAGAATTTATAATGTTGTAAGGGTTATTTTCCTTCCTATTCTCTTCTCTTCCTATGCAAACCCGTATATATATATAAGTATGGTTACGGGTTATATATATATATATATATATATATTACATACACAGATGTTTTCAGATATTGTCAAGATATTTAAGGGTTTTAGTTTCCTTTAGGTTCTAATTTATGAAACCCCGTATACACATATGTATATATGCTGTAGATATAATTTTATGTATATATATATATAAATATATATATATATATAAATGTATATGCACTTTTGTGAAAGAGGATATCATGTTGTGATGATAATTTACAAAACCTTTTTTTTATGTAGCAACATGTGTATACGGTTTGCATATATAAATATATACATATTAAATATGTGTAATTGGGTGTTTAAGTATTTATGGACATATTTTCCATTTCCAAATTTAATTATAAGATTTCCAAATATTACACTGTTTTTTGATAAGAATTATATACGTATAAAAGTTATTTCGAATCCACTTTTAACAATTAGGTCCTTTATGTAAACTTTGTATATTTATATATAACTTTGTACTTGTATATATATATATCTATGTATCTCAATACAAATCAAATATTATTTTTGAGAGATGAATGTCTATCTTTAAATAATACTGTAGATGCGAATCAGGTTTTGGGTTTAAGTTTAATTAAGTTATAGTATTAAACCATAGTTTTTATATAATTAAGTACATACAATTACATAAATAATAAACCCTGAATGGTTTTGGTTTTCAATAAAATAAATAATCAATGGTTGGAGGATTTCAGTTTTTATGGAATTTAATGGACCTTGTTTAATTTGTATGAAAACCCCTATATACCCTTTGTGTATATATGTTTATATATAAGTGTATTTATAAATTAATTTCCAAACCTTATTTCCAAGTATAATTATTAGGACTTAGTTGATGTTTTGACATATGTAAGGTTTTAATGTTTTCCAAGCCTATATGTGTTTTGGTATATACCAATGGACTTGCTTAATTAAGAGAAGTTATTATGACATGTACCCTTGATATAATTTATATTTTAAAAGAATGTACCTAGGCCCGTTTAAAAGTAAAAGACTAAAAATTTATGGGTTTATGTCATCAGTAACCATTCATTATTTAATGATAATCCTACTGTAGTGATTAGTAGTGGTTAATTTAGTTATAAATTGCAAGTTTCAAAATCATGTCTATCGCAATATTTAACGTCAAGTATTTTTAAGTGTATCATTTTAATATATGCATGTCACATCCTAATCTGATGCATCCATTTTATATAGTCCTTTTTACTTGTATTTAAATAATGTCCAAACCACCAGCACTTTATCATCATATTTGAAAGATAATGCATATGACCCCTTGGATGTTTTTCCTTATGAATTAATGGTTGTGCGCGTCACTTATATATGACACATTGTATGATGAATGTACCACTTCTCGTCAAGAAAGTATTTCCTTAGTAGTTTCCATATCTTTTGTTGTGTTATATCTAGAATGATGATCACCAAATATTAATTAATGAACCTAATAACCCGTTATTTGGAGTGGTATGGGACACCCAAATAACATCACTCTAAAATTGGGTATCCAAAGTGGTATGTGACGCCTTGGATACCTAGCCCTTAAGACTTATGAGAAATGTATTGGACTGCCGGGTTGGGGTCTGGTTAAAAGTAAGCCCTCCAGGTTGGGGACTGGTTAAAGTAAGCCCTCCAGGATGGGGACTGGTTAAAGTAAGCCCTCCAGGTTGGGGACTGGTTAAAGTAATCTCTCCAAGTTAGGGACTGGTAAAAGTAAGACCTCTGGGTTGGAGATAGGTAAAAGTAAGCTCCATGATGCATCGGAAGATCTCATGAGATAGTTTATGTGGGTATCTACACTTAGGTCATGGAAACACGAGTCCAGAATTGTGCGTTTCCTTACTATGTTTTAATATAAGTGACCAACCATGGGATATTATGGATAGTAGGATATCCCTGGTTTAGAGCCTTATTGTATGCACAGAATGAATAAATGATATGACATGATATGTCACAGTAGATTTGGACTTGATCCAATTATCAATAGCTTTATGTTATTACATATGAAAAGGTATGGATATGGCCAAATTGATATGTGCACCAGTTATGTCAAAGGATACACCATTTTTTTAGCTTGTGTCTTGTACACTCAGAACCGCCTTGCTAGTAGTATTCTTTACCCTACATATTGTTAATAGTCATGTTCTATACAAACATTTATTTCTCCCAAATTGGAACTGCATACTCTGATCATGATTAGACATTATGTTATTAGTTTCCTTCAATGAAAGATATTTAGTTTTCCAATGTATAAGTTTTATTTTCATGTGTAGTTTTTCTTTTCAGTAAAGAAATATTATTTTCAAGTTGTTTTTAAAACTCCTTACTGGGCATACTTTTCTCACCCTAGGTTTTTGTATTAAAAATTTTCAGGTATGAGTTTTTACTAAAGAAGTTTTTTAGAAGCAGCTGGTTTCCCCGAACTTGAACCTCACGAGCCTCTTTTTTAAGGGGAAATGATGTATTATTTGTGAATGTTTGTAATGAAATTTTGGTACATCATGTCTCATAAGGCACCCGGGGTTCGGAGGCCTTACATATAGGTACCTAGATCCATCAATACATTCATTTTGTATAATTAGAATATATTATTGAGTCTATATCATTCCTATTCAACATTATAAATTTCAAAATATTATCTCTAGTTTTTTTACAATAATAGAAAATAAAATTTATCGAATCTATGTTATCATACCTCCTTCTAGAATTTTTATATATACTAACTTTATCTATTTTTTTTATTACAGAAACTCCAGTGGAATATTTTTCCCATGTGCATTGAAGTGTGAGTGAATTATCCTTCATTAATAACTACATTACCTATCATTCAATTCATTTTTATAAGTATACCTCTATGTAATATAAATTAATATATTAGCTTTATAAGTCATACTAGTAGAGATAAAATCATTCTCCAATTTCTCCTTCATTATATCTCACTTTTAACTGATTATTATATTACATTAATGTTTTTATGAGATCATAAATACACGTATTTAAAATATAATTCATTTTACAAATTTTCATCATCTTTTATTCCAACTCCTTTATAAGTATATCAATGATCATAGACAATAATAGATCATCTATAATATTCTTCCCACTAAGAGACTATATTCCATAATCTACTATTATAAACCATTATTTCAATTTAGAAACTCTATCTACATGTATAAAATAAAAACTATAAAAATTGACAAATAAAATTGGTCTTTTAGATTCAAATACATTATAAAATATGAATGTTTTAATCTTATATTTTTTTACAAGTTATGTTAGTTGTATCAATAGAATGAATATAATTTTATATATCTTGAGTAATTAAAAAAATAAGCATATTATCTTCTTTATCATTATCTTAATATTCATCTATTCTATCTGTATTATAATTTATAATTTTTTTCACCAAAATAATATAGATACAAAATATCATATGGTAATTTTCTACTATATTGATATTCTAAAAACACTCACCATTATATCTCTCTATTACTCATAATTATCTCCATAATATATTTTTATCTTACTAAATTTCATGTTTTTTAAATTTTCTAAAAATTTATCCTAATGAGAAAACTTTCAATTGATCTATCTTTTATAAAAATATTTAACTTCTTTATCATTATCTATAGTGTAAATCCTTGGGATGAACTTATAAGGATGCCACTCATAAATATTATTCCCCTAATATCACTATTACTTCCTATCCAAAACATACTAAAAAAATACAAATACTAAAATCAAGAATTTAAAAGATAAAAATGATAAAATTTAATGTAAAGAGATAAATGTGATGAAATTGTAAATGGGAGACAGTAAACATAATGAATTAGAATGAAAAAAACTTCTATAAGTGGTTGTAGTGAATAAAATAAATGTTCTAGGAAAATATAGTTTCTATTATTCTCATTATTCAATACCATACTTAATTACATTTTTTTGACACCTCCCTTGTTCAAAAAATGATAATATTTCCCCAAACCTCTAGCATGATAGAATACCACCTATTTAAACAAGACTGTATACATTATCACTAGGAAATAAAAACATAAATATACTCCACCATATATTGGATTTTCATATTGAAGGTAAAATGAAATTATGTTCAAAGGATATGAAAATCAATAATAAAGATTATATAAAAAATATAAAGTCTTATCACACTAAAACATCAAAAATTATTATAACAAAGATATTAAGTTGTAATAAAATGTATAAATATCCCATTTCATTTACTTTAACTCCCATAGAAAAGTATAAAATATCCCTTTCTCATAATTGGGAATATGTCACACTTGTAGGAAGAAGACACCACTTCAATTTAAAATTGAATAATGAAATTTTTCGATGGAGGAAAATGAGGGATAAAACACATAATCCCTATAAAGTGTAAAATAGAACCCCAAATATAGAATTTATAATTTTTAATGTGAATTTAATCAAAAAAACTAAAAAATATACATTAAATTGAATAAAACTTTATATATTACTAACTTATAGTTAGATTCAATCTACATGGAATATCCTTCAGATGATCATTAACTTGATGTTGGTGAAATTATATAGACCATTTTTAGTCACCTGAACAAAGCTAATTTACCTATTTTTATCCATGTAATATCCTAGTCATCATCACTTATACTTAATTTTATCAATTATTCAATAATTTAAAAATCACATTGAAATATTCATCTAAATTCTCCCAATAGAACATCATCGATCCTAGTTTAACATCTTATGATTGTTATTTATAATAATAATAGGGTTCACCATAAATTAATTGATAATTATTTTAATCCCCCAAATACATTAATTTCAATACTATGTTACATGGTTAAATCATACAATGAATCTTCCATACCAAGTTGAAGTTAATTTTCTATCCTTTTCTCACTATTATATTGTGTCACACCTGACATGTTAATCTCACACTATATCATATAGTTATCACAACTCCCCATTTTCAATCTTACATAAACCACTTACTTGATATTTAATTGTTAATTGGTGACATTTACTCTTACAAGATTATTAGAATTAATGATTTAATCAAACACAATTTTGAGATATGTGGATTTTATATTCTATAGTTGAAGGTTGGAATTGAAATATTCTTCCACAAACCACTTTAATCATAATTGATATATTGTGGGAATGTTTTAATGTTTAATAAACTTAAATATGTGGTAGTGAATTACTCAAAAAAATATATATAATCACACATGGATCCATTTTTGAGAGGTTCAACAAGATGTGAGAGAGTGGATTTTGATGATAACTTTACTTCAGGTATCTACCATAGGTATAATCACATACTAGGACTCAACTATAGTTTTAGACACATGTTTTCTCTTCTACCAATAACATAATCTTACATATCTCGTTTTCTATCCCATTTAATGCCACATACCTACCCAAAGTTCATGGTAAATCCCATATAGACAATAGAAAATATCAAACTTTCCAAACACGTTAGATGAAATACTTTTTTGAAGAAAATTAAATCCAAACATTCATAATATTAATAAATCAAATTCAAACCCAACACAAATTATAATATAAAACTCTATAATCTATTATAATTCATAATAATACAATTAATAATACATAAATTAAAATTACACCTTCCAATAATATGTTCAAAAAGTTATACACAATAGAACTTAGAATATTATGTTACTGAAGCCCAAAAACTTATGAATTTAATAAATAAAATATTTGATAATATTTTTGAAAAATGTGTGAAAAAAATTCATATATCTTCATTAAATTCTCATTTTATTATAATATCACAAAATATTATCATGAAAATAAATGTGGTTAACAAAAAATAATATCAAGACATCCAATTACACCCAAAATAAATTCATGTTTCTTATCATGAAACTAATTCACACTACAAGAATTAGTGAAAATTCATTTCAAAATTTATTTGAAAATTATTTATATAATAAAGCATTTTGATAATTTTTCCATCGTGATATTTACTAATGAATATAATTATATTACTTTCTCAAAATGAGTAATGTGGAAGAAATCTAATTTATTATTTTTAAATAGATGTTAACATTTTAAATTCAAGTGTTTCTTTAATCCTAATTCATTATATATATAACTATCCTATCAAAATATTTATTTTCCTCATAAAGCGAACACACAAATCATAGTAAATATAATCTCAATATAAATTAACATAAGCTATAGATGAATGTGTATAATTACTAAATAGCTTCTCAAATTTAATAAAAAAATTCATCATCAACATAAAATACTCTGATACTTCATCCATGTATTACGAATTAATCTTCATGATTATTGGAATAATGATATTGAAAGTTCAATCTAAAACATAAAGTCCAAATTTTAATTGAAAATGTAAAAATTTAATCAAAAAGTTTCACAAAAAAATATAATTACTGAATATAAATAATTTCATAGTATTAAGTTCAAATATAATATAATTTGGTAAGTAATGATAATATAATAAAAATATTCATTTAAATTTTTGAAAAAACAACACTTACCGGATAATGAAAACCATCTCATCAAAGATAGAAATTTTGATATATTATAAACTATTTTTTTTGTATTATAATAAATATAAATTGATATTAATAATAGACCATTACTTTAGACATATTTTAAAATAGTTTCTAAATGATGGGAGGAAGGTGTTTGATTTCAATTAAAATAACTATTGTTTTATAAGAATTATCAATTTTAATGTTTAAAACATTCCCGATAAAAATAATAAATTCAGGATAAAATGATATTTTCCATATTTATTGTAAAATAAAATCGTTTTATACATATTAATTAATTTTATTGATTATGACTCACAATTATTCTTCAACTGCATAGATACAATAAATAATAACACCCATTTTAAAACAGCGTTAACAAACAAATTTTAAATTGTTCATAAAAAATAGAAAAATTATAGAGAGAAAAAATATGATCTCGGTTCAAGAATATGATAATATACAGTTATAAGGATAATTAATTATGTTTATAAAATAATAAACATCATAGAGTATTCAAGTCAGCACAAAAAGAGTAAAAACGAATTATATAATATTCCTCCCCCCAAAATTATTTTTTAATATATAATACTAATTTTAACATTATATTGATTTATGGTGGAAATATACAATATGAGGTTCCAGAATGAATAAGTGATTGAAATAGAATCCCATATGGTTGACTGTACATTTATATTATTACCTTTTACATGAAATAAATAAGGTTAATTGTTTTTCAAAAACAAATAATTAAAACATACTTATGAGTATTTATTCCATGTGTATAACACCATATCTTTATATATGGTTGTCCCCATATATTTATGAAATATTGATCAAAAATACACCATGAATAAAATACATTTGATCCATAAATGTGTATTAACCTATTATCTTTTTATTTCTTGAAATACAATCATATAATGGCCTTCCAACTCATTACATAACAATTTAGATTCAATATATAGAAGATGCAGAAAATAATAAAATTTATTACTTTATAGATAGAATATTACCCATTTCTTTATGTGGATTTAAAAAAAATGATTTTTTAGAATTTAATTTAATAATATAAAATTATATTCCCATGCATTCCTAGAATAAAATAAGTGTTACAAATTTTAAATTTTTTAAAATTGAATTTTCAATCTCACTGGTGAGGTGTGTGAGTTATTATAAGATAAAATATGCACCTATCCCATAATCCAAAATGAGTTATTATTCATGTTTCAAGGTTCAAATTCCAAATTAGAGGAAAGTAAATGTTTGTACTCAATTTTCTACACATTAATAAGGCATTTATTTACAAATTCAATGGTTTTTCATCTCATCACGCTCAATATCTTTCATCTTAACCAAACTACTCACTATAAAGTAAATATCATCACCTAAAGAATCAATATTTTAAAATTGAACATTAAATTAAAATTATTTATAGCCTTTTATATTATCAAAATCCTTATGAAATTCAAAAAACTATTTCTCATTCAAAATTATATGCTCCCATTTTTAATTGGTTTAATGTATTTAATTTTTTATCCACATCATATGTTCTGCATGGTATTATAGAGAGTGAGTGAAGCTATACATTTTAAACATTAAATTATGAATGTTTATCATCATTATCAACAGAGAAAATAAAATCATATTATTTGTCAAAGTAATTCAATTTTTCTTCTAATTGAACATTAATGTTAGGAATCCAAGACTCGAGTTCATTTTCACCATAATCATCTTCATTTTTCACCACTTTGACATCATAAAAATATTTAAAACCATAATATAGATGTTTATTTTTATTACTTCCTCCTATAAATCAATAATTAACCTAATCTAAATAAAAAATTTAATCATTAGTATTATTTTTCAAAAGTGAGTTTCTATTATTAGAATCATTTTCAAAACATTTAAAAAATACTCATCCCATAAATATGTATTTTTTAAAATGATATTGGAAAAAAATATTTAAAATTTAAATAAGAATCATTATCAACAAAATCAAACTCATAATATATTCCCAATGATCTATGCATTTAATAACTAAAAGATTCATTTTTTACATCAAAATCATTTTTATTATCAACCTAAGAAGGAAACATTTGATTTGATCCCATGATGTTTAAAAAAGGGAGATTATTATGTGATTAAATACATGATATTCTGAATAAAGATGAATTAATTCGTTTTTAATTACAATAATTATTTAATATATTAAATCTAGGTTATCTAAAACCCTTGAGATGGAAATGGGTAGGTTTATAAGTGTTTAATATTTAATAAATCTCCAATCTATGACATATTTTCTTTTAATAGGTGTGATGTATTTCATTGGATAGTTTTAGTTCCTCTACACTTCTTCCTAGAAAATCAATAATATATATATATATATATATATAATTTTTTGAATTACTTATTTAATGAATCAAGGCGTATAACAATAAAAAATTCCATAATTTCTTCTATGAATATTACTAAATTATTATTCATCACATGCTAAATTTTAATGATTAATAACATTCATGGAAGTAATTTTAATTGATTCTTCCAAATTAATATCCTTTTCTTTATCAAAATCATAATCCATATCTCAATTTTAGGTTATAATAGTAAATACAATGATAAAAAATCTAATAATAGTTGTGAAATACTTATTTAAATGGGTGATAAACATCAACTATATTGAGAATTTTCATTTAATGTTATGAAATGATATTCTATTTTAAAAATTTAAAAAACAGTATGAATTTTCTATAATTTTTTTCATGAAAATCCATTAATATTTTTTTCACCCTAACAATGGTTTCAATTAATGATAGGTCTTTATTGTGATACATACATAATTGAAAAAATTTATTTACTTAGTATAATGATTTAGTTAAAAACCTATTATCAATATCATATAGAGGCCACTCACAATCACTAGGAAGATATTATCACTATTATTACTTAAACAAGAGATAATAAAAAAATATTGAAACAAAAACTTCTTCAGAAGAAAATGAAAAAAAATTTAATTTAAATGATTAAATGAAATGACACAATGAATTAAAGACATTAAAGAGAATGATTTATAATGAAAAGTTGCATTCCTCATTAGTTTATAGTGATGAAAATAGTTATTCTTGGAAAAAACAATTCTATTCTTACATTAATTTAATGCCAAATTTAATTCCATTTGGTAGACACCTACCCTGTTAAAATAATTTTAATCAAACACATAAACCATATACATGAAATAATGCCTCCTTCTAAACATATTTTTACTAACTCATCACTATAAAAAAAATAAATGGTATACTACAATATATATGGAAATGTTCTATTGAAGGGAGGAGGGATATGTGTACAGAGTATATGAAAATAAATAAAAGGGGCTACAAGGAAACCAAAATATGTTGTTAGTATTACTATTACCATTATTATATAAATAAAGGTACTAATAGGTAATAATGTTTTAAAAGATCATAATTCATTTATAGTAGATACCATGGAAATGAATAAAATTAGATCTCCATAATTAGGGATAGAATATCACTCATAGAGGAATAATACCTCACATAAATTCGAATAATGTTGATGAATTTTACAATTAGATTAAAATGATAGAGAATAAAAAAATACTAAGAAGTGGAAATTAGAATGAACAAAGTCAATAATTTTAAATGGGGATTTTCTTAACCAAAACAACACTTATGAATCAAAAAATGGAACTATTGGGAAAATTAAATAATTGTTACCTTCAATCCACATGAAATAACCCTAGGAAAATCCTTAACATGTAATATGTGAAATTATAGTGACTGAAGCTCAATATTCCAACTAAAACATATTTTACCATGTGAATCCATGTATGATCTATGTGATTAGTACCACACTATGATTTTATTCTTTATATAATCACTTTATGACCACTTATAAATCTTCATCTAAATTCACCTTAAACAGAATCATCAAGTCCCATTTACCCTATTTTGATCACAAGTTATAAGAATACTAGTGTTTACAATTGATTGATATTTTAATCCATTGTATACTTTTTAATTAATCTTATGTACCATGTTTTAAGAGGTGAAGTAAAATTATTTAGGTAATGGTAGTTATCCTTCTATGTAATTTTATTATTCTTCAATAGAACTATATTTGATTGGTTAATCTTAAAAAGGATCAAATCATAATTAAAAATACATGTTAAAATTCATAAAATTACCTCAAATAGAAATATATTTATAAATTATTACTTAATGTAATAGTGTAATCATATTTAAATAATTATTCTAATGGAAATAATTGTGTTTAAAAATAGAAAATATAAAACTAGAAATTAGTAACACCTATAAATTCACACTTTGATTGTTTTTATTGCTTGGATTTGATAATTGTCTCCAAAGAAATTTTAAAATAGTTTTTCCCTTTGATTTTTATTCAAGGGAAGAATAAAATCCCAAAATTTATTTAGGTGAGATCATTTATGTCCTTAATATTCTCCTAGGAACATAATGAAAATGTAGGGAGTAAGTGTATGCTTTTATGAGGGGAGAATTTTTGACATGGGAATCCTAAGGGGATTCAGACCAAATCCCAAGGGCGAGGTCTCTTTTTTATAGTCTTTATAGATACTCGTAGTACTCTCTATCCATGTCATGAAATTACTTTTACATTTCATAAATTTATGAGTAATTACATCAGTTAAATGATAGAAAACTAGTAAACTCACTCCCATGTTAAATTAAATATTTAATGAATAAGAATCTTTTAATAATAAATCATAATGTTCAGGATATTTCTTGGATAATTGAAGTTCCAAAACTATATATCCAATCAATACATGAGAAGTTAATATATTATCCTTTTACATTATGGTAAGCCCAAGAAATATTCATATAATTTATCAAAATTTAATTCATGATTTAATAATGCATATGAATTAAATCTCATTCTAGCCTTATGATTTCATTTATATCATATAAAATGATTGAACCCAATACTCTTGAAAATAATAATTTGTATGAATTTCATACTCTATGACTAAGTTTAATCTTACCAAATGATACCATTAATATATATATATATATATCATATATATATATATAATAGAATTATGTCATGTTACCTTCAATATATGACATTCAGTAATTCCTAAAAAAAATTCAATTCCATGTCACCATGTAAAATTTTGAATATGATAAAATCTAAAACCATATGAAAAAAATTTAAATATCATTGAACACATTTTTAAACTTATAATTATAATCAACATATATTAAATAAGTTTTAATTCCTTGTGAAAATATAATCCGAATCCCTTTTTGATAAAATTCTAAAAAACCTTTCGAGTAGTTCTCTGAGTAAAAAACCCCATTTTCCATTCAGTAAACTAAAATGTGAGACCTCAGGTCCCATTGTGGAATTCATAAAAAAAATACATGGACCTATTAATGTAATAAAAGAGTGTTCACTAGGAAATAATCACTGTTACTCAAGCTACAATGGGATCTAGATTGATCTTCATCAAATATATGTATCTATATACCCAGGTCCAATAGGTATATCTCATGCAAGTGTATATCATAATATGTTCCCTTTGTCCAAGGCATCAAGTGTCCATGGGTCACAATTTCTATCAATCCCATATATCCCCATTAAACATTCCCAATTCACTAATTATAGAATTTATAGGTTAATGAAAACACCACATGTCATTTTTCTAATTTAACATTACATTTTATACCCCTCATTCTAGAAGATAAAAATATCATAAGTAAATTTTATATGTGGACACAAATTTCGTTATTTTATCTCAGTCGCGGGAATACATGTCCTACTAGTTATATTAGAGGAAAAATATAATATTTTTTAATCTCCAACTGATGACATGATTAGAATCATACCCAACCAACCCCTAGGTGGTTAAACCATAGTGGCTTGAATAAGAAAGGAATCAATGTATGAAGGTTCTCATGTTCAGTATGTCAACTACCACAGGTAGTGAGGACTCTTATATGAACAATTCATCCCTTTTATACCAATTTAATAGTTTATAAAAATCTACATGGTATACATAGTGATTCTTCCACCATAAACAACACTTTTACGACCCATGAATATATTTTGTATCTTACAGATGAATGTTACTCATGTGGTCATTGAAATTTCATCATAAAATATAACTATACATTAAAATCATTGATTAGTGATAAATCAAATCCATAATTTTACAAGTCAATTAACATTATAATTCATTAGATATATATGTATATATATTTATAAAACTTCAGTGAATGAGTGATAATTTATGAATTTTCTATTATGTTATACATTTAATATTCTGTAACGCCTTTTATAATACACAAAAAAACTCTACACAAAAAAATGTCTATCATATTATATAAGATAAACTAAAATAATATCCTTATATTAGATACAAATTATAAATTTCTTATGAACTCAATACATACAAGTATAATTTTTTCCAAATCTCTATATGACTATTTGATAAAACCCTCCCAAGAAAACTTATTAATGAGTAGAATCTATGAAGGTTTCTATTTTTAATAATGGGATGACTTATGAATCATATTCCTAGTGATAAAATCACTAAATTTATTCAAATTACTCAACCCCACAACATGTAAGGGTATGATGTTATAACCCATATTGATTACTCTAGAAGGTTTCTAAGTTCCTCATTATCACCCTTAGAACCCTATCCATCATACTTTTCCCTTATGATCTAATGGTAACTAAGGTAACTATTAAATTGTGTCTTTACAATCATATTGTGAATTCTATTAGGATATCCAGTGGAATTCAATCTATTATGGTATGTACTATAATTATTAATTAATTTATTTATGATTATATACTAAGACTTGTAAGATAAGTTATTAAATTCAATATAAATATTGACTGGTTTAGTTTTATTGGTATAATTCAATCACATTATCCAAATTCAAACTCCCACTAAACTCAAAAAAATAAAACATCTTTTATAATATAATACTATGATTAAAAAACATATATTTTAAGGAAGTATATCTTATATACTTAGAAAATAAATAATATTTCTCTTTAGAATGAATATTTTACAAATAAATAATTATTTCCATTTTATATATGGCATTATATGTATTTTTAAATCATAATAAAAAAATAATTTGTTGAATATACTATAATTAGTAGTGCAATATCAATCCCTCATATTCATGAATTAACACATTCCCTGTGATAAAATTCTATTTATCGTTTTTTTTTCTAATAATTTTTTTATGAATTGTAAACCATGTGAATAAAATAATCTATCTAAATCATATAGAAAATGATTATTTACATGATATTTTCAAGATTAATAATGAGAAAAAAATAAACATTATTTGAATATTTATCTACATTAATGTGCTCTTTGAATTGAAATTTACAATGCATTAAAATTAATATTTAAAGAGATTAACAAGTGTTAAAATATTTAACGAAAAGATATTAATGGATTTTAATTATCCAAAAAAGAAGGAATTACACTTGCCTCTTCTCACTAAACCCATTCTAACTATTACGGTGGGTTTACCTCTACTAGTAGAACTGGTACCAATAGATTGTGCCCTTAGAAGAGATGCATGAGGTTGCTTAGTCAACCAATAACTGTCTTGATAATTTGGATTTCCTTCATGGTACATCTATGAAATATATTCTCCCTATCTCCCCCTATCTAGGAACATTAAATGTCTCTATTCCTAATAGTTTGGATGGGTATCTCCTTCTCTTTATCCTAGGAAGGGGCTCTAATTCTTTTTTTCCTAGAATCCTCTTTTGAAGAAGCATTGTTTATTATCAAATAAACCATAGTGGTTCTGTTTGTGGTGTAAAATACTCTATTGGGTATCTTCCAAACTTTTTTTGATCTTGGAACCAAAATCACCCAACCAAGGTAAGAGAGTTGAATAAGAAATATTACCTTATCATTCTGGACACTCTGGAGGGATTCGTCAAATCTTGGGCACAAATCCCTCATTTGATCAACCATTTTAATTTTCACATCTCTCAATTGTATTTGTAATTTAATTGTGGATAGGATTCCCCCGATCCAGGGGTGTGGGTAAAATTTCTTAGCCTCGCACTAACATTCCTAGAATTATCTTTTTTGGAAAACAATAGTGAATCACTCAGATAATTTTTGTATGTAGATTATCACACCCTTCATCTTCAATACTCCATAGTGCCATAGATTCGTGTCAAGATGGATCTCTCATCTTGTCTTTTGTCCAAAATGCTGATTTGGGCATATGTATTGATGGAATGGATGAAACCCTTATTTTACCCCTAAACACATTGCTATAATTTAGGATATCATCTCTTAGGTAATTTGTTGTCAAATTGAAGAAAGTTATCTTCCTATCACATGTCTCGATGATAGGATAATACCATAGTCAGATTCAAATATTTTTCCCCAAATACTAGTATCTCTGGACTGTCATTTAGCTCTACTCGGGAAATCCATGATACGGGTGGTGAATCTCCAACATCATCCTCATCTCCCCCTCTCTCTAGTGACTCTCCAGTAATGTTTAGCCTCTCCCCTATTTCCATGAATGGCCCTCATCACCAACATTCCAAATCTTCCTCCACCCCCTCTAATGGAATATCATCCTGTTTACGCCATCCATGCTAGTTATAAGACCAAAGGGAAGTAGGTTTTTCATTATGAACCTCCTCAGAACCTTTTTGGTCCTCTAGTTTTTAGAATTTCAGCCACCCCAGTTATACTATCAAATAGTAAAAGTGTGTTATCACATGCTTAGGATAGTCCCTAATATCTCTTGGTGACTAAGAGGTGTGTCTATATCATCTAACAGGATTTTGAGGTGGATTCAAGGTCCCCCTTCAAACTAAGAACTCCATAAAATAGTCTTTTCATAATATCAAAAGCTAGAAAGATGTATGATTCTTCATGTGAGTGAGGTAGGAGGCTTCCTTCAACTAGGGACATTTCCAAGTGCTCCCATTTCTAGTGTTCTCAGTTATAATATGGAATTACAATGTCCTTGGAGACTGGGTTAACATAGACTTCCTCACTAATGAGGTGTCCATGAATAGTGTCCCATGTGTGGTTGTTCGAGAGATGAGGAAATTCCCTACTAAAATTGATAGTTTTCCAAGAGGATTATAAAGTTGTAATATATTCATGGATAGACCTTGAATCACCATATTTTGTCTTTTGGGAAGTCCTATATAATGGTGGAGAAGCTATTAGAAAAAGTGGCTAAAGTGGATGTTGTGAACTAGTGGCTTTTCTTCCACATTCTTTGTGAAAAATGAGAATCATGACCACATGACCATAATTTGATTGATATTAATTCCTTCATTGTTGGGTATGCACCCTAGATGGTGGAAAGAGACACTAATATGATTATGGATGAATCTGAGAAAAAAGTTGGGATCTCTCTTCCTGGTAGTTTCAGGATTATCTTTGTATCCTTCATGGATCAGAAGGGTATTTAGGACTTGGGATATTCTAGTGATAGGTTTACCCAGTGTAATAACCAGGGAGGGGCCCAACAAATATTGTGTAGGTTGGACTAATGTTTTTGTAATCTTCAAGCTATGTCTTACATCCCTAATACAGAGGTTGTCCAATTAGTTATCTCTTTTTCAGGTCACTCACCTCTTCTCATCAATCTCAAGTTGGGAAATACCAGTGTTAGGTGCTTCTACATCTTATACTAGTGGCTAGTCCACCCTAGATTCCTCACTAACATGCAACATCTGTTGTAGTATCTATTCCAAATGCTACTAGAACATGAGAGATTCCTTCATGAAAGATCCATGGCTACATAGATCAGATAAGGTGATCATAAAATCAATTTCTTCCATTATTGTTTGAAGAAGAAACATCATGGTCAGGACACAAACATTCACCTTAAATAAAGCTACTACACCAACGATATATAAGTGATATTTGGTTTGGTGAATTTATATTTTAGTTCCTTATTGTGAAACCATAACACTTATTTGTAGAATAGTTATTTTAGTGGGAAGGATGACCTTATTGAGTCGATACATAGAGTGATATCCACCCATGTCCAAGGGATTTTAGCACCAATTATAAAGGAGAATGAGGTGTGAGACTCTTCTACATCTCTTAATCAGGAGAAGGTGCTAGGTTGTGATTTGTTTCTAGTGATTTTCTATGTCATATCCCAGAATTTATTCAAGGACGAGGTTGTTATTTCAATCCATGAATTCCTCCAGAGAGGGTAACTTCCTTGGGTTACATGTTCCACTTTTATGATTCTAATCCCCAATGTGAATTATTCACCCTCTATCAACCACTTCCAGACCATATATATATATGTAACATTGTGTATAAAATCTTGGCTTCCATCATCAATATGAAGATCTCCTAGTTTATCCATCACTGGGTCTCAGAGGTGAACATTAATTTATCCAAGGCATGTCTATTCATGGTGAAATAGGTATATCACAAGATGTAGTTATAGAAAAAATTGGAAGGCGGTGGGATCAAACATTGTTATCAAGGTTGATATGGATAAATCCTATAACATATTGGGATGTAACTCCATCATTTGGGTGATGATATACATGGGTTTCTCTAAATGGGTTGCTGGATTGTTATTTTTGTGTTATACCACAATCTGTTTCAATATTTTTTTCATGGGGATCAAATGTGGGCACATGAAATTGGAAGTACGGTTTGGAAATAATATTCCCTCTCACTCAGCATCTTCATCATGGTCTATGATGCTGTTATGGGATATTACTGCATGCAACGTGGTATCCTTCCTCCTTACCAATGCCGAGATCACTTCTCTAGGGTGTCTAATATTTTTTTTACAGATGATTAGGTCATGTTCATAAATTGTATCAGCTCTTTATGTATAGGATTCAATAATATTATGGGAGATTTAACTAGATTGAGTGGTTAAATCATCAACTGGGAAAAGAGAAGGTTAATATTTCCACCCTCTTGTTCAGATAGTTGAAGGAAGAACCTTGAATCCATCTTGGGTATTCATAGTTATATTTTCCCATGGAATATTTGGGAACACCTATTTCTCTTGTAAGGGTCCATATCAAGATGTTTTATAGTATAGTTGATAAGATTACCAACCTTAACAGTAATTGGAATAACGAGTTACTTTCATTTGGATAAAGGATTACCATTGTTAATTGTGTGACATCGTCTATCCCTAGGCATATCATTTCAGTTCTCTAGGTTCCCATGTTGATCCTTTAAGAGATATATAAACTAAAAAAATCTTTTATTATGGATTCTCATGGGAAGGTAAGATAGAACAGGGCCTCATAGAGAATACTTGAATGTACAGTTGATCATGGGGGTATTAATATGGGGAATATGAGGGAGGAAATGTACTTCCATTAGGGAAAACTAGAATGGGAGTTAATTTAGGGACTGACCCTTTGTAGTGGGTTATTCAAAAAAAATATGGCTATAATATGAGAGAAAAAGGAGGAAACCATTCTTCTATATGGAAATCATTACCTAAACGCATCCATGTACTCTAGTATCATTCTATGTGGACTCTAAAACATAGAGACATCAATTTTTGGGAGTTTAACTAGGATGGTGGGATCATGGTATTTCTAGGATTCCACACACCTAAATTTACCTTTAAACATGCTATCCCTTATCCTTCCATGATCTATAAGATTCTAAACCCTATCATAGAATGTGAATATGAAATTATATGTTTAGAGAAGTCCACAAAAAAGTGTATATTCTTGATCACCTAATAGGTTATGTTCACTTACGAGGCCTATAAGAACATGCTGGTCATGCATCTAGCTAGCTACCATTGGGGAAGATGTCTCTATTTTAAGGCTATCCTAAATAAGTTTAACTTTATGGTTTATAGAATCAGTTACCATGTGATTCCTATGAATGTGGCTTTCAAGACTAAGGGTGTTCATCTGGAATCTAAATGTTCTTATGCTTGGTTCCTAAGAAAGAGGCCATGATATTCCTCTTCTTTCAAAGTGAGTGGGTGAGAACTGTGTGGAGTAATCTTGGAATTATCATGGATATTAATGGGGATATGGACTCTTTTAAGGAGTTCTCTAAAAAATGGTTCCATGAAATGAGTAGAAACAAACATTAGGATAGGTCCTGGATGATTCTTCGTGTAGCTGGTTACTGGAGAATTTGGAAAGTACACAAACAATCTCAACATAACACCCCTAACCCCAGATAGACTGGCATTTACGGTAAGGGATATGTACTTTGTTTAAGAATTTTAAATCCTCCTAAAGCACCAATAGGATACCCCTCTCTCGGAAATTTTATTTCCAGAAGGATTCCCTTAGAACTGCATAGATCCTTCCAAAGGGGACTTTGGGTGGGGTGGCATCCTCCAACCCCCTGTATAGTCTCAAACTAAATATTGATTGATCATGCATCCATCAAATCGTGTGAGGGGGTGGATGTATAGTATTTTACTCTACTGGCATAGTGTTGTATGGTTTTGTAATTTTTATACGTTTAGTGTATCTTTATGAGTGGATGCTATTTTTATGATCCATGATCTTGAGTTATAGCCCACAAGAAATATATACATGTTAATGGTGGTGAATTATTCTAAAATCATCTAGATCGCCCTCAAAGGTGTTTCTTCTACTCCTCGTAAAATCACCAACTTGATCTGTAAGTGCAAGGACCTACTATCCATTAATAATTATCTCCTTTACAAGTTGCATGAAGAAAATCATGTGTCTGAATTCCATGCTTTCAAGGATACCCATGCAATCCCCCTCATAGAGTGTTATAAAAAAGATTTACTTCCCCTACGAGGTGTTTAAATTTTTATTGAAGAAACCCTTATCCTCCAATTCTCTAAACCCCCATGATGGTTTTTTCTCCATCCCCAATTTTTTAATAAAAATATTAATGTTGTTTGAAATTTTATTGGTTGAGAATTTGTGATAACACCTTATGTCTTTTGATTGTTTATAGTTGTAATGTTTTTATCAGTATTGATAAATATATTGTAAGTGATGTTTTAAGTTAAAAAAACAATGTATTAAATCTTTACTCAATTAAATAAATGAAAATATTCATGACAAACCTAACACTTTTCAATTATTCCATAACTATAGTATATTTACAACATTTGAATAACATGTATCTATTTCTCTATAGTATTTAAAAAATATAATAATTAAATTTCTATAACACTAATACCACATGTATACTATCCTTTGGGTTTCTCAAAAACCAATAAGTGTTTCTTGATGTTCATATTCTAACATATAGTCTTTCCACAAATGAAGCATTTCCCCTTCCCCTAATCTTTAGGTTAGTTCATATTGTGGCACTCAATGGGTCATTGGTATGTCTAGTTTTAATATTTATTTACATCTGGGTTTGTTAATTGATCCCTAGGTGTTTTTTGGGGTAGTTAAAGAGAGTTTTGGGATGACATACCAATGTGAATTGTTAGCACACTGTTTCGTTCTCCGTGTAGTTAAGTTTTTGAGGGGGATGTAGAGCTAGAAAATAGTTTTTTTCATGGATTTGGAGTAGTTTTAAAAAATATGAAACACCCATGAGTAGCCATATAGATAATTTTTTAGTGTATAGTGGGACCTTCATGGTTGACATATGGTTTTCTAAACTTTGTGGCCAAAAAATGTTTCTTTTTTAGCTCATATAAAAATGTAATTTTCCATTTTTTCCTAATAGATTTAGTAACCCTTTACCATAATATTTATCCTCCTATCATATTAATCTCATATCCTTTACATTGAATATTTTTCCCATATTAATTGGTGATTTTATCTTGGAAATCGTGATGTTTGGATTGATGTAGGACATTCCCTTATTGATTTATTATTTATTTTCACATTATTTATCTTGTTCTTCTTTTTTCATATAGATGTGTAACCCTAGAAGGGTTAATGGAAGAATATATGGAATGTAATGGGAAGAATGGTTTCATTCCATTCGAATAGGTGTATTAGTCTATGATATACCTCTTCTACGTAGTTTTCATCAAAGGTGATGAGTTTTGGACTGAATCCTTGGTAGGTGTCTCTATTTAAGGGAATTTTCCCTATATTGCCTTTAAATTTATAATATATCTTGATTTTTGTTGTATAAATTTACCATTAAATGATCTATTGATAATATTAGTAGCATGTTTTATGTGTTTCATTGTTTTTATGGTAAATTTGTGTATTCAATGCGGGTTTTCTGAATGGGCGTGTCTTGAATGCACTCAAAATGTGTGATAAATCGGCTCAAATTGGTTTTTTGTTATAAATTAGATTTCTAAAATTGTTTGGGAAATGGATTTACCTGATGGAAAAAGTATTTTATAAATTTTTCTTGTACAATTATGAATATATATTGTGTCGTGTCTTTAATTTATATAGAATATGTTGTGATTAAGCTATAATAGAGTAGAAAATGGGTTAACTGGGGTGTGAAAAGGGGTTTTTGAGGGACCATAAGAGACTTATATGTGTATACTATGTTATATTCCTATTATTTTATAAATTTATATGAGAGCCTTTGGGTTGGATGACCATGGGATCTTCCCTATTCATTTTTTGAGACACCATAAGAGCTCTTGGAGTTGGGATTGGGGATGTCCATCACAACTTCTATTGATTCTAAGATTGAAATATTTTTTTAGACTCATTCATTATAATAATGATGGATCGATACTAAGGTGCACCAGACTCAATAATTACTATTTTATATGATTTTTTATTTTTTTTATTTCTATGTTTGATGTTATAAGATATGTCAATTTCATTTTCATCTATAGGTTATATAATGATTTTATTATTCTCATTCTTATTATTCCTTATTGGATATGTTGATAATGTCATTACTTGGGATTTTTTCCTTTAATTGATACATGCTGATAATTGTTTTGGAAAATATGTTTTATTTGAAATGTAAAAACAATGGGATTTCAAAGGATTAATTGGGATATAATTTTTTTCAAAGAGGATTAGTTTTAAAAATGGTTTTCAAAGTAGTATATTTGTTATTTTTTGTAAAATTCTTAAATATATTAATGGGAATATCCTACTAGGATTTATGCCTCACTCCCAGCTTGGTCTTTTGGGTGTTTTCATACTTTTTTTTAAAATTAATAAGTAATTTTAGGGGAACCATATACCAAGGTGGGTCTTCTTAATTAATATAATCCAGTGTTTTATGGAGGAGGTTTAGTCTCCTAGGGTTTTACTCATGTGGGTTTGTTTTAGGGATTTTTTGTCTATTGAGATATGTATACAACATTTTTTTGGAATTACTCTTATATATATGATGTTTATTTCGGTTTATGGTATCTATTTTTATTATATTGGGTTTCTCTTATTGTTATATTATGATTGTTTATCATTTTTTTATTTTTTTGGTTTATGATATCTCTTTTTCTTATGTTCTATCTCTCGGGATATTCTATTATGGTTGTTTATTATTTTTATATTGGAAAAGACAACCCATTTCATGGATGGTAAATTCTAGATTATCATGGTAGAAACTATTCCTAATATATTTTTGTTTATTCCCAATTATTTTCCCCATTATGTTATGATTAGGAATGTGATTTAGGATTTTTGGTAGGCTGACTTGGGTGATGGGTTGGGTTAACCCATGTTAGTTCATTACAAAATGGGTTGGGTTGGGTTGGGTGATGGGTTAGGTGGCTGGTTTTTATCTAGGGATCAGTGGTTGACTAGATTTAGGACCATTGAGACTTGAGTGGTAGGAATATGGGAGTGCATGTCTAACTCTTCTTCATTTTTAACCTTGAGTTTCCATGGGTGTTTTGTGATTGTGGTTTTGATTTTATCTTAGTTAGGGGATATATTAATGTAATTTATATGTATTTCTCAGTCCATTTTCAATCACGAGGTCATCCCATGGGTCATGTTTTAGTGTTGGGATGAAAATAGGGAGGTTTGGAGGAGGAAAAAAATTTGTGTACATAGTTATTAGTAACCATGAATATCCTGTACATCTTTTCATACCAACATTAGTGACATTCACATGGTTGGTTCATTTTTTTCCTAACCATGTAGCCAAACCATACAAAATGGTAAGTAAATGGTATTTTTTATATTTTTACACATTTCATATCATGAGAAATGTGTGAAGATGGTGTTTCTTTTTTTACCCATGATGGTGGTATATTTTTTGGAACTTTTGAGGTGTTAGATGTTGAATTGTGTTTGATAATGATTTTGGTTTTTTGTTTACTAGATAATTCCTCCCAGAAAACCCTTATTCAGACATAGATAAGGTACTGTGGATAAAACAATTATGTTAAACCTCCCCTCGATTTGAAATTGGTAGATTCATTGATTCATACATTCCAATGATTAGGTCAAGTAGGTGGTGAAGAGAAGGGACTGATGGAGGACCATACATAAGAGATTACAAGGAAAAATACACCAATATCCCTTAGTAATAAGGAGTATAATGAGATCAAGGAATTTTCAGATCATATGGAGGGGATATTTTAGTTTTAAAATACCATTTAGGACTCTAATGTGTGATTTACCACATTCATTCTAGAAGGACAAGGTAGAAATGGTGGGAGTAGATAGTTCTCTTAAAGAGGGATATGGAACTCACATTGACCACTTTTAAGATGCGTTTTAATCTGATGTTCCACCTAGAGCACTTGAGGGAAGGGATTTCCCTTGGGTTAATAAATTTGGAGTAAGGTTATCTTTTGGTGATGGAGTTCTCTATCTGTTTTACTAAATTGATTCTTGTTTCTATGGATCTCTTCAAGGATAAATTCCTCAAGGATTGTCATTTTGATATGGTCTTTAGGCCATTGATTAATTTAAAATTATTATTATCAATTTTAAAAACCTAATCAGAGGTGGTTAAAAAGGATACTATGGAAAAGGATTACATAATTGGGAAAACATGTCTCAATGGTGTTCCTTCTATGGGAATAATCTATAGTTCCTTATTGGGATAGAAGCAAAAATGGGATGAGTCTTACTGGGATTGTGTAAAGAGTGTCCAACTATCATCATATTCAGATCGTATGGTTTTTCATGGAACAATATATTTTTTATTACCTTTATAGGATGGTTCAGAACACCAGGCCTCAATAGTCAGAGACTCTGAGGATATTCCACTAGTGTGGGTAGTCTAGAAATCATCCATGTTTTTGTCAGTTTGTTTCACATGGAAGTAGTGTTCACTCCACTCAATCAAATTGATCTCTAGTATAGTCATAGACTTCCAATGCTAGAGGATATTTCCATCATAGTAATGTATAATCTAAAAATGTGATTAATATGTAGGGTGTCTTTGAGATAGGTTATCTCCATGCATAAAAGGTTATTCTATATGACTTATATTCTGGGTCAGCCACTATGAGAGTTACATTGTTTATTGAATGTTATATATCCTTTATTTTGATTCACACTAGCTCATATCATTCAATAATTTTTTTAAATTGATTATGATTTTGGTTATGTGAACTGTGTTTATTCTTTACGTTATGTTTTTTGTATCCCTTATAAGTTGGGTTAAGGATGAGGGATTCATATTCCCATACTATTGTATTTTTTTATATGTGGGATTCTTCTTAGACATCATTATTTTAGCTATATACATTTTCAACGTTATTAATAGAATGGAGTGGATGATCATATTCAAGGCTTTAATGGATTTTTATACCCATGAATACCAGTTCCTTACTCTAAACAAGTTCACCTATGTCCATTAGTGTGTGTGGGACCCGTAATCTAGGAGGCTAGGACAAATTTCTTTGGAGTTGGGGTTCATATCATTCCATTTATCTTGGATTTTCATTGATGATGTTGAGAAGAGTTAATTTTTTGAACCTTCAGTGATCATGGATAGGGTCATTGATGTGTTTCTATAGTATTTCTCAGGATTTCTACCCCAAAGAGATGTCGAGTTCTCTATCAATGTTCTCTCTAAGATGAGCCTGATTTCATTGATGTTTAACTAAATAGATCTAGATGAGTTTAAAGATTTTAAGTTCTATATTATGGATCTATATATCAATGGTTTAATCTATCCTTGCATTCCACCCTGGGAATATCCAATGCAATTCTCAAAGAAGGCATATGGGAGTGTCCGAATCTACATAGACAATCATATGATTAATTAGAAGACTGTGAAAAATAAATAAGTTTTTCCAAAAATTGATGAGAAAATTGACCATATAAGAGAGTCCTTATGGATTTCCAAGATCGTCCTGACATTAGGTTACCAACAGCTGAGGGTTTAGGAAGAGAATGTTCCAGTGACCAAATTTCAAAGCTGTTATGGACATTTTCACCATTTGTTTATGCCATTTGTCACCACCAAATATTGAGTAGCGTTCATGGTGTTGAAGAAATGAAACTTACACCACATATTTAGCTCCTTAATGGTCGTTTTTGTGAAAAACATATTTCATTACTATAGTATAATGAAGAATCACGATGAACACGTTGAAGTTGGTTTGGGTATTTTGAGAGAGCACAATCAATATGTCCAGTAGTCAAAGTGACATTTTTGGGTTTAGGAGATAAATTATATGGTCTATTTAACTTCATAGGTAAGAGTCTTAGTATATACAAATAAGTTTTTAAAATTCATGTATTTTGAGTGTCCCAAGAATTCATTCCCAGACCATAGTTTTTTGGTCTTGGCTAGGTATTATAAACACGTTTTTGGGACTTCCCAAATATAACTTCTACTTTGATTACATTAACTAATAATGTGTTGATGATTGAGTGGGATGGATTGTTCCATGGTGTGCTTTAGTAGTTTTAAGCCCATCATACATCTATTCCGATTTCGGTTTCTCTTGAGATTGGGTGATGTTATGTTGTGTACTGAAATGTTTTTGGTGTGGGTATGGAAGGTGTGTCAATTTAGGATGATCATGTGGTGGCCAATTGTAAAGTCCCCAAACCCAGTTTCTCGGAGCCAATGCTAAACCATGTTGTGTAACTTTTTTAAAAGAAATTGAGTTATTACACAACACAATACAAAATAGAGGACCTTTAATGGTATAGTTTTGGAGAATTAGATACAACAAGAAAATTTTATTTAAAAATTACAAATAAAAAATTACATAAACAAATTATTCTTCAGTGAACTGCCTCCACATAGAAAAAAACAATCACTAAAAATATATATTAAACCTGTAGAAATGAATTTAAATTGTAGGGTGAGCATTTAAATTTCCCATTAAGGTGTTTTAAAACCATAAATAAATTCTTTTAATACATTTTTTGAAAATAAATATACATAATAAAAATATATTTTAATAACATTTTAATTTTAAATAAATATATTTTGAAATGCATTAACTTATGAAAATATTTATAATTGAAAGAATATTGTGATTTCTCCAATTGAAAATAATAATTATATAGTGGTCCATTCATAATACATGGAATACCATAATAAAAACCCTAACATGAGGCTATTATTCATTACTCATATAGAGTAAGTATCCCATTAGCCTAATGGGTTCACTACCCATAACGTCACATAAGATACTAGTGCCAATTCTTTAAAACAATTTAAATGGAAATTCCTTTATCAATATTAACCCAAAACATTTCAAAATTACACATATAATATTATTTTATTTAAAAAAACCTTCCTCATTTCATATCATCAACATTTTCTGAAGAGTTTCTAAAACAATATTTAAGAGGATCCCATGCGTGAAATATCCGTTATTATTTAAAAATCATAAATAGAATTGATAATAAATTAAATTGAATACTTGGTCTAAAAATGCATGGGATGTAATTTATAATTTAGATGATGTCCATACATAATAATGCATGACATACCAAGGTATGTAGATACAAATTCTCAAATAAAATTATAGTTTTCTTTGAATAGTCACACATAAGGATAACTATGAAAATTTAAATAATGAGGTTACATGTAGACAAAAACAATAAACTGGTAGAATAATAATAAATTATAACTTGGTATATACATTTGGAAATAAAATATTAACTCATTTTATAAATAAACTGATATTCATATATATATATAAATAAATATGTGTATAACTTACACAGAAAATGATGTTTTGAAAACACAAACAAACTTTTTGATAAATGATTTTATTACATTATATTAGTATATAAATAAAATTTTAAACAAAACCACTTTTTAATAAGACCTGAAAGATAGAAGAATGTATATATATGTGTATATATGTGTGTATATCAATATATATATATCCATCCAACGGCCCGAAGGCCTTTAAATTTTTATTATTTCAACAGAAACATAAACATAAACATAAACATAAACATAAACCCCCTTTTAAGGGAAGAAGGGTGGGAACCCAAGAAATCATCGACTTAAAACAATTCACGACCCGAAGGTATAGTGAGACAAACCAAACTGACACATGAAACTACCCATCCCTAGCATATGAACCTAGAAAAGCACTCTACCGTTGCAAGGCCTAACAACAAGCAAGCGTCCTGTGTCAAATCACAGGCCCGATCCGATGACTGTCGTCATACCCTCTCAACAACCAAATCTGAAAAGCACTGCAATGATGAAGAGAAACTCTGGAACCTCCTTTGGGGCCTGATCCACGGGTTGAGTCTGGGTGCATCACCATACCAATAGAACTCACAAAAAAATCCATTAGCCCTTCCGAAATGAACATCCCATGCGCCACCATCAAAGGTCATCCTGGTCCAACCCCGCTCCCCTCCTCAAACTCCCCATCCACCACAGTCACATAATCTCGGAAGGAAACCCAAGAGACATGAGAAAATGCCATCATCACCTAGGACCGCGTGGCCCAACCCCACACCAAGAGGGCACCATTGATGAGGGATTCAGGTCATCCTAAAATAGAAGTGCCACTAAGGGCATGAGTCTGCTCCGATAAGAACCACAGATGTACCCTTACCAGACTCCGAAACCTCACAACAATGATAATGGAAGTAGGAAAAGGCAGAAAAGAGCCAAAAAGATCGAACCAGAACAAACAATATTAGATCAATCAAGATAGAACAGATCATAGCATACCCAATCACACCATACCAAAAGAGAACCTGCAAAAAACAGAGAAGCTGCAACCCAATACCTCCCCCCTCCAAAGCGCTGCATATCTGACCGGGGACCTGCACCTAATCGCGCCAGATGAGCCGAGAAATACAGGCTTCCCAATGAAGCCGGAGAGCACACACCGAACCTCCGAGAAATCCTAGCACTCGACGAAGCCGGACGAAAAAACCTAGACGCGATCGGATACTGAGCCTCACATGTGGATTGAGGAATAATAGTGGAGGAGGGGAAAATCTTTGCAATTGACACACTTGTGATGTGGAATGGTGTAGAATGACTCAACGAGGGAAATGATGAATTGGATGGATGAACCAAATTGAATTCATCTTGATCTAAGGGATTGGGTAGAACCCTATATTTGTAAAAGAGTTTTTCTGATCGGACAATGGTAGTAAACAACTTAGATAAAGCAAGGATTGATCGAGGAGTCAGGATTAGGATGGTCCAAGATGGACATCTCATATTAGACCCACATTTAAAAAGTCACTTCCCACATCAAAACAAAATGGTTTTTGGGATCACCTTATAAGGCTGATTGTGGGTTCCATTCTCTGAAATCACAAGCACACACCATGGATCCTTAAACATGGGATCCCACTCGGGCAATGGCCTAACCTGTACTTGGATCTCTTCTCAGGCCTTATGTATAGGTTAGAAGCTCACCTAACCTATACATGGGCTGGCCTGCTGCTTATGATTGGCCTATGCTATGTTCCTTTTTGATATTGAGTGCTTGGACCTAGTGTATGCTATAGATTGTGGGGGTACTTAGAAAAAATTATGATAAAAAATTATTAATCATGATAAAAATTTATAAAAAAATATATTCCACTTTAAAAATAGTTTTCTATTATTATTTAAAACTATAAAAACATTTTTAATATCTTATAAGGTCATATTTTATAATAAATAAATAAAAAATTACATGTAGTTAATTTTATTAATTACAAATACAAATATTAATTTAGTTTATATTTTTAAAACACGAAATTTTTCTGAACACTAACAGTCACTAAAAATAAATTCCAATAGATAATTTTTTATAACGGTTACATAAAACTATAGAAATACATATATAAGGAATTTCCAAATATCAAAATCATCAGATTTATTATTATTACTTAATACATTATTTTGTATGTTTATCTTATTCTCATCATCTCATTTATTCTTCTTGTAATTTTTTTCTACCTGTGGTAGATCCAAAGGAAGAGGTCTACTCAATCATACTTCGTCTATTACTCAGATGAGCACCATTTGTTTTGTTTGGTATTTTTATGAGTTTTCTAGAGTAGTTGAGTTCTCCGGTCCTGTAATTATGTCATGTATTAGAATTTTATCAATAAAAATTTTTCTCGTATGTTCTTGTTTCAAGATTTCATTATAATTGAATTCATTTATTTTCATAAAATAATTATTTTTATTGAATTTAAAAATTATATTGATACCACTGTTACAACTTGGGTTCAGGGTGTTACTTTTTCCCTCCTAAAAGAGTTTCACACTCAAAATTTGTTGGTACACATATTCCCACATGTTTATTCCTTTAAACTTCAATATATTTGTTCCTACACAAATAACATGATTATTATTAATTATCTAATTTAGATTATAACATTTAATTCATACCTTCACTAGTTACACAAGTGTTGATGATTATATGTTGTTCCGGTTCCCAAAGTAGTTCTAAGTTCTTTAATTTATTTGGCTCAAACACATCTCAAGAAAATTTTGTCAAACTCATGTATATAGTGGCAGGATCTCAAGTAAAAGTCACGAGAGATGAAAATCTTGGAGACATTAGAATGGACTCAATTTTTTTAAACCAACCTAATAACCTTATTTTATATAGTTTTAAAATCATATTGTATACCATATGAAATGATGTTCAATAGTTGATACAGATAACATGCATGGAGGTCACCGTCTTCCAGATCTTCTTGTAAATTCCTAAGGACTAAAACTTCTCAGACATGGTAAAAAATTTGAAGATACCCTTGAAATAGTTTCCTCGATATGCATAAAATATAAGTTGTGCATGAACTATGAGAAAATAAATGAATCATGGTCCTCAAATGTATTGAAGTATACTAAGAGTGTTGGATTTTTGATAAAGATGTTTTCCTGATAAATGATTATTTCCTAAAGGATTGAATATTTAATAAAATTACTTTAAAATTATTATTTCAAGTATCTTATATTGAAGGGAAAAACTATTTTTTTGTGATCTTCTACATTCCATATAAAAATACCATGGAAAATAATATTCTTATAAGGAAATCATGCTTAAACATTAATTTACTATAATTTTAAAAAATTATCAGAACCGTGTCACTTATACCAATGATAATGACCCCAACCCCAGTTTCTCAGAGCTGGTGAAAAAATATGTTGTGTAATTATTTTATAAAATAAACTGATTAATTAAACAATACAAGAAATAATAGATGAATTCTACTAGTCTAGGTTTTACAGAATTATATATAACATTTAAATTTCATATAAAACTATAGAAAAATTAAATTAAATATACCAAATATTCTTCAATGTTCTGACTCCATATATAAAAAACACATCAATGATAAATCTTCTAAACCTATAAAAAAGAAATTAAAACAAAGGACGATCATTTCAAATGCCCAGTAAGGGGTTTTAAAACCATAAATAAACTATTTTAAAACATTTTTTTAAAATAAATATACATACTTAAAATTTATTTTTATAACATTTGAATTGTAAATAAATATATTTCGAAAATCATTAATTTATAAAAATAATTATATTTGAAAGAATGTTTGGTTGTCTCCTTTTGAAAATATGAATTTCTTGGTGGATCATTCATGATACTTGGAATACCATAATAAAAAACCATGGAAAGAGACCACTAGTCATAAACAATATGCAACAAGTTTCCCTTAAGTATTATGGGTTCACTCCCCATAATGTTACATAACATACTGGTGCCAGCTCTTAGAAATAATTTCAATGGACCTTCCTTTCTCAATCCTAACCCAAATACTTTTCAAAATTAGACACATTATATTATTTTCCTTAAAAAGTAAATAAATTTCCACATAACATTTAATAAAAACATTTCCAAGATTTTATAAAATAAATTTAGGAGAATTCAATGCTTGAAATTATCATTATTTTTTTTAAATCATACATACAATGGATAAAGAAATAAAATGATTGCATGATCTAAAAATATATGGGATGTCATTTATAATTTAGATGATGAAAATATCTAATTATTCATGACATACCAAGGGGTGGAGATAAAAATTCTCACATGAAATTATAGCTTTTTTATAATTTTCACATAAAATGGTAACAATAATATTTAAATACTAAGGTTACACATTAACATAAACCATAAATTGATAACATAAGAATAAATTATGACTTAATATATAGATTTGGAAATAAAATATTAACCCCTTTTATAAATAAACTGATATGAATATATTAATATATATAAATATTTGTATACCTCACACATAAAATAATGTTTTGAAAACACATTCAAACATTTTGATAAATGATTTTCTAGCATCAAATTAGATTAGAAATATTTTTTTTAAAAAACAATATTTAATAAAATCTTAAAGATAAAAAGATACATATATATATATATGTGTGTGTGTGAATATATATATATATATATCAATATATAAATTTATATCTTTACAATCAATATATAATGAAAAATAATAAAATTAATCCCATGCAAACCATAGGATTAGAACAAAATTTTAAAACAAAAAACCTTGTTTTATAACATCTAAAAATATTATGTTATATAGATAGATATAAAATTCATATATACATATATAAATAGGTGTATATTTATATAATGAAGTTTTTTTATTAAATAAAAGAAACCCTTACAAACCATATGTTTTAGAAATAAAATTAAAACAAAAACCCTTATCACATAAATAATAAAAATAAATAGTTATATAAGTTTATATATGCATATATATACAAATATATATGTAACCCTTTATAAAACAACAAAAATTTGATATACTAAAATAAACTCTTACCTGTTTTTGGGTCTATTGAGGGATTTGAGGCTCCTAGAAATTGATCAGAACACAATGGGGGGGGGGGACTTGGGTGGTGAGGTTTGAATGTTATCGGGGTAAAAAGCGGTATATATATATATATATATATATATATATTTATATATATAATTTTTAAATTTTAAAAGATGATAATTGAAGTATGAAAATGACCCAATCAAAATGAAATAAAAACAATAAATTGTGAAAATTAATAATCAATCGGGTTGATTGATAAAATAATTATATTTAAATGGATGGATTCTGGGGGAGTCTGGGACTTGGGATAGGGAATTGGTTTGAAATAATACCGTTGTGAAAAAAGAAGTAAGCATGGGGTCATGTATGGAGATGTAAGGAGTATCATGGGTTTATTGATTAAGAATAGTGGGGGAGGAGAAAATCCATGTGGTCGATCCACTTGCGATCCAGACTGGTGCGGTGTGACACAACGAGGGAGAACGAGAATTGGATGGATGTCCTTTATTGAATGAATAATGATTTTAATGATGGGATAAAACCCTACCCTTTTAAAAGATATGGTCAGATCAAGTAAGGGAGGAAAAAATCTCACATGAAGGGAGATTTGATGGGGCAGTCAGAATTATCCTCATCCAAGATGGATGGCTTAGATTATATCTGTGTTTAAAAAAATGCATCCCACATCAAAACCAAATGGTTTCTAGGACTGCCTTATATGGCTGGGTGTGGGTTCAACTCTCTGAAATCAACAACACACACCAGAGAACCTTAAACACGAGATCCCACCCAGGCCTTGGCCCAACCTATACACAAATCTCTTCTTGGGACTTACACATGGGTCTGAAGCTCACCTCACCTATACACAAGTTTTCATGCTACTCGAGATTTGTTTGTGTTGTTCCCATTCTAGATCATGAGGGATTTTCCCTAGTGGATTCTCTCAGTTTTGGGATAACTTAGATTTTTTTTTGATTTTTTTTATTAAACATGATAAATATTTATTAAACAAAAAAAATCTATTTATATATTCTTATATGTATATATATATATATATTTAACAAATTAAATTAATTTTTCCATTATTATTTAATAATATAAAATTATTTTTATCATCTTCTAAGTTCTTATTTTCAAATAAATAAATAAAATATTACATGTCATTAATTTTATTTATTAAAAATAATTTTTTTTAAATATTTAAAACTTCCAACATTCATAAACACCAACGGTTACTAAAAATATATCCCAACATCTATTTTTTTAAAACGATCTCATAAACCATATAAATACATGTCTAAGGAGTCTCAAAAACATATAAAGTCACCATAATTATTTATCTTGCTTAAAAAAATGTATTTTTATGTTTCTCTTATTCTCAAAATTTTTATTATTATTCTTTAAATTATTTTTCTAACTATGGTAGTTCCAAAGTAAGAGGACTACTCAATATTTCTTCTATTATTACTCACATGATCACCATTTGGTTTTCTATGATTTTTATGAGTTTTCTAGAGTAATTTAGGTCTCTTGCTGTGTAATTATGTAATGTATTAGTCTTTTTTCAATTAAAATTTATCTCATATGTTCTTATTTATGGATTTATTCAAAATTAAATTCATTTATTTTCTTAAAATAATAATTTTTATAAAAAATAACAATGATATTGATACCACTATTATAACTAGGGTTTGGGTCATTCCACTAGTGGATCATAGATGTTGGGCCCCTATTAGTATAATTATCTCACCAGTGTCCTAGATTTATCATTCTTTATGCTTGCAATGAAAACCTGAAAGTATTACCTCTTCTAAGAGAATTTTATAGTGTATTAAAATCATAAGAGTTTAAAGAAAATTCTTATCCATAAAGACCTAAAAATCAGATAGAGACGCTGGTTTAAATATCTTCAAAGAAATGCTTTCAAGATATCTTATACCCATGGTAAGGGAAATGTTTCCACTGATGTGTTGAGAAAGAAGCATCCAGTGTAGGACGTGTGAGAATCTACGGATGAGTGGGGTCTGATTAGTCTATTTAGTGATCTAAAAAAATTCATTTGAGGATAAATGGAATGTGCACTTAGACATTTTGTAGGTTACACCCTCACTTATCAAATGTGTTAGTTATGAGAAATTATATGGCCCTGAGTTCTAGAATAATAGTTTTGATTTTAATAGTGGTTAGACCTCATGTGAGTTTTCCCGATCCCAAGATTGTTTTCTCCCATTCCTGAAGCATTTATTACATGATCTGATTTTTTGTGGTAGGTTATTCATAAGGCACATCATTCTAATTGGGCCATGTATCCTTGGGTGAACTAGATGTTTTATACCTTGTGGGGTTAGTGTTTATGTCCTTGGATGAGACATAGAGTGGAATATTGTTTCTTTAAGTGCTTGACCTACTAGTGGAAAAAAATCATAGAATCATAGGACGATGCTTTTATTGCATCAAATTCTTAATCTGTTCTGGAAGTGGTATGTGATCACTATTAATTTTAGGAATAGTTTTCCACTTACTTTGATCCGAAGGATGTTATATGGGTAATTTTTCATCATATAATGAAATCATATAATTTTATTAGAACAAGTAATCAATAAAGGTGAAGAATCTCTAATGCTTGTATGATCGAGAGGTTACTCAACATCATAGTGTTTCCACAAAATAATTTTAGAACATGATTCCCATTTTACTTATAAATTTTAAGTGACTGTTGGTGGCATTTAGAACCAAGATAATATTTAGAATCACATATCACACATAGACCGATAGTTTGTCTGAGTGTACTATCCAAACTGTTAAGGATAGGTTGATGTGCATGTGATTGATTTTAGAGAATTTTTGGAATGATAGCTTCTATTGGATGAATTTTCATACAATAACACCTATCAGACCTCAATTAGGATGGTACTATTTTCAGAGTTGTATGAATGGTTATGAAAGTATCCATTGTATTGGGATGAGGTGGGTGAGTGTTCCTTGGTTAGACCAAACATCATCCAAGAGAAGTTCAAGATATATTAAATGATTCAGGAACCATAAATAACATGTTGAATTATATAGAATACATATTTTAACTGTATTCATTTCATTTTATAGATTTATCTTGGTGGTCAGGTGTTTCTTTAGGTATCAGTTCGACTGTGAAATCATCACTTGGGTAAGAATGTATAGAGGGTGTCATTTTATTTCATGCATTTTCCACATGTATAGAGTCTTCCAAAGGTGCTTATTGATTGGATTTTCCACCATGAATAACCTTTATCCATGAAATCTTTTATATTTCTATTTGAAATAGATATCATATAGATGCATCCAATGTGTCATAGTGGGAATACCTAGAGCATGAGTGAGATACCTCCATTGTGGAGAAACTAGTTCATATATTGGTTTATCATGATAAGTTTCTCTATGGTAATTTTATCTTATTGGTATTTGTTCTCTTGATGTGGTAATATGATAACCATTATACATGGGAGTAATAATATTTAGTGTTAGGGAATTGGAATCACCTATTTTCTTCTTTATGAACATAAGGCCTTTCTAAGGGATGAAAGTGTCCTGATGGGGTGTTTTTGACACCGCATGAGTCAATAGTACTTCTAATTCAGAGATTTATTTACCATTTTGTGAATTAATAGAGTCATGTTAGTTTTGGGGGTTAGAAATGTGAGCTTAAATAAGACATACCAAAGAACACATTTATTGAACAATTTTTTTAACCATGTGACTAACAGTGTAAGAGGATGTAAAGGTGGGAAGTGGGGATTTTTAGGGGTTGAGAATATTATTTCAAACTATGGGATACCTAAGAGTTACTAGTTTCCCATTAATTTTTGGAATGTGATAACTGAATAGTTGTAGGAATTTTTTCCTAACCATACATCCAAATAGTGCGGCCTTTTGAGCTCACATAAAACTAGTTTTTCAAATTTTTCCCCTATTGATTTTATAAAACTTTTCCATAATTTTTCTCCTCCCATATGGAGAATTTATTCTCCATTTTCTAAGATATTATTCCTCTATTCCTCGGTTATTATCCATTTTAGATCTTGGTTTATGGATTATGGTGGTCCCTTCTCTTCTCGATTCCTTCTTCTTATTCCCTCCTTTACTGTTGTTATTAATTTTTCATGTATTGTCTAATACCAAGGGGTGTTATGGTGAATCCTAAGGTATATAATGTGGGAAATGGTTTCATTTATTTATTTTTGGTGTTTGAGGCCTTAATCTACCTCTTGTATGTGTATTTGGTTAGAGGGAGTGATATTTAGTCTAAATCTGAGGTGTGTGTCTCTTTTTAAGAGAATTTTCCAAGTATTACCTTTATATTTATAATCTCCTTTTGTTATAGTTGTTAAAATTTTCTGTAAAATGTTTTATGTTTAATATTGATCTCACTCATGATGTGAATGATTTTTTTTGTAAATTTATGGATTTATAGTGACTTTTCAAAATTGGAGTGTCTTGAGTGAGCCATAAGTGTTTGATAAAATGGATCATAGATGTTTTATATTTTAAATTGGAATTCAAAAATAGTTTCAAAAAAGGTTATACCCTGTGGAAAATGTGTTTTATAATATGTTAAATTTCAATTATAAAATGCAATGTCTAATGGATTTGATTTATATGTCTCATGTTGTAAATATCTTGGCATCAAATATTATGTGTTCTAACTAAGTTTTTAGTGAGTGGTTTGTTTGAGGGACTGTGAGAGACTTCAGAGGGAAGACCATGTGATCTACCACTTTGGTTTCCAAGGGAGTATGAGATCCTTTTTGTAGGAAGACTTAGAGGACTTACATGTTTTGTTATTGAGAGAACATAAATAAACATGGATTTAGGTCTGTTCAAGACTAGAAGATATTTTATTGTTTCTTATCTAGATATAAAAATTTATTATTCACAATCCTGATAATCCATATGGTTAGAGCCCTAGGCACCCATCATTGATTCAAAATGTGTTTATATTATTCTTTTCATTTTATTAGTTTAATATTTGAAGTGATGAGATATGTTATGCCAATTTTTATTTGTTGGTTATTTTATGATGATGTTATGCTAATTTTTATTATGCCTTGTAGGATATTTTAAACATGTCATTCTTTGGAAATTGTTTCCATTACTTGTTCCATTTTTAAAAACTTTTTAATAAAATGATTTTATTTTGAAATTGAAAAAAGGGAGTCAAATATTTTATTGAAAAATAATTTTTTTAAAGTGGTTTAGTTTTGAATAGTGATTTCAAACTAGTTTATTGGTTTTCATGGATAAAATTATTAAATATATTCATGGTGTTAACCTACTAGTCTTTGTGCTACACACACTTCTTAGTCCTTTGGGAGTTTCAATACCTTTTTTAAGACATAGGAAAATGAGAGAGAATTTTGTACCTGGGTGGATCTTCTTGATTACTATCAGCCAATGCACTGTGGATAAGACTTGACCTCACTATGTTATACTCATGTGGGGTGATTTCTGAGATTTTTTATCCATTTAGATGTTTTTATGGAAAATTGTTTCATGTTTTTTATTATATGATGTTTATTTTTGGTTATGATATATGGTTATCTTATGATGTTATGTTATGAAAATTCACTTTTTCATTTTAAATCTATTTATGTTTGAATGTATATATCATTTTATAGATGGGTCATGCTAGAATACCATGGGAGAAACCATTACCAATATATTTTTGGTTGTTTATGGTTCTTGTATCTTGACCATGGTGATCTAGAAAACTCTTAGGCCTTTTTTACGGTCATATCAGGTTACTGTTTTCTTTGACCTGAGTTAGTTTGTTATAGTATTGTGTACATTACATGAAGTCTTTTAATATATTTTTTTCTACAATTATTGCACTAATAATATAATCCTAGAATAAAAATGTCATCATATTTGAAAATTTCAATTAGTTAAACATTACATATCATAAATAATCACATAATCCTCATAATGTATGGTTAAATGATTTTCATGACAATATAAATAAGAAACTAATTTTATAACCCTTGTGAAAATTTCTCCATTATTGAGCCACACTAGACTCACACTTAAACTGGGGAAATGGAAACATTAAGTTTGGGTGCTATCAGATGAATTATAAGGGTAAAAATAATCAATAACAATCATATATCATAAGTGAACATAAAATTAGAATATGTCTATAATGAAGATATATAAGAAAATTCTTAAGCAAAAAACCATTGAATATAAAACCTGAAATATGACTTGGCATTAAATAAGGCATGAATAAAAATATTTTGGAAAATGTATTCAATAAACATGATCCATGAGATCCTAAACTAATCATCAAAATAAGAAAAATGTTATGAAACATATTTTAACATTTGCACAAACATTATTATAGAGAGCATTACATTCATGAGCCATGCCATCATTTCCCATAATTTCTAGAAACTAAAATGTACTCATGGATACTTATCTCATGAGATATCGATGTTAAACATATGCATTGGAGGGTGATTTTGGACCCCACCCATTATCATCTATACTTTTGGGATCCACATAAAATAAATCACTTATCACATCATAACAAAACCAAGAAAATTAAATGTATTTCATTAAACATTACAACTAAAAATCATTCACTTTTATTGAGTATGGAAAACATTGAATGAAAATGGGTTTCCATTAAAATATATTAATTATCATAATGAAATAATTAGTATTTATTAAGGATTAATAAAATTATATCATTTATAACTCCATCAATAATAATAACATGATAAAACTATAGAAAATAAATCATCATCTAATGACATCAAGAAAATCCCTTGTTAACTACCATTAAATCAAGATAATAATAGATATATATTTTAAACTATATAAATAATGGGTTTTTGAATAAGTTAATAATTTATAGAAATCAATAGATGTATGGAATATAGGTGAGAACCATTCAATCATGTGAATCACAATTAAGGTACCCGCAATGGAAATGTATATGGAAAAAATATATGATCGTACATAGTGTATGAGTAAGAAACAAAAAGGCGATGATAGATCATCCCTAAAAAAAATAATGACATAAAATATGTCATTTAAGGTGTATGGATATATTATAATATTATCCCTCATCAAGCATAATTTGTGTCAAATGATGTGGATTTAGATGAAAACCATTTTTAGGATTAAGATAAAAATATTATTTTGAAATAATAAAAATACATGGTCATTATAAAAACATTTCAGATATAAATATTTTATGAATAAAGGAGAATAATATTTTCTTTTTGAAATACATCATATCTTTAAAAGGATATATCGTATAAAATGGAAAGGTCTGTTGAAAGAGGTTATTACAAAGAAAAACATTAAAAAATATTCTTTTTCTATTTTGATGAAAATGAACCATATGAAAATTGTAAAAAATTTCATTAAAACATTTTTAAGATGAAAAAGTAGTAGAAAACTTTAAAGACCCGTAAAATTCAAGGAATTTCTTTTTCTTAATTTTCTTTGAATTTTACGGGTCTTTACATCACTCCCACCTCAGGGCTTTGTTTCCCCGTAAAGATACATTATAAACTAGGGAAACAAATGTGGGTACGGAGCACACATTTGAGCCTCCCGCTCCCAAGTGCTCTCCTAGAGGTTCCCGTGCTACCATTTGATGCGCACTAGAGGAATCGACCGTCCACGTAGGACCCGCTCTTGTCAATCCTCAATCTCCACCGGGACCTCCGTAAAAGTCACCCCATCATCAACATCCATCTCCCCATGGTCAATGATATGAGTTGGGTCCTGCACGTATCTCCTCAGCTGAGATACGTGGAAGACGTCGTGCACCCGGTGCAACTGAGGTGGTAGAGTCGAGCAATAAGCCACCTTGTCAATCCTGCTGAGGACCTGGAATGGTCTGATGAAGCATGGAGACAACTTGCCACCTCGGCCAAATATCTGTAATCCACATCGAGGTGAGACACACAAGAAGATGTGGTCACCATCCTCGAACTCTAGTGGCCTCCGTCTCCTATCAGCATAAGACTTCTACCGGCTCTGAGCTATCCTCATCCGCTCCTGGATGACCTGGACCTTCTCTGTCGTGGCTTGGACCATCACTGGTCCCACAAGTGCTGACTCCCCAGGGTCTGTCCAGCACAACAGTGATCTGCAAGGTCGGTCGTACAACGCCTCGTATGGTGCCATCCCGATGGTGGAGTGGTAGCTGTTGTTGTACGCAAACTACACCAATGGTAGGTGGTCCTCCTAGATGTGACCAAAGTTGAGGACACATGCACGGAGCATGTCCTCGAGAGTCTGTATGGTCCTCTCCGTCTGACCATCTGTCTGAGGGTGAAAGGTGGTGCTCAGATGTAGCTGCGTCCCGAACGCCTCCTGCAACCCCTTCCAAAGCCGGGAAGTAAAGCGATCATCTCGATCAGAGAAGATAGATGATGGCACACCATGAAGCCGTACAATCTCCTAAACGTAGAGACGTCCCAAGCTCTCCACTAAGCCCTGCTCTCTGATGGGTAATAATTGAGCCGACTTGGTGAGTCGGTCGACAATCACCCAAATGGAGTCGTCACCTCTGGATGTGCGTGGAAGTCCAGTCAAGAAGTCCATAAATATCCTATACCACTTCCACTCCGGGACCTCCAAGGGTTGTACCAAGCCTGCTGGTACCTGGGGCTATGCCTTCACCTGATGGCAGGCGAGGCATCGAGAAACGAACTCTGCCACAACCTTCTTCATGCCCGGCCACCAGTGCTGTCATCTAAGATCCTGGTACATCTTCGCCACTCCAGGATGTACCGCTAAAGGGGAAGTGTGAAACTCTCTCATCACCTACTCTTGTAAAGAAATTGGTACCAAGGTACGTCCTCTAAAAAGGACGTTGTGCTCTCCTCCTAAGGAGAAACCATCAGGTGCCTGTCTTGAGGATATCTGCGCATGACGCGTCTCACAGTCAGCGTCCCCACACTGTGCCTCTCTAATCCTCTGTAGTAGTGGAGGGGTGACTATGAGAGACTGAAGGAAGGCTTCTCCTTCTCTATCCACGAAGGATATCTACAAAGCGGCTAGCTGCTCTGTCGCCTCCTCAAGTAGCTGAATGCCCGTCATCCTACTGAGGGAATCAACTACCACGTTCCCCTTCCCATGAGTATAGACTATCTCAAAGTCATAGTCCTGGAGGAACTCGATCCATCGCCGCTGTCTCAGGTTCATGTCCTTCTGAGAGAATATTTACCTGAGACTCTGATGGTCAGAAAAGACTGTAAAGCACTCGCCCATCAGGTAGTGTCGCCATGCCTTCAGAGCGAAGACCACTACTACTAACTCCAGGTCATGGGTAGCGTAGTTCTGCTCATGCGGCCTCAACTGACGTGATCCATAGGCGATTACGGCCCGCTACTACATCATGACACATCCGAGTCCGGTACCTGATGCATCACAGTAGACTACGTACCCTACTCCCTCCTCCGGAAGCCTCAAGATAGGTGCGCTGGTCAATCTCTGTCTCAGCTCTTGGAAGCTCTTCTAACATCTTTCTGACCACACAAAGGGTTTCCCCTTCTTCTTAAGAGCTGAGAGTGGTACTGCGACTCTGGAGAAGTCTGGCACAAATCTCTGATAGTATCCATCTAGTCTGAAGAAACTCCGCACCTCCATCACGCTCCTGGGTGGTTCCCAAGCTAGCACTGCCTCGATCTTCGCAGGATCCACTGCAACTCCCGCCTCAGAGATGACGTGCCCCAAGAAGTGGACCTCACATATCCAGAACTGACACTTCGAGAGCTTTCCATAAAGCTGGTGCTCTCGGAGTGTGTCTAGTATAACCCGCAAGTGGTAGGCATGCTCCTCCTCAGTCGTTGAGTATATCAAAATGTCGTCAATGAAGACCACAACAAATCGATCAAGGTAGGGCTGAAATATCTAGTTCATGAGGACCATGAACACTGCCGGAGCATTGGTCATGCCGAAAGACATAACCAAGAACTCATAGTGGCCATACCGACAGCTGAAGGCCGTCTTCTGCACGTCCTCGTCCCGAACTCTGAGCTGATGATAGCCTAACCTGAGGTCTATCTTTGAGAACCACCGTGATCCCTTGAGCTGGTCGAATAGGTCATCAATCCTCAGTAGCGGATACTTGTTCTTCACTGTCACCTGGTTCAGGTGACGATAGTTGACACAAAGTCGCAAGATCCCGTCCGCCTTCTTGGCGAACAATATCGGGAAAGCCCAGGGGGAAACACTGGGTCGGATGAATCCCTTTCCCTGCAAGTCCTCCAACTGTATCGGTATCTCTCAAAGCTTGGCGGGAGCCATCCGATATGCTGGAGTGGATATCGGGGCTTTCCCAGGGTAAAAATCAATATAAAAGTCTACCTCTCTGCGAGGAGGTAGTCCTGGAACGTCGTCGGGAAAGACGTCCGCATACTGATCCACCACTGCAGGAAAACTAGGACTTCGCACGTCAACTGCTCCTAGGATGAGGCTAGCCAACTGATGAGTGATCGACTATCCTCTCCTCTGCAGAAGTCCATCCTGTGCTGCGAAGGCTCCATTCTTGCCGGTGAAGGTGAACCTTCTCCCGTCAGTGCGTACACATCGCACCTTGCGCCTAATACAGTCGATCTGAGAATGAACTATAGATAACCAATCCATGCCCAAGATGACGTCGTAAGGCCTCGATGCCGCTACAAGAAGATCCCAGCCAAAGCTCTTGCCTCCTAGAGTAAGCTCACACTACCGAAACCAGTGCGTAATTGTCGAGTCTGCTCCCGTAGGAGTCTCTAGCCGTCCGGATCGAGCCAACAGCTCAGTCGGAATCTCCGAGCTCCAAACAGGTGCAGCGGCTATGAAAGAGTGACTCGATCCCGTGTCTATAAGAACTGCAGAAAGGGAGGAATAGACACAGATAGTTCCTCGAATCATCTCGGGCACGCCGTGGTCGTAGGCATCCGCTTCCTGGAGCTGTGCCTATCTCTGCCCGCTAGCTCCCGGTGGTCGGGGTGAACCTCCTGGTGGTGGTGGTGGTAGAGACTCAAAGCGTCACCCACCACCTGCTGCTCGGCCAGCTCCTCTGCCTCGTCCGCCTGATCCATGCTGACCACCACAGTCGACCCTCTACCTCTGCCTGGGTGGCCCCTCAACCTTCTGTTGCTCCTCGGCACGGTGGGTTGGGCAGTCACGAGCCATGTGGTCCTGCCCGCCGCATGTGTAGGACTGTCTGCCTCTCGATAGACTGGCTCCACGCTGTGTGCCCTGCACTGCTGAGCCAGTGTCCTGAGGTCGTCTGCCTAAGGGTCTGGTCTGCCTGGACCCATGAGTCATCCGTCGGCTGCCTGCTGCAGAAGACTCTGCTACGTGCCGCCCCGCGGTAGGTCTCGCTGCTGAAGAAGGCTTAGCAAGAAAGATCTCGATCAAAAGGGCTCACTCCAGTACTCCTTCCTGGATCGGAATGCTGAGGGAGATCAGTGATGCCATGATCTCATGACTTAATCCCTTCTCAAAGGTCCGGGCCTGGAAGAATGGGTCTCGTACCATGTTTGTCGAGTAGCACGAGAGATCGGTAAATCTCGCCGAGTACTGGGCGACTGTGAAGTTGCCCTGCCGCAGCTGAAGAAGCTCCTGGATGCGCACCACACGAAGGGTGGCCGAGACAAATTCTGAGTGGAAGAGGCTCTCAAAGTCCGTCCAGAGAATAGATGCCTCATTGTGCACCTGGAGCATCAAGATCCACCATCGGCCCGCTGCCGCGTGCAGTAGGCTCGCTGCGAGGATCACCATGAGGTATGCTGGTGTCCTCGCTAACCTGAAAACTTGTAACACTGCCTCCAGCCAATCCTCGGCTGCCTGGGGGTCCGTCTCCCCGCGGAACCTGGGCGGTCGCTTGCGTTGGAACTCGTGCAGTGCACTAAGGCAACGTGCATCGTCAGCGGCTGGGGCTGGAAGCATCGGTGGATCAGCGGGTAAAGGTACCGCTGTTGCCTCAGCTGTCAAAGGGCCATGTACCGAGGCCACGTCGCTCGGTGGGATGTCGTTACGCTCAACTGTCGGAACCCTAGCTAGCTGCCATCATGGGGCCATCCTGAAAAGGAAACAGGTGCGCCACGGTCATAATAGTATACCTGGTGAGCTGACACAAAGTAATCACAAAGAAAACCTGAAACACACACATGCAATCAATGTTTTCGTGCATTAAGTCGGAAATCAGAAGTCAGGGTCCTGGTGCACGGATACGTCGGCTTCCGCACCAACACTGGACTCCCTGGACTGATAAACACACCCAATACGCTTAACACTATTGCTTCACATAGAAAATGATCAGAGTCCAAAGTTCGGTGGTAGAACCGAACTCCTCTGATACCAATTTGTCACGACCCGTCCTCAGGGCTCGTGCCGTGACTACCCCAAGCCCGCCTTCCATAGGCCAGGGGATGGGGACTATCACCAAGGTGTAATTATCGATAAAAGGGAAGACATTTCCATTGTAAAGTAACCAAACACCACAAGGCAAGCAAGTAGTAAAAGTAAACACTAAGTAAAAACGGGGTACAACACTAAGTACAGAAAAGTGAGTGGGCCAGTATACAAACCCAAACTGAATGTAAAGTACAACTGGAAGGGAAAACCGCAACTGAAAAGTAAAGCCACAACGTCGAGCTGTCCACTAGAAATCCCACCTGAAGGGTGAGTACAGATGGCCTCCACAGCTCCTCGGGTCCATCTGTCCGCTCCGAGAATATCCCGCCCAGTGGTCCACCTCTAGGTACCGTCCTTCTCTGCAAGCCTCAACCACGATCAGCGATGTCTGTCGTCTGCAACCAAAAAAACTTAGTGCAGGCATAGCCCGTGCATGGGTGAGTATAAGCTACTCAGTAGGGACCCCGAGACCCCCGAAGGTCTTCCAGAATCCACAAAGGATAATCCACAAAGGAAAGATACAATCACGAAGTAACACCCGACACTGCTTAGGTATAGGCCCATACATATACCTAAGTCATCAATTCTAGTTCGCTCCAACATCCGAGCCTAAGTACAACCCAGTCCACACAGGAAAGCAAAACGTAAATCCACACAGGATAGAACAACACAATCCACATAGGAAGGAAAAACAAGATTCAGCTCACACAAGTATACTTCTTCGTATGACGATAGAGATGATCAGATATATCCACTGATTCATCTATGCCGTCGGACCCACAAAGGATCGATAGGTACTAACCCCCGCAATGACCCACAAAGGATCTGACCCACACAGGATCAATAGGTAACTAACACCCGCAAAGACCCACACAAGATCGGACCCACACAGGATTTGTAGGCGTTGGCCCACACAAGAACGCTGAGCGCTGACCCACACATGATCAGACCCACACAGGATCGGTAGCAATGATCCACTTAGGATTGCTGAGTGATGTAGTCGTCACCGTCGAATCCACTGAGGATCTCTGTACAGTCATCGTCATCGTCGTAGTCGTAACCAGCTCTAGGGTTCCCGCACACAACAAGATCATTCGGAAGGGTCCGCTCCACGAGCCGAGAGGATGATACATCAACTGACACATAGTTCTGAGTTGATGTATCCAAAAGTTTCGTATCGTCAACAGGAACTCAACGCCACAAACGGCACATCAATCGGACGCCCGGTCTGAGAGTTATTGACTTTTTTGTTTCAGGGGCCCAGTTGGTTTTTAAGGAAAAACCAACCCGACTGTTCTCCAACTACATCGAAAACATGAGTAGAGTAAGCCAAAAGATCCGTCTCACTTAGAGGAATCCATCAAAGTTGACGGTACGTCAATCGGACGTACGGAGCTCAAGTTATAAGCGTTTCCGCTCCGAGGGCCCGGTTGGTTTCGTGTACAAACCAACCCGGCCGAACCCAAAGTATTCTGAAACCTTGAGTGCGATATACCGAAACGACTGTCTCGATCCAAGGATCGCAGCTCATCTGATGATGCATCGATCAGAGGCCCATATCTCATGTTATGGGAAATAGATAGAATAAGGATCGGTATTAGGGGGTTCGGACCCGGTCCGACCCGGCCCGAAACCCCCAGGGGCAGCACGACACGGCCGGCGCGGTGCGGCCCAGCCCAGCCAAGCGCGGCCCGGTCTGGCGGACCGGCCAGGCAGCCAGCCCGGCGCACGGCGCGCTGGCCAGGGGTTCGGCCGAACGGCCGAACCGTTCGGGGCGGGGGGCGCTGCCCCCGTGTGAAGTAAACCGTGACCCCTTAATGGGGCCGCTTCGTCCGGCCAGCTGGGGGTTTCGAACCCCCGGTTCCTCCATGGTCCGGCCGGCCCGCTCCGGCCTGCCGGCTTCTACCGCCACGGGACCGGCAAGGCCGGTCCCCTTGCTCTGACGCCGGCGACCTGGTACATGCCGCCAGTTTTGCTGTTCCACCGCGGCCCGGGACCGGCCGCGACCTTGGTTCGTCCGGCGAGGCGCGATGGCACCGCACCCCTCCGCCGCGGCCCCACTCTGGCCGTGGAACTTTAGTGGTTCTCCGGTGCGGCGCGACAGCGCCACATCTTTGGTTCGTTTTCAATGGCGCGGCGCGAGGGCGCCGCGTCTTGGTTCGTCTTCAACGGCGCGGCGCGACGGCGCCACGTCATGGTTTGTCTTCAATAGCGCTACGTGATGGCGCCACGTCATGGTTTGTCTTCAACGGCGCGGTGCGGCGGCGCCGCGCTCCTCTCCCTTTCCTTATCAAAATTCCGCGCGGTGCTTCGGCACCGCGTTGCCTTGATCGCCGCAACAAAACCAACAACCAAAAAAAAGGGGAGGAGTGTCGGCCGTGTTCGTGCGGTCCGACCTCCTCCTGTTATCATGATAACAGGCGGTTCAAAGAAAAGGAAAAGCGACGAAAGATTTCACGAACTGAAAAATAAAATAAATCCCTACCTCAACGATGTCGTCGAACCAGCGTTCGTCGCGGAATTAACCGTCGTGGAAGAAGAAGATCACCGCGGAAGAAGAGAATCGCCGTTGGCGTTAGGTGATCTCTGAGGAAGGCGTCACTCGCCGTCGTCCGCCGTCGGAGATTGGCGTTCTTCATCGGCGGTGGTGCGTTATTCGCGTTATTCCTCAGTGGTGGTGCGTTCTTCACGTTCTTCATTGAAGAACGAAGAATCTTCTCTTTTTCTTTGAACTGCCGGTTATCGTGATAACGGGAAGAGGTCGGACCGCACGAACACGGCTGACACTCCTCCCCTTTTTTTGGATGTTGGTTTTGTTGCGGAGATCAAGGCAACGCGGTGCCGAAGTACCGTACGGAATTTTGATAAGGAAAGGGGGAGGAGCGCGGCGCCGTCGTGCAGCACCATTGAAGACGAACAAAGACGCGGCACCATCGCGCCGTGCCGTTGAAGACGAACCAAGACGCGGCACCGTCGCGCCACGTTGTTGAAAACAAACCAAAGATGCGGCGCCGTCGCGCCCGACAGAGAACCACTAAAGTACCATGGCCAGAGCAGGGCCGCGGCGGAGGGGCACGGCGTCGTCGCGCCGTTCCGGACGAACCAAGGCCACGGCCGGTCCCGGGCCGCGGCGGAACAACGGAACCGGTGGCCGGTACCGGGCCGCCGGCGTCAGAGCAAGGGGACCGGCCTTGCTGGTCCCGTGGCGGCAGAAGCCGGCCGGCCGGAGCGGGCCGACCGGACCATGGAGGAAACGGGGGTTTGAAACCCCTGGCTAAACAGACGAAGCGGCCCCATTATGGGGCCACGGTATACTTTACGCGGGGGCAGCGCTCCCCGCCCCGAACGGTTCGGCCGTTCGACCGAACCCCTGGCCAGCGCGCCCAGCGCGCCGCGCGCCGGGCTGGCTACTTGGCCATCCCGCCAAACCGGGCTGCGCCTGGCCGGGCCGGGCCGCCCCCAAGCGGGCCGGACCCGGACCCGGTTCGGGCCGACCCTGGGGGTATCGGGCCGGGTTGGACCAGGCCCGAACCACCTAATACCAACCTTATCCGGTCTATTACCTATAACTGGAGATATGGGCCTCCGATCGATGCACCGTCAGATGCGATGAGATCCTTGGATCGAGACGGTCGTTTCGGTATATCGTACTCAAGGTTTAGGAATACTTTGGGTTCATCTGGGTTGGTTCGTACACGAAACCAACCGGGCCCTCGGAGCGGAAACGCTTATAACTTGAGCTCCGGATGTCCGATTGACGTGCCATCGACTTTGATGGATTCCTCTAAGTGAGACGGATCTTTTGGCTTACTCCGCTCAAGGTTTGGGCACCGTTGGAGAATGGTCGGGTTGGTTTTTCCTTAAAAACCAACCGGGCCCCTGGAACAAAAAAACCAATAACTCTCAGACCGGGCGTCCGATTGACGCGCCGTCTGTGGCGTTGAGTTCCTGTTGACAATACTGAACTTTTGGATACATCAACTCCGGAATATGTGTCAGTTGATGTATCAGCCTCTCGGCTCGTGAAGCGGACCCTCCCGAACGAGCTTGCTGTGTGCGGGAACCCCAGATCTAGCTACGACTGCGACAGCGACAACGACTGTACAAAGATCCTCAGTGGATTCGACGGCGACGACTACATCACTGAGCAATCCTACGTGAATCAGTTCTACCGATCCTATTTGGGCCCGATCCTGTGTGGGTCAGCGCTCAGCGGTCCTGTGTGGGCCATCGCCTACAGATCCGGTGTGGGTCCGATCCTATGTGGGTCTTTGCGGGGGTTAGTTATCTACCGATCCTGTGTGGGTCAGATCTTTTGTGGGTCATTGCGGGGGTTAGTTACCTATCGATCCTATGTGGGTCAGATCCTTTGTGGGTCATTGCGGGGGTTGGTACCTATCAATCCTTTGTGGGTCCGACGGCATAGACGGATCAGTGGATATATCCGATCATCTCTATCGTCATACAAAGAAGTATACCTGTGTGAGCTGAATCCTTTTTTTATTTCCTATGTGGGTTGTGTTGTGCTATCCTGTGTGGATTTACGTTTTGCTTTTCGGTGTGGATTGGGTTGTACTTGGGCTCTAATGTTGGAGCGAACTGGAATTGATGACTTAGGTATATGTATGGGCATATACCTAAGCAGTGTCGGATGTTACTTTGTGATTGTATCTTTCCTTTGTGGATTATCCTTTGTGGATTCTGGGAGACCTTCGGGGGTCTCGGGGTCCCTAATGAGTATCTTATACTCACCCCTGCACGGGCTATGCCCGCACTATGTTGTATTGGTTGCAGACGACGGACAACGCTGATCGTGGTTGAGGCTTGCGGAGAAAGACGATACCTGGAGGTGGACCACTGGGCGGGACTTTATCGGAGCGGACGGCTAGACCCGAGGAGCTGTGGAGGATATATTTACTCACCCTTCAGGTGGGATTTACAGTGGATAGCTCAACGTTGTGTCTTTACTTTTCAGTTGCTGTTTTCCCTTCCAGTTGTACTTTACTTTCAGTTTGGTTTTGTATACTGGCCCACTTACTTTTCCGCACTTACTGTTGTACCCAGTTTTTACTTAGTGTTTACTTTTACTGCTTGCTTGCTCTGTGGTGTTTGTTTACTTTACAAAGGCAATGCCTTCCCTTTTACCAGGAATTACGGCTTGGAGCTAGTCGCTAGCCCCTGGCCTATGGAAGGCAGGCTTGGGGTAGTCATGGAACGGGCCCCAAGGACGGGTCGTGAAAAAAAAAACCTCAATAAATAATTTAGGTATATAAAAGGAAATTATTAAAATCATCTAATGAATTAGTACATGGATAAGGGGAGGTTAACTATTGAAAATAAGGGATGTTGTCTGATACACATACAAGAAATAGTTATGGTAGAATATGAGTCCATGAGAAATGAAATATTGACTATATATATAATACCCAATGAATATAAAATGTAATTTATGTGAGGTTTTATAAAGTATACAAATTACCCAGAATCATTTTAAAAAAAAAATCTTTACTTGAAAATAATATTGTAAGTGAAACCTGTATGTTATGAGTAATATTTAAATCAAATCCTCTTTCAAGTTGGGTATTTTTTAATATATATATATATATATATATAAGGAAATTACATGATATGAACCTTAAAACCCCATAAATATGGAACAATTAATTCATTAAGAAATAATCACTCTATATTAAAGCTATCACGGTTCATATTAAATTATATGTCTCAAGAAATTTAATTTGAGACACATGACCCCTTACCTTTATTTAATATTAGTAGAATGCATATTAAAATACTATAAATAAAAGGAAAATATCTTAATAAACTATCTCAAACACTTATTTATACCTAACACTATATAATTTCATTAATTTTTTTAATATTTATATTAGTTAGTTTTTTCTTATTTTTCTCCATTAGGTGTTTATAGTATTGACCAATTTCGTTGGGGAAGTGTTGGTATTCATTATTCTTATAAATTTTATAATTATAAGTCCATTTAAATTAATATAATAATAATTATAAGAATTTATTAATATTAAATTCCCTTTCATTCTTACTCAATTCTTTCACTTAATAGATGCAATTGAAAAGCAGCATTTTAAAGTGATTTTCAACATACGATGTGTGTTTTATTAATTAAAAAGATATTTATTTTTTATCTATTAAAAACTTAAGAAATAAGTATATAAATATTTATATAATTTTATATGAGTTATTATATTTTCATAATCATTAAGGTTATAATTTCATAGCATTGTTCATGTTGGTGGTAAAACTGACCCAAATATGAATATACTGTGATTATTCATTATTACGAGATGATTTAGTTTTAATTTAATTACAAAAGTAGTATAATTATGGAATTTAGTGTTTATTAGTGTGACATATCTCAATTAGAAATGATATTGAAGAAGAACTATATATTTCAAAATATTTCAGAATGTCATATAAATATTTTTTTCTTTGTACAGTTTCTTCAATGATATTAATGTGTTGATTATATCATTAATGGATTCTATGTTTTTTAATAATAAAAAATAATTATGTCATAAAGTCTATTAACTATACTAATCTACATCACTCCATTCCATGTGTCACACTCCTCGCACTCAAACTCCCTCCATCCAATTCAATCCTGCAATTCCATTCTTCTCCCATACTACCGCGACCTCAAAACCCTATACATTTCATCTGTTACAATATGCTCTGATGACTCCCTCCTCCCCATCCAAAAAATCCATAAACTCAATACCATACTCAATCCTACAGTTTGAATCTCCTCCCATGATTCCTCAACCTACTCCCATGATTTCGAAAACTTCAAAACCCTACGCAGTCCAGTGGTTCCAATCTCCTCCCACGATTCTGCAACCTTGAAACCCTACAAAATTGCCTATTTTTATACCCCTACATCGTGAACCATCAAAGGTATCCAAATTACACATTTACAGTTGTTCGTGTATGATTTTATCTCACCCTAGGTGTCCATAGCTGCTACTGATCGACCCCACCTTCAATCTGTGTATCAAAATTCCACTATAGAAAAATAGTTCTCCATCACCGCCTCCCTAAAACCCAACCCACTGTAGAATCATCCCTCTTATACGTATCCTATAGTTCTATTGCTGAGATGGGAAGGTTTGGGAAGGATACTACTACTCTCTATATATCCACATCGGCCTGGATCTCAACATTGGTGATTTATACCCATCTCACTGATGCAGTCCGAGGGTCCCCTCACTTTCTACACATATTTTATAGGTACATATTCATTAATGTAAACTCGGTTACTCATTGTTGTATTCCCCTTTGTTGCACGTACATTTTCCCTTGTATTATATTTGAACTAAGATTTCAGGCTTGCAGGTTCAGGATCCTGCCCGCACCAGGCCTAAACTATTTCTGATTGAATAGATTTTCTTGTTTATGTATTATTACTGGTAAAACTTTGTAATTAAATATATGTTTTAATTAATTTCCACTATTACTTGATAGTTATTTAAATTATGATGTTTAATTTAACATGTTTCCATTACGTTTGACTACTACTAGGTTATATATGGGTTTTACTATTAATTTATTTAATTTTCTAATGAATTTCTAATATTTCTTATGTATACTAAGTTTGAACTAAATTGAGATGTTATTTAATTATTTTAGGAAACTCTATGATGTGTTGTTATAATATTGTACATTCACTGTTGAATGTATCTTGAAATTATCATAAAATAAAACAACCCACATAATTCTTTTAGTATAATATAATTTACTTTTGTAGAAAACAATTGGTAAAGATACGTTTCCTTAACTCTAAGATCAATAAATACTTAAAATAAAACACTTTACTTACCTTCTACAGTAATTATAAAATAGTTTTCAAATATGAGTGGCAGTCAACATTCAATCTGAAAAGATGAAAGATAACATTGAAAGATGATGATGAAGTAGAAGATGCTTATGGATGGAGGTCTATCTTATCTATACTTGTTGTGATGTTGAGATATTTCACCATCCACTGTAAACCCAATATTTATTTATCTATATATAGATATTAATTTTTTGTTGTGTTTACAGTGATCTCCACTGGATGTGCATACTCAAGTTCTAAAATCTCCATAAGTAATGTATGCGGAACAACACATTTGTCTTCATTACACAATAAAATTCAGCTTGCAAACTGAGATTCAATGTCAAACTTGACTGAAAATGGTACCTTTAACTCATTCTGTGAAGTTTATGTTATAATTGATATGTTAAACTCTTAGTCTCCTAATAATATAAAGTTTTAGCTAATATATACGAGCTAGAATATGTTTTTAATTTTTTTATCAATAGTTTCAAACTCCATTACCCGACAATAGCTAATATATGCGAGCTGTAATATGTTTAGAATAGTTGCATAAATTGTTTAAAACTCTATTACCAGACAACGACATCAAAATCTATCTAATCATAATGGAAAAAGAGTTTAGTATTTATCAGATAATGTTATCCCACTATCTACTCTCCTGTTTCAGTTGCTGACCGATGAATCTGATTCGAGGACAATACCTCATGAGGACATATTGTAATGTTCTATATCTAGGAAAGTTTTTAACACTAAAATATATCTTTTATTCATCAGATATAATTATATCGTGCAATAGACCACGTTCATACTTGGTTATGTTATACAATTACTTCAATTTATTAAGAGTTTTATGTTTCTATCATTTTAAAATTTATTGATGTATAAACTAACAATTTTTTATGTTCTAGGAAAGAAAAATTGATTGGTATGTTCATACATAAAAACCTCAGTGGTAAATTCATATAGAAAATGCATTAATAATGAAAATAGAATAACATCAAATACTACTTTCAATCGATGATCGACACTGTTGGTATGAAATTACATTTATAGTTGAATCATCGCATTGAATTTATGTATTTACGTATTTGTTTGTAACTTATATGTATTAGGTCTTTACATATTTAGTATCGAATATTTATTGGAACTTATATGTATTTATAATTGAAATATATTAGTTCATATTTATTATCAATATTCAAACTTCACTACTATCATTTTATCCAGCATGTTTCTAATTTAGAGATTCGAAAATTGTTTTCATTGTTATTATGGTATGTTCTCCTCATTCCATTTGAGTAGTGTATAACTGATCTATTTGACACTTAATTAAATGGTTGTTGTTACAACATTTAGGAATTATATTGATGTTGTTTTAAGTATTTATTTGTTCATTTTTTTATATATAGATTCATATTCCACTTCTTTGTTCATATATATTCATATTTGATAATTGGAATACATTGGTTCATATTTATTAACAATGTATGTTCATTTAATGAAATTAATTTCTTCTAATGTACATGATTGTGACATATGTGATAATGTTTTACATTTTAGGTAAATTTATATGTATGCAATAATTTTTTGAAATATCCTGACCTGTTTTCTTGTTTTTTCCCTAGGATTAGTATGAAATATTCCCACTGGGTTTGTTATGTATTTTCCACTATATTATGTCATCCCCCTCCATATAAATTATTTATCATCTTTTCCCCATTATTCTCCTATTTTCATTTTCAAATCTATCACATTAGGGCATGATTTCTTTGTTGGTTATGTACGATGACTTCCTATGGAGGTAAGGATTATTAAAATTAACAAAAAATGCCTATTTTTTTTACATTAATTAAAAATAATAAAACATCCCACATTTTCAGGTTTTTCTAAAAAATTATTGATCCTCTTTTTCGGACTTTGATTCTATTTTTTTTCTATTCACATAAGTCATATCAGGGTCATATTTATCTCTTGGTTTTGTGTAACGTCTTCTTTGGGAGGTTAGATTTATTGAAATTAATGGAACTTGATTGCATGAAGTATTTTTTTTACAATTACTATAATTATTCAAACTTCCCACATTCGTAATCTTCCTCATTCAACCCTATGAATTATCCATACCACATGGATGTCAATTCATCTTTGATGATTTAGTTTCTCATCGAGATAGTTGGTATTTTCTTAGTTCATTTATAGTTTTTTCATTCATGTGAGCAACTTATAAATTTGTTTTTTTGACTATAATAATAATATATCTTGATTATTAGGTTTTAATTCACATAATCTGTAGATAAATTGTGATAAATTGTTGAATGTGATGTGTAATACTTCCTAAAAATAGAAGTTTTGGTTACTTAAGATTATGAGTTCCATGTGACATGAATTTGTTTTGTTTCCTATAACATTTCTTAGTTTTTATTATGTATGGAAACTTTAATATGAATTATTAAATGATTTTCTGCTATAACATCTGTTTGTTTCTTTGTTCCATTTCTATACATTTAGGAGCTAATAAGTGACATCACAATTAAAGATTATGATGCTGTCAAGGTTAATGTTTGAATTCTCAATATGCGGTTTGCTAAATCTTCACAGCATTCAACATACATAGTTGGTGATGTTGCACGAAGACTTTGTGTGGAGGTTTGATTTATTAAAATTAATCAAACGTATATGTATGTGATAATGTTTTGACATATGAAATAATTTTTTTTGACATATTAGGTAAACTTATATGAGATATTTTTTGACATATGAGGAAAACTTACATGCGATAATTTTTTGACATATTTCGATATGTTTTATTATGTTTTTCCAATTTTAATATGACATATTCCTGTAACATTTCATTGTTTTTCTTATGTATGGGAACATTAATATGAATTACTAAATGATTTTCTTTTCTAACATCTGTTTGTTTCTTTGTTTCATTTCTAGAAATTTAGGAGCCAATAACTGACATCACAATTAAAGATTACCATGCTCTTAAGGTACAACTTTGAATTATCAATATGTAGTTTGTTAAATCTTCATAGTATTCAACAAAAATAGTTGGTGAAGATTCATAATGACTTTATATGGAGGTAAGCATAATTGAAATTAATCAAACCTATATGTATGTGATAATTTTTTGACATATGTGATAATTTTTTGACATATGAGGTAAACTTATATGTGATATTTTTTTACATATGAGTAAAACATATTTGCGATAATTTTTTGACATATTTAGATATGTTTTATTATGTTTTACCTATTTTATTATGAAATATTCCTACATATTTTCTTATGATTTTTTAGCTAAAGTATGTCCACCCCCACCACATAAACTATTTATCATCTTTTCCTCAATCTTCTCTTATTTTATTTTCCAAATATATCATAAGAGAGATGGATTTTTTTTGTTGGTTTTGTGCGATGAATTCTTATAAAGGTAATCATTATGGAAATTAATTGAACATGCCTATATTGTTATTGAAATTTTGTGAAAATAATCAAAATTCCCACATTTTGGGTTTTCATAGTCAATTATTGATCCTTCTTTTCACACTTTTCTTCTATTTTTTTATGTTCAAATCCATTATAGCAAAGTTATATTTCCCTATTAGTGTTGTGAAACATCTATTTCCGAAGGATAGATTTATTTAAATTAATAGAACTAACATGAATGTAGTATTGTTTTTACATTACTTTTACTATAATTATTCGAACTTCTCACATTAATTGTATTCTTCATTCAACCCTAATACTTTCAATCTTCTAAATTAGTGGGTTTATTTCAATCGGGTTCCCACACAGATAATCATTCAACATTTTTGGTATGAGTATAGATTAGGTACCCTTACTATGATGGATGGGGTATCACTTCATCCATCTTCATCAGTGAATTCTATGGCATTGGAGATGAGTATTATTATCATTTTTAGTTCATTATGGGTTTTTTGTTTATGTGCTCATCAAAAGAGTTTGGATTTTGACAATATTTCACATTGATGGAAAGTTTTATCAACTATTGTGCATAAAACAAAACCCATATTTTATTTCCCAATATATTCCCTCTCAGTTGTGGGTGTTTGGTGTACTTTCTTACTAGAATTTTCATTTTTTTTATATCTTGCATAAGCACCTCAATGGAAGTTATTTTTTTGTGTTAGTTCATATGGACTACCAACGCCATGATGTATTTTTATTTTCATTGAAATAATTTTTGTTTTTTATTTCCCTATATTACTCTCTCTATCTATGTTTATAAATCATAACATTTTCGTTGATCTATAATTGTAATATCTTTTTTCAGGAGTTTTATTTTCTCAATTTAATTTATTCTCTATTAAATAACTTATTCACTAATTGAATTGGTTTATCACATTGCCTTTGTATTAACCACATGTAATGTTTTTTAGAATTCACATTGTTTTTTTATTCTTCCATCTTAACTTCAGGATGATATCAAAAGGAAAACATCAGAAAGTAAGATCTGAGAAATATAATACATGTGAGGGTTATGGTGTGAGTGTTTGAAATTCTATTAATCTAAATAAACACATGAAAGGTCACTCCTTTAGGGTAAAAAATTATTTTTATTCGCTGCTTGTATCCATTTTTATGTTTATTTACATTTTTTTTATTTTTTTTCATGAAATGATCATGAATTAAGATGGTACATAAGAACTAATTCTATTGGATGTATACTATTTCTATCCCCGATTTAAATATTAGTTAGACTGAATTAATAGTCAAATTGGATAGACTTATTTAGATTCAAAACCAATGATTCAGGTAGGATTAAAAAACAAATGAAAAGGAAAATAACTGGAATATATAGTTTAAAGGAGGCTGTCAAAATTGACCATAAGATCTGTTGTGATAGTGAAGATATTTGTTTTGAAGATGGAGAGTCTAAAATAGAGCTGATGATATTGGGAATATGGCCTGAATTTATTTGGAGAAGAAAATATAACTTTTGGATGGGTAATCAGTGACCCTCAAGGGACATTAGTTTTTAAGGGGATTTCAATCTGAAGCTCTAGAGGAGATAAAGAGATCTATAAAATAGATAGCTGAGTTCAGTCATCAACAACAAGAATTGCTTCTCCATGAAAAAGAACAACTTCAACAAGTCCATAAACATATGTTTAAAAATTAAAATTCAATTTTAGCATGCTAGGTTTTTTTCTTCATGAACACTTTACCAGCTTATTAAATACATTTTTTTATTCAATTTTCTGCCTTTAATGTCACAAGAAGCCTCTAACTCAATGAAAGATACCATGTTTGTCATGTTAGACAACTCTTTAACCTTCAAAGCACTATGGTGGTTGAATCGAGATTAATAAAAGTATTCTTTGTGTAAATTTTGTCGATCTGTATCATTTACATGTTAACCGGTATAAAGAAAACATATACTTTGAGTATGAGGATATACCTATGGAATTTTTGAATTTTCTTGATTGAATTTTCAATGAGGTAGTTGATAAAAAATGACATGGAGTAGAAGTCACTACATAAGAATGTTTTCTTCTCTTCTTGCATTAGATCAGCTTCAATATTCCATCTATGCATTTAGTTATGGATGAAAACAACCACATTCCGCACTGGTTTTAGACAACAAGATGCATGTTCTTGAAGAGTTTGGTTTGAATATATTCTTTTGTATAGACAATGAATCGCTGAACCACGAGATGATATTAACACTTACTGAAAAAGGATGATGAAGTTCGATGGATCAAAGAACCTTTGTGGATATTTTTTTTAACTTTATTATCAATTATTAAAATTGAATATGAGTATGTTCTGATCAAAACTAAAACTGGATTTTTAGAAATTTTTTTACCTTTATGATCAATGATCAAAATCAAGTTAATTTTTAGTGTTTTATAGTACACTTTTTTTTATGACTGGTATTTTTTTAGTTTTTTATCTACCATTGAAGTAAAATATCCCATATAAATTTATCATGTTTTATGATCTCTTTTATTCATAACATATGTATATTGTCACATATTACTATTATATAATTTTTTATTATATCTTATATGTCTGATACGTGTTTCTGAAATTTTAAATTTTTCTAAAATGATACAACTACAAATCATATTTATAAAAAAATATATAATTAAACTCTATATATATTAATTATTTATATATTTTTACCAATTAAAATTAATTAATAATACATATTCAATATTTTTCCCTAGATACATTTTAAATTTAGTTTTTTATTTTATTATACAAATTGAACTCACTATTTTTTTTTAAAGAAACCACAAATGAAATCCTGTGAAACTGTACGTGGGGATATACTAGTTCATATATATCTATTAAACCAATTATCATGGCCATCCATGTGTGGTAGAGATGAAAATAGAATTATAAATCAATCGTATGATGATGTCGGTAATTGACACATACTCAAAGATAATGATTTATTTTTTAACATAACGGATTGTTTAAATAAAATGTTTTAACATTTTATAATATAAAATATTTTATAAATAGAATAATTATTTATTAAATTAAATACTTTGAGTAGCTATGTCAGGTGGTTATATAAAATTAAACATTACATTTTTTGGAGGCGGTAGTCCTCACGCACATAAATGCCATTTTCACTTTTCATAAAGTTAAATGGAAGAGTGGTTATGGATCAGTGGTGGTGGAATTATCATCTTTTTGCTAATGGTGATTCCCTTCAAGTGGTGTCTCAGGAGTTACTGACTGGTTTTCTTCTTTTTAATCATAGGGATATTCCAATTCAAGAGGTGGAGGTTGACTCGCTCATCATCATCATCAAGGAAATGTATGTAAAAAGTTCAATCCCTTGGAGCAATGAGTGCTTGATTAGAATATTGATGAAGCTTTTGGATATTCACCCATCCATCGTCCATACCTTGCAGGAGGGAAATAGGGTGGATGATTTTCTAGCATATAAAGCTACTACAGATGATATTTTCTTGGTTTTTTGAGTCTTGGATCCTTTACATCAGATGAATCTATCTTTGTATGGGCTGATTCCCATGGACTCCACTATTTCTGACCCCCTTAGTCCCCCTTTTGTTCTCGTCCACCCCTTTTACTTAATAAAAAAAAGTTATGGTTGGTTTATTGGTAAAGGGAAGAGTGGTTAAATATTGTAACATAATTATTATAAAATAGTATTATACTGATGATACTGATTTTTTTATTATGATATTTTAAAAATAATTTTTATGAATAAGTAATGCACATAAGGAAGATAAATAAGTGCTTATAAATCTATACATAAATCTTTGAAAAGTCGGTTAAACCATTGAAGGATGGTCCTATGAGATGATTTGAACAACCTTAAGGTGGGTAATACTACTTAGGAGTGGTTTTGGTATAGTTTGGGATGAAATAAAGGGGTTTTTTTAGATGGTAAGTGAGAAAAGGAGATCCCCTTTTATAAGTTAAAAGGAGTGTTATTTTTATAAAAATTATAAACAACTAAATTAGGGATTTTAGTCTCAAGAAAAATGTCTTTGATGTTTTTATATAAAATATATTGTAAGAGATACTGTCTACAGAAACCTTAAACACTTAATTAGGGCATGTTTTTCACATGTTTGTAAAATTATGTCTGAGGTTACTCATTTTTTTCCATTTTTGTTTCCACTGTGGTAAGTAGTATTTATGTAGGTAAATTATCATTTATACCCACAATTTATGTAATTTTTATTATATAATTTAGAACTAATGAATCCAAATTTTAAGTCCATTTTTATGGTTAAATTTGTAAAAGTGATAATGATAGAGCTAATATTTCCTCAATTTTTAATGTATATTTATGTGATTTAATCCTCACCAATTTACCAATTTGATCTTATTTGTAACAATTTGTGATTTAAAGTGTGTTTTGGGATAAAAAGATTAAATTGCATAATTATGGTTTTTAACAGATTTTTATCATAGGGGTATTTTGGTCATTTATCATAAAATATATTTCCAAATTCTGCAATTCAAATTTTTTTGGAACCATTATTTTATTTCCATCAACTTTGTCTTATGAACTAGGGTCAGATTCATGAATCTTGAGGCCCAAAAAAATCAATGATGTTGACAATTTTTCCGGGCGGATTGCGTGGACCCCGACTCTGTAGCGGAATCATAAATCGGGAAAAAGACTTCCACATGATGGGATTCTACTTGGATATGAAATAGTACTCCCATACACATTTACAAAATTAATTTCAAGCCGTTTGGAATTCGTTTTGGCTGCCATTGAATGATAGAGTTTTGATGTAAGCTTCCAGGAAGCTTCATCTAGAGAAAGTGATTGATAATAAAAAAATTATAACTCCTTATAGACACGTCCAATGAATCCTAAATTTGGATGGTGGACGTCCAAAAAATATATAAACACCATTTATGAAGGGGTACATGCGTGAATCGACCAATTAATTTGTCAAAAATGCAAGAACTTGTGGAAGATGAAATTTGCCTATAAAAGGAGAGGAGCTCCTACCTCTAAATCAAATTCCAATCATCACCACACCATCCGTCACAAAGGGAGTTGGATTAAGAGATCAAAGGGAAAGTTGGGTATTGATAACCTTAAGAAGACTCTATCCTTTTAGGATTCAATATATAATATTAAGGCTTCTCAAGTGATGCAAGGCTAAGCGGCAAGTGGTTGCGGACGACGACACCCGACAAACACTCTCTTCCGAGTTTTGATTTTAATGTGTAATCTCCTTTTGAATTTCTCTTGAACCTATATTTTTGAATTAATTTGGTTTATTTCTTTCTTAAATATATTTTCAACAATTTTTTTTTGATCGTTGTTGCATATTTAAATTAGAAAAATTGATTTCTCTATTTAAAATTCTTTGGCGAGGTCTTTCCATTGAGCATAGCGAATTCAATTAGTTTCAATTATTTGGAGGTCTTTAAGTAATTGAGTCACTTCTATAGGTGGGAAAACAATCATAATTAATTCTTAATATGATTTCTATTCAAATTAGCGTGTACACCTGGGGGTCCTTGGGGGTACAATTAGAAATTTAAATTAAGAGATATTTTTTATATACCAGGAAGAGGGGAGTGTCCGAGAGGGTGAATCTTGTCTGTGACTGCTGTTTTTAATCCTGATTTCAAACACACTTTATCTTTCCTTTAAAATTATTTCAATTTAGTATTTAATTAAAATTATATTTTCAAATTGTTAATCAAATCCCCATTTTAATTTCTGCCATAATAACAAAAGTGACAGTTTTGCAACTCGATGTGAAACCTCCTCGAGAGACAACCCTGTGGTCACCACTGTGATACATTAAAAGCGAAAACTATTGATTGAGGTTTTTACGACACAAAAAATTTCACATCAACTGGCGCCATTGTCAGAAAGGTTTCTAGAGTTGATTTTATTTTATTTTATTTTTCATGACCCGAACTTCTGACCCAAAATTATTACTTTTGGATCCCAAAATTGATAAAACTTTTCACACTAGGGTTAGAGATACTAATCCCCTAGTTGCAAGTTGTGAATCTTCAACCAATACCCCTATGAGGGACTTAGTTGAAACTAAAATCCAAATGGTTGAAAATAGAACTTTGAAAGAACTCACTTTGTCCTATGATGAAAATCAAGGGAATCCCGTAGAGTACCCTGATGCCCCTACTGGATTTGAAATCAAGTCTGGTTTCATCCACCAGCTTCCCAAATTCAATAGGTTTCCTGGTGAAGACCCACACAAACACCTCCAAGAATTCAGCTACTTGTGTGTCAACATGAAACCTCATGGAGTCGATGCCGATCAAATGAAGCTGAGGTCATTTCCTTTTTCTCTAGATAGAGTTACTAAGGAATGGTTTTTATATTCTCACTCAATCTTGATTAGAAATTGGAATGAATTAAAAAATATTTTCCTTAAAATTTTTTCCCCACGTCCAGAACTGCCTCCATTCGAAAAGAGATTTGTGGAATTAGGCAGACACAAGGAGAAACACTTCACGAATATTGGGAATGGTTCAAACTTCTTTGTTTTAGTTTCCCCCATCATCAAATCACTGTTCAACTTATCATTCAATACTTTTATAAAGGATTGTGTCTCACTGATAAAAGTATGATCTGCTGCAGGAGGGTCTTTCGTTGATAAGACACCAGCTACCGTTAGGATTATAATTGCAAACATGTCCAAGAATGCCCAAAAATTTGGAACAAGAGTCCTTCTTCATGTCAAATCTTCACAATAATTCCCTACTACTAGTCCCGAAAACAACGCAATTACAAGTCAACTATCTGATCTTACCACCATGGTAAGGTCAATGATGTGGTCTAATACCCCACAAACCCAACCCAAACCTGAAACAACTTTCCAAATACATGTACACTGTGGGATTTTATCTTATAATGAAAATTTTAGTGACCAATGCCCAAAAATTCAAGAGCCTCTTGAGAACTGCAGTGCAGTTTTTCCAAGAAGACCATTTCAATAAAACCAACAAAGACCATTTTAAAACAACCAAAATTTTAATCAGGGATGGAACAACAACTCGAATGAAATATTTCATCAGCCTGAACAACCAATAGGATTCTTCCAAGGAAAATCAATTAATTCTCAACCATGATATTTCAATGAGAAAGCCAATGCTCATTCTAGAAGCAACTTTCAGCCTACCCCTCCCACTCAAAACTCTGATAGGAACATTGAAGAAGAAAAGGGGAAACAAAAAGAGGAAATGAGAAAACAACAAGAAGAAATGGAGGAACTAAAATAATAATCAAAACAACAAGATAACAAAATTAACACCTTGATGACTCAAGTGGGTCAACTTGCCTATGGTATTAATTGCATAAAAAATCAAATGAGTGGTGGTTTACCCTCACAACCACAAGTAAATATGAGGAATAATGGGAAGGAAAATGTGAGTTAAATAGAACTTAGGAGTGGAACAAAATTGAACAACCCTCAAATTGAGAACATCAAGCCTGCTTCTGTCACTATTGATGAAAATCCTACCCTTGATAAAAATGCTGAAAAATCTGAAGTTGATAGAAACACAAAATAAAGAGAGGAAATAATTTTTGAAAGAACAAAGAATGATTGGAAGAGGATGTCTGGTTCTTATGTTTCTACCAAACATACTCAAAATACCCCAGAAACATTCAAACATCCTCTTCCTTATCCATGGTGTGAACCATGACCCATGTCAAGTGCTGAAAAAGAATTGGATAAGAAGGTTTTGGAAACATTCAATAAATTACAAGTCAAAATTCCATTGCTCGATGCTATGAAACAAATTCCAAGGTATGCTAAGTTTCTAAAAGATATGTGTACCAACAAGAGGAAGTTCAAAGGAGGTGAAAATGTAAACTTATGAAGGAATGTTTCATCGATGATTCAACATGCCCTTCATATCATGTGTAATGACCCTGGAACATTTACCATTCCATGTACCATTGGGAAATGTGAATTAAAATATGTGATGCTTGATCTAGGGGCCTCCATCAATGTCATGCCACGTTTTTCCTACTCATATATTCAGGTTGGAGACATGAAACCCTTTGGAATTATCATTCAACTTGCCAACCGAAGTACCACTAAACCTGCTGGAGTTATAGAGGATTTTCTCGTTCAAGTGAGAGACATGATTTTTCCTGTTGACTTGAATTTTTTGGATAGGGAAGGTGATCAGTTCAGCGGACATGCTCCCCTCATATTGCGGAGACCATTTCTAAAAAAGGCGAAAGAAATCATCAATGTTCAGAAGGGAACACCTTCACAAGAATTTAGAGGAGATGTTGTTCATTTCAAAATTTTTCATTCAATGAAACACCCAGTTGAGGATCATTCAACTCCCGATGTAAACATGATTGATTGGTTTTCCTCTGGAATGCAACCTGTTTTTTTGTGTGATGAAATACCAACTAATGTGAAAAAAGATGTAAATTTGTATGATACTGAATCAGATCAAAATGGTGATGAAATTGGCGACTTTGAAGAGTCTTGGAATGTTGAGACTGAATATCTGAGCATTGATGAAAAAGAATTTCTAGAAACCAATGAACCTGTTAGTGGTATCCCGTGAGAGGTTTCTATTTTTTCACATGAAAAACATCTTGAGATCATGGAAATAGATCACTATGATGAACATGGAGCTTTAATAAACAATCTAACTTCTGAGTAGTTCCCTGTTTTCAATGAAACCACACCACCTGAGATAGAATTGAAACCCCTTCCGGATAACCTCAAGTATGCCTTATTAGGTCATAATGAACAATTCCATGTAATCATCTCAAAAGATTTGTAAAAAGTCCAGGAAAACCAAATGTTGGAAGTTCTCAAGTCCGAAAAGGAAGCCATAGGATGGAATCTCTCTAGTCTAACAGGAATAAGCCCCTCAGTTTTCATGCACATAATTTTCTGGAGGAGAATTCTAGACCGGTAAGACAATTTCAAAGAAGACTGAACCCAACACTTCTGGATGTTGTGAAGAAAGAAGTCACCACCCTGTTGGCTTCTGGAAGTATTTTTTTCATATCTGATAGTCAATGGGTATGTCCGGTCCTTGTTGTTCCTAAAAAAATGGATTTACAATATCAAGTAATGAATTTAGAGATATTGTCCCCATTAGGATTCCAAATAAATGGATAATGTGCATTGATTATAGGAAACTCAATTTGGTTACACGGAAAGACCACTTCCCATTACCATTCCTTGATCAAGTCCTTCAAAGACTAGCTGGTAAAACCCACTATTGTTTTCTTGATGGATTCTATAGATATTTTCAGATTCACATTTTACTAGAGGATCAAGAGAAAACCACCTTCACATTCCCCTTTGGAACTTTTTCATACAGAAGGATGCCCTTCGGTTTATGTAATGCCCCAGGAACTTTTCAAAGGTGTATGATAAGCATATTCTCTGAATATTTTGAAACTCTCATGGAAGTTTTTATGGATAAATTCACTATATATGGATCATCTTTTGAATGTTGTTTGAAAAGTTTGCCACGAGTCCTTGAAACTTGCGTTGAAAAGTACCTTGTTCTAAATTATGAAAAATGCCATTTTATGGTTGGTAAAGGGATCGTTCTTGAACATGTTGTATCCCATGATGGAATTCAATTTGGTCAGTCCAAAGTTGAGGTCATTTCTTCATTACCATCCCCAAAAACTATGAGAGATGTCAGATCCTTCCTTGGGAATGCTGGATTTTATTAGAGATTCATTAAATATTTCAGTACGATTGCACGTCTATTGTCCAAATTACTCCAAAAAGATGCCCCATTTTTCTTTGATGAGAATTGAAAAAATTCATTTCATGAGATGAAATAAAGACTGATAACCCTCCCATTGTTCAACCTCTTAAATGAGACATTCCCTTTAAAATCATGACTGATGCATCTGACTTTTCTCTTGGGGCAGTATTGAGTCAATAGAGAGAAAAGAAATATCATGTGATTTTCTATGCCTCCAGAACTCTTGATCAAGCCCAATCAAACTAAAAAAAACTGAGAAAGAACTTCTGGTTGTTGTCTTTGCTCTAGGAAAATTTAAAAGTTATCTGCTGGGCCCCAAGGTTATTGTTTTCACCGATCATTCTGCAATCATATTCTTGATGAAGAAACATGATAAAAAACCATGACTTATGAGACAGATATTTCTTTTACAAGAGTTTGATGTTAAAATAAAATATAATAAAGGATGTGAGAACCTTGTTGCTGATCATTTGAACAGGATACCATCTATTGAGAATAGAAAACTTCAGATGGATCCACAAATTAAGGAAACCTTTCCAGATGAGGATTTATTTTCTACTCAAAGTGAAATACCATGGTTTTCTAATCTTGTAAACTACATGGACTCTGATGAACATCCCCACTAGTTTTCCAAACATAAAATTGATAAACTTGTGAGTGATTCAAAGAAATAAATATGGGATGATCCTTATTTATGGAACATTGGTAGTGATCAAATGATACGAACATGCATTCCTAACTCTGAATTTCAATTCATCATACATTTCTACAACACATTAAACTGTAGAGGAAACATTGGACCACAGAGAATAGCTAGAAAATTTCTTGATTAAGGATTGTATTGGCCCACCATTTTTAGATATGCTTTCGAATTCTACTGAACCTGTAAAAAATTTCAATTCCAAGGAAACATTTCCAAGCAGAATGAGATGCCACAAAAACCACTTTTTTTGTGTGATGTCTTTGATATATTAGGAATGGATATTATGGGGAATTTTCTCAATTATTCTGGATATATATACATCTTGCTAGCTGTTGATTATGTGTCTTAGTGGGAAGAGGCTATCCCCACCTGAACTGATGATGCAATGATTGTGTCTAAATTTGTGAAAGGAAATTTGTTTTCAAGGTTTGGATTTCCAAAGATTATGATTACAGATCAAGGTACCCATTTTTGTAATAGAACATTAGAAAATCTTTTGAAGAAATATGGTGCTAATCATAGGGTCTCTACACCCTACCACCCTCAAACAAATGACATGGGTGAGTTGTCAAATAGGGAGATCAAACAGTTTCTAGAAACAACAACGAACCCAAATAGAAAGGATTGGAGTTTGAGACTTGATGATGCTCTCTGGGCCTACAGAACCGATTTCAAAACCCCAATTGTAATTTAACCATTTAGATTAGTCTATGGAAAAGCTTTTAATATACCAGTTGAGTTAGAACACAAATCTTTTTGGGCTGTAAAAACATTTAACATGAACCTATTTTCTACTGGGAAAGAAAGAAAATATTGTTTGCAGGAGCTGGAGGAGATTAGAAATAATGCATATGAACGCTCGAGGTTATATAAATAGAGAAGAAAAGCCTTTCTTTATGGTAGGATTCTTAACAAAAACATCAAGGAGGGAGACAAAGTTCTGCTATTCGATGTTAGATTGAAACTCTTCCCAGGTAAATTTCATTCCAAATAGTCTGGCCCATTCATTGTTACTCATGTTATTTATTTTGGTGCAATACAGATTAAAGATCCATAAAAAGGGACATAATTCATTGTCAATGGGTATAGGCTGAGGCATTTTTGAGAAAATATTCAAGATCCTACAGGGGAGGAGATTCAACTTCATGATGCAAAATATAATTGATGCCAGGTTGTGTCTTTACTTATAATTTATTTTTTACATGTCTTTAATTTTCTAAATTTCATGATAAAAAATACTAGACAATGAGGAAATTTCTTATAATAAGTTTGGGGGGACACAATGATGGGTATATTAGGTTTTTACGAGATTTTGTTTGATTTTTTTTTTTTCAATATTTTATTCCATTTTTATCGTATTTCTTTTTCAAATTTTATGCATTTTCTTTTCAATTTCTTTTTCCCTATTAAAAAAAAGAAAAAGTAAAAAAATATTTGGAATTTCTTGAACGTTTTTTGGAAACTCATTCCAAGGAGTGAACCAACTGATCCTTTGAAACTGAATATAAATGAATGCTGAAAATGACATTGTTTAAAGTAAATAAATTTGGAAAATTCTTGAAATGACCACTGGTTTTTGAATCTCATGACACATATCACTAACATTGTAATTGAAATTATCATTAATGTGAGGCCTCTGGACCCATTTTTACATCTTCTTCACATTCACCTCTATCTTGAGAGAACAAATTTGTGTTTGTTTAAACCAGAACTTGATTTATTTATATCAAAACATGAGGGCTAAGATACTTGTGATTAAAATGATTGAGGCATGTATTTGTATATTGGAGCCCCATTTTCATGATTTTCCTTTTTATTTCGTCCTTCCTTGAAAATTTAATCTTTCTTCAGCCCTTAGTAGCCATGTATAGCATGTTAGGTCAGCCACATTACAAGAAAAATTTCCCATTCGAACATGCTCTGGAAGTATAAATGCATGATCTAGTTGAACTTATGTGTGGAGGTGAAGATGACTCGTGATGTGACACCTCATTTTGTATTGCTTTGGGAAGAAATTCAAATATTGAAGACATATTTTTGATGCTGGAATATATTTTTCTGAGAGCTGTGCCTAGCTGGAGCTCTCAAATGAAATGTAGCTCTTAATGGAAATAAGTTGTGCCCTATCAAGATCTTTCAAAACAAATTCATATTTTCTGCTGAAATATTGATGGAATGAGATAGAAAAGTGCTGATCGGAGCTGATTATTTTTCATAGGAGAATATGGAGGAGACCATACTTGAGTGAAAATTAGAATCATGCATTTCTACTTCAAAAAGAGCCAATCCCTCCTTATTCAGCCATAGAAGTTTTCACATTTGAATCCTACCAACCCGAAGACACAGAAAAAAACCTTGTAAAGTCTTCATGATAATCACATATTATTGGGTGACATCGGGTAGATATGTATAAATTTATCAAGCTTATGGTAATTCTTGCATGAGTTGGATGAGAAAAGACTTGTTAAAAATATATATTGTGTACTGAGTGAAAATGAATGTGAGGTAAGTGTGTTGTGTGAATGAGATGAAAAAAAGAATTGGAAATTGATTAAATGATTTGAATTGATAATTTTGAATATTTTTCTTCAATGAGGCATGATATCTTGTTAATTATTTGTGGTAAATTGGTAAACTCTATTGGTATGTGCTTTATTTTCCTTCATTCCGTGCTCACCTGTCTAGGAGTCCGAGAGCCAAGTGTGGGGGAATGGATAGAGCTAATATTTACACTATTTTTAATGTCTATTTATGTGATTTAAACCACACCATTTACCAATTTGATCTTATTTGTAACAATTTTTGATTTAGTGTGTGTTTTGGGATAAAAAGTTTAAATTCCATAATTCTGGATTTTTAACAGATTTTTTATCACAGTGTTATTTTGGTCATTTCTCATAAACTTTATTTCCAAAATTTGAGATTCTAATTTTCTTGAAACCCTTATTTTATTTTAGTCAACTTTTTCTTCAAGACCAGGGTCAGATTCATGCATCTTGAGGTCCAAACAAATCAATGAAGTTGACAATTATTCCGGGCAGACTGCGTGGACCCCACCTCCGTAGTGGAATCATAAATCGGTAAAAAGACTTACAAATGATGGGATTCGACTTGGATATGAAATAGGAAACCCAGTCGTGTTCAAAAGATAAATTTCAATCATTTTGGAAGAATTTTTGGTTGCCATGGCATGATAAAGTTTTGAAGGAAGCTTCTTGGAAGCTCCATCCAGAGAAACTGATTGTTAATAAAAAAATCATAACTCCTTCTAGACGCGTCCAATGAATCTGAAATATGGAGGGTGGACGACCAAAACATTTATAAACAACATTTATGAAGGGTCCATGTGGGCATCAACCAATTAATGGGTAAAAAGTGTGAGTAATTTTGGAAGATGAAATCTGTTTATAAAAGGAGAGGAGCTCCTACGTCTAAATCACATTCCAATCATCACTAGACCATCTGTCACAAAGGGAGTTGTCGTGAGAGATAAACGGGGAAGATGTAGATTGGGAAACTTAATAAGATTCCATCCTTTGAGGATTAAATAGAGAATATGAAGGCTTCTCAAGTGATGCAAGGCTAAGCGGAAAGTGGTTGCGGACGACGACACCCGACAGACACTCTCTTCCGAGTTTTGATTTTAATGTGTAATCTCTTTTTTAATTTCTCTTGAACCTATATTTTTTGAATTAATATGGTTTATTTCTTTCTTAAATATATTTTCAACAAATTTGTTTGATCGTTGTTCCATCTATAAAGTAGAACAGTTGATTTTTCTATTTAAAATTATTTGGTGAGGTCTTGCCATTGAGCATAGCGAATTCAATTAGTTTCAATTACTTGGAGGTCTTTAAGTAATTGGGTCACTTCTATAGGCATGACAACAATCATATTTAAGTCTTAATATGATGTCTATTCAAATTTTAGTGTACACCAGGGGTTCCTTGAGGTTACATTTAGGAATTTAAATTAAGATATATTTTTTATATACCACGAAGAGGGGAGTGTCCGAGAGGCGGAAGCTTGTCTGCGACCGCTATTTTTAATCCTAATTTCAAACCCACTTTATATTTCCTTTAAAATTATTTCAATTTAGTATTTAATTAATATTTTATTTTCAAATTTTTATTCAAATCATCATTTTCATTTCTGCAAAAATAAAAAAAGTGACAGTTTTTCCAATCGATCTGCAAACTCCTCGAGAGACAACCCTGTGGTCACCACTATACTACATTAAAAGGAAAAAATATTTATTGAGGTTTTTAAGACACAAAAACCCTCACATAAGAGAAAAATTAATTTTAAAATATTTTATATGTAACATATTATAGAAAATTAATTGAAAAAATATAAACTATGTTTTAAAATGTAAAATATAATTTTATAAATTAAAGATAACATTTTCAAAATTTTAAATTAACTTATAAAATGGAAAGTGGTTTATAATTTTCAATTCATACTTATCTGTTAATAATGTTATAAAAGTCATGTTACATGTAAAACCATTATTTTGGACTATTCACCTAAAAACAATATGTATTGAAAATCTTAAAAGTTCATCCTAAGGTAACATTGAGATTATATATATAAAAAATTGGTTTTACCTAATTTAGATTCTAGAAATTATAAATTTATTTTTTAAATGAATGTACATCATATAAAGGAAAATTGGTTTTATTGAAAAATTGCATTTTTAAACATTTTATGTTCTTAATATTATTAAATATCAATTTTTAATTTAAAAGAAGTTTATATAGTTTCTTATATATATTAATATATTAATTTTTTTAATTTAATATATTAGGATACAGTATATAGAACATAAAAAAAATATATAATACTTTTATACACAATATGCTTTAACAAATACAATTAAAATAAATTATGTCTTATCTAAAATTTAATTTTACTACACCATTGATATTGAAATATTTATGTTAATTTTATATACACCTCATATCATATTTTATTAAAAATAATATTTTTATTTATATTTGACTCATAAATAAATTAATAAATAAATTTATATAATATTTTAATATTATATATTTATTTCACTTTGAGTTATATTATTTTAAATTCACTACTGAAAAATTAACTTGTTAAGTATGCTTATTGGATATATAAGAAATGACAATATTTACAATGACCATATTTGTAATGACCATATTTCCAATAACTTTTTTTCTGATGCTTTCACTGGGGAATACCATCTAGAGTGATAATGGTCATTGGTGTCACATTGTACCTTGCATCCCTACTTTCAAAAGGTGGGAAACATTCATCACTTTATCAGTGATTCCTTCTCCATTATCGAAATGAGATTATGGGATGTTGATTTCTCCTCCCATGGATCCCTATTTTGAAATTTTCACCTAGTCCAGGTCCCCCTCATAGACTAAGATGTGATTCATGAAACTAATTCCCTCTTTCATCTCTTTGTAGACAATGGTTAATTAGGCTACTTCAGTTGGGACATTCCAAGGGGCCTCGATAGGGCAGGAACCATTGGTTATGAGTGTGGTCATGTTAGGAATCACTAGCATGTCTGGACATTGTAGCATTGGTCACCTGTATCTTCCTCATTAGGGGGTTCTCAATGGTGCAGAACCTGTGGCATCCCATGGTGGTCATGAGGTATCGAATGCCAAAGTCATGTCTTATGTGGTTTTCCTTGGGTATCCCATATTTGAAACACTATGTAGCAGTTTAACAGGTTTAGAGTTTAATTTTTTTTGTAGATTTATAGGGACTGATTAGAATGCCTCGTAGAGGTAGATCAGAGAGGTATATCCTTGTGAAAGATCACCTTGAAGATTTATCGATGGATGGGTCAGAACAACCAATGAGAGTGGACTCGAGGAGGTGTGTACCATAAATTAATATGTCACACCATGAAGGGGTGAATTTTTAAAAAGGAGGCACCAATTTTTACTAGGTGGATGGGTCAGAATTCCCAATGAGAGCAGATTTAGTGTGGGGTGTCCCATAAAGGGAAGATCTCACACGGTGATATATGATCTGGACACCCCTGAAGGTTTATTAGGAAGGTAAACCCTTAAAAGGGGAACACTATGGTTTACCACATGGATTGGTCATAACACCAAATGGGAGTGGAATTGAAGTGGTGTGTCCCATAAAGGGAAGACGTTACACTATGAAGAGGCATGTCCCTTGGAGGGAGACACCAAGGATTACCAGATCGATGGGTCAGAATGCCAAATGAGTGTGGATCCAAAGTGGTTTGTCCCATGAAGGGGAGATGTCACACTGTATAGGGGCACATCCCTAGGAGGTATGTACCATGGTTTACCAGATGCATGGGTCAAAACGCCCATTGAGAGTGGACCTAGGGTGGTGTCTCCCATAAAGGGAAGATGTCACACTGCAAATTCTGATTTGGAAACTACTGGAGGTTTATCAAAGAGGTTCACCCCTATGAGGGGAACACCAAGGTTTACCATTGGTCATGATTTATCCTTATGGAGTATTCCTATATACCCTTTTTTGGAGACATGTATCAAGACCCATGTAGTTCAATGGATGTTGGTGGGATTACACATGGGATCTTCCCTACTTAAGTGGATTTCACTTGGTTGGATTGAGTTGTATTTTGAGGATCTTATGCATGAGATATTCCCTAGTGATTCTAGGAGAATAGATGAAATAAATGGGGCTTACGTACTAGAATGGACTAGGTGGGTGGAATGATCTCATGAAAATGTGGTTGTCTATATTAAATAAATATGTAAAGGGATGACATGTTAGGTGGGATGGAAGGGGTGTTTGGGCTCAATGACTTTGGACCTCATAGAGGATTCTTATGTACCCTTCCAAGGTGGAAAGGATCAAATCAGACATAGTTTAAAGGGTATTGCATTGGGGTTTACACCTAATGAGATTGGATAATGGAAGTAGAGAATATGGTTGGGTCTTATCTATAGGAGCTTACCAAATGGATACATAGAATGGTTGTGGATCATGTGCTGATGCTTCTAAGGTGATACTATGGAGAGGAAATGGTGAGAATGGGGTTTACACATAGAAGATACATAGGTTTTTCCATGGAGAAAAATAGTATGGATGGGGCATACACATGGAAGATGTGTGGGAGTCATTATGGAGAGATAATGGTGTAGATGAGGCTTACACATGGTAGATACATGGGTGCCTCTATGGAGGGAAATGGTGTGGATGGGGGTTACACATGGGAGCTTCCTGGGCACCACTATAGATATGAAATGGTGTGGATGTGGCTTACACGTGGGTGATTCACAAGTGCCTCTACAGAGCAGCAATGGTCTATATAGGGATTACATGTGGATGCTTCCTGGGTTCTAATGTAAACATGTAATGAACTAGATGGGGCTTACTCGTGGGGACTACCTAGGTGCCTCTATGGAGTGGAAATGGTGTCGATGGGTCTTACACAGGGTCACTACCTGGGTACCATAATCGAGAGACAATTGTATGTGTGGGGATTATGCATAGACGCTACCTGAGTGCCACTATAGAGCAACAATGGTGTGGATGGGGCTTAGGCATTGGAGATGCTCGGGTGCCGATATAGAGTGGTAATGGTGTGGATGGGACTTACAAAGGGGAGATACCTAAGTGATACTATGGAAGGCAATTGTGTGGATGTAATTTTCTCGTAGATGTTGTCTAGGTGATGCTATGGAACAAAAAAAATGTTGATGGGGCTTAAACATGTGAGTTTCTCAGGTGCCACTATGGTGCAGTAATAGTGAGGATGGGGCATACATGTGGGATCTTACCATGTGCTTCTATGGAGAATTAATGGTGTGAATGGGGCTTACAGAAGGAAGCTTCTCCGGTGATGTTATGGAGCCAAAACTATGTTGATGAGGATTACATGTGGGACCTGCATGTGTGCCACCATGGAGGGATAATGTTGTGGATGAGGCTTATGCATGGATGTTTTATGAGTGCTTATATGGAGAAGAAATGGTGTGTATGGGTATTATTCATGGATGTTTTATGGGTTTTTCTCTGAAAAAACAATGGCATGGATGAGGATTACATGTGGGAGCTGCTCAGGTGCCGCTATGGAGCAGAAATGGTGTAGAAGGGAATTACGAGTGGGAGTAGCCAATGTGACTCTATTGATCAGAAAAGCTATATATGGGGCTTTTCTATGGGACCTACTCAGGTGCCTACATGGATTGATAATGTTCCGTATGGCGCTTTTGTATGGATGCTTCCCATGTGCCACTATGGAGAAACAATAGGGTGGACAAGGCATACATGTGGGACCCTCTTGTAATGTTGTCCTCATGTCTATCCATGTGGGAATCCCATGTGCATTTCATGAGATAATAATTTTGTTTAACATCATGTGAACAGATGAGGTTCATGGGGCTTACACAAGGAAGCTGCCCATGTGCCTATATGGAGCGGCAATGGTGTGGATGGGAATTATGCGGGGGAGAATACCATAATTTCTTCCTCATGTTGGTCCATGAGGTAATCCAAAGTGCATTACATGAAATAAGAATCCAGTTTAATGTCAATTGAATGGATGAGGTGAACTGGGCTTATGAATGGATGCTGGCCATTAAGCCTTACCCATGTCAGTTCATGAGGAAATCCTGAATCATTGGTTGGTTTAGGAATATGATCATGTATTATAGCTGACATGTATGCCTATGGTTGATATCTGGAGTTTATCTTATTATCTTAGCATCAGACATCTTACTCTTGGAACATAAGGAATCTCATATTTGTCATAGGACACATCCTATTATTTAATGATATGGTATTCTATAGTTTAATGTCTTTTAGTGAGGACTATTGGAATCTTATTCTTGGCGGATAAGGAATATATTTTTGATTAAGGGGAATCATATGTTTTTCATATTGGGTATACTGTATTTTTGAGTTATGTAGCAGGGACCATTAGGTATAAGATGCCTAGAAATGGCTGGTGTAGGATGTATGCAAGGGCAGCCCTTTCAGGATGAACATGGAAAGGATCCAGATGAAGAGTCTTCATGAGATTATTGAGGAATGGGTCAACTCAAGTTACTCGATGAATTCAATAAGAGAATTTGAACTCATAACATGGGAAAGAGACCAAGAGGAGAATATCAACTCGTTGTACATTAGGGGGTGCATATGAGTATATTGAATTATGATATTCCAGGGGATAAAAGTGGGGCTGTATAAGGGAACAATAGAAAATGACCTCGAATTGGGACGAAAAGTTTGTAGTGTGAGTCTAAATTTCTTTTGGGGGGTTAATGATCGTAGCAAATGAACTGGGGGGAAGGCTTAGGGCCACACCCCGGTAGTGATTTAGAGAGAGGTTTTGGGTATGCAGCTTCTAGGGAATAGACCACTGGGCATGTGTATAGATGTTGTAGTGCCCAAGATTTGTTGTGCGGAAGATGAAATGAATGTATGATTAGATACACACAACATGGATTGAATGCAAGATGGGATGCATGAAATATGGGTTGCACGCAAGATGTTCTATGCAAAAGGTAGGTTGTCTACAAGATGGGTTGTGTGAAAGATTTGGGGTGCGTGCAAGAGGAGTCTTTTCACACACCTGACTTTGGATGAATGATTTTGGGAGAGGATTACATAACTTTGGTCCAACTCGAGGTTGGACCCATAGGGAACCTGTTACGCAAGATCTCTACCTTGAGTGTACCATTATTTCATGATGTTGTGGAAGTCCAATATTACATGCAGTTGAGTGACTATTTGATTACTGGAGAGTCATCATGAAGAAGGGGGTGGCCTTAAATATATAGAAAAATCCTTTAGTGTTAGAATGCATGAATTCAATAATGGAAGACATCCTCCTTGTAGTTTCATTCTCAATGAGCTTGTAAGGCGTAGTTTTATGTCACATTTGGGGTGTCAGAGTCTTACGCACAGATTAGGTATCTCACACACAATTTGGAAATATTATGGGTGCTCTAATTTTCTGTTTGAGGGGATGGAATGAAAGGGGACAAATTGATGTCACCTTTGGCGTGTAATAGTCTTGAAAACTCTTTCTAAAATATAGGGCACACTTCCATACTCTTCCATGAAATTTATTTTCTAGCTATTTTCAGCTGATTGACTTCAATGGGATATAACTATAGACCTATAACTCTACTTAGGTTCTACAACTAGTCAAATAGAAGCTTCTTAAATGAGTTGTGCTTTGAGTCAAGTTTGGAAACATTTGGTGATTTTTTAGAAGCATTTTCCCTAGCGTCTACACATTTATTTATAAAATTTAGCTCTAATTATTATATATAGACTTACTAAATCACTCAACAATACAAATCTCACATCAAAAGGAATGATTCTTATTTTATATTATATATTTTTCATAATGAATTATCGATTCATGCTAAAATTCCACATTAAGGGTTTTGTTTATCTATTAGTGGTCCTCATGGTGGAAGATGTTATAAAATATTTCCAAGGCATGAATATTTTATGAATTTATATGTATTTTACCATATTGATTTATGAACTTTTAATGGATGTACATCATCCATGGTGAGGAATATTTCGTTGTGTGGATTACGTAGTTTTATATTCTTCTTTTTTTGTAATGTTTCACTTATGATTGAAAAAAGAATCTTATGTTTTGTTCATATATTTTAGGGAACATATTATAAACTTGTTTGAATACTTTTAAATGAATAAGGAAAATTTTATTAAAATTATAGACACAAATAATAATAATAATAATAACCATAAAAAAACCGACTCCTATGTTATGGGGTGTTACATTATCCCTTGTTAAATAGATTTTGTACTAAATTTTTTAATTATCACATGACAACTGAAATAAATATTGGAATGTAAATTGTAGATATAACTTAGGATATAGTTTCTAGGGAGATATATACCTTGAAAAAATGGAATCACATCTCTTTTTCTAGAATAGGCTTATCCTTAATATTGAGCTTTTGTCTAACACTTTTTTGGACAATACACTATTGTTACTTGGTATCAAGACCCACATTATATAATTTTTTCCTAGAGGGTGATTATTAATAACTTATCATAGGGTATCAAATTTTAATATAAAATTTGTATTCCTTACACCCTAAACGTTTTAATTTAACTCGAGGGAACCATTGCATTACTAAATTCACTTTATATATATATATAAAGAAAGGATAATTTGATTTGCATAGAAAACATTCCTATAAAATTGTTATTAGAATACAATAATTATACCACTAAAATATTTATTTGACAACCAAATCCTCTGGGGTTTTACTTGAATACTGAAAAGTAGTCCTTTACCAGTGCTAAAAGTGTCCTTTATCAGCGCTAACAAAGCACTGACTACCAAAGCGAGGTTAAAATCCTTTATCATTTATCAGTTGTAAAAAGGCACTGACAATAGGGTCCTTTATCCATGATATAGAAATCATGCATAAAGGGGTTCTTTTATCATCACTGATAAAATACCCCTTTATCAATGCTTTTATTTATCACCGTTGAAGGGTACTTTTATCATTAATTTTAAAAGTGCTGATAAAGAACCCATTTATCAATTTTTTCAAAAGTTTTTATAAAAGAAAATTTTATTTGTTCTTTAAAAATCACTTATAAAGGACCGATTTATCAGTGCTTTCAAAAGCACTGTTAAAGGGGCATGCTACCATGTATTGTAATAGCATAAGTGAAATGTGTTGTAACAGCACACTGAAACACCACAAACAAAACCATATATCAAGAAAATCAAGTACCATAACAAAATTTAAATTAAATTAAATTTATAAAAAAACAATAAAAACACTATATTATAGACATTTTAAACATTTTTTATTCAATTATATAAGTACAAATTATTACATACATTGAAATACATCAATATCCTTTTTCTTTAGATACTGAACCCAACTCATGCTATTTCTGAGCAAACCAGCTCTGCTATAGAAAAATAAAATCCCTATATAATAAAAAAAACTTGTGTTAGTAATAATATAATGAAATAAATTAGCACAAAGTGTTAATTTTATTCAAAACATTGAGACATACCATGGATAATATGTATCAGACGGATTTTTCGTTGATTCTTACATGTCACATAATCTATTTTTCTTCATGCATTATCAATATGATAATAATTAACATAATAAAAAGATAAATTCCAAGGGGCACACCCTAGTGGTTTTGTATTATGGTAGTGTTTGGGAGGTCTATGTTTGGGACCTACCCATGTGTATTTCAGTAGGCTTTTGTTTATTCATTCCTCCTCCCATGAATGATGTAATATAAATAATAATAAGAAAAATAATAATAAATAAATCATTTATATAATAGAAGATAAAATTATGGGAAACAATCTAGGCTCGTTTATTTGATTTTGGCGATGTGATGTGAATTTTAAACTAAAATGAAACTTATATATTGAAAAGACACACTTGGAGTCATACTAGTCACACCGTGTGTCAGATTATAGTTTGGAAGATTCATAAATTTCTCAAATGACTTATGGAACATTCTCTTGATTTATCAAGATAATCTAAATGAATTTTGTTAGTTTTGAGTAAGACACTTGTCTTTTTTTATAAAATGTCATTTTAAAATAAAAACATGCACTTTGACTCAGACCGATCAAATCGTGTATTTATTTGATGCGATACAGATTCCTACATATCCCAAATGACTTAGAAATTGTTTTTCCTAATTATCTTGAAAATTTGACTTTGTTTTATTGGTTTTGAGTGAGTGGCACGTTTTGGAATAAAATTTCAATTTTAAACTAATAGAGAACACTTTGAGTCATTCCAAGAACATCATGTATCATATAGAGGTGAGGATGATTTTTACATGTCCAAAATAACATATGGATTATTTTTAAAAGTATAAAATTAATTAAAACGTGTTTTATAGATTTTTAGGAGGTTAATTGTCCATTTTACTAAAATTTATGTCAATTTTAAATAAAAAGACACACTTTGATTCATATCGGATACAAAATCCATCAGACTGTGGTGTGGATAATTCCTACACATCTCAAATGACATATGGATCGTCTTACTAAAGTATGTAGATAATATAAAGGTGTTTTATCATTTTGAGTATGTCACTTGTCTTTTTTACTAAAATGTCATTTTAAATTGAAAATACACACTTTGAATCATACTGATCACATCATAGATCAGTTTGATGTGATACCAATTACTACATGTTAAAAATTAATTATGAATCATTTTCCTAAATTATCAATAAATCTCATGTGTGTTTGATTGATTTTCAGGGAATGAAACTTTTTGAACTAAAATGAAAATTTTAAACTAGTAAAGGATAGTTTGAGTCATAACAGTAAAATCATGTATCATATTGAGGTGATGAAAGTTAATAAACATAAAAAATGAGATATGGATCATTATCGTAAGATATAAAAACAATAATAACAAATTCTATCATTTTTGAGTAGGTTAGTTTCCCATTTTACTAAAATTGAGGTAAATTTTAAATAAAAAGATGGATATCGAGTCATACTGGACACACTATGCGTCCAATTGTGGTAAAGATGATTGTTATATCTCTAAAATGACTTGTGAATAATTTTACTAATGTATCCAAATAATGTGAATTTGTTTTCTTGGTTTTGAGTATATCACTTGCTTTTTAATAAAATACAATTTTAAACTGGAAACAAGAACATTGACTCAAACTGACAAAGTTGATGTGTGATAGATTACTAAACAAAAAAATTAAATCATAATCATTTTCCTAAATTATCAAAAAAATAAGCGTGTGTTAGATTATGTTTCAATTTGTGACACTTTTTGAACTAAAATTTTGATTTTAAAATGACAACCGTCGATTTTTATCATAGCAGAAACATCATGTATCATATTGAGGTTGGGATGATTCCTACATGCCAAAAATTTGTTATTTATCGTTTTATCAATGTATAGAAACCATCTTAATGTGTTTTATTGGTTTTGAGTAGGATATTTGTCCATTTTACTAATATTGATGAAAATTTTAAATAAAAATATGAAACTGAAGTCATGATAGTAACACTGTGCATCAGATTTAGTTGAGGAGGTTTACAACATGTCTCAAATTATATATAGACTATTTTTTATAGTATCCAAACAATCCAGATGTGTTTTCTCAGTTTTGAGTACATTACTTCTCTTTTTTACTAAAATTTATTTTTTAAACAAGAAACAATTACTTGGAATCATATTGATGGTATCATGTATTAGTTTTATGTGAGACCAATTAATACACATTAAAAATTACATATGAATCATTTTCACAAATTTTCAAGAAAATCTATGTAAATTTGAGGGATTATTAGTGAGTGGAACTTTTTGAAACAAAATAATTATTTTAAACTGATAACAGACATATTGAGTTATAATAGGAACATCATGTACCTATCTAAGGGTTGGATGATTAAAAAAAATCATATATGACATATGGATCATTTTAATGAAGTATAAAAATAATCAAAATTCCTTTTCTCACTTTTGAGAAGATCATCTATCCATTTAACTAAAATTGATGTCAATTTTAAAAGAAAATATGCACTTGGAGTCATACAAGTCCCACCATGGCTTAGTTGATTCCTACATGTCAAAAATGACATATTAATAATTTTCATATTGTATAAAATAAATCTGAATGCATTTTCATGGTTTTCAGTGCGTCACTTGTCTTTTTTACTAAAATGTCCTTTTAAATTGGAAACACACACTTTGAGTAGTGGTGATCACATCACATATCAGATTGATTCATGTTTGATTCCTACACATCAAAAATTAATTATGAATCATTTTTCCTAAATTATCATGAAAATATAAGTGTGTTTGATGAGTTTTTACTGAGTGAAACTTTTTGACCTTAAATGTTTATTTTAAACTAACAATGGACACTTTGAGTCATACTGGGAACATCATGTAATGAATTTAGGTGAGGAATATTCCTACACATCAAAAATTACATAAGAATCATTTTCGTAATATTTCAAAACAATATAAATTTTTTTATAGGTTTTGAGTAGGATAGTTGTCAATTTTACTAAAATTGTAGTAAATTTTAAATTAAAAGACACACTTGGAATCATACCAGTCAAACCATACATCAGATTTAGGTGAAGATGATTCCTAAACATCTTGAATGACATATGTATCATTTTCCTAAAATATCAAAATAGTATGAATAAATTTTCTTCCTTTTGATTATGTCACTTGTCTTTTTTACTAACATTCCATTTTAAACTGGACACACACACTTTGACTAATACAAATAAAATTATGTATTATTTTGATATGACTCCATTTCCTACACATCAAAATTAATTATTAATTGTTTTACTATGTTATTAAGAAAATATAATCTAGTTTAATAGGTTTTTATTGAGTGAAACTTTTTGAATTTACATATCGATTTTAAACTGATAGTATGTACTTTGAGTCATACCACACAAATCATGTATCATATTGAGGTGAGACTAATTCATACATTTCAAAAATGACTTATGGGTTGTTTTTTTAAATTATCAAAACAACCCAAATGTGTTTTCCTGATTTTGAGGAGGTCAGTTATCCATTTTACTAAAATTGATATCAATTTGAAGTAAAAAGACGCACTTGGAGTCATACCTATCACACCGTTCATAAAATTGAGGTGTGGATGATTCCTACACATCTAAAATGACTTATGGATCATTTTCCATAAGTATCAACAACAATGTGTATGTGTTTTCATGGTTTGGAGTATGTAATTTGGCTTTTTTACTAAAATGTAATTTTGAACTGGATACATGCACTTTAACTGATAATCATAACATCATGTATTGGTTTGACATGCAGCCAATTCTTAAATGTCACAAATTAATTATGAATATTTTTCTTAAATTACCTATAAAATATGACCGTGTTTGATTAGTTCTCAGTGAGTGAAACTTTTGGAACAAATATATCAATTTTAAACGGATAACAGATACTTTGAGTCACGTTGGGATAATCATGTATCAGATTGAGGTGAGGATGAATCATAAATGTTGAAAATGAAATATAGATGTTTTTCTTAAATTATTAAAATAGTATTAATTCTCTATCTTGGTTTATATTATGTTAGTTTCTTATTTTACTAAAATTAATGAAAATTTTAAATACAAAGATGCACTTAGAGTCATACCAGTCACACCTTGTGTCGGGTTGAGGTATGACTGATTCCTATATATATCAAATGACACATTGATCTTTTTTTAATGTTTATAAATAATCAAAATGATTTTCTTGGTTTGGAGTGCATCATTTGTCTTTTTTACTAAAATGTCATTTTAAACTAGAAAGACACACTTTGACTAATACTTATCACATGGTGTATGAGCATGATGATATAACATTTTATACACATCACAAATGAATTATGAGTTTTTTTGATGAATTATTATGATAATATGATTGTTTTGGATCATTTTTCATTTATTGACACCTTTTTGAACTAAAATGTGGATTTTAAACTAATAACATACACTTTGAGTCATACAGGGAACATTATGTGTCAGATTGAGGTGTGGTTGATTCCTACACATAAAAAATGAGTTATGGATCATTTATATAAATTATTAAAAAAATGAAAATGTATTTTATTAGATTTTTGTAGGTTAGTTGTCCGTTTTACTAAACATGATGATGATTTTAAATAAAAAGAATTACTTGGAGTCATACCGGTTACACCGTGTGTCAGACTGGGGTGCAGATGATTCCTACACATCCTAGAGGACTAATGGATCATTTTACTAATGTTTCAAAACATTTATACTATTTATTTTTGTTTTTTTCACATCTCTTTTATTTTTTAAATAATATTTTATTTTAAACTAGAATAACACACTTTGAATAATAATGATCACATTGTATATTTATTTGAAATGAGACCAATTCCTACATGTCAAAAATGACTGAAGAATATTTCTCCTAAATTATCAATGAAATCCTTGTGTATTTGTTTATTTATCCGTTAGTGGCACTTTTTGAACTACAATGTCAATTTTTAACTGATAAAAAACAATTTGAGTCATATTGGGAACATCATGAATCAGATTAAGGTGTGACTAATTACTACACATCATAAATGATAGATGGATCATTTTCTTAATGTATCAAAACACTATGAAAATGTTTGATTAAATTTTAGTATTTCATCTGTCTTTTAACTAAAATGATTGTCAAAGTTAAATAATAAGAAGCACTTGGAGTCATACTGGTCACACCGTGTGTCAGATTATGGTGTGGATGCTTCCTGAACATCTTATAGTGTCAAAATAATACTGAATTTCAATTTTAAAATTATTTTTACTGTCTTTCTTTATTTTATTTATAAAACTATATATTGAATCGATATTCTTATCCAAAAAACCTTTCTCATTGTTAAATTCTAGAAGGGTAGAAAAATCTCACATTCTAATTATATCATAAAAAAGACACCACAATGACTACATAAGCTTCATCTACTCTTCTAGGATTCAATGAGAAAGGTTTTCTAAATATGAACATTGAGTCAATATGACTTCCCATATGTTATATGAAAAAAACTAAATTAGTGTTGGATAAAAATGATAATGAAATTAACATAAAAATAATGGATAAAATGATGACCAAATTAAAGAAATAATTAGAAGGGATTCACCTTTTCATGATAGTTGTATGCATTATTATCACATTTCATTGTTATCATTATCTCAATTTTAGGCTCAAAGTTCAATATCTCATGGGCTTGAGTAACATTAAACAAACCACCCCAAATTGAAAAAAACAATCCACTTGTATAAGAAGAAGGTTATTATATGAGTAAAACTAAAGCAATAAATCATAAATATGAAATAATACATTTATTCTATATAAATTTATTTTACTATGAATATAATAATATTAAATCAATGATTAAAGAAAGGGAACTTAAAGGAAAGTGATAAATGTCAACACATCAGGGGTGAAATGGGTTTTCAGGGACAAAAGTTTATGGATGTTTTGGGAAAAAAGGAATGAATAATGGACAACCCCCCCCCCCCCAACTCAAAAAAAAGAATCCACCTATATAATAAAAAAATTATTATGTGAGTAATAAAAAGAAGAAATAAATTAAACATAAATATGAATAAATACATCAATTCTATGGATAATAAATACGATGGGGGATGAGTCTAAATAAAAAAAATGTAATAACTATTTGCGATATGAAACTGACGAGGATGATAGTTTCTATAAAACAGAGGGTATGTGTCTCAAACAACAAATTCCAATAATAATTTTTTTTGAAAAAACAGAAATTCTTTCTTAAATCCCATAATCAAATGAAACTATAATATAGGAAATTAAGGATTAAAAATAAACCCAAGTATGATAAACATGAATAATAAACTCTCATTCAAATAGTTAGAAGATATAAAAATATATTCATGGAGAATTTTAATAAATAAATAGTTATTTCATATAAATGAATGATAATCATAGATTTTTAGGGGCGGGACCAATACATGTATACCTAAAATGATACATACGTAAAAATAATTTCTAATATATAGAATTTGATATCCCCCATTATATTTTAATGAAAAAGTGATTTAATAACCTAAATTTGTTTTACATTTAATATTAATGGTACATGAAATATTTAAAAACATCACAAAACTCTTTGGATGTCATATTAACACATCGACCCATCCCAAGGATTTTGGGGAGGTTATCACGTCAGCTATACCCATCTGAAAGATTCTATGAAGGTTGTATAATAAACATTGACCCATTAATAAGATTTTTAGGAGGTCCATAAAGAAGTCGGCATAAATAAAAAATACACATCAACAAGATATATCACAAACCAGGGAGAAAAATACCCCAACCCTTACAACATCAATCACACACTGGCCTATACCAAGATGGAAAAACTCCCTTGATGTCACATTTTCTAAGTGGACTACCCTTACTTAACTCAAAAATCTATTTTTAATCACAAAAATTAATAGATCAATAAAACATCATTCCCCATCTAAAGTCTATTCTACACAAATACGAAAATAACATGTCATTTTAATACACCAAGAAGCGATCTCATAGGCTACCCAACCACTATCATGGTAATTGATACATAAACAATCATATAGACGATGTAAAATGGGATGGGACTTCTACCATATGGTAAATTATACTTTTTAACCAATGAAAATAACACATGTTTCTTCCACATTTTTATGTAAATAAAAGAGTGGCTCACAAATACCCCATATTAATTTATAGCTACAATTGAAAAGGATGGAGATGCTCTTATGTCCTTGGAGAGAAGTTCAGAAGTCTCATAGAATAGATATTTCAAACTCTAAATATTCCACACATCAAAAAAGGATGATATCCATGGAAGAATATCCAAAATTGATAACTCACCACACTCATAGTTGCAAAACAACCTCCACCATGGCTCGAACCATTGATGTTTTACACCCTGAGTTCCCCAAGACAAGTTGAGAGAGACCAACATTTGGGAAAATGTTGAGAAATACATACATTAGAGCCTTAGATTCATTAAACCCTTGAATAGTTTGAGACTTGGATATGAGCCTTAGAATTGTTTAAGACTTGATTTGATCCTTGATTTGAGCTTCAATTCCCCAAGTAGGAGCACCGATCCATGGAATGCTTCAGATATCTCATGATTTCATGACTGGTTAGGGTTTTTAAATAGATTGGGACACATTTATTAGTGCTTCCAATTTTTTTGATAAGGATACCTTTTATCAGCACTTAAGTGAAAAGTGCTGATAAAAGCCATATATATCAATATAAATTTTTTTAGCACAGATAATGATGGATTTTATTAGCACTTATTACTTAATCACTATTAAAGTATTTATAATTATAATTATAATAAATAACATTTTAAATATATATATAATTATATATAAATATGTATGTATATAACAAATATATAATTATATTCATTAATAACTGTATATAAATATAAATGTATTAAATGTATTCTTTATTAAAATATATTTCTTATAATTATAAAATTATTTAATTATATAATTATATATTTATAAATATATAAATATTATGAAATAATAGTAATAATAAAATTTCTTATTTATATAATTATATATATATATTACAAAGATATATAAATATAAATATATTGACTATATTCATTATTTAAATAAATTTATATATAAATTTTATAATTATTTAAATGTATATATATATTTATAAATATATGAATACAATTTAAAAAATTATATTTATTTATTTATAATTATAAATCCATAAATGTATAAATATAGTAAATGTAAATTTATAAATATATTTATCTATAAATAATTTTTTACAAATATTTTTTTGAAAATATTAATGAATATTTAATCTTATTGAATGCATGTTAAAATGAGTGAAATTGAATAAATTAAAAAGTAGTAGAGTCTAACTATATTGATAAAATGGATAAGTTTTGTGTGTGTGAGTTGTATATATAAATGATTTAATTGCATATATGTGTAATCAATATAACACATGTTTTATCTATGTTAAATTGAGAAATCAAACTCCATTCAAATATTTCCACTACTCTATGAAATTATTTAGTATTTATAATTCATATTAATTTTTTACTATAAACCATTATTCAGTATATATATGACTCTTTAATGTGATGTATGGATATATTTTATTATATAAGTCATATGTATATACATATACACACACATATATATATATTATATACTATTTATTAACAATATCAACAATTATTTTATTAATAAAATGTTCAACATTTTTTTTTAATTTACTTATTTTTAATTTTTATTAGCTTAACTTTCATATTTCATCTATCTATATACTTAGTATATACTATTTATAAAAATATATAATTAGTATATAGTATAATCAATTAATTAATTTTTGTCAAAATTTTTTTAATTAATAAAATTTTAAATATTTTTTAATAAAATATTTTTTATTATTTTAAAATTTTTTCATTTTATTTGGACCTTTATCAGTGTTAAAAATCGGTTATAAAGGATCCCTTAATGAGTGATAAAAATAAAGCAGTAATTAATGGTGTCTTTTATCAGTGCCACAAATAAAGTGTGGATAAAGGGTACTATTTATCAGTGCTAAAAATAAAGTACTAATAAAGGGTACCCTTTTTGAGTACTAAAAAATGAGGTTATAAAGGGGACCTTTTATTGGTGTTAAAACAAAAGCACTGATAAAAGGTAAAAATTTGCAGTGCATTTTTAAACTGATAATGGTTTCATTTTTCATTATGTTTAAAGGCATGTTTTGTATTAGTGATTAACAATCATAGAAAACTAATTAGATACACTCAATTCCTATAATAAAATCCAATTAGTCTTCCACAAATCCATATTGGAGGGTATAAATACCTTAAATATCATGATCCACATTGAGAGTAGTTCTTGCTTATGAAATTCATTGTCCACTTAGTCATAGAGATATTGGATTCTTACCATCATTGTCAGTCCTTGGATTAGGGAATTGAAATTGATAATTCTCATGTACCCCACACATAATACATTGATTATTTAACGTTACCTTAGGATGAACTATATTTCTTCCAATAATTTTTACAAAAATCTTTATTTTTTTGAGGTAGTTTGATGCTCTATATCCCCTTCTTCCACAAGGAATGAATCTTCGAGTCACCTAGAGGAAATTCCCATGGTGATTATTTCAAACATTTTGACATGTAGGTTATTTAAAATTACATCCATAATCATCTTCATCACTTGATATTTTTGATACTCCATCTTTCTCTTCATTGGATTGTTTAGGTCTTCGTCTATGATAACATTTTCAATCATATTTCATGATAGTTAGTTTGTCATAATTAAAGGGTTTCCCAATCTAACACTCAATCTGATGAGTTGTTCATTGAGGTAATTCCACATTATCCCTCACACCCATGTTTTCTTCTAGTTACAATCATTACAAAAGCCAAAAGGGTTGAAATGAGTTCCAATAAATTAACAATATGGGGGAATTATCATAATCATAAAAGGAATTTAAACCCTAAAATCCCTTGTTCTTTTAAATTATCACTTTCGTCTAAAGTTCCTCTTGTTCATTATATATCAATCTTACTTGAACCATTATTACATTAACATGGGTTATCATATACTTATCAACCTAATACTTCAATGTTTGTAGGAATTCAATATTTTATAGTGTTCCATATAGATAATGTGACCAATCAAAACATATCCCCTAAAAGTATATATATAAGTGTTCAATATTAGTGCAACTCATTATGAATTAGGGTGATGATTTAGTCAATGTTAAACCAAACCCTTTTTTGGGTGATTACCCCTATGTGCATCTGTTAAAAATATAAAACCACTCATCATAAAATTTATTTTTTTATATAAACCACCTATTCAAAACTTCACCAATATTTCAAGATACCATCCTATATGTGGACTCATCTCTTGAGTTTTCACTAAGATTAAATCACCTAAATAACTATAATTACTATTCTAGTACCCAAAAATAATTAATCCCAAATCATATAAAAACTATAGTAACCCATGATATAAAATAATTTATCTTAAAACATTTTCATGTGGTAGACATTACATCTCACAAATGATTATATAATCTTGAGAATTAAAGGTTTAGTTTCATTAAGGAATTTATATATAGGAAACTTATTTTACAACCCTTATGACCATTTATCCATAATTGAGTCACATTAGAGTCACTACTATAATTAGTATACATAATACACATCTTCATAACCTAGGGAAATGAATATATAGAAATCCAGTGAGACTAAATTCTCTGTAAGGGTAGACATAAGATATAACAAACATATATCATAATTGTACATAAGATGTGAATATGGGTATAATCAATATACATAATAAATTTCATAAAAATTTAATAATAGATCATAAATAATGATATATGGATTTCCATAACATATGACAAGAGTCATAAGATTTTGGAAACACAATTCAACAAACATGAGAAATGTTATGTTAACTCAGTGATGAGAATATGCCTAAAACTATGAATCCTTTTTCAAATATGGCACGAAAATTAGTATATGAAACATTAATTTGATGAGACACAACATTAGTTACTATGAATATAAGTAAATAAATGTAATACTAAATACTTCTATTATGATTAATACACTTTAAAAAAAGTGAATTAGAGAGTGATATAGGACCCACCAATCATTATCTATTGTTATGAGGTAAACATCAAATCCGTTAGTCATCACATCCTAGAGAACTCATTGAAATAATTTTTGTTTCATAAAAATACAAAAATTTAATAATCCACATTTGTATAATAAAGAGATCATGGATGTAAATGGGTTTATTATAACACATGTTAATTAACCCCTAGAAATAAAATGTGTTCTATAATGACTAACATAAGGAAATCTTTTGAGATTCCACTAATAATAATAACATAATAATCCCATGGATAATAAATTGGTATCCAATGACATCATATAAATTTCTAGGAAAATACAATTCATCAAATATAATATTACATATGGTATTTACATAGTATAGGTAGTGGGAATAAAATTATGTCTTCAATTTCCCCAAATCAATTTATTTATAGAATCTAGTTAAAAATCCTTAAATAAAATGGTTAAAAAAACATGTATTCACATAGGAAAGTCATTAGGTGAAAATTTAGCATAATACATAGTGGTTTATTTGGAATGAAAAAGGAAATAACAAATAATTATTCTAGAAGAGAATAAAATTACATTGTTCATACATAGAAATAATGTAGATAGTTTTATTATAATAATATCATTGATAAATTATATTGTATGCCAATGGATTCAAATTTGGATTAAAACCACTTTTAAAAGAATTATGAAAAATAGCTTGGTAAATAAGAAACTTGAATAAATAATTTGGTAAAATTTTAGATATAAATTATGTATAAATAAAAGAGAACTACATTTTATATAAGAAAACAATTAATTCTTATAAGGAGGATATCAAAGATAATGAAAAACCTCGAGGATAGTGGTGTTCACATTGAAAATGTTAAAAGATATTATATTTACACTTTGAATAAAATGATCCATACAAAAAATGTTCAAAATATCTTTAAATGATTTTTAAATACATAATGTAGCATAAAATCACCTGAATCAAATATTAAGGTATACATACAGACATTTTCATAAGCATCTAATAAATTATAACATTGAGAAAAGGGAGGTCCCTAATAAAAAAGAAGAGATTCGTTCAGTGTCACTACTATGAAACACTTTGGGTGAAATATGAGTCAAGGAGAAACACAATAATGAGGAATATATAAAACCCCATAAATACACAATGGAAATTATGAGAGGTTTTACTTTGAATGAAAATTCCATATAGGTATTTTATTTCAAAAAAAAAAATTATTTGAAAATTAAATTGTAGTGAAACCCTTATGGTTTTAGTATCACATTTACCATAGCCACATTCAAGATTTGTTTCATTTGAATTTATTTCCATTTGAAGTAAGTATATGATATGGCTATTCCAAACCCAACAATTTGGTAAAGGATAATATTTATATAGTAAATATAATGACCCACTATTTTAGATCCATGTGAATATAAAATATTTTTTATAGATTGTGTCACACACTACGCCCAATGTAAACAAAATAAAAATTAAGAATATATTATTGACAAATAAATAAAAAATATTAAGACAGTAATCCATTATTAATCATGAAATTTAGAAGTTAAATAATTTATAAGATATAATATTGAAATGTTTATTTTCAATAAAATAAATTTTTATTATATATTTTCCTTTTAAAAATATATGTTTACAAATTCCAAATTTAAAAATTTATAGTTTTAGGATAAATGATAATTACTACAATAATAGTCAATTAATTTTTTTTAAAATTATTGCTTTATTAATATCAATGAATTTATATAGAATAAAATTAATTTAAATAATTTAAACAATGAAACTAATATGATTTATAAAAACATAAATAAATATATTATCACTCATTTAATTGTAATTCAATACAAAATAATGTTAATGATCCATAATTGTCAAAATATAATTTTCTTTTAGGATTATATTTCTACATATTATCAATTTTAATTTAAAATTTATTTTTATGATATTTAGAATATAAATTGGATAAAATAGATGTTTAATTTAGTTCCATTAACCCAAGAGTTTCTTATCTGGGTTTTGTTATATGTTTAATAAATCATAGAATCACATGGTTAAAAACCAGTTACCTTGTTCAAAAGTTAAACATAAAATATAAATAATTAACAAAAAAAATCATATATCATTTTTAAAACATGTTTGGAAACACATGTTTTTCCCAGATCATCCCATAAACACCCCCAATTAATAATTACTATACTTTTGAGACATTTATAGTGGAATTATCTCATGTAATTATAGAGTATTGTTAGGTTTTGAATAGTGCCACTTTTCTCATATTTTGAAAGGATACCACTATAACCCTTAAAATCTACACCTATCAACTTAAATATACGAGAATATATAAAATTATGAACTTCATTGAAACCTTTATAAAATGAATAATACCTGGTCCCTCAAAGTTATCCTAACCAATTCAATTTCTCAGGAACTTCCAATGGAAAAATCTAGTCTTCAACATAAGTGTTATCTCTTCTTTGGATTCTTATTAATCTTACTCTTACAAATTTCTAATCACCATTAATATATGATTAATTAATTATCATTTTCATAAATATTATTGTTCATAATATTGGTAAAACCCTTATTTATTTATTTTCATCCACTTAGAAAAATAAAAGAACATTGTTAGAGTGTTGTGTGGACTTCCACATCTACAAAGAGAAAAAGTTTGTTTTATTTTTTTACTACTTTTGATGGATTATATTAATTCTTTTAATGATTAATAAAAATTATATTATTCAAATAATTATAATCTTTAATTTTTATTTAATATCCACCTTCACCCCTTTTTTCATGAACTGACCTGGCTACCCTGGTAACCCGATAACTGAGTTAGCCCTGACATTGCCCGAAGGGCGTTCCTGATCACCACAGGTTGGCCACTAGCACCTGGAATCACACAACATGAAAGTGGGAATGATTTTTCCACTAACAATGTAAAAGAAAAAAACATGACAGTATGCATAACAAAAGAAACTCCACTAGGAGTAATGTACCAGAAGTCAACAAGGCATGATCCAACCGAAAGGACTAAAACCAAAGTATCAAAATAGGGAATACATCCCAAGGTCCTAAGGAATACAAATCACCATGACCAACACTAAACATCTAGATCAACCTCAAAGATATTCAATCCCCTTAATCCGACTTGGAAGGATAACGTCTACAAACACGATAAGGAAAAAGTAGGGTGTGATCTAAAAAGCCTAGTAGGGTCTCACCAAAGATTCCATAACAGATGAAAAAAACTAAATAACCAGAAGAATGCATTCAATATTAAATATTAACAGGTTTGATATTTTAAAGCATAATTAAAGAAATCATGTTAAAAAATTCAAATGATAGAAAAATACCTTAAGCAATGACTTTAAAAATGATGGAATATTTATAAAATAATGGCTTAAATAATACAGTTACATAAAATAGTTTTAGTAAAATCGGTAAGCATGTAAAGCAATTCAAAAGCATTAGCATACATTTATATTTCAAATATAAATAAACAAGCGAGAAAAATGGTCATCTTCCGAAATATTCGACAGTGTTAATCAAATATAGGATTCTGTTCTCTCTATGTGTCCTCAATAAAGTATGTATATGCACGTACCTATGACACTGGCCAAAGAAGTCTCGTTACCAACCTGTCAGGGTTGTTACCCACCGCAAGTATATTTTAGAATGTTGTCATAGTGTAGAGTATATCTAAATAAATCACTAACTACCTAAGGATTTCACGGGCTCTTACATGACGGGTGAACTATTTTAAGACTGCTTAAAAATACGATCAATCCCATTCTTACATTTCAAAAGTGTCAATTTCTTTCCATATAAAACCAAAAAAGGTGTGGTTCAAAAACATGAATTTTTTACAAGATAAAACCATTAGGTCTCTATCAAATCATTTAAATCCATTTTCACCAGTCTGAAATCCATTCAAAACCAATTCCATTATTACCCAATTTATTTAAAAAATTAAATTCAACAATTTAATTGAAATCATTTCCATCAAATGCACAATTTAAATTAAACAATTTAAATCATCCAATTTCTATAAACCCACCCAATTTAATAGAATTTGGGGTTTTCCAAATTTCCATGCGAAAACCATTTCAAATATCTCAATTCACTAAAATCAGGTTTTTATCAATTTAATTGAATTTTTTTTGAGAAATTCAATTTAAATAATAAATTGAAATAAATCAAACGATACATGGTTAATCAATTTGGATAATCGGGTTGGAACCACATTCTTCAAGGTTGCCGATGTCAGCGGTAATGATAATCTAGCCAGTTTGGTTCAATACACCTCATCCCGACATTATTAACGTATGCATAAACACATCAATGATCAACATTGGTCAATTGTTCTTAAACCAAAACATCTATTATATTTCAATGGATGTAAAATGTTACTTGCGATTAAATTTTCTATCTTCTAGATAATATTTGGATTATCTTTTTATGTCAATGCATGAAATCATCAGAAATATCCATTAGAAAAATTATAAACCTCACTCGATAATTATATCCCTAAAAAGACTTGTTAAAAGATGTGGTATTAAACATAATTATTCATTTTTTAATAAATATATTCATGTCTATATATATATATGCATATCAAAATACCATTTGATAATGAAATTATCATTTTCAAATATTTTAAATAATTATATTTTGATAAATAAAATTAATTATTGTCTTACAGTTACAATAAATTATCACAATCATCTCTTAATAATTATTTATAATCATCCATTAGTAACTTCAAAAAAATTATCGCTTGATAATTTTAATAATTATCATTTGACAACTCAAATAATTACTGTTTTATAATTTTAAACAAAAAATCATTCAATATTTTTTTGATAATTATTTCTGATAAAATGTGTCATTTCCTATGATAATTCACATAAAACTATCTTTCACAATTTTTTGAAATTATTCTTTGATAAGTTGGCATAATAATCCTTTGAAAAAACTTCATAATTATATTTTTATAATCTCTACCAAAATATCCTTTTTAAAATTTCTATGAATTATCTTTTAATGATCATGGATTGATGCCTTGATAATTCTAGGTTTGATCATTTTAAAAAAAATTTAAAATATCATGTGATAATCATGTTCAATTATAATTATAATCTTTTGAAATTATCATTGAAATTTTTGCACAATTAACATATGATAATATTTGGTAGAATTTAACTTGAAAAAAATAATAATAATATAATTATCCTTTTATAACATATAGTTTTTATTAATTTTCAATTAGAATTGATTTAATTTATTTTCATAATTATAGAATAATAAATGACGGGAAAAAATAATAATAAAAAATCCAAATTGTAACCTTGGTTGTGCGAAACACATGGGAAAATAAAGGCGACACTTAGAACCAAGTAAGTATCTGTATTGAATCAAGGGAGTTCCATTGAATGAACGTAGAGGAGTTTTGGGATCATCCAAAATCATTTGAATCAACCCACATTGAAGATCAAGGTGTTCTGAAAATTTAAGAGCCCCAAGAACACTGTACATCTAAACCCATTTTAAAAGAACCGTTTTGATCACTATTTCACCTGATAATTGATGATTGAGTTATTAGTTTTAACTCATTAAATAAATTAGCAACTAAAACAGATCAAAACTATTGAAATCTGAAGGTTTTTGATCAACGCATCGATCAATAATGGAGTTTTTGGAAGGTTCGAGAGGATTGTCAAAACCTAATAAATAAACGATTTTTTATTAATTTAAATTCATTATTTAGCATGAAAATTAAATAACTTCAAATGCCTGTTGCAAGTGAATTTTATGATCTCCCTTGGGTAAACACCCCATTCGAGACACAACAGTGGTCTCTAATTTCTCAAATAATGAATGGTTTGAGAGATATTAATGATTTATTAATGAAAAATCAGAATAATTAATTAATTAAAATAAAAAGTGTTATTTTTGCGAGCGAGGCATCCAAACGCCTGACACTTATGAATTTTATACCTCTTATAGGTTAAAACTCTCATTCTGGACCCATCGATGGTCTCAGATTCCATATATGATGCACTGTTTGGGAGATATTTAATTATTTTCAATAAATAATATATTACATATTATTTAATAACTTTATCTCATGAGAGATACATACAAATGTCTAGAACCTTCGAATGTTATACCCCTATTAGAGTAAACACCATATTTCAGACATAATAGTTGTCTTAGATTTCTCAAACGACACACCATTTTGGTGGTATTCAAATATTTTGAATAAAAAGTGTGTGCTTAATATATTCTATTTAATAATTTTATTCATTCTTTTCTAAGCCATTGCAGGCCTCAGAATCATGCACCAACTCAGTGTAGAACTTCAAAAATATTTAATTTAATATTCTGGAGTATTAATTGGGCATTTTACCATTCCACGATGTGTTTAACAAAAACACATATTTTCAATGACAAAACATTTTTTCCCATTTGACGTAAAAATAATTTAACATAAGATGGTTTAGGAAAACCCGAAATAATATCAGGATGTTACACCCCTCATTTTATGAGAAATGAGAATACTAATTGTGTCTACGTGTATATTAGCACCTCCTTAATGAAACATTTTTTATCTTTCATCATGTTTTTCATAAATTATATAAAAATAAAAAAAAATATGGTTTACCATAACAAATAAACAAAATAACATCATCATTATTCTATCATAAATATTTTATTTCATAGTAAACACCTCTTTAACCATACTATATAATCATGTTAATGTGGGTTCATGTTTGATTCAGTTTAACCACATACGTGAACAATTATTTTAAATACAATTAAGTATGTCTATGGAAACATCAAAAATAATAATATTATTATCATCCATTAATAACAAATTTCTTAGTATATGATTCTGTAAATACTATAGTAATTATTTAAATTATTATTAAATTTACATTTTTGTTAACTAAAATTATTGAAATATGATGTTACCAATTTTATTTTCACATAACTTAACCAAAACACATATGGAATGAAATAATAAAATTTTAAATTTACAAAAGTTATATATTAAAGAATATCAAGTGAAAAATTATTAATTAACTATATATCAAATTATGGGTAATGATTTCAAAATTATTAAACACATGCCTGATAGTTAAAGTTATTAACATAGTATGTTGAAAAGAGATTGCAAACATATAATATGTGAAGAGAATTGTTATTAGTAAATAGAATAATTTTGAATATATAAGTATAATTCAATAAAAAAGGATATTATAATTTTTATCTTTGTGAAAAATGAGGCTAATGAACTTTTTTGGAAATCAATGGTAGGGGTAAGGTACTTAGTGACTCAAACTCGTTTCTTTGAGTCATAAAATGACTTATTTAAACATCATTTTTTGAACACATTACATTTTAAATGATGTTATATATTAAAAATACAAGGGAAATAGTTTTTTACCAATTTAAATTTCTATAAATAGTTTAATTTTAATTTCTCTTTTAAAAAATGAAACTAATAGAAAGATACTCATAACTGCGACATTTACAATAACAACTCTTTTTTCCAAATGTTCTTTTATTTATTATTTATTTCATTATAATGAAATTATTTATCTCTAGTTTATTTATGTATCATGTTTTACCCCATATTATTCTTTTATGGGATTATTTTGGGTGATAATGTTTTTGGTATCGAATTATTTAATTTATGAAGTTATTTTATAACTTTTGGATGTTTTATGAGCCCTATTTTATTTCCATCGGTTCCTTATTAAGAATGAATGGTTTCTATTTTGGATTTCATAAAAAACAAATTTTATTTCAAGGGGATCTTTATGTTATGATATGAAATTTTCATGAAACCCTTTTTCAATCTGTTGGATATTTTATGATGTGATGATTGGTTTTTTAAGTAGAATGAAAATGTATGGATTATCAAATGAGTGGGACCCTTATATCCCACCAATAAATTGGTAATGGATTATATCTCATGATATTAAAATATTATTTCAATGGGATAGTAATAAAATATGTTAAAAAATGCTGAGTGTGTTTTCATTAACTCAACTAATAATTATATGAGTCAATGAGTTGGTAGGTTTCCAGATTCACAAAGACAATAATTCATACCTTTATGATTGAGACACTTCATTTATTATAGTTCATGGGATATGTTATATGATTCTTTTTTTATTTTCACAAGACATGGTAAAAGTGTTATTATTTTAGATGTTATGTATATCTTTTATTATTATAATAAACACCTAATGAATTATGTTTCTTTTAAATTGAATATTTTTCTTATTCAGCCTATTCCACTTTTTTATAATCTAACCATTATGGACATTGTTATGTTATACCTTAATGGAAACCTGATCTCAACCATTTCATATGTTTTCATTATTTGTGTTATTAATATGATTATATAATTTGAGATATGTAGGAAAGGCTATAAAAGAGAAAGATTATATAAAAATGTTAGCAAGTATAGTAAAATAACATATTTATATAGCTAATAACCAATACACTATCCCCTTCGTTCATTTGGTTTTGTGAATATTTTGGAGATTTATTATTTATATAATGACATTAATTTATTATTTATTTTATGTTTGTCTTGGGTCTCTGTAGTTTTTCTAAAAAAAAGGGAATTCCCAGGAGTGGCCTTTTCTAACCCTCCACACCCAGGAACCCCCCCCCCCTCCCCAGGAAGAAGTCATATGGAGAAGCCTCATCCAGGAAGGAGTCATTTCCAGCCGAGATGAAAGAGTGTCCCACATGGTAACACCACACTCAGTGATAGTTCGACACCTAAATATGTCATCTAGTTGAAGTGTGCCCTTCTTCCCACCCAATGATACACCGGGTGACCTAGAAAGATGAGAAGTACACAAGAGGTGGAAATTCCCCCAAGAGAGGGCTCCCAAGAATCGAACCCCAGACCTCACTGAACACCATTGTTATGGCTCTCGACCACCTACCACTATGCAACCTCCGAAGCTGAATGGGTCTCTGTTGTTTTTATCTATGTTGGGTTTAGTTGTTTTTGATATTATTTGATAGAGTTAAAGAGATTAGTTATGTTTCCATTCGATTTAGGGTTAAGGAAATTTTGTATAAACCCTGGAGTTGTGACTATGTATAAGGTGATATAAAAAAATATTGTTAATTTATTGAGTAAGTATTTCCTAACAATGTATCCTTGTCCGAATACAAGAAGTTAGATACAACTATGACACATATGTACTAAAGGGTTATCACCCTCAAAAGGGTTGGCTGGGAATTGACTTGATCATTACACAGATGCATGATGAGTGGGCCTATGATTTCACACTTGTCTAGAAACTCTAATGGGATATTCTTTGGTTCCTCATATTCTCCTTATAAACCCCTATAAAGGACTAATTTCCTAGTTTCATTAAATAAGTTGGTTGATAATTATTATGTAACACAAAATAATGTTAGATAGATCAAACAAATATTGACATAGTTTAAACTAAATAACCTATTGGGAAATGTGGAAATATAAAATAACAAAATACTTTAAGGTTTAATTACTTTCAAATTTTTCAAAAAAAAATCTAAAATTATTGCATTTTTACTACTTCTATCAAACCTTTTAGTTTTAATATTGGATGGAACTCGAAGGAACCATGGGAGTGAGGGAAAATGTGATGGTTTCCACAATAAAAAACCCATCATAATTAGATATGGAATGAGAAACATATGTCTATGTTTAACCAGATGTCCTAGAATTTAATTATCAATGTGAGGATAGTTGAAGTCCCAAACTCACCAATGAAGGGAAATATTGATTACCATGAAATATCATGTGATGTTATTAACGAAGGTAAAAATCCTCAATTTCCAACATATCAAAAAGGTCTGATGGATCCACATGTGAATTTCTATGAGGTGAATAGAATATTTTTTACCTGTGGAAGAGGGGGTCGTTGAGCATCAAACTTTTATATTAAAATAAATATTTCAGTTGACATGAATAAAGAAGATTAAAATCATATAAGGGAAACACTAATAATTTAATGTATTATATACAAAGAACTTGAGACATATCCAAGCCAATGACCTAATCCATGTATTACTATGGTTGGTAGGAATCCCAACCTCATAGACACATATAGTAAGGTATAACCTAATCAATGAAAATTTATGAAGATTATAGTGGTAATTAGGATTCACATACCCTCTACATTAGATTAATAGGTTCAATTTACTTATTTAAGCTATATTATATCTATGATGTTTTCTAATAATATAAATTCAACACCCTGATTGAGTAGTATTTTACGGAAAACATTAATTTTTTTTGGAAAATTAGGTTTATAGAATTAATATTTTTGTAAATAAAAATATCCTCATCTAAAAAATGTTTTAACTTTTTAAATAGAATATAAATCTTACATTTGAATCCAAATTAATTTCTAAAATATGGAAACCCTATTATATATAAATTGTGACAATATATTAGGGCATGTACAACTATGAATTATCTAATCAGAGAACTGAATCATTTACATTGGCCTTAACACATAGTTATCGGATATGTTTCCAATAAATGGTTATGGGAAAAAGAGTTTTCTTATATTCCTAATTATATTGAGGGTTATATCTAATTAGTATATATTTTTTTGAATGGTAATATTTTAACCACCATTAAATTTTCAATTAATTAATTGGTAATTAATATTTTGAGGAAGTAATAAATTTATCCGGCATAAATTAATTACTTGCGATTTGGGATCCAGGGAAATAAAAAACGTGTTTAATTGATATTCCCAAGTACTACATACAATGTAAAAAATAGAACATATTAATAATATATTATTAATAAAGCGATAATAAAGAATAAGATAGTAAACCATAGATAGTTATAATTTTTATAAGGTAAATAATTAATATGAGCTATTATTGAATATGTTTTTTTCAATTTTTTTTCCATATATTATTTATTTTATATTAAAAATATATATTTTCAAATTTTATTCCTTAATTTGATAATGTAAAATTGAAATTTTAGTTCATTATGAAAAAATTATCATAGGTTATATTTTTAATATTTATCTAAAGTCATCATTTTTTAGTTACAAATTAAATAAAAATCTTTTTTATTAATGTCATCACATTTAGGAATAGATTGAATATTTTGATATTTTTTCCTATAAAAATTTTTATTATAAAGTATAATAAATAATTTTAAAATAGTATTTTGATATTATAAACCCACTATCCACATTTAGGGAATTTACTTATAGTTTAATGAAATTTGTTTTTCAAATAGTTTATTTAGTTGTTTATAACACCATTAAATGATTTTTTTGATTTATTTTTTTTAAATAAATAATATTCGAAACATAATTATTTTTTCCAATTTAAAGGAATTGATAGAATTGATAATTCTATCCTAACCATAAATCCTTTTTCTTATAAATAAACATTTTCACAAAATAGGTTTTTATACTTTCTGTGCACCAACGTTAAGATTATTTTATATACACATATAATGTTAATTTGATAAAATGATTTATATATTGGAAATAATATTTTTCATGTAATTTATTATAGAGACATTCATATTTGGATGTAAAATTCAGATCATTATGATTAATGTTAATTATAACAATGATGGTAAAATAATTATTTTAAAATATTTGTTTTAATAATAAAATTGTATTTATATGGAAACAATGAAATTTAAATCCTCAAAAATGAATAAAGTATGATTTTTAAACACATAAATAAATTTCTTTTCATTTTAACAGTTTTTTACAATTATTTCATCTATCTTGTAAACCTTTTTTAGGTTTTCCATCTTGATTAGATGAGTAATACCGAGAATGAATTGGGAAGATACCTATAATGGCGAAGTTATAGATTTTATTGAATTTTAGGTGTAAAACCTATAGGTTATATAGTCTAATGGGGATTTATAGGCCATGTAATGTGGTTACACAATGTGTAATCTCTTCCTAGAAGATGTAATAATATCTATACAAAACATGAATGGTTACACACAGTGTATAGTTTTACATCATTTAAATATAAAAATTTGGGTTTAGAATAAAATAAAACATTCTTTTCAACATATGTGTGACAAAAAAATTACACAACATGTAATTAGGTTACAGACTGTGCAAAATCATGATTGTCGATTTTAAATAGGCCATTCAAATGAAATTATTATTTACCTTCTCCATGTTTCATTTCCATCGAACTAGATCCTCTTCTAATCCAATTTTGGATATCTCCAACACTTCCAGATGATATTTTCACCTATTGATCATCATGTTGGTTGCTGTTCATCATTCTTAGCTGAAGGCCTTATTTCCTCTTATGTATCACACTCTATTTCCCTCATTAGAGTTTGATAAAATGCATTTGTATTGATGGATATAAACTATTTTTTGTTCAATATCGATTTCAGGTTAAGTTCCTAGATCTTCCAAGCATTTGTTATTAATTAGAAGGTCCCATTACGAGTGTTCTGTTTTCAGGGAAAAAATGTGAATCCATTTATTATTGTCCAATTGAATAAACCTTGAATTTTATATTGTTAAATTTTTTGTTAAATTGATTTTTGTGAAAAACCAGTTTTATGAAAATTTGGATTAAAATTGATATGGTAAGGATTAAATGGACCCCCCCCCAAATTCAATTAAAATTGGATATTGGGGGTGCATTTTGAAACTCATGGATTTCCAAAATTATTTTTGAGGAAATGCTTTAAATTGAATTGATAAGAACCTATGACTGGTTTTGGTTGAAAAGGCATGAATTGATGAAAACAATTTTGTTTTGGTTTTTGAAATGAAATTGAAATATTGAAACTAAAAGAAGGGAAATTGTATTTTAAAATAATTTTAAATAATATCCCCATTATTGATTGATTGATATAACACATGGAATCTCAGGTAGTTAGTGGGTTATTTTGGAAAAGCATGCTGGGATGTTATTTCCTTAGAAATGTATTGATGATTACAAATATATAAAAAACCTAGTTCATATTATCCTATCACTGATGGGATGTTAATGGGTCTAATTTAGTTTGAACTTAAGTGATGTCTTTACACATATTTGAAGTGATCACTGATATGAGATCTGGGAGGATCCTATAACTAGAAACTATCTTACCATAAGGAAAATATCTATGTTTTTTGTTTTTAATGAATTTATTACAACTGAAAATGTTTGTAAAGCTTATTTAATCATTCCGAGTGGTTTATATAATATTTTTTATACAAAAATGTTATTTAATCCATGTTGTAAATGTTATCCATCATTTTAATTGATAATCAGGTTTTTTTATAAAATATGAAATTGTATCTCAATGTTTGTTTTGATTAAAATTAAAATCATGATCTTGTTTTTGGTTATATAATCATATTATGGAACACATAGTGAGACCATACTGTACTTTTTTGTTTAAACCCTTCTTTTTTCCTTTGGTAATTTGTAGATTTTATCCTACCAGGTCCATGTAAAGGGTTTGGACATCTTAATGAAGGTATATGTTATTTCTATATTGGGGCTTATAGTGATATATCTTTTATGAAATTAGATTATCTTATCTTTTTTAGTACTTAAATGATGTACTATTTGGGTCTTCTTATTCCTGTTTGGTTTCTCGTACTATCTCCTTTTGGAGTTTTTGATCATACCGATACTTGTCTTCTTTCTTCCTCTTTGTTTACATCAGATTTATTCCAACTTTTATATTACATACTGCCATGTTCGAGTTGTCAACAATTGGGAATTTGGAATTCCCTTCGTGATATGTCTGGATCAACTCAGTAATCAGGGTACTAGGGTATCTTGGTCAGTTTATAAAAAAGTGGTATCAAAGGTTTCGGTTAAGCATCTTGAATTGATGTTACTATGGAATTGAGATATCCTTCCAGAACATGGGAGGTAGTTGTGAGTGTGTGTTTTTATGGATGGCTCTTATCACAATGATCCATAAGTCTCCAGGGGTGGTTTAGGTACTAAATTATGATGATTATTTCTAGTCTTTTCCCAAAATTTTATTTGGATAGGTTTAAATCCAAATATTTTTTCTATCTTATGGGATTAATTTCCCTTTTTGATCTTGTTTTAATGTTGATCAGATTAGTCATATGATGTCTTCAATCCTATTTATTGACTTTTTGTAGCATCATTCCCCCAAGAATACATTGGAATATGTTTTAAGAGGAAGATTTTAATGAACAAGAACAAGTGAAACCTCTAGTGGACTAGAATTTGGTTGAGGTTGGTGTGCATGTTGTCTAAGAACTAGGATAGGAACCGAAAACCATTCCCATTCAAACTCGATCTTTGGATCCATAGTGGGTTGAATCCTAGAATTATTCTCAAGAGTTCCTTCACCATAAGCCACATACGTTCAAAGGTTCTAATGATCCTTAAGATGATAGGTATTTGTTGATAAATATTGAGCTTATTTTTGACTTCTTATAAAATTATGATGTTTTTAAGGTAATGTGGGAAAACATTAAGCCAGAGAGACCTATTAGGATATACTTGGACTTGAAGGTGATGGTAAAGAATAATGAGGGATTATAGTGGAATGAAATTGATTTTATTTTCACTAACTAGTTCTATCCAAATTCTAGGGTGTTCTCTATCTATAAAGAGTTTTAAAAAAATCAGTAGGCTGATAGTACCTTGATAGAATATTCCAACTGATTTTCTAATCTTGTGCAATATTCACCAAATCTTGTATCAAATAAGAATATAAAGACTTGATAGTTTCAAATGGGACTTCATTTTGTTATTTGTTCTTAGGTTTTCTTTATAAATATATATCCTTATATGGATGTTGTAGAAAATGCATTGATTATTGACCTTGGTTTGGATGGTAAGTCGTTTTTGAAGGGATTTCCTTTTTCTCTCAGTTGTAGTTATTTGAGTTTACATAATAGGGAGAGGACTCATGATGATTCTCATGGTGGATGCTGATAGTTGGAACCATCCACACCTCCTATAGTGCCTGGAATAGGCCCATTGACTTCATTCTATTGTGAAATTCATGGGCATTCAAAATAGTTTTACAATGAGGAAATCAAGATATGTGGTTCATTTTCTCATTCAATAAACACTTAGAAGTTATGTTATATATATTATACTCCATATACTAGAATGGTATCATGAGTAAAACAATTACTTCTGTCTAATCATATTATTCTAGATCTAAGGGGTTACATACATAGGCATTGGGAACAAAGAGTCTCTAGAGGAAGTATTTATGAGTCTAGTTACTCTGAAAGGTACCATCACTATAGATTAATCATTATTTACTAACTTATTTGATACTAGTGCATCTCATTCATTCATTTCAACTCATACTATGAATTTTTAAATCATTCTATAGAGATTTTCTCTTATCTGATGGATATTACTACACCCTTGGGAATGAATATAGATAAGGGTCTTAATTTTTTTCCAATGTGTTCCCTTTATTATAGATTAATATTACTTTTGATTTTATGGTTCTCAACATAAAAACTTTTGATATTATTTCCATGTATGATTGCCTAATTTCAAATAAATCCTTAATTTATTGTTTTCTCTGATGGTTCTCCTTTATGGTGCTTGAATGGGTGTGTCATATGCTCAAGATATAATGGGACTGAAGGTTAAGAAGAGTTGTCCTTTCTCATATTACATTGGTGGAAGTAATATTAGTGTTTTCTTTTTATTGGGATTGGGAATATTTAACCAGTGATATCCCTCTAGTTGTTGATGAGTTTCTTGACATTTTTTGTCACGAATTCTCTAGTTTTCCATTGGTAAGGGAGAATAAATTTTCTTTTAATTTAGTTCCTAGTACTCAACCAGTATCTATCCATTCTTAGAATATGGAACCAGATTAAATTAAATATTTAATGACAATGTTGGATAATATGTTATAGAAATGATTTATATTCCTGAGTGTATAACCTAGGGAGGTTCCCATTCCCATTTTTATGAAATATGATGGGTCACTTAGAATATGTGTTGATTCTAAAAAAACTAACTAAGTTTTGATAATGAAAACGTATCCATTACAAATGATTGATGATATTTTTGACCAACTGAAAGTGGAGAAGTGGTTTTCAAAGATTGATCTTCCATATGGTTATCACTAGTTGATAATAAATGAACTGAAATTTTTAAAACCAACTTATGAAGTAGGTATGACAATTATGAGTATAATTTCATTCCATTTTGACTAAAAAAACCTTCTGTCTTTATCAATTCGATGAAAAATATTTTACTAGATTATATTGATACTTTCATGGTGGACTCTATGGATGACATACTAGTTTACTCTATGTCTGAGGAGGATCATATTCTTCATTTGGTATTAGTAATATAATTTTTGGAAAATCACCAACTTTCTTCCAAGTTATCAAAATGTAATTTTTGGATCCAGGAAGTGCTTATCTTGGGACACGTGGTCTCAAAATATGATATTTTAGTTGATCCCAGGAACATGAAATCTATTATGACTTGGGATAAAACACAAAATGATTTTTAGATTTTGATAAACTTGGGTCTAGTTAGATATTACATTCGATTTGTATAAAATTTATTGAATCTGGATTCACTTATGACCTCTCTAACTTGGAAGGGAGTGATGTTTTATTTGGATGATAAATTTCAATTTTCTTTTGTTGATATGAAATGTATTTTTAATTCTTCACTGATGTTGACTATTATAGAGGCTAGATAAGGATATATTGTTTTCTAAATTTCATCAGTTTTGGGTCTAGGTTTTGTTATTATGCAGGGTGATCATATTATTTCTGATGCTTCTCAAACACTTAGGACACTCTAGAAGTATTATCCTATCCGTGACCTTGAACTTTTATTTATAATACATGCACATAAGAGTTGGAAGCATTACATTTTCATTGAATATATTTCTATTTATTCTAACCATTGGAATTTGAGTAACATCTTTTGTCAAAAATATGTAAATATCTACCATAGGTGTTGGTTGGAGTACCTAAATTATTTTGATTTTCATATTTAGTATTCCCTAGGGAAGGGGGATTTCATTGATGATGCATTTAAGAATAAGTTTATGACCTAGGTCATGAATGAATCATCTACAGAGTGGAACTTGGTGGATTTTTTTTCATAGATTCAAATATGAGTTATGTAAATAGGGGATGATGTTGTTTAGGATACTGTTCATTTTAATTGGATATTTTCAAGATGACTATTCTATAATATAATATATATTATGATTTTTGTGGCACCAGGAACCCTTTTTATGGTGTGGAGACTGTTTTCTGAGTTTTCAATCTCCATCGAGGGTATCCTGATTTTCCCGAACTTGTATGTTTTATCTTTTCATATGAGGAGAGATGTGATGGGGTATTTCTATAATTCCTAGTAGGTAGTTCACCCAGAAACCTAAAAGATGTTCTATTACATGCGATAATGATTCTCATGGATGTGTATTAGATGAGATATCTATGGATTTTTTTCAAACTTGTATACTTATGAATAGTTCAACAGAAAGAATGAGAGACATTTAGGTTTTCTTCCTCAACTTCCAGTGCCAAATTGGATGTGCGATGCGATTTATATGGAATTATTGATTGATTTTCTATGTATCCAATGAAAGAGTAATGATACATGAGTTTCCATTCATAAGTTGGAAAAATTAGCTCACATTATATCCATTCTTGATGCAACCAAATCTGAGGAGCTGTGAAATATCTATGTTAGAGAGATTTTTTGATTTCATAGAGATCTATCTTCTATAGTCTCTGGTATAGATCAACATTTTACTTTTCACTTTTTGATATTTCTTCAAATGAGGACATACCATCTGTAGATAGATGGGTAGACAGAGAGAGGTATAAAAAATCTAGAGGATACACTTTGTACATGTTTCCTCAATTTTGATGGATATTGGGATGACAATTTAGTACTGGTTAAGATTGAGTTTAATAATAGTTACTAGTTTACAATAAAAATGGATTCCTTTGAGGCCTTTTATGGTTTTCCATGTAAATCTCCATTCTGTTTTCTATAGATGAGTGAATTTTTTTATCGATCTTGCTTATAGAGATAACAAAAAATATTTAGTTGATTCATTAGAGGTTGTTGATTATACAATTATATTATAAATATTATGTTGATATGTGGTATAGACTATAGGAATTATTATCTCATAACAATGTGTTCTTGATTGTTTCACCCTGATTGGTTCATCTATGGATTCAGAGGCAAGGGAAGCTTGCCTCCCATTTTCTGGGACCTTTTGAGGTTATTGAGAAGGTGGGGAAAGTTTCTTACAATTTATAACTCCTACCATATTTGAAATATAAGCATGATGTTCTACATGTATCCCATCTAGAGAAATATCTTTCTAATCCATCCCATGTTTTGATATAGAGTGATCTTGATGTTGAGTTGGAATTTTCCATGACTAAGAATCAAGTAATGAATGTTGATTCTGAAACCATAGTAATTCATATGTGGATTACAACATTGTTCTGATTTCTATAGAATCATGGTTCTAATTAACATGATATATTGGAACATGAGACATTAATTATTATTCTACTTCCTTGAATTTTTTGAAATGGAAGATTATAGACATGTGTTTTGGGGATAGAAAGTTTATATGGTGGGGAGGTTATAACCCCCATGACCTTACTGTCAGGAAGTTTCTAAAACTTTTTCGTGGTTTTCCTATTTCATTATATGGTAAATGTTGAGAAGTAATTCAAAGGACACCTTTACTAGTGATGTTAGGGATTTTTTATATCTCACTATTAAATTAGATAGTTCTATAGTCTCATGGGTATTTACACATCATGTAATGTGGTGACATGATATGTGATCATCTGTAAGAAGATATAGTGAAATAAGTACATGATATGAATTTTTACATGTCACATACATTTTACATTCTATGTGAGTAACAAAAAATATTTTTTAGTAAAATAATATTGGTATTTTGGTGTATTAGGGACTCAAAAATTAAAACACTTGTAATTGGGTTACACACCATGTGAAATCCCAAGTTTCGACTTTATGTTGTATGTTTGTATATAATTCATATTTACCACCACAAAGTTTCATTTATATTGACCAAGAGTCTCATCATTAGTGATTTTGGAGATCTTGAAACAATCTAGATTATCCTTATGATGATTGATAATTTTTTTGGTTGCAGTTTATCTCTCCATGTAAGAAGTTTGATTTTCTCTTATGTCTCACTATATATTTCCCTCCTTAGAGTTTTATTGATATTATTTGGAATGAAGGATCTAAGATTTTTTTTGTTTAATCTCTATTCTAGGCAGAGTTCCAACACATTTTTCACCTTTATTCGTTGGTGATTCCCGTTGCGGGATTTCTGTTTTAGGGAAAATGTTTATCAATTAATGTTATAATTGTAAAATTTAATAAACCAAATATTTATTATTGTTTGAAATTTATTTCAATTAATTGGTGTAAAAATAAGATTTTACATTAATTTGGATTGAAATTTATTTTGTTTTGATTTTGTAAAATACCTCCAATTCTAATGGAATTGTAGATTGGCGTGTATTATGAAACTAATGGATTTGTGAATTGATTTTTGATAGACAATTAATAAAATTGAATTGAAAAAAAACCTATGATGTTTTTTGGTTAGAAAATATATAAAATTATGAAAAAACAATGTTCGGTTATTTGAATTGAAATTTTCACATTGAAAATGAAAATGGTAAAATTATATTTTAAACTAATTTGAAATAAATTTCCCATTGTTGATTGATTAATTGAGGACATGTGATCATGGGTAATTAGTGTGTTATTTTGGACAAGAACTCTTGGATGTTAATTCCTTGGAAATTTATTGATGATTATAATAATAAAAAACTATATCAACATATCTTATACTCAGTGGGATGTTTATGGGTCCTACTCATTATGGACCAAATGGACATGTGTACACATACTTTCTAGAAACACTCATATATGATGTGTGAGGATCCTATATCTAGAAACTATAATAAGTCAGGTCATATGACGATGTTTCTAATTTTCATTATTTTATTATAATTTCTAATGTTTTTGAAACTAATTTACACCTTCCTAATGATTTATATAAACTTTTTGATAGAATGTTTTATTTATGCCATTTGTAAAATGTATTACATCATTTGAAATGAAAAGCATGTTTTTTTCAAAAATATGAAAGTGTACTTTCATTTTTGTTTTGATTAAAATTAAACGAATTATTTGGTTAATTATTATTATGAAATCATATTATGGAACACTTTGCGTGGCCCTAATGGTATTTTTCTCTCACACACTGCCTTTTCCTCTGAGCATTTATATATTTTATTCTTCTTAGTCTGATAAAAAGGAAAGCGTCTCATGGAGAAGGTTGATGTTCCTGATCCATTTAGTCTTGGAGTGACATTTTATTTTGGACGTTGGATTATATTTTATATTTTATTGTAATTTGATGATGTATTTTTTGGGTTTTGAAATTCCTTTTTTGTTTCTGGTATTATCCTCTGGATTTTTTAGCATACTAATATGTATCTATTTTCTTCTGATGTGTTTGTGGAAAATTAATTCCCACATTTATATGCATGATTCCATGTTCTTGTCTCCAACCCATGGGGATAAATAATTCCCTTGAGTATATATCAGAATCGTCTCATTTATTATGTCACCAATGTATCTTGTATGGATCAGGACATTAATTAATTTAATCGGTATTCAATTCTAATTAGGATTAAGAATCCATAATGGACAAAAATTTATTTTTCTACTAAAATTATTTTCCTACACATTATATATTTAACTTTTAAATAAAATTTTAGATTTTTAGCACTATAATTGGATTAAATTATATTTTTAATTTGGCTCCATCCCTAATAAATGAGTTTATATGGGTTGTTTTATAAGTTTAGTAATACATAAAATCACATGGTTAAAAATTGGTTACCTAGTTTAAGAGTAAAAAGATAAATGAATAGAATTTATGGGGGTAAACCCCATTAAATATTAAAACAATGAGTTCATACACATAGTTATAAAATTATAAAAACATGATAAAACCCAAAATTAGTAATTTATAAACCATTAATCCATTGACCTTGGAATAGTGTCATGGAATTATTGAAAAATGATGCGTATTTCCAAAAGTTCCTTTTTCTACCATTATAAAAGGATTCCACTAAAACCCTTAAAATAAACATATTCATAGAATTTATATATTAAAATAATTAATTTTACTCTAAATATAACCACATATCACAAGAACAATCCCCTCATCACTCATATTTATCCCAACCTATTCAATTTAAAGGGAACTTCCAAGGGAAATATCAAGTATGCAACGTAAGTGTTATCTCCAGTTATGATTTTATAACTAGTACTAAAGATAAAAATGTCTTATCAAAATACTAATATGTTGAAATAGGTATCATTAGTATTAATATATGTTTTTATATTGTTCTTTAAACTCTTATTTATTAATTTACATTGATTTTGAAAAAAAGAACATCATTAGTGTGTTACGTGGACTACTACCACTACTAAGTGATGTCATTTGGTTTTTTATTATCACATTTAATGGATGTTATTAATGGTTTAAATTATGAATAAATATGATATATATTATAAAATTATGACCCTGCAATTTGAAATTAATATCAACCTTCACCCCTATCATGCATTAATAAATAGAAACACTAATCTTGAAAACATGTGGATTGCTGCCTCCATGATGAATTGTTTTTGTTTATCATTTAGAATTACAATATTTATATAAACATATACAAATTTAATTCAAAATTATAAAAAATTAAAATATTATAATTAATCTTCTGTTATAATGATATTATGTCAAAATAAATACCATCTTTACCATACTCTCCAATCAAGTTAAAGCATGTTCATGTTTGGGTCGGTTTTACAACCTACTTGAAAAATATTTCAAAGTCCCATTATGGATGACTATGGGAACTTAAAAACTAATATTATAATAATATATTTATAAAATAGTTATTATTATATGGTTATAGAAATATTGTTTTAGGAATCTATCTTCTTATTAACGTAACATTATTGTTTATTAAAATTTCAGAAATAAACCATGATCAAATTTTATTTCAAAGGAAGTATCCAAAAATCAAATTGAATGAAATAAGAATATTTTAATTAAATTTAGTTATATATTATAAAATCCTAAATTATATATCAATAATTAATTTGGTATCAACTGATGGCTAATGATATCACAATTATTAATCACATGAAAAATAGTTAATGTTATTGACACCTAATGTTGATTAGAGATTACAAAAATCTATTACATGAATAAAAATCTTGTGAATGAACATTATAAGTTGGAAAATATATGAATAAGTTTATTAAATTGTTAACTAATATGTTTATCTTTATGATATAGTAGGCTAAATAATTTCTATTGAAATCAATGGTGATGTAAAGGGACTCGGTAACTCAAACTTCTTTATTTGAGTTACAAAATTTCTTATGTGAATTAAGTTTTTCTAAGAAATTTAATTTTAAAATATTTTCACTTTTAAAATTATGGATAAACAATTTTTTTCACCAATTAAATTTACATTAATGGGTTCCTTTCTTTTCTTGAAAAAAATTATTATTTTGAAAAGATTCTCTTACCCATGACTTTTACTATGAAAAAATAGAAAATTTTCTCAGAAGTTTATTTCATTATGATTTATTTTCAACACATTAAAATGATATATCTATATTAAAGTTTTATTATTATTTCATCATACATTTCTCTTATATTTTATTTTTTTGGTGATCTGGTTTTCAGTATCAAAAGATTTAATTCATTATATTTTTTTCACATTAGAGTTTTTTAAACCCATTTAATTTCCCCTAGTTCCTTATTATAATTGAATGATTAAAATTTCTAATTTTATATGAATCTAATATTATTTCCATGGGTTCATTTTTGTGTTTATTTTCATAATTTATAAAAATCCATTTTCTTTTTATGGGATAATTTATGATGTGATGAGTGTTTTTAGGTGTCACATGGAATATGAGATGGGTAGGACCTACATATCCCTTTAATGTATTTTTTTAAGGCTTATATCTCTTTAGATGTAAAAATTATGTGAATTTATGATAATGTATCTTGGGTCCCAAATGGTGAGTCTAATGATGTTTACTTATACTGACAATTTTATGAGTGAATGAGTTGGAAGGCAGCTCAGTTCATAAAGATAATTCATCCAATGTTTATTTTTTCACTTTCTTATCTCTGATTCATAAATAATATTATATGATTCATTTATTATTTTCTTATTCAATGATAAAAGTTTTATCATTTGAGATGTTATGTCTATATATAATTCTTTTGGTAAAAAATTCATTATTTATATTTCTTTTAAATCATATATATTTTCATAATTCAACTTATTTACATGTTTATGATCTAAATATTATGGTATATGTTATATTATATATTACTAAGAGTATCTACGTTCCCATTTAGTATGTTTTCATTCTCTCGGAAATATAGATTATTATATCATGTGTTATATATAGGAAAGGTTGTATTAGATCTTGATTTTGTATAAATGCTTGAAATTGTAGTAAAATAATATGTATATATAGTTAAACTCAAATACACCAATCCTTTGTTTATTTGGTTTGTGATACTATTTATTATAATTATTATATAAATTGTGAGATTAATTTACTGTTTGTTTCATTTTTATCCTGGGTTTCTTTAGTAATCACACCAAATTTAAGGTATCATGGTGTAAATTAAGAAATATATCCTAGGAAATTGTATTTCAGACATGAAACCCATTACCTTTATTATAACATACTTAAATGTGCTCAAAATTCTTATTCAACAAGATTAAATATAATAATATATTATCTTAGGACAATATTCAAAACTATAACTATTTATATTTTTTTTATAATAAGTGACTACGTGTACATTAGTTAGTTTTTTCATATTTTCCAACATCATATTTTTTTTTTATTTTCGAAAATTTATAATAATTTAATATGAGTATTTTTCGTATTCATTTTTCTTATTATATAAATATTTAAAATTAAGGTAATAAAACCCAAAATTCTACCATGTGAGTATTCCTAGTGAGATGATAGAGTTAATATTGATTAAATTAGTTTACCTATGTCTCTTATATGAGTCTACCAAGTTTTATATTATTCAAGCCGAGTGCCCTCATGTGTTTTGTTAACATGATTCCAATTTCATTAATGTTACTTTAATAGATTACTTCTAATAATTTATAAATATTGTATTTCATTTCATGAGTACCTTATTCTTTATCCTAGAAGATGGATTCAATAAAGAACATTTTTTTGTGATTTTTAACCAATGAATGATGATTTCTAATGAGTTTAATATAGATATATATTTTCCAAAAAGAAAAAAATTATTTATATTCATATCTATATCATATTATAATGGTAATTTTTATTTTATAGTCATCCATGATATAATTTCATATAATTTTTCATGTGGGTTTTCAAATCAACTTAAACATTAACAAATCACAATTAATGATGATTAAGAGGTAATTTATTTGAAAAATCATTAAAATTTTAGATTATGTATATAATTTATTTACCATTAATGTTATATATTTTAATTAGTAAGGATTTATAATAATAAGTAATGAATATGAAAATATTACATATTTTTAAATAAATATTTACTCTTAGTCCTCTAGTCTTTAATAATTATCATTTTTAAATTATATCAATAATTGGTTCTCCGGTTTTTCATAAAATAATATTAATGATATCATAAAATAATATTTATAAATTAACCCCTTTCTCTTTACCATCTGTGTATGGAAGTCATGAAAATAAATACTAAAATAAATCATCTCATTCAAGTAGTAGTCTGTACATATGCACTGTTGATGATATTATATTACATAGAATGGGTTGAATGAATAATATTTTTTATCATTTAGGAATATAAAATATATTATAAAAATAATAATTATTTATAAAATTAATCATTAATTCCAGCAGTTTATGTTGGTTAAGGATAAAGAAGCCCGACGTTTTGTTGAGGCGGTAGTATGCATATATAGAAATATCATTTTTTCTTTTCTTAGGGAAAATGGATGAGTGGATAAATAATGTAAAATTATTATAATAATATTCCAATATAACAAGGAAATTATTTTTATTCCTTTAGATAGTGAAAAAATATATTAAATAAATTCACGTAAATAAGAGGGAGAAATGACTATAAATTTATACCTAACTACATGGTTTGTCTCCTTTGAAAAGGGGGTTAAGCCATTAATAGATTGAATATTCAGAAGAAAAAACAAATTTATGATATCTAGGAGTGTTTATTTGAGTTAATGGACGATTTTAGGATAAACCATGGGATGTTTTCTGTGAGGGTAGTGAGGAGATAATAACACTATATATAAGTGATATGGAGTTTTATTTTTGTTGATACCCAATAAATTCCAAAAAATGTTATGTTAATATCAAGGAATATGGGTATATAATTGATAAGAAAGAGCGAGGAAAAGATTTATGGTCAACCCACACCTCAAACACTAAAATGAAAAATGTTTTATAAAACAAATTCCCTATTACCTATTCAGTTAGACATTTTTCACCATTGTAACTAGTATTTACAAAGGTAATTTGTACATTATGATAAAAATGATATGGAAGTTATTAAATAATCTTCAATTAATGATTCCAAATTTTAAATATATTTTTTATTAAATATTTAAAAGTGATAAATTCTTACTTTAAAATACTAAATGTATAATGTATTTTAATAATTTTTTTAAATATAACTCCAGTTATAAATTAGCAAAAATGTGTCTATATTTTTTTTTGAAAATTTAAAATCAAAATATTTCTTATAAAATAAATAATGTTTCTAATAAAAAGGGTTAAAAATTTTATAATCCAAACATATATACTTATAATTTCATAAAATTCATTCTATCTATTAAAATTATATTTTCACTATTCACATTATAATTAAACATTTTTAAAATTTTTTAAAAAAACATGATAATAATTTTTTTATTATAAATCTAAAAATAAATTTAGTTTTATATAATTCATACTCTAAAATTTACCATAAAAGTTTTTAATCAAATGAACATGTTATAATGGAAAACACATTATGTTAAAAAATAATGTTTTAACAATAAGTGTTCTTAAAATTATTTCAAATCCATTTTTAATTTAAAATACGGTCATATAGTAGATCATATAATGTTTTTTTTAAATTGGTCAATTTAATCAATTAGGAGAAAAATTATAAGACTTATCAAAAAATAAATTATAATTTTATACTAAATAATCTTTAATAAATAACATTATAATAAATTATTTATATTAAAAAAATTTAATTTATGACTCCATTGATATTAAAATAATTAATTTAAATTTATATGTACATAACATCATATTTTAGTTATATTATTATGATTATTTATACTTAACAAATATATAAATATATATTATATTTTAATATAATATTACTATTTCAATGTGAGTTATATTATTCGAAAATTACCACTTAACAATAAATGAATTTTTTATACATAATGGATACATGACCAATAAAAATTAATTTAGTGATCATATCTTTAAGACCATATATATAACATCCATATTTTATTCCTATTTTAGACACCATGAAATATATTCTATACACTTTTATGAAAAACGTCCTCATCCGGGCTTGAAATGTTCACGGTGGGACTCTTCATTTTTCATGGGGGTTAGTGACGGTAGTGAAGGTACTGGACAGAAGGCCTCGCGGTATGGAGAAATAAATTTGGCTATGTTCCTAAAGCGGTGCTCAAGGCAGCTGCATGAAAATACCTAGGCACCACCATGCTGGAGCTGAGTAAAGAATTTATTTTGGCTAAGTCCTCAAAGCGGCGCCCTAGTCAGGAGAAGAGGCCATCAGTGCACAACCTACTTTCACTCCCCCATATGTCACATAGCCTACTTGAACACCCCCCATTTGACACACATCCTACTTGCGCGACCAATTTCATTTCTCCCATGGTCACTTATTTGTCTATAAATAGAACCTTGGGGCCTTTATTTGTGTAGAAAAATTTCCCTGAAGCCCAATTGCTGCTCTGGACGCCCTAGTGCTTCACCCAAGTCCTTTAAATCCTTCATGGTAGTTCTTTAACACCAAAATAAGAGGAATTGAAGGAGGATCATAGGACTTAAGTTATTTTAGTGTTTTAAATCCATAACACTGCACACCTAAATCGCCCTACCTCATAAAATAAGAAACACTTGCGCGCCACCTATTAATTTCATAGGAACTTGAGCGCCCCACCTCTGGGATCACCTGTGAATACACTTGAAGTCTTGAACCATGTCTCTCCCAAGTATTACCAAACAAGTTTTTTATCTCTTAAGATAATATCAGATTTCCCAAGCATACTTGAATGCCTATACTTGCACACCCTTATCTACTTGGGTGCCCCTCTTTGACTCACTCACTCTCTTCAGTCTACAAGACATCAATTCACCCTCAAAGTAATTCCTGGAAAGAGTTGTTCTTCATTGGATTTATTTTCTAAAATGTATTTTGACGATACCTTCAAAAAAAACTCATGACTTATCAAAACATTGGGAAAGGTACATCAGTGTGTCTCCTATTTTGGGGTTTTATAACCATAGTCAAAGGTTTCCCACATTTGTTTCACAAGGGGGTTAGGATTCATGGTGTGTTTATGGGTTTGTATATCCATAGTCACATGGACCTTTCTCCTAGGAAAAGTGTTGGGAAGATCCCGGTTTTGAGTATTAGGATTTATGTCTCGACCTCTCCCTTCTCAAGGAACCAGAACCTCAGATCTTTGGTAGGGAAGGAAAGGTTCACACTTGCTTTTCCATTCAATTGAATGAAAATTATCCCTCCCCTACCAGGATCAATATTAGGGCAACCATACTGGCATAAACCCCCAACCATCATCCCTTGTTCCTTTAATTGGATCCGTGTCTAATGTAAAGTGAATAAAGGGAAAGCTCATCACCACGCCCTCGTCCTCCCTCACCACCGTAGGTCTGCCCTCTTCCACCAGCAGAGAAGGAAAAGTGTCTATGTCATTGTTGAACCTTTCACATCATATTGTTTTTCTCACCAATCATGAATCATGTGGGCTTAAGGATTCATGATGATTACTACATTTTCACAAACAACCACAGTTGAATGAACTGCGAGAACACTGATTACCACCATAATTGGGATACATAAGAAGCCTTCTCAAGGCTCGAGCTCACTGGATATTTTCTTCAAGAACCCAACCCTAATTCCCTTTATCTGGGCATCCTTTTTAGGAGTAAGCCCCAAATTAAACCCCCAAAAAATCTAGGAATCCTTTTCAGGAAGCAAGTCCAAAATCATTTATCTTAGAGGACTATACTCTCCTATGAGACTTATTGAACTACATGGGTTTTGATTACCATCCTCAAGGGATGCGTAGGAAGCCTCTTTAAGGTTCAAACCCAAAACATCAAATCAAACATGTTCTCCTTGGGACATATTCCCAATAGGGTATAATATTACTTAGAAACTAATATTATTTCCAAGTTCCTTGGGCTGCTTTGGTATAAGTCCCACACAAAACATTGACTAATAACCTTTATCTTATATGTTTGTACCACATGAAATTAAACTATAAGGCTAGGTCCTTATCACATGACCTTAAAAGGTATGATGTGTCCTATTAAGAGGCACCGAACTATGAGGGTTCAGATTCCTTTCACAACAATACGTAGGTAGCCCATTTCATGGGTACGATCCCAATATGAAAACAAAACATTGTCTCCCTGGATGACAATAAATTCTAGAGTGCCCCACTGAGTGTCTTAAAAACTAGCATCATCATAATGATGATTAAAATAATCTCTAAATAGTATATGATGGGATACTATTGATGGATAACATGAAATAAATACCGATATCTCCATTAATGAAGAACCTTGAATACATACTGATGATTCCAAATTTTATACATGTTAATAAGTGATTGAAAATTATAAGGGAAACTTATGTTATACTTGGTGAATCAATAAGGATTCCTGAAATTTTTTTAACTTTATAAAGAGAGTCCCGGAGTAGAAAATAATTCCCCCTAAAAGGGTGTGATGAGTCTGACCTCCCATCTTCTCGACTAATTCATGTTCCTAAGTATCATAAATTTAAAAGTTGATGAACACTTGCCTTTGGAAAGAAGGACCCCTTTAGATAAAGAACTATTTAATGTTTCCACCTCCATGGATAAATCCATTGGAAACTGCCTAAAAGCTATGATTCTTAAAATTAGTACACACATTTCAAGAAACTAAGAAACAAAAATTGTGAGCATGACATGAAGCCTTAACCATGTTAATAATGTTACCCATCTATCCATCCCCTATCAATTGATAAAGAAAGACCTGACAAAGGAATCCATCATGCATGTATCTCTCTAAAATATGTCTCTTTAATGGATTTTATATTTGTTTTCATGTTTTTTCTTAGAAATCCCTTTAGTCCAAAATTGATTTCTTTAAGAAGAAATTTGTAAACTTACCGGCCATTGCTAAGGCCAGTTCCTCATCCACATGATGTAAATTATCACCCACCCAACGTATTCAATGCTGGGTCTCCAATGTGTTAGTAAATGAGTATCATCATCATGATACAATCTCGACTTTGGAGGATACCTGACCGGCCCTCTAGGTCAAGTAAAATCTTCGATCTTTCGGCCAACGATGATGAATGATCAAGAAGAAGACGATGCCAACCACCAACTTCAATCGTTTTGAGTCCTAATCCCTGTAACACAACAACCAGTCCCTCCCATACAATTGGGAGGTGGATCAAGAGGTCACTCAAGGTCGCAATTAAAGGATGCGAGGGTCCTTCCTAAGGAATCCCACCAATAATCACCAAGATAAGAATTATGTGGTAGTGAACCCCCAACATGATGGGGTTGTTTCTTATAGACGTTTGGCCCAGGTCTCTCAGACCCAGTCATATAAGAAGAACCATCGGGGACAGCATCCGATCAAAAAGAAGTATGTTCTTACCTCTACCCCATATAGAGTAGTCCATCAACCTAACTTGTTGGGGAAAAACTAGTGGGAAAATACACCTATCCACCCCAATTTTTTTATCCAGAAGACTCATATGGAAGAAAGCCACCATTTCTACCAGAAAAATCTGATGGAGTGCCATGAACAGGCACATACACCTTCTTACAATCACCAATTTCTCTAGCTATATAATCTTCTAGTATTGAAGGATTTATTTCAACCATACATGAGAAAAATAGCCATCAAGAACATACACCTACTAGAGTTCATCATGCCTTCCAAATATCTCATTTGTAAGCACCCGAAGAAGTCAGTCGGAAAGATCCGATGACAAATCTGAGGAAGACCCCACTCACTGCCCCCATGCATGAGTACTTTCAAAACCCACTGACAAGAAAAGGAGTATAGGAGCAGGCACATACACCTACTCTTGATACATAATGTACATATATACTCATTCCAGCTTTTGAAGTCACCAAACACATCTTATCAATGATGAAAGGACATAGAAAAATTCCTTCCCATATTCTGGAAGCATGTCAGGATATTATAACAACCACTTCAGCAGTTCCAGGAGAACAAACACATAAATTTGTCCCCATACATGGGATAAAACATCGACATTCCATCATGGAGGAGATACACACCTCTTTTACAATCTAGGAGGGTTATGAGGCATACTTTCCCATATCGTATATACAAAAGAATCGGGAACATACACCCTTTCCAATAAGAGGAAATCGGTCCATTCTGGTGACCACTCCAAGGCATGCACATACAGCTTCCCATGATAACCACTTCTCCCAGCAAGTGGCCTCAACTATGTGTAAGAGAACATCCAAGAAGAAGTCTCTCCAAACATGGTTCGAAAATCAATAGTCAAGCTACAATTTGGATCATCTTAATGCTAGAGTTATTGAAACCCTTATACATTTATCTATTGCAGCTCAAGATTCAACCCTCTCATTACCAAATTATGGGAGTAGTAGTAATTCAAAAGTAATCCGTCGGAAAATTCATCATGAAGGCTTGATTCATTAAAATTAAGTCAATCCAGAGATCCTATCTCTAAATGAGATACATAGAAACCCTCCATGTGGCCATAAGACCAAAAAGCAAGAAGATTTATCCCTTGTTGTAATCCAAAATGGTGGTCCTCACCATGATGCAATTAATTGTGAAATTTCTCTCCATAGTAGTATTTTTCATTTTCAAGATAATTCTACAATTGACAATATAGTGATGAGAAATCCCTTCTATCTTGAGGTACTTTCCAACACACAGACAGTCATATCTGATGCGTTTTCATTGACGAGTGAAATACTTTCTCAACTAGACATCATCTTAAGGAAATAGTCATTCTGCGAACCTCCATTGGGTCATTTTTCTTCTAATATTGATCGTCCACTTTGGTCATAAAATGTATTAGAACCTCTAGTTAAATACGATGATGATATGTTAAACATGAGAAAACAATTGGCTAAAGGAGAAATAACAGTCATGTTCTGGACTTTGGAAAATTCTCAATATAACATTCTAGAATTAATGGTAGAAGATTGAATTTATGATATCCACCTAAACTTATGGAATGATCTTATTCATTTGAAAACCAAAGTATTACCATAAGATTGATATCAAAATCATGTAAAGGTAATAGAATGGTTGAAACTCCAAATTGACATGGCATCTCTCTCAGTTTCCCAACATCCAGAAGTTGAAAAGTATTAGAGAACCCTTAAGCATGCATGAATCAATGCTCTAAAGAGGCTACACCAGTTAATTTTAGATTCCCCATCTGGTGTTCGTATTAGAGGATGGGGTGCACATAGAGCATTGAATTTCAATTCACTATAGAATCAGAAAAGTCCGCAAAAAGTGGTCTCATGCAATGTTATTTCCCACGATCAGCCACAATCAATAGATTTTGCCTATAATCAAATGTATGATCAAGAACATGCCTCAACTATCTCTAATCAAAATAAAGCCCAAATAAAAGAAGTTTCTCAGTTACTTTTACCCCTAGAATCCAAGAATCATGAGTACGCCTCCCTCTTAGAGGATTCTAGCTGCTAGATAACGCAAATATCTAAAATAGCGAAACGATCTTACAAAATAGGTAATTTGAGTGGTTTTTAAATAATGCACCCAACTAATGTCTTAACCAAAATTCATAAAAATTGATAAGAAGCTGCCCAAATCTCAGCCATAGCAGTTCAAGAGCCACCCCAGCTTTCAGGGCTCGGGGATCATTTAATTCAACCTTAAAATTCATTAAACAAAGTTCAATGGTTTAAATAAGAAGAATAAGAACTTCCCCAGCCTATAGGGCTAGGGTATTTTTCACATGTACAATCCCCTCCTCAATGGAAGTCAGTTTTCTCTCAGTTAGGGAAGAAGCCACGAAGAGAGTGCACAATTGAACTATCTAAGAACTCCCTTCAAATTACTATCTTCCAAAAATTTCCTGAGAATCTATCATAGAGAAGAGAAAAGTCTCATGGAAGATATAGAGAGAGATGATCCAACAAAGATACTAAAAGATTTCCATCAAGTCATTATGCCTCAAAAATTTCCATTAACACCATTATAGAAGATACTCAAGAAAATGAGTCTAGTTCAGGGGAATCAGAAGATGAAGTTCTTATCCATAATATGGTAAACACTGAGGTAAATGAAGAAGGTGTATGTGCCCAAAATTAGAGGCTTACCCAGAATCTAGGTATGCCTTTAAATAACCAACTTCCACCCCTCTGGAAGGCATCTAACAAAGGAAATGGTAAAAGTCAGATTGCATCTCACTTTTCCACTGGAGAAGTTCAATATCTTTTTCTTTAAAATAGATTTTCCCAACAAGAAGAGGAAATTACAGAGTTTAAAAGACTCAATATAGAGTTACTTCAAATCATAATTTCTACTAGATATACTCCCCAGGTAGATCCTCAACTTGCACATCATGTAGGATCTCCTCATCCAAGAGGATTTGTGGTAACTAAATATGCGTATAATGAATTCCCTCCATTGGGTACATAGCTGGGGAAATATCAAACACATCCTTATAGGTCTATTCCCGTGGGTTATCCAAGGAAAATACCACCACCACCACTAGTGGGTTTTCTGGTCATTCCACCAGCACAAGCTCTAGTTTCTATACCCCTACATGTTTTAGCTCATCCGAATATTCCCCAAATGATTATGAACAAAATTGAGGCATTAATGACTCGATTAGAAGCTATGGAAGAACGAAGTGCACTAGTTCAGCCAAAAAATAGAGCTTACCCTAAATGGGGGGATCTAATCCCTCTACCTATAAATTTTGTGAATACCACATTCCCAATCATTAATGGTTCATGAGATCCAGAACAACACTAACAGATTTTTTCCTCATTGTTATCCCAAGATGGGGACTCCTCAATAACAAGAAGCAATAAAGCTTAGGTGTTTTGTGCAGTCATTATAGGGACCATTTTTTGTTTGGTATACAAGTTTTCAATCTCGATCAATTACTGGATTAGAAGATCTCTGTTAGAAATTACATATTCTATTTATCTCAACGCTATCAAAGAAAACATTTTTTAAATTAAAAATTGTAAACAAAGGTAAAATAAAATAGTATCAGATTTTATTTCTCGATGGAAAGGATTAGCATATTCCATAAATCTAGCACTCCCTCAAAAAGATTTGCTGTCAATTTGTGTCGAAAATCTTCTTGATGAATTACATATGCCACTTATCACAGTGAAATACACTGGTGGGTTTCAAGACCTAACTTCAATTGCCCTATAGGTGGAGGATACCATTGTGGAAGCTAAAGAAAAATCTCATGTAATTCCATCAGCTATGGGAAGGAGAATAGGGAAATCAGAGTCTACTACAGTCACACTTAAGCAAGCACTTGTACCTACTTCCACTTCAAAACATTCATCACATCGAAGGTATATGCCACCAAAGAATCAGAAGCAATAACTGACTCCTCAAGATTATCAAAGAGATCAAAGGAAAAAAATATTTGAGGAGTTAATGAACAAAGTTTATTCCTTCTGGAATGAACAAGTTCCCAGTTATTTCATCTCAGCTTTGAAAATTAATTTAGTTTTGTTTCCAAGGCAGAAGAAACCAAATAATGAAGGATATAGATATCTTTTGACCAATTTACCCTTTCAACAGATGTTAGGGAATCCCATTCAGGAGTGTTTTGTTTTTAAGGACCTCCTATAAAAAACGGTAGACTCTAGAAAATTGAAAATGAAAAGCTCAACTGATCAAGTAGCATGTGTTGTTGCTACTGATCCAGAGGAAGAAGGTGAGTGGAAAGAAGTCAAAAGTAAAAAATGTCCAGAAATATGATGATTCTATGATCAGGGAAATGATCAACTGAACTCATGCCATTCTATGAACACATTTGACACAACCGATTGTGTCTTCTTCCACTCCTTCCACAGAAAAACCACTTTCATCAAAAGGTCAATCCTCAAAGAAGCGACGTGATCAGAAGGAAAAAGAGAAGTCAGAAGAAGACAAGCTCACATCAAGACGAAAGTTGTCCTTGACCCTGTAAGATTTCATTCCATAAGATTCAAAATCACGGGCACCGCCATGCCAAACGACACAACTAGAACTAACCTATCATACATAATATTCCTCAGATGAAGAATTGATCTCTGATTCCGTCGATGTTATCCACTTAATGGATCCTTAGGCCAATATTGATTCTGATTATAATGAGCCGGAGTTCTATGTACCTAACTAGGGAACTAGAGGAAGAGTCCAAGTTTGAGGATACATGGGAATATTTGAGAATTCTAGAAGCCACTATTTTAACCCTACCCCTGAATGGATGGTACATGCAGCTGAAACTTGTGGGAGAGCCCTTCAACGAGCTCAACAAGAACTAGTTGATTCTTCCACACAAGACAGGTTCAGTCCCGATATGATTATTTTGGAGGAATGATTAGAAGTCAAACCATCTTCCTCAAAATATTGAGATAGACCTAGTCAGTTTATCCTACCAAAGCTAGGAGTATTTATAGCTTCTACTCAGACATAACGTACAACTACATCAGGAGCATCAACTTCCAAGGTACCCGTAAAATTGCACTTCCATACAAGGAAACAAGGACCTCTAGACCAAAAGTAGGATGTTTTGAAATATCTGGCCCATGCACCAGCCAATTTTTCGATTTTGGATTCCTTGTGTCTATCAAAAGTTCTTAGAGAAGAACTTATTAAGGCTTTGTTTAGTCCTCAAAAGTTTGAAACTGAAGTTACTACTGCTGAGGTTTACCATATAGAGAATGATCCTGTAGAATTTCATGCAATGATATCTTTTACGGATGAAGATGAAGATTATGTTTTACATTGACATATTAAGACCTTGTATATATCTAGCAAGGTCAATGACATAGAAATCTAACAATCCTTCATGGATAATGGCTCCGGAGTCAACTGCATTCTTGTTCATACACTTCGTCGATTGGGCCTGACTAAATCTCACTTATCCCCTTCTACTTTAATTTTATAAGGATATGACAAGAATGAGCAAGAACCTCTAGGTGAGATTATACCAGAAATCTGTTTAGAGATCTTGAATCTAATTCATATTTCATGGATGTTTGTCTAGACATAGCCTTCAACATTCATCTTGGAAGGCATTGGATACATCAACATGCTGCCATACCTTCATCATACCATCAATACTTAAAATATTGTTTCAATGGTCAAATCGGGACATTTTATGGTGACAAGGATTCGTTCAAAACATGCGAATCGCAATAAATAGAGGCATAATTTTATCATACAAAGGGAATGGGGTCCATGATAAAGGAGGCAACCCGAATTAATGCTCTAAATGGTTTGGAAAATATCCCAACAAACCCACTCATACATTTGAGTACAGATTATGTGTTACATATCAATCAAATTGAAAGGGTAAAACCAAATCCAAGCAATCGTCCAATAACATTCCTAATGTCAATTGAGGAAACTGGTCCTGACAGCATGAGAGATATTGTTGATTCATCAAGAAGTGATGGAAGCTTAAATAGATATGTCTTTATTTCATGTGTTGAACTACGGAAAACCTCTACTTCGTCAATTAGAATAGAAGAAGTTGTAGCAAAGCTAGAGGAAGCCAAAGATGTTGATTCCAAATCCATCATCTCCTCTTTATTACCCTAGGAATACCCTTAATCATCATTAGGGTTAGAAATGGAGGCCTTTTCTTTAGGATGTTCAAATACTGACTCATCCCCTAACTCTGTATGTTTTGCTTCTTCCTCTACTATGCAAGTAAAAATAGAAGAAGTAACACATAATAAAGAAGAAGATTAAGATCTCAGGGATTATCCTCCTACATTTGAGGAAGGTGTATCTACCACTGTGGATGAGCTCAGAGAAATAAATCTAGGTACAAGAGAAAATCCACATCCCACTCTAATTAGTGTGGCCATTACTTCTAAAGATAAAGAGGTGTATACTTCATTTTTAAAGAAACATAGAGATATATTTTCTTGGAATTATACAGAAATTCTTGGACTTAATCCTGATGTTTCAACTCATCATTTGGATTTTCTAGAAGAACATTGAGGATTTATACAGAAAGCAAAAAGAACCCACCGAACTCATGCCTCTAAAATTGATGTTGAAGTTGATAAGATTTTAAAGGATAACTTTGTAGGGAAGTCCAATATCCCAAATGTCTTGCCAATATTGTCCCAATGAAAAATAATAATGGGAATATCAGATTTTTCATTGATTTCAGAGATATTAACCAGCATTTTCCTAAATATGACTTTCAAATACCAATCATAGAGATTTTAATTGATGCTACAACTAGCTATAATGCCATTTCTTTCATGGATGGTTACTCTGGGTATAATCAAATCTGTATGGCCCCAGAGGATAAAGAATCTATAGCCTTCAGATCCCCTTAAGGGGTGTCTTGCTATCGGGTAATGCCCTTTGGCTTAAATAATTCTGGTTCAATGTGTCAACATGCCATGTACCATATCTAAAAACCCTTATTAGGAAATTTTGTTGAAGGTTATGTGGATGATTTGGTGGTAAAATCTAGAAAATGTTCCAATCACTTGGCTGATCTGGAGACCACATTCAATAAACTTCAGCAACACAGTTTGAAGATGAATCCCTTGAAATTTGATTTCGAGGTAACCATAGGAATGTTCCTTAACTTCATTATTCTCCATCATGGTATCAAAGTTGATCCTGAGAAAAAAAATATATCCTTGAAATGTCACCTCCTCAAAATTTGAAATAAATAAGAGGAGTCCAAGGAAAATTGGCCTATATTTGGCATTTTATCGCTAATTTGGAAGGTAAGTGTTTTACCTTCACCAGATTAATGAAAAAGGGAGTCACATATCAATAGACTAAATACTTACAAGATGAATTTGAAACCCGCAAGAAATATCTCTTGAGTCTTCCAGTATTAATACCACCAGTTTAAGTAAGACCAATTATTCTTCATGTGACAACATTAGAGGGATCGCTGGGTGCCTTACTTACCCAAAAGAATGATGTTGGGAATGAAAACAACCTTTACTATCTTTGTAAAACTATTCTTGATGTAGAAACTCAGTATTCAAGTATGAAAATTGTTTCCTGGAATTAATCTTTACAGTTCATAAAGTGAGGCACTACCTACAAAATCATGAGGTCCAATTGGTATCTCGTAATAACCCGCTCAAATTTATCCTCAGTCGTCCTATGCTTACAGGGCATCTAGCACGGTGGGAAGTTATTTTTCAACAGTTTTATATCCAGTTTGTGCCTTAAAAGGAAATAAAGGTCGAAGCACTGGACGACTTCCTTTTTAAACCCCAATCTAAGGAAGATACAATATTGAATATTGAACATATTGATGAAGAGGACCTCTCTATTCAAGATAATCCCCAAACATGGTACATGTAATTTGATGGTTGCTCCAGAAATCCAATAGGGAAGAGAATGAAAAACCCTAAAATCAACATAGTTGGTTTCATAATTGTACTTATCTCCCCAGAAAAGGAAGTTTCACCATATTCCTTCCTGCTTCCAGATGGTGGTACCAACAATTAAGCAAAATATCAAGCTCTCATAGCAGGCTTGGAATTGGAACTTCAGGTGCAAGTGAATCACTTTAAAGTGAAAAGTGAATATGAATTAGTAATCAAACAAATCAATGGGGAATATTCTATCAGAAAATAAGAGTTAATCCCTTTGGGTGATTATGTCATAGGTTTAAGGGATGGATTTTCCTCAGAGCCGACATTATCTTATGTCCCCGTGATCCCATAATTTCCCAGATGATGCACTGGATAATGCAGCTACAACTCTGGAAAACCCAAATCAGGATGAGACAATCATCAACATAACCCATCGCCAGGTGGTCTTACCTTTTGTTTAAACTAGAATAGAAGAAATTAATGAAATTAGTCCTATTTCTAAGCCATATGGTCATACCACGGGATGGAGAATACCCATCCTAGAATAGCTTAAAAATGGAGTAATTCCACTACATAGAGGTGAAAAAGAACAGATCCGACAATGATAGGAAAATTATACTCTTTTTGATAGTCCAGATCACTAGAAGATCCTCTAAAAAGGAGGCTTTGATGGAATCCTCTTCAGATGTATTGATAGAGAACAAATTACAACTATTATGAAAGAAGTACATTTAGGAGTTTATAGTGCTCACCAGTTTAGGAATATGATTTTTGATCAAATATGATGGCTTGGATACTTTTGGCGTTCAATGATGCATGATTTCACAAATTTCACTAAGAAATGTTATCCCTACAAAGTGCATGTCAACTTCATTCATCTATCCCCCCCTGAGTTTTTACATACAACTAAATACTCTTACCCATTTTCGACATGGGGAATGGATATAGTAGGACCTTATCCTCTAGCTACGGCTAAGAAGTTCAAGTATATTCTTACTGTTGCTTAATTCTTCTCTAAATGGGATGAGAAAATTCATCTCAATGAAATCAGATCCAAAAGAATTGTTAGTTTTTTCAAAACTAACATCATCACCATATTTGGTGTACCTTATACTATATTGACGAAAAATGGAACCAATTTTTGTTATGTTGAGGTAAAGATGTTATATGAGGAGCACAATACCAAATTCAAACATTTGTCTCACTATCATGTTGTGTCCAATTGACAGATAGAGGACTTCAATAAGACCCTATAAAATATAATCTAGAAGATGGTGGATAAAGATTAGAAATATTGGTATGATAACTTTTTCATGGTTTATGGGATTATCAGAATACTACTCATACTGCCACCCAGGAAACCCCTTATTCATTGGTGTATGAAACAAAGGCAGTTTTTCCAACTGAAATGCAATTGCCTTCACTCAGAGTTGCAATCTGTGATTAGTTGTCCACAGATGAAAGGACTCAGAAATGGTTTGATGAGCTAGAATTATTAGAATAGAAAATATTGCATAGTTTTCATTATTTAGAAGTCTATCAGAAAAGAATAGTTTGATCCTTTAACAAGAATGTTTTCCTTCGTACATTTATTCAAGGAGAATTGGTATTAGTTATTAGGTCTCCAATGATACCAGGAATGAAACCTTCAATGATTGATCTAGAGTGGGAAAGACCTCATTCCCTACATAAGGTCTACTCAAATGGATATTATTCTTTAATATCAATGGATGGAGAGATTATTACAAATCCACCCAATATGAGATTATTAAAGAAATACTTTGTATATTTACATGAAATCATCCTCAATGAAAGACTGAAAACTACACAACCCCTATGTCCTCCCTAAAAGAGTTAAAACTACAAAGTACAATGTCCTAGTTGCAAGACGTTAAACTATGCAACAACCATAAACGTCTATGATGCATGAAATTAAAATGTATATCATATTTGTCCTTACTGTAAGACTGAAAACTGTACAGCCCCTATAACCTCACTAGAAGGCTTAAAACTAAATAGTACAAAGTCCTAGTTGCAAGATGTTAAACCACCTAAAAACCATAAAACTCCATGTTACGTGACATTAAAATTCATATAATCTTCATCCTCTATGAAAGAATGAAATTTGAACAACCCCTATGTCTTTACTACAAGACTTAAAACTGCATAGTACAAAGTCCATATTGAAAGACATTAAACTACGTAACAACTATAAACGTCTATGCTACATGACGTTAAAATGCATAGCATCTTCGTACTTGCTGTAAGATTGAAAACTGCACAACCCCTATATCCTCACATCAATAATTAAAAATACATAGTACAAAGTCCTAGTTGCAAGACGTCAAACTATGTAACAACCATAAACATCCACACTGCATGATGTTAAAATGCGTAGCATCTTTTTCCTTGTCGAACGATGTTAAACTACATGACACCATTTTTACTCATTACACGACATTAAACTGTATGGTAAAAATCTTCTTTACTTGATGTTAGGAGATTCTATATGCAAGCATAATTGGTATCATTACTACTCTATAGTGGCACATGATTCATTTTCTTCCCTATGTCTAAATCAGACCTACTTAGGGACCTCATTTCAAGAACTACATGTGGCTTGATTTTCATCTATTTGAGATACATAAAGACGCCTGGATCTCCAATCATGGGCCCACCCGCAACCACAAAATTTTCATTTTCTTTTCTCATTTTGTATATGAATTAGATTTATACAGAGTATTCTATTAAGATACATAGTCTGATCTTTGTACAATTTTGTGTCTTAAGTTTAACCGTTCTTCCAGAATATGTCAAAAAACCCCTGTCTCCCATATCAAACTCGATTGGTGTGGGAAAGGAAGGTTTAAATAACTACATGTGGATTTATTATCATCTATATGAGATACAGAGAGACTCTTAGATCTCTAATATTTGGCCCGACCACAATATTCCCCCTTTATTCCTTATATAATAATCAAACCTACATAGGGAATGTTTAAAGAACTATGAGTGGCTTGATTCTTGCCCCCAGCAAGACACATATTTAAACATGGGTTTTATCCCATAATCCAGCTATGAAATGTATTTATTTTCACATTGGTTCATCTTCATCCTTACCGCATGACGTTTAACTGCATGGAAATCTAATACCCCTATTTTTCACTCGTGTCACCTTTGTGTTAAAGAAGAAACCCTTACTGATCCTTGTTTCTCACATTGAGCAAAGCTCACATGGGCTTAAGAATTAGGTAAAAGGATTCTCAATATAAAAAAGGTGTCTCAATTTCTTATAGAGTTATCAATTTCCTCACTACATGACTCAAAACTACATAGTACAATGTCCTAGTTGCAAGACATTAAACTACGTAATGACCATAAACATCCACACTGCATGACATTAAAATGCATAGAATCTTTTTCCTTGTCATACGACATAAAACTGCATGACACCATTTTTCCTCGTTAGATGACATTAAACTGTACCATTAACATCTTATTTACTTGACATTAGGGTATTAATATGCAAGAATCATTGATATTATTGCTACTCCTTAGTGGCACATGAGTCCTTTTCTTCACTATGTCTAAATCAGATCTGCATTGGTACCTCATTTCAAGACCTATGTGTGGCCAAATTATCATCTATTTTAGATACGTAGAGATGCATAGATATCCAATCTTGGGACCAACCACAACCAAAAAAAATTCATTTTCTTTTCTTATTCTGTATAAGAATAAAATTTATACAGAGTATTCCCTTAATATACATGGTCCAATCTTTATACCATTTTGTGTCTTAAGTTTAATTGTTCTTCCAGAACGTGTCAAAAATCCTCATCCCCCATATCAAACATGATTGGTGTGGGAAATTATTGTTTAAAGAAATATGAATGGATTGATTCTAATCTATATGAGATACATAGAGTCACCAAGATCTCTAATATTGGGCCCAACCATGATAAAACAACCCCTTTTATTCCATATATAAGAATCAAACTTGTATAGAGAATTTTTAAAGAACTATGTATGGCTTGATTCTTGCCCCTAGAAAGACACGTAGTGACACTTGGGTTTTATCCCTTAGTCCAGTTACAATATGTATTTCTTTTCACATTGGTTCATCATATTCCTTACCGCATGACGTTAAACTACATGGAAATCTAATACCCCTATTTTTCACTCATGTCATCTTTGTGTTATAGAGGAAACCCTTGGTGCTCTTTGTTCCTCACATAGTGCGTAACTCACGTGGGGTTAGTAATTGGGTAAAAGGATTCTCTATATAAATAAGGTGTCTCAATTTTTTATGGGGTTATCTATGTACTCACTGTAAGACTTAAAACTGCCCAGTACAATGTCCTCACAACATGATGTAAAAATGCATAGTACAATGTCATCGCTGCATGATTCTAAACTAAATAACATATTATTAATTAAAAAGAAACAAAGAAAGTATCTGTTTTTACATATGAGTTGGATTCATGTAAAGGAATTAAAACTCATGGACAATATTGATCCAAATATTTCTCATGTGCATTGAGCATACCCCCTTCGGTATTTCACACTCTTAATCTTGAATATTTATAGATATTCATAATATTATCTATGATTATTTGTGACATAGTTTCTAATATCTGAGAACTCTTTTACCTGACTATACAGTACATTCCCTTAGGTGGCCTTACATAAGTTTACTAAGTAACAGGATTGTCAGTAAAAAGATTACACTATTTGAATATGTAGGATATTCCCCAGTTGTCCATGCATAATACAGCTCCCATAACCATTTTGTGAAATGATTTTAATTTCGTTCATAGTTATTGTGTCTTTGTCGCCTTCAAAATTTTATGAAAATATACAACAATATATATTTTAAAACTATCATTTAGTTATATTTTTCCCATTATCTTTCTCTCGAACAGAAATTCTTCAAGACCATCGTTTACACATCTCTCTCTCTCCATGTGTTTAAAATAATATTAAATAACCTTGGATCACTTGACCATATATCATATATTGTTTATATTTATAGTCCAAGTTGTATGACCTAAAACTAAAAACACCATACTCCCTATGTCTGGGTAAATCCTTTGTAGAAACCATATTCCTCTAATACTTTGGAAATTATGATTGGAAATACCCTCTAAATATTTAGGTACCTTTTTCCATAAACCAAACTCTGTTCTTTCAAAAATATTAATATTCATAAAATTTCTTCGACTTTTAGAAATAGAATGGAAAAATTATGAAATCTCTTTTTCCTAACTTTGTAGTACGTTATTTTAGGTGGCCTTGCATAATTTTTCTACATAACAGTCATGTCAGTCAAAAGATGCTACTATTTAGCTATTCAACATATGCCTTAGTTGGCCCTGCATAATACAGCTCCCATAACGGGTTTGTCAAAAAATGGTAACTTCATTATTGGAAAATACTTCCACTAATTCCTTAATCCAATTTTTCCTTATCATTCATCAGATCCAGAAATTCTTAAATCATAGTTTACAATTTTCTATTCCATACCTAAATATAATAGTATCTTTAAAAACAAATTACAAATAATTTTGGAGAATCCCATACCATAGGTCAAAGCTAAATACCTTAAATTAAATATATATATATTATCCTCACTGCATGATTTAAAACTACATAGTACAATTTCTTCACTACATGACTTAAAAATGAACAGTACCATATCCTCACTACATGACTTAAAACTGCACAATATGATATCAGAAATTCCCCTTTCTGATCAATTTTAACAATTCCTCATACATCAAATTTGTATAAAAATGGTTTTATTATTCATGAAATATGTCATCATAAAACAACCCTTTCATTCTTAAAATTCATTTCCTTGGCAAAACCACCCACTATGGTCTTGAGTCACCCAAATCTTATTTTCTCTTATATATCAGCAGTAAAATGTTAAATTATTAAGATCTCGTTTTCTTCACTATGCTGTATATGCCCTTAGGTGGCCTTTCATAAAATTTTTCTACATAACATGCATATCAATCAAAAGATTCCACTATTTTGCTATACAGCATATGCCCTAGTTGGATCTTCATAACACAACTCCCATAAAAAGTTTGTCAAATAATGGTAACTTCATTCTTGGAGGATACTCCCATTAGTCTGATATAAGTTTTAAATTCGGTGACCATAAATATAATGTCTCAAAATCCCCCTTGGAAATATTTAAAAATATTAAATAAATTATTAAACACTGAGTTTTGTTTGGGATCTAATTTCAAAATTTATGGTAAAAAATATTTGACCTTAAACATAATCCCTTCAAAGTCTAACATGTATGACTCTAAATTGTTAGCAACAAGAGACATGGTACTCACCAGATTGGGAGCCCACAAAGGACACTCTGAAAAAGATTCAAGTCCCATCTCACTAAACGTACATTTTGTATGATTTAGGTAATATAGAGAAATGAAAATTCAAAAGATACAATGTTTGTGGAGTTGTCTATATAACCCTAGTAAAAATGAAACTATGCTCACTAGGTCCCATGTCTTAGGAAAATATTATATAATCCTTCCAAAGGTGACATAGATCTAAATCTAACCAAATGATGTTGGAATGCATCAAAGAGACCTACTTTTACCTTAGAAAAATATTCTTTTAGTTTTGAAGGAATCGAATTATAGGGGGGTTGGGGATTTTGTAGAAACCATGAAATGTGTTCTATGCACTTTTATGAAAAATTCCCTCAACCGGTCTTGAAAGGTTCATGGTGTGACTGAAATTTTCATGGGGTTCATTAACAGTAGCGAAGGCACCGGCCCGAAGGCCCCACAGTATAGAGCAATAAATTTGGCTAAGTCCCTAAAAGCAGCACCCTAGGTAACTACATGAAAATACCTACACACCACCATTCTAGAGCTGAATAAAGAATTTATTTTGGTTAAGTCCACAATGCAGCGCTCTAGTCAGGACAAGAGGCCATCAACGCACATCCTATTTGTTCTCCCCCATATGTAATGCATCCTACTTGCGCTCCCCCATTTAAAATTCATCCTACTTGTGCATCCAATTTCATTTCACCAATGGTCACTTATTTTCCTATAAATAGACCCTTGGGGGCTTTATTTGTGCAGACGAAGTTCCTGGTTGCCCAATTACTACTCAAGTCATCCTAGTACTTCGCTCAAGTCCTCCGAAACATTCAAGGTAGTTCTTTAACACCTAAAGCGGATGAATTGAAGGAGTATCGTAGGACATAAGTCTTTTTAGTGTTTTAAATCCATAACACTTATGCGCCTAAACTGACCAACCTCCTAAATTCATAAACACTTGTGTGCCACCTATTCTTATCAAAAGAACTTGAGCACCCAACTTCAGGGATCACCTGTTAATACTTCTAAAGGGTTGAGCCAGGTCTCTCCCAAGTATTACCATACAGGTTTTTCTTCGCTTATGTGAATATCAGGTCACCTAGGCCTACTTGCGTGCCCATACTTGTGAACCCTTATCTACTTGGGAACCCCTCTTTGATTCACTTACTCTCTTGAGTCTACAAACCATCAATCCCTTCTCAAAGCCATTCATAGCAAGGATTCTTCTTCATTGGATCCCTTTTATAAAAGGTATTCTATTTATAAATTCACCAAATCTTTCTGACTTATCAAACCATTAGGAAAGGCACATCAGCGTGTCTCCAATTTTGGATTTGTATATCCACAGTTAGAGGTTTCCCACATTTGTTTCACATTGGGGTTAGGATTCAAGGAGTGTATGTGGGTTTGTATATCTATAGTCACATGGACCTTTCTCCCATGAAAAGTGCTGGGATGTTCTCAGTTTTGAGGATTAGGGTTTAGGTCTCGACCTCTCCCTTCTCAAGGACCCGGAACCTCAGATATTTGGTAAGGAAGGTAAGGTTCACGCTTTCTTTTCCATTCAAGAGAATGAAAAGTCTCCCTCCCCTTACAAGATCAATTTTAGGGGAGCCATCCTGTAATAAGACACTAACCTTCATCCCTTCTTCCTAAAATTGGATCCTTGTCCAACGTAAAGTGAATAGAGGGAAGGCCCGTTGCCATGCCCTCGTCTACCCTCACTGCCGTAGGTTTTCCCTCTTTCACCAGCAGAGGAGGAAAAGTGAATGTTTCATTATTGAATCTTTCACATCCTCTTATTTCCCACACCGAGCATGAATCACATGGGATTCGAGATTTGTGATGATTACAAAATTTTCACAAAATCCCACAATTGAATGAATAACAAGAACTCTGATTCCCACCATAATTGGGATACGTATGAAGACTTCTTCAGGCTTGAACTCATTGGATATTATCTTCAAAAATCCAACACTAATTCCCTTAATATGGTCATCATCCTTAGGAATAATCCCTAAATTAAACCACCAAATCATCAAGGCATCCTTTTCAAGAAGTAAGTCCAAACTCATTTTTCTCAGAGGACTATACTCTCCTGTGAGACTTATCGAACTACATGGTCTTTGATTTCCATCCACATGGGATACATAGGAAGCCTCTTTGAGGTTTAAACCCAACACATAAAATCAACCATATTCTCCTTGGGACATATTCCCAATTTGGTCTAATCTTACATGGAAACCCATATCCTTTCCATGTTCCTTGGGCTATTTTGGAAAAAGTCCCACCCCAAACTTTGACTAAGAACCTTTCACTTAGATGTCCATACTACATGACATTAAACCGCATAGATAGGTCCTTATCACATGAAAATAAAAGGTATGATGTGTCCCATTAAGTAGAAACGAACTATGAGGGTTCTAATTCCTTCCACAAGGATACATAGGTATCCCATTTCATGGGTATGATCCCAATATCAATACAAACCTTTGTCTCTCGGTATAACAATAAATACCAAAGTTCCCCATTGAGTAGCTTAAAAACCAGTATCATCATAAGGATGGTTACAAGAATCTCTAAATATTATATTCAAGGATACCATTGATGGAGGACCTCAAATACATAAGAATATAACCATTAATGAAGAACCTTGAATACATAATGATGATTCTAAATTTTATACTTGTTAATAAGTGATTTCATATTCCCAAGGAAACTTATGCTATATTTGGTGAATTAATAAGGATTCATGAAAATACTTTAACTTTATAAAGAGAGTCCCAGATTAGAAAATTATTCCCCCAAAAAGGGTGTGATGAGTCCGATCTCCCATCCTCTTGAAAAATTCACTTTCTGAAGTATCGTAAAGTTCAAACATGATGAATGCCTGCCATTGGAATGTAGGTCCCTTTTGGATAAAGAACTATTGTAAGTATCCAACTCCATGAATAAATCCAATGGAAACTGCCTGGAAGCAGTGATTCTTAAAATTAGAACACATATTTCTAGGAACTATGAAACACCTATATATAGACTTAATAAATCATTCATTCATTCCACCATCACTTCATAAGTCACAGTTCTTATTTCATATTATAAATTTTGAATAATTATCTCTCCTTTCATGGTGATCTTCATCATTATAATAATATTTCTATTGGTGATACACAAGTGTGAATATGACCCATGAACATTCCTAGTAGTGGATATTTTTATACAATACATTGCCCCTATTGATTTAGACGCTTTTATTATATTTTCTTCATTAATGGTGACTAATTATATATGGTATGAAGAACTTATTTTTAATGACCTGGACCTATCCAAGCCATTACTTTGTGAAAATCTAATGTCTAGGGGTTATGGGAGGTATCAATCACTCATTTATAGAGTTTTACAAAAACATTCCATTTTTATGTCAGCATGTCATTTTGAATTGTCAGTTTCGGCATGTCATTTTAAACTCTCGGTGTTAGCTTTTCATTTTTAACTATTGGTGTTTTCATGTCATTTTCAACTGTTAATGGTGGCATGTCATTTTGAAATATCGATTCTAGCATGTCATTTTGATCTGTCAGTTCCAACATTTCATTTGAACTATCAGTGTCGACGTGTCATTGTAAATTGTATGTGTTAGCGTTTCATTATGAACTATTGGTGTTGGGATGTCATTTTGATCTGTCAGTTTCAGTGTCTCATTTTTAACTATTAGTGTCAGTGACTCATTTTTAACTATCAATGTCAGTGAGTCATTTTGAATTATCAGTTTTAGCATCAGTGTCAGTGACAATGTCAACGTCAACGTCATCGTCATCACCATTTTTCCTAATATTCCATGTTTTCCTAGTTTCACCCCCTTATGTTTTATTTAATGTAAATTAAGTTTAAAGTCTTATTTGATATTTTATAAGGGAATTTATAAATATATTAATTATATCTTTAATATCCTAATGCTCCTCGAATATTGAAATAGTCAAGCTGTGTAATCTTAACCACGATCCAACTGTAATGGCCATTGAAACTGTTTCTCATTCAGGTGATATAGGATATGGATTTACTAATGTAGAGGTCCTCTCATATCTTTTCTCTCTATGGATGGATAATATTTCTTCCCAAAATAATTCATTCTAATTTTCTAGATCCCTTTATTGTCTTGTTTTTCTTGGAATTTCTTACTACTCACGCGACCCCCTTATTAGTGCAAGGAGGAGTTCTAGTTGCCTTCTGTTCTAAGTATGGATTTTCCTTCATCTATATTTAATTATGTATAATGTGGGTTGTTCTTGGTAATGTTTCTTAAGGATGATTGGATTATTTTATTTAACAAGTAATAAATAAAACTCAGGGAATATGATGATGAAAAGATAACCAGACTGTTACGATAATGGTAAGGGAACATAAGATGGTTGGATGTAGATTATTTGTTTTAATTCCTATCACTATTTTACTATTATGAATTATTGGGCTATAAGGCCTTCTGAAAAGCATAGTTGTTGGTGGTCCATGTTTGCGCACCAGTGAAGCTCTTTATTTTTTGTTGATACTATGTGGAATGAACGTAACATGAAAACATGATTAATCAGATACGCTTGGTTAAATAAATGGATTACCCAAAATCAAACCAATTATGTGATCACCCATATTACATAATGTGAAATTAAAGAATCCCTATTTTCTAAATCTAAATATTCTTGGATTGATTTTATGGTTTTGTGTTGTGTTTTATTCGGTACCGAGCGTGGATGAATGGGTTGGTCCTATGAATGGGGTAGGCTATGTGTGTGTTACAGGGCTACCGTGTTTAGTGATGCTTTGTTGGGGCCTTGTATACGAGGTGGTAGAGGAGGTATGATGAAATATCTGGTTGAGAGATTGATTGATTGTGGAATAGATGGAGTTGTTGTGTAGTGGGACTGAAGGTTTGTTGTTCTCTCTTGTTTTTATGAATGGGAGTTAAAATGGATTTCCTTACCATGGTCCCTACTTCCTTGTTGTCCTTGATAGGGTTTTGTGGATTTTAGCCTTCTGAAAATGGTTCCATATTTTGTTCTTGGTAGTTTCATCGGTAGTGTTGGAATAACATAAAATGAACCCCTAATAATGAATGAAAAGTGGTTAATTGAAAAATGGTTTGGGTTTATGCTATATATGTGTCTATTTGGTGGTTGTGTATATAGGGGTATCAACAAAGGTGGTTCTGTGTGGGATGGTTGTTTGTTTGAAACCCATAGATTGGGCTGAGTGCTTGTTTACTTATATGTATAAAATTGTAATTTATTGTGATTTTCAATAACCACCCCACCCTTGTTGAGAACTACATGCTGAACACCCCATTTCATAGGGGTTGTTCTTTCCCAACATCCTGACGAGAGTATGGATGGATGGTTACTACTTTTTTCCTCGCACCCCCTTTTGGGTTCTTACCGCTCAAGCATATCTCGGAAGGATGTAATTTCTTGAGGTTTAATGTTTCTAAAGATAATTTGGCCCGGTTGTGGTGTGGATTAGGGGCCAAGGTGTATATGGACTAGGTTTGTTTCCCAGGTGTCTTCGGGAAGAGGCATAGGTGTTTTCAGGTGATAGGATTGGCTATTGTGACCTTAATGCCGACAGGTGGGTTATGTGTGGTTTTTTCCTAGGTGTGTGTAGGCAGTTGTGGAAGTGGGACTGCATTTCTAGAAGGGAAGTAGCATCAAGACAATATCTGTTAAGAATACATAGTTAACTAGTTGTAAAAGTGGTGTGGGGTACCCAAATCATCGATGTTATTATATTATTACCTTATTTGACTTTCATTTTTTGTGGGCATGGCTTGGTGATGTTGGGTTGGTTAGTATTTTTCCTTGGTATGTGTAGTTGGTTTCCCTTGTTTTCTTATAATGGCATTAGTATGCCCCCCATTTTTCATGAGTGACTTTGGTTTTCTCTACTGATCATACTTGTATGCTCAGCCTACTTTATAAAACTATTTTCAGGTTTCTGGGGGAACTTTGAAGATCGTTCCGAACATTCCAAGATCAGGCATCAGGATAGTTGTTGTGATGCTACTTATTCTCTGTCATTGGGTTCTATCTTTGGTGATTTGGTTTTTCTTCTATCAGAATTTATATTTATATCAGGCATGGGTTGTATTTTGATTTCCTATATATAAATGTTTGCTGTTGTTTGAGATTTTTACCATCTTATCTCCCAATACTGTTATCAATAAAATGGGTAATTCCTTCCATTTTGTGTGAGATTCTATACCCTGGGTGTTAGTCACTACTCTGGGGCCTATTGAAGGCAGGATTCAGGATATCATTATATCTCCTTCATCTTGAAGAAGGAAGGGCATGATAATTTTCATTCCCTTCCCACATCTTAATGAAGGAGGGTCATGATAGAATGGTATTAGATGTGATGGATGAGATATATGATGGAGTTCAGAGTTAGGAAAACCATGGATTGAATGGGATTATAGGGAAACAATTTTAGGAAATATTGGTGTATGAAATAGTCTAGGGAAGACTGGCTAGGACACAAGATTTTATGCCATCCTGGTGATCTGATTCAAGGACTCTAATCATACCGAACGATCAAGTGAAGCTACACTGATTTCAGGGTAGATACCCTAGGGAAGGTTCATGAATCATAATTACTTGTTTTCTTTTTTCTATTAGGTGTTTTTGGAATTTAAATTAAATTAAGAGTTAAAATTAATTTAAAAGAAAATTTCTATATTACCCAAGCTTAGGAGTTCATTATTTACCCTTTTCAGCTATGACACCTAGACGTCACCCAGAAGTGGCTCAAGTAGTTGATGCCCAGAAGTGGGACCAAAGGTTATTCGAGGTACAATTAGTCAATTTAGCACTCTTTAGTTTTATTTATTTGATTTAGGACCTTCTCAATCCTTTGATGAACCTAGTAGGCCTATGCTTTGAGACAATACATATAGAGACTTTCCGTGCCCCTGGTGTTGAGCAAGCCAGTTGGAAGTCAGACTAGTTTGTTCGATGATTGTCTAGGATGTGGACTGATGATGGGGACACATTAGTCGAGTGGGGATATTATTTTATTACAGATGAATCCATATGATGTCATCTTGGGCATTGAATGGTTGTTCTCTATGCATTCTTTTATCAGCTGATTTCAGAGAAGAGTCTTGTTCTCATATATGGACGGCTAGCACATATCTTTTTTTGTAAAGTAGAGGAGTCAGGTGGGACACCAGCGTGTGGAGCCTCTTCTCTCTTTGTTGGACGATCTACCAGTAGAATTGGTAGATATATAGATGGTGGAGGCTATGGATGTTGTTATAGAGTTCCTTAATGTCTTCCTGGAGGGGGTTGTGGCTCTACCCCCTCAATGAGACGTTGATTTTGGAATAGACTAGAAACCCGATTCCCATCCAATTTTGATGGATCCCTATTAGAGGGAGCCTTCTGAGTTGTAGGGTTTAAAGATTCAGATTGACGATCTGATGAGTAAGGGATTCATCTAGCCTAGTGTGTCACTGTGGGGTGCTCTGTTCTTGTTTACAAGAAGGAAGATGGTGTTTGGAGGTTGTGCATAGACTACCGAAGACTGAATTAGGTGACTGTCAAGAACCATTACCCCTCCTAAGGATATATAATCTTTTTGATCTATTATTAGGAGAAGGTTGGTTATGTAAGATCTATTTGTGTTTTTCATATAACTAGTTGAGGGTAAAGGAGTGTGACATCCTGAAGAATACTTTCAAGTGCAGGTATGGGTACTTCATGTTCGTGGCCATGTTATTAGGTGTTATGAATGCATGAGTCATGTTCACAGGGCTCATGAAATCTATTTTTCATTAATTCCTCAATTGTTTTATCATAATTTTCATCGACAACATCCTGATCAACTGAAGGTAAAATGAGGATAACATCGATCATCTGAGGATAGTCTTGGAGGTCCTACGACACCACCAGCTCTATGGGTTGTTGTCCAAGTGCATGTTCAAGATGAGAGAGGGGAAATTACTTGGAAATGTGGTGTCTCATCAGGGGATAGTTGTGGACCCATCGAAGAACGAGGTAGTTGTTTCAAGGCAATCACCCAAGAATGTGGTGGAGGTTTGTATCTTTTTGGGACTGTCGGGCTATTACTAGAGGTTCATACCCAACATCTCTCAAGTTCCAACTCCATTGGAGGCTTTGACCTAGAATGGCCAAACATTTTCTTAGAGTGATTAGTATCAAGAATATTTTCCCTATCTGAAGGGGAATTTGGTCAGTTATCTGGTGCTCAGTTTTCCAGAGGAAGGGGCGACATTTTAAGGGTTTGGTGATGCTTCTGTTCTTGGCTTGGGATGTGTACTGATGTAATAGCGAGCAGTGATCTCTTATGGTTATATAAAGTTATATCCCATGAAAATAACTATACCTCTAATGATCTAGATCTTGCAGCAGTAGTTTTCGTGCTGATGTTGTGGTGGAGGTACCTGATTGGGGAGTGCTTCATGGTCTTCATGGATCACAATAGATTGAGGTATATCCTCTCCCAGTGAGACATGAACTTATGAAAGTGGGTTTGGATAACGTTTATCCAAGACTCTGACTTTTAGATCTCTTATACCTTAGGAAAGGGGATCATGGTGGCCAATGACTTGAGCAAGAAGTCGCAGAAGGAGGTAGTTGGGAAATCCACAGATCCTTGGAAGGAAATGAAGGAGTTGTCCACTTGCACCCAGATGCTAGGGTGGATAGTGTCAGAGGCTACCTATTTAATATAACACTACAATCTACCTTTATGTAGTAGGTAGAGGAGTCTCATTGGGGGGACTTAGTGACTGAAGTGATGCGTAATCGCGTTGACCAGGACAATGCTATGGAATAATGGCCAGAGGATGCTCAGAATCAGACGCTCTTCCATGGGAAGTTTTTTTCCCAGTGGTGATGCATGAAGGAGTTATCCATGAGTTCTGTAGATCACCTCTAGTAGTACAACCAAGAGTTTATAAGATGTATTAAGGCATAAGATAATGGTTTTTGTTTACCATGATGAAGCAGGTAGTGGAAAAGTTTGTGTAAAAGTGCCTTGTGTTTTAGAAATCAAAGGCTGAGATTCATGCTCTTAGAGGTCTGTTCCAACCCTTAGATTTCCCCAAGTTTAAATTGGATGATATCTTGATGGATTTTTTCATAGGAATACCTAGGGATCAAGGACGCTGTGATGCTATCTGGGTAGTGGTGGATCGTCTGAAGAAATTGGATCACTTCCTCGTGATCAAGGAGTAGACCACAATGGATTCCATGGTATTGAGGTATCTGGATGAGGTGGTGAGGCTACATGGGGTTGAAATATCCATCATCTAGTGTCAGTTGTCATAGTTTAACTCATGAGTCTAGGGGGGACTGCAACATGCTTTTAGAACCTAGCTACGCCTTAGGACTTATTTCCAACCTTAGACAGATGGGATAATAGAGATGACCATCTAAGCATTAGAGGATATGATTCAAGTGTGTTTTATGGAGTTTGTAGGATCATGGGTGTGATAAATTCCCATGGTAGAGTTTTCCAACAATAATAACCATCACTCTACTATTAGCATGAAACTATTCGAGGATTTTCATGGAAGACCGTGTCACTCACCCTTGTGCTGGATAGAGGATGGAGAATCAGATTTCCTTGAAATAGACGTGGTGCAATGAACGAAAAATAATGTTTACCCTATGAGAAGGAGTTTGAGGGAAGCTTAGGATTGTCCGAAGTCGTATCCTGATCATAAAGGTGTCCCTTGTAGTTTGAGGTTAGGGACCATGTGTTTTTGAAGGTTTCCCCTCGACGTGGGTAGTAGAGGATCGATGGAGAGAGAAAGATCTCCCCCAAGATCATCAAATCTATCATGGTGTTGGAGAGATTTGGTGAGGTTTCATATCAGCTAGCATTTCCACCACTTTTGGAGAGGGTCCACAACATCTTTCATGTCTCTCATCTTCATCAGTATCTACACGATGAATCCCTTTTCATTAACTGGGGAGAGTTGGATATCGAGGACGACATGGAATTTGTGGTGTGGTTGGTGGAGATCTAGGACCATCAATAGAAGTTTCTTCATGGATGGACCATTCCTTTGGTTAGGTATTGTCGAGGCATGGTGTCCTTGATGGGAGTACTTGGGAGTGGGAGGCACCAATGCATGCCCAGTAGCTAGAACTATTATGATTTTTTCTTCTATTTTCTACTTTTTGTTCTTATCTTGTGTTGTAATTCTTGACCTTGTTGCTATGAAATGATTTTATTTTTTTCTATGATTTGTAAGAGGTCCCAAAAAAATGGGGAGGGTAGGACCTAATTCCTAATCAAGATGCTTTAATGCAGATGCGATTAAACCCATGTGGGAATGTCAATGCCACCCAAAGAAGATAGTATCTTGACATGGAGGAAAGAGATCCATAATACATGTGTCAGGATAGTGTGTTCTTTGAGGTTCATGTGGTTGTTTGCGGTGGAAGATATCAGGGTGGTGTTCTTGGATGTTGAGGTTTTCACTCCAGTTTTGGAACTATAAAAGGTGGTTTTTCCTTGAGAGGTATCTTATGGGATGGTTGTTCATACCTATCATTCCTATGGTTTGGATTTGAGTTCTTGAGGGAAAGAATAGTTTGAGAGGTACTTGATATAACGACCCTGACCTCTTCAAGACATTCCTTTGTGAAAATTTAGTGCCTGGGGGGGGGGGGTCTAGGAGGTTTCACAAAATCATTTCTAGAGTTTTCCAAAAAAATCATGTTTTTCTGTCAACATGTCACTTTGAACTATTAGTTTAGGCATGTCATTTTGAATTATTGGTTTTGGCATGTCAGTTTGAACTATAGATGTCAGCATGTCATTTTGATCTTTCCGTTTCACCATGTCATTTTGAACTATCATTTTTTCCATGTCATTTTGAACTGTTTGTGTTGCATTGTCATTTTAAACTGTCAGTGTCAGCATGTCATTTTTAACTCTCGGTGTCAGCATGACATTTTGATGTTTCGGTGTCTGCATGTCATTCTAAACTGTCAGTGTCAGCATCTCATTTTGAAATGTCGGTTTTGACATGTTGTTTTGGACTTTCCGAGTCGGTGAGTCATTTTGAACAAGCAATGTCAGTAAGTTGTTTTGAATTAACAACATCATCATTTGTGTTGGTTTCAGTGTTGGTGTCAACATCAATATCAGCTTCATGTTTCTAGATTTTCCTAGTTTTTTCAGTTTCACCCCTCTTACATTTTACCTAACGTAAATTGAGTTTTAAGGATTGTTTGAGTGTTTGAAAAGGAATTTAAAAGTATATTAATTATATTTTAAATATCCTAACACTCCCTGTACATTTAAATAGTCATTTTGCGTAATCGTAACCATGATCCGAATTCAATTCACCTTGATACCATTTCCCATTCCATTGATATATGATCTATATTTTCTAAAGCTAAGGTACTTTTGTCTCTTTTATCTTGGTGTACAAAGAACTTTTCTTCCCCGGAAGAGTTTTCCGCCTATGTTATAGCCCATTCCTGTTCTTTTTTTCCTAGAGTTTCCTACTACTCACGAGACCCCCTATTTAGTTCTAGGAGGAGTTTTGGTCAATTGTTTTTCTAATTAGGGATTTTCCTTCATCTCTCTTTAATTTTGTATCAAGCGTGGTGGGTTTGGTAATGTTTTTTAGGATAGATGGATCCTTTTGTTTTAAAAATAATAAATAAGGGTCAAAACTGATGATGATCAAAATATAATCATACTATTACGATAATGGGAAGGGAACTTAAGAAGGTTTGATGTTGATAATTTTTTTAATTGTTATCCATGTTTTACTGTTATCAATTGTTATAATTTAAGGCCTTTTGAAAATCATGGTCGTTGGTGGTCCTTGTTTGTGCACCAATGATGCTCCTTATTTTTTTTCAATACTCCTTTGAATGGACATAACAAAAAAACATTCTTAATCACATAAACATGGTTAAATAAATGGATTCTACTAGATCAAACCAATTCTATGATCACCCATTTTATTTAAAGTGAAATCAAAGAACCCATATTGGCTAAATCTGAATATGATTTGCTTGAGGGTGTGGATGTGTGCTGTGTTTTATTGGATATTTGGGGTGGATAGAGGGTTGGGTCCTATGAATGGGGAAGGGTATGTGTGTGCAGCGTGGCTGTTATGTTTGGTGGTGCTTTGTTGTGGGCCTTGTGTATTGGGTTGTATAGAAGGTATGATGGAGTCTTAGGATGAGAGATTGATTGGTTGTGGAATAGATGGACTTATTGTGTAGTAGGAATATAGGTTCATTGACCTATATTATTTTTACGAATGGGTGTTAAAATGTATTTACTTCTTGGTTCCTATATCCTTGTTTTCCTTGGAAGTGTTTAGTGGTATTTATTCCTTTGAAAATGGTTGCAGATGTTTTTGTTGGTAGTTTCCCCAATAGTGTTGGAATAACATACAGCGAACCTCTAATAATGAATGATAAGTGTTTAAATGATAAAGGGGTTGGTTTTATGCTCCAGTTATTGATATTGTGTGGTTGTGCATATAGGGGTAGCAAAAAAGGTGGTTCCATATGGGCTGGGTGTTTGTTTGAAATGCAACGGTTGGGTTGAGTGCTTGTTTAACTACAGTTATAAAATTGTAATTCTTGGTGATTTTCAAAACTCCCCACCCTTGTTGAGAACTAAATTCCGAAAACCCCCATTTCACGGGGGAGGGTCTTTCCAAACATCCAGGTGGGAGGATAAATGGCTGGTTACTGACTTTATTCTTGGAACCCCCTTCCAGTTTCTTACTTCTTGAGCACATCCGAGCATGCTATAATTTCACGAGGTTTACTATAGCCCAAGATCCTTTGGGCATATTTTATTTTTGATGAGGTGTCCAAGTTTCTGTGGTCCAGGTTTGTTTTCCAAGGGTATTCAGGATATGGCCCAAGCGTTTTCGGGTAGGAGGAGTGGTTGTCGGGACCCTCGTGTATACGGGTGGGATATGTGTTGTTTTTGGACTAGTTGTGTGCGGGAAGTTGTGGCAGTGGGACTACATTGGGGAAGGTTAGTAGCATCAATATATTATCCATTAGAAATGAGTAGTAAACCAATGTGAAAAGTGGTGCAAGGTACCCAAATCATTGATGTGATTATGTTATTACCTTACTTGAATTGCGCTATTTGGTGAGTGTGCCATTGTGAAGTTGGGCTTGTTAGTATTTTTCCATGGTAGGTGTGGTTAGTTTCTGTTGTTTCTTCACAAGGGAATTAATATTCTCACCCCCATTTGTGCATGTGTGAATTTGGTTTTCCGTACTGAGTATATATGTATTCTCACCCTATTTTATAAAACTATTCTAAGGTTTCCTTGAGGTCACTGAGCACCGTAATGGAATTTACTAGCTCCAGCATCATGATAACTAATGTGCTACTTCTTAGTCTCATTCTTTTGGTACTTCCATTAGTGATTTTATTGTACATCTGTCATAGTTTACATTTATATCAGTAATGAGATGGATTTTGTTTTCCTTTATATAAAATTTTGGTATTTTATGGGATTTTTACCGTCTGATCTCCTGATCCTATTTTCATTATGAAGGGTAATTCCTTCTATATTGTGTGAGATTATATACCCTTGTTGATAATCACCACTCCGAGTCCTATTGATGGCGGGACATGGGGGTCATTATATCTCCTTCATCTTGAAGAACGATGTGTGTCAAATTTTGTTGTCCCTTTGCTCATCTTGAAAACGGCGGGTCATGACATTATTCCATTTTTCTTTTGTTGTAATTTCATGCATAAGAATGAATATTGGGTCTTTAGATTGATTTATATCATATAAGGAAATTATAAAATCATGTTTCAATCCTTTTGAAAGAATATTGTGACATTCATTAAAATTAAAGAAATACAAAACATGATAAAAAATAATAAAAGAAACAATAATACTAATAATAACACATTCTAAAATCTATGGTTTCAGGAAAATAATTTTGCACCACCACAATGCCACTAATGTTATGGTCCTCATTTTTCATCTCATCGATCTTCAACATATTGATGTGATAGGGTGATGATCTATAAATTTTATTCATATTCTTATTTAAAACTCTAAATACCTTTATGGTAGTGATTTTAGAATTAATTTTTTATCCAGATCAATACTAAGAGGTTTATCAATCCTCTAAATGGCATAGACTACCCTATCATATTGACCGTATGAGTTAATACATAGTTTTATTTATAACATCCTTACCTAAATCAATGTATAAGATGTTTTAAATTTATTAAATTCCAATTTTATATTTTGGTTCATCTCTCTTAAAGATGTTTCTCTTGGTTGGTTTTGAGTATAAAGGGTCATGGAATAGATGGATAGAGAGTTGAGTTAAGGATTGGAATTATGGTTGCTGTAACATGCCATAGTCTAACTCATGGACCACACTGGCAAGCCCATGGAGTTACCATTGGTCTACAATTTCCTATAGAAACCACCAACCTATTAGTGGTGCTATAATAACCTAGATGGTTTTGTCTTGTACACTGGCTAGTTAAGGTCCATCCACTGACCCATCGAGGAGACCCACCTGCTCAATGATGGATCCATTCTTTTTGTTCATTAAATGCACCATATTTATTTCAATTTCACTTATTATACACCAAAATTAAAACAAAAATCCATTCCTAGACCCTACATCAAGGTAGGTTCCTCCACCACTAAATCACTATCTCTTACATTCATTATCTTTTGTATTTTCAATGTTGGGCAAATATATTAAGGTTATATCAGAATGTTTTCTCTAAATATTCATGATATTCATATTCCAGTTAGAGATATATAAATGGATATATGATGGATCTAGTAATTCAAAGTTGATCTGATGATTTTATCTTACCTTGTTCATAGATCATTTATGAATATATCTTTTTGATGATGTATCTTAACCCAATATGATCTACCATTGACAAGGATCATCTTACTGCTATGTGATTATGGATCCCTTCCAAAAACACTTCTTGATGATGGAGTTGTGATAATACTATAATATATTGGGATGATTAAGTGAACCTTCTAGATCTAATGATATATTAAAAATCCTTTGGTAGTTTTATAGTGGATTCAACATGTCAACATCATCCCTTTTACTATATCTATATCACTAATGAATAGTGGTAATTTCATGGCAATTCACCATGGATAGATCTTCTTGAGACCATATCCTTCTTGAAATTAATCTTATATCTCTATGTTAATGAATAATTGATTGTGGAGTGAAGTTAATTGATGATACCCAAGGATCTATTCTCGATTTGATGAGAAATTCATGACCTATTCTTGAATCAATAATAGATCCTAGTGAATTAGAGTCATATTCATCAAAATTTCTTTTTATTAGTTCTATTTTCAAACATTGTGTGGTATTTGAATTTATAACTACACTTCTTCACATGAAATCTCATCTATTCGACTTTCTAATCCACTTCACTGATATACTAAAATATGAGATAGGAATATTTGACATGTGACATAATTTTTTGTGTGCACAAATGTGATTTGTGATTTATCATATGAAGAATATTTTATTACTTTATCAGAACGAATAAGTGAGGATGTTCATTACTATTTGGGTAATATTTATATAGTTTTTTCATTAATATGATTCTTATGATGGCATATATTTCTTGACCATTCCGGATAGCTGGGACACCCCAAGAATTTAAAAATAAATTAAAATGCATGAAACAATGAGTCATTTATTAATGAAACTTTATTTTAAAAATATAGTTATAAACTAGCTGTTAGGCTTATTTTTTCTCTTCTATGATTTTATTTTTCAAAAATGTACATAAACAGTTACGATCGATATGTTTTTTAGAGTCTGATAAGCAAAACTTTATTTTTGGTGAATAGTAACCTACACTTATGAATAGTAATGTTACCCTTATGAATAGTAATATAAACCTTGTGAATAGTAAATTGGCCTAATGAGTTGTAGCCTCACCAAGTAATGTATAATAAAAAGGCATCCTATAAGTAAATATCTCATCATTATAAAAGTGTTGGTATTTTTGTAGCTCAGAAATATTTAATTATAATTTTATTATTAATTTAATATTTTAAATTGAAATTTATTTTTATAAAATGAAATAATAAATTATTATTTAATTTTTTTATGGTTATATGATAATTTTATGTGACCTTGATTAATTTTTCAAGGTGTTATATAATCAGTTGTAGTTTTTAAATTATTTTTTAGAATAAATGAAGGGTTTAATTAAAACAACAAAAATTTTCTAATTTAGAAAATTATTTTAAATAAATTGAGTTCATTTATGAGTTTCACATGTCGAAAAATTATTTTGGTCAATTTTAGGAATTTTTTTGAAATACATGAATTTTTGATGAATCGCGAAATACAGTAATTTACTATATATATGAAATATATTTTAAATATATTATTCCTAGCATCATGTATGATGAAATCACCCTTGGTTCGAATGAACATTCTCTCTTTACCTTTTTGGGTCACATTATTCCAGACTATTCATAGTCTTGGGAAAAAATATTAAACTAACAATTAAAATAATGGAAAACCCCTCCTCTCCTCCACTATAAATACCACCCTCACCCCCTCTTCCTCTCACACCTCTCATAATTTGTGAATTGACTAAATTATTACCAAAAAACATCCCAAGTCTCTTCTCCATGTCCTAGACATGTTGGTGTCACCAAAAGGCTAATACCAAAGGCCTTATAGAGGATGTCAAGAAGAGATCAAGAGGTAAAAATCCTCTTTCACTTTGTTTCATTTTCATGTCAATTCATTTATTTTCCTATAATCTATTACAATCCCTTTATCCAATAGGAATGAATGATCCAAAATATTATATATTCTGGATTTTATCATATTTATGGAAAAATTAATCACCGTATGTGATGTGCTGATTTACCGATATCATGGACAATGTGTCTTCAATTTCCATTAATTTCTTTCAAAGGTAGTTGTAAACAAAAATTAACAGTTGAAATAGATTGTAATGTGTATGGTATGAAAACTATTATTTTTTAATTAACTGATATGCATAATATTAAAGGTATATCATGAAACAAGTTCATGATTATCAAAGAGCCACAAAAATGATCCAAAAATCATTAATGTTTATCTAATGGTCTGTCATCATATATGATAAAAAATGATTTATGGTATTATTTAATATTCTGGAAAAAAATTAATTAAAACTCATTCCACTTCTAAATATTCTTTTCCTTTAGAATAGAAAATCCGTTACAAACCTACCAAGGGAACCATATAAAGAATGCACACAAAACACTGTAAATAACAAAATATTATTATTGAATGGGTGAAATTTTATTATAAAATGATCATATAAGGTGTTATAAACATGAATATGTTTTTTTAAAATAATAATAACTCTATTTTAACCATTATACAGTAGGTTTAATGAAATTTTAAGTAAGATGAACCCAAGGTAACTGAATTCTTAACCTAATTTTCTTTCTTTGGGTTAATCCTCTACTTCATTAATTATGTGTTACTAAGATTATTTGTGTAATTAATTTCGTTATTAATATGATTTATTATGTGTATTTCTAGTATATACGCAAAATACTTTCATTCTATTAATTCTCACTTCAATTATATGATACTTGTAAAGAACATTCCTTTTAAAAAACCTCTTTTAAAATTTTATATTACAAAATTCAAATGAAATGTTTTTTTGCAATTATACATGTTTCATGATTATGTTCAAGTTATTGGGAATTATTTATATTGAATGGTGGGACATATATATCACTCCAATGCACTGGGTATGTGTATGTTGGAGGTCGACCATATGGTTACTCCAAATGTAACTATGATGGTTACCCTATAAGGAATTATAAGGTAGTTTTGGGGGTTACAAATCATAAGGTAGCCATGTGGGTTAAAATATAAGTTAGTAATTCCCCATGATACCTATATAGTTTTATATATGTTCTATAATGTTTTATGGAAATATCATGTTTCACGAAGTATGTATATATGGGTGAGAAGTATGCCTTTGTGGAAATGATTTCATATATTTAGAATTATTCATGGAATAATGATTTATTTACATATATTTATATACCTTAATGATATTTTTATTCTCATATAATGTTATTAAATATTTTTCACAGGTTATAAGGTTTTTTAAGAGAAATAAGGATGTCAAGTAAAATTTTATAAATATTTTTCAAATAAATCATGTAGTTGTTTTCTGTTAAAATTTTTATTTTTTTTGAAAAATAGATATTGTTTTAGTGGTACCCACTTTGTATTATTATGGATTGATATGTTTGAATTATGTCCTAAATTTATAGAAATATAAACTAAAAGGATCTTTGGGAATGTAATGATGTGAAATCTAGATTAATTAGCTAGATTATTTAAGGTTTAAGGTTGGATCCTTATTGTTGGTATCAGAGAATGGTTTAGATAACTTTAGGGGTTAGACTGATGTCAATTGAATACCATAAATGGGTTTTACCTTATTTTTATGATATATAATTTATGTATTACCATGTTCCTTCATCTAATATATTCCTCTTAGAAATGGTTTCCAATAGAAGAAACAAAGATGCTGATGGTTGAAGAAACTGATAGGTGGATATCTTTCTGAATCCACAACTATGAATAACAGGGATTGAAACTGATTAGTTGGGGATAATAATGGATTATATGAAATAAGAAATAATTGGAAGTGTAATTCATGCAAGATAAAAATCATATATACCACAAAGAAACATGATGATAATGAAACATTTTATGAGGAAACATCCTTCTACTTTTAGTGCATCTTATGATCAAGTGGTAGCTGAGGGATGGATTACATCCATTGAAAATATATTTGATGTAATGGGGCGTAAAAATAATTTCCATTTATTATTTTTAAGGTGATGCTTACTAGTGGTGGTTAATTTTCCAAAATATCAAAGATAGTGAGGAGATTTATGCCTTGGAATGGGATAAATATAAGAACATTTTCCATGAAACATATGTTCTTAAGGTGGTTTGAATTAGTATGGAAAATAAATTCATTTAATTGAAGAAAAAGGAGGAATATTTAGTGGTCATGTATTAAGAAACCTTCACCTGATTGGAAAAGTATGATCAAAATATTATTTGGGATATTGACAGAAAAATAAAATATTATTACTCATGATTGAATCCAAGAAATTGATGGGAACTGGCTTCCTCTGAGTTAAAAAATTTTGAGAAACATATCCAATATGATGAGAGTGTACAAGTGGAGTTTTCTGATGATCACATATACTTTGAGAACAAATATAATATGAGATCTAGATGGCAAGCGATGTGGAAGAATCAATGAAATAAATCTGATGGTAAGAATGATAAATTTTTTATTTTGTGAAAATTTTGGCAAAAAGATCCTTGTGGAATGCCTTAATAAAAATAGGAAGTATTTTCGATGTGGTAAGTTTAGACATATGACCTAATATTATAATTAAAATGATCCTAAGATTAATCTTGATAAGAAAACAATAACTGTTTCAAATGTGGTGAGATGGGTCATTATGCGAGTAGCTTCCCAAATAAATATTTGAATTATGGGAAGCAACCATACTATAAGTAGAATTTTATACATAGATACTTTTCAACTATAATAGCAGATGTTGGGTCATCAAAATAAGTTGTATTAGGTACCTTGTTTGCTAATATTTTTCTAAATCCTTGTTTGATTTTGGGTCTACACATTAGTTTATTTTTGAGAAATTTTCTAGTAAATTGGAAATATCATCTTAAAAATGAGAGAAGAACATATTGTTAAAACATCAAGGAGAAATGTTACATAAAAAAGGCATTTTAGGAATCTTCATATTATTAACAGTGAACAGTCATTACCTACAAACATTATTGTGTTTTCATTAGAAAATTTAGATGTCATTATAGGTATGTATTAGATATTTTTTTATCATTATAAGATTGATTGGAGAGATAAATAAGTTGTTTTTTAGAAAGAGTTTCATTTTGTATTCCCTAATGAACCCATATAACTGATAACATATTAGGATGATGATAAAATGTAGAAAGAAGGAAATGAAAGTTATCTTTCTCATATTATTGAAAACAAGGGAACTGTTCATATTAATGATGCACCAATGGTAAATGAATATCTTGATGTTCTTCCTGATGATTTCCCAATTTTATACATGATTGTGATGTTGAATTTTCTATTGAATTAGTTCCTGAAGCTAAGAAAATTTGTGAACCCCTTATTGAATGGATCAATTGGAACTTGTTGAACTGAAACATTAGTTGCAATATATTCTTGATAATGGCTTCTTTCATCCCACGAATTCACTATAGGGAGATCCAATATTTTTTTGTTAAAAAGACTTATAGTTCCATGATACTTTGAATTGATTATAGATATTTTAATAACATTACTCTTAATAATAAGTATCCTTTTCCTGAAATCTATGAATAGTTTGATCTGCTCCCTAGATCTCAATATTTTTACAAGATTGGCTTGAGATTTAGATACCATCAGCTGAATGTGAAGTTGGATGACATCCCAAAAATATATTTTCATACTAGATATGGGCATTATGAGTTATTTTTTTTCTTCATTTGGTTTGAAAATTTCCCCTGCTATATTCATTGATCTTATGTATAGAATATTCCATGAATATTTGGATAAATTTTTTGTTGTTTTTATTGATGATATTTTGGTCATTTCATAATGTTATGAGGATCATGAAAACATTGAAGGATTTTCTTACAAATTCTCAATGAAAATAAGTAAAATGGAAATTTTAACAAATGTGATTTTTGGTTGCATCAGATTTATTTTCTTGGAAAAATTTTAAATAAGGATTGAATAACAGTGATCCTTCCAAAACAAACATCGTTGATGAATGGAAAATATATAAAAATGTTATAAAGATTCATAGTTTTCTTGGATTTGTAGGTTATTACAAATAGTTTGTTAAGAAAATTGCACGGTTATCTATCCCGCTAACTAAGTTAACATGAAAAGGGGTTAACGTTTTTTGGATAGAAGAATGTGATTCTTGTTTTTAGGAAATAAAGAAGAGATTACTAAATTCACTACTCTTTGACTTTCCTTTCAGAAATGGTGAGTTTTTCATATACAATGATGTTTTATTGAAGGGAATTTGTTGTTTTTTATGTAGAATGATAATTTAATTGCTTACGCATCAAGAAAACTGATTCCTCCTAAGTTAAATTATAAAAAACATGATTTGGAATTAACATCTTTTGTTTTTTCTTTGAAAATTAAGAGGCATCATTTATATGGAGCCAAATGTGAAATATACATTACCTATAAAAGTCTAAATTATATATTCACGTAGAAGGAATTGGACATGAGTCAGAGAAGATGGATTGAATTGATAAAGTATTATGATATAATAATCAATTACAATCTTGAAAAAGAAAATTAGCAGATACCTTGAGCCAGAAACATGATGCATCATTAACCATGTTATGGTTGGAACATGAACCATTGATTAATGATTTAATAGAAATTCTCTTGGATGTATTTGGTGTAGAAAAGTGTGCTATTTTGTATATAATTTAAGTGAAGTCATATTTGTCAGACAGAATTAAGGAAGCGAAGATGGAAGATGAGGAGTTACATGAAAATGTAGAATTGGTTAAAATGGGTAACATGCATGAATTAAACATGATAAATATTGTGTTTTGAGATTTGGAATAAGATTCGGCGTGCCTTGTAATTCCCAGTTGAAGTAATAATTTTAGTTTGAAGCTCGAAGTTCTCCGTTTTTAGTTCATCTTGGCAGTACTAAGATGTATAGAGACATTCGAGAATATTTCTGGTGGGATGGAGTAATAAGAGATATTGCTGATTTTACCATGAAATATTTGACTTGTAAATAGGTAAAAGAAATGAAATAACTACAAAAGTTATTGATTTTTCCTTTTAAGTGCTGGAGTGGAAATGGAAAAACATATTCATGGACATCATAGTGGAACTACCAAATAATTATCGACATAACAATGTGATTTGGGTTATTTTTTATCATATGGATAAATCTAAATATTTTCATCCTATTGAAGATACAATGTCTTTGTATCAGCTTTCTCAAATTTAGCTCAAAGGAATTTCCAGGTTACATGGAGTTACAATTCCATTGTATCTAATAATGATATAAGGTTTTAATCAAACTTTTGTAAAGGAATTCAGAAGTCATTGGGCACAGAATTAAATTTCAGCACTCATTTTCATCCTCAATCTGATGGAAAGACTGAGAAAAAAATCTAAACTGTGGAGGATATGTGGTCATCTTGTTCGATGGAATTCTAGAAAAGTTGGGATCAACTTATTTCTTTAGTTTAGTTTTCTTATATTAACATTTTTAATTCTAGTATACAGATTGCACCATCTGAGACCTTATAGGGGAAGTGGTGTCAAACTATATCTTTTTCAGAAGAAGTCGAGTAATGGAAGTTTATGGGACCATAATTAGTATAGTATGTGGCTAAGAAAGTTAGGATGATCCAAAAAAACATGAGGACAACTAAGAATAGGTAGAAAAGTTATGTAGATAATAGGTGGAATTTTTTTTCGAGGTAGGGGATCATCTTATTCTTAAAATATCACCATGGAAAAGTGTTATGTCTTTTGAAATGAATTGAAAGCTATGTCCACAGTTCATTAGACCATATGAAATCCTATAGAATGTTGGAATATATGCCTAGTGAGTAGGTTTTCTTCTGAGTTTATCTCAGGTACACAATGTGTTTTATGTTTTGATGTAGAGAGAGCATGTTCCATATTCCTCTCATTTTTTGAGTTCAGAAGCAGTTCAACTGGAAAAGAACCTTTATTATAAAGAGAAATCTGTTCAAATTATTCATCAAAGAGAACATGTATTATAGAATAAGATAATCCACCCGGTAAATGTTTTATAGATAAACCACATGGTTGAATAAGAAACAAAGGAATATGAAATTCTTTGAGGGAATGGTGCACTCACATTTTTAATAATTTAATAAAAATTATTAGGATTCAATTTCTGGAAGGTGGGGAGAATACAACAACCCTAGGTTTTAAAAATAAACTCAAATGCATGAAATAATGGGTCTCTTATTAGTGACACTTTGTTTTAAGGAGATATTTATAAACTAGTCGGTAAACCTAATGTTTTCACTTTTATGATTTGAATTTTGAAAAATTGACATACATACTTCTGATCAGTAAGTTATTTGGAGTATGATAAGAAAAACCTAATTTTGGGGTAATAGTAACCTACCGTTATGAATAGTAATGTTAAACTTATGAATATTAATATGACCCTTATGAATAGGAAATTGTCCAAATGAGTTCTAACCTCACCAATGAATGTATAATAAAAATGAATCTTATAAGTTACAACATGATCATTATATAAGTGTTGGTATTTTTTGTAAGTATTAAATATTCAATTCAAATTTTATGATTACTCTAATAATTTAAATAAAGATTTATTTTAATAATGTGAAATCATAATTTTTTATTTTATTGTTTTTTTGTTATAAGATAATTTTACGAGACCTTGATTAAATTTTAAAGGTGTTATAAAACCAGTTATAGTTTTTGACGTTTTTTCAAATAAATTATGATTTTAATAAAAAAATTAAATTTATCAAATTTGAAAAATAATTTTCAAAAAAGAGAGTTTATTTTTTAATTATAAACTTCTAAAAATGGTTGGGGTGAATTTATAGCATTTTTTTGAAATACATTAATTTTAGATGAACAATGGAATACATTAATTAGCCATATAAAAACATTATATGTTAAATACACTATTCCTAGCATCATGGATGATGTAAGTACCCTTGGTTTGAACTCACATGATCTCATTAATTTTTAGTTTCACATAAATCAATACTATTAATAGTCTCGAGAAGAAATATTAAACTAATAATTTAAATAACTAAAACTCCTCCTCTTGTGCACAATAAATTCCACCCTCATCGCCCTCTTCCTCTCGCACCTCTAATGATTTGTGAACTGTCTAAATTACACCAAAACTTTTCCCAAGTCTCTTACACACTTCCAAGACCTACTGTTCTCACTGAAAGGCCAATACCAAAGGCCTTAAAGAGTATCTCAAATAGAACAGATCAAGAGGTAACATTCATCTTTCGTTTTGTTTCATTTCTTTTTAATTTTTTTTGTTTCTTATACTATCTTCCACTCCCCTCATCCAAGTGGAATGAATGCTCCAAAATCTTATATATGGATGACATGTCTTCAATTTCCTTTAAATCCTTCAAATCTGGTTGTAAAACCATTGTAATGGTTGAAACAGATTTTAAATTGTATTATATGACCTCTCTTATGTTCTTTAATTAAATTATATGCATAATATTAAAGTTATATGATGAAACTTGTGCATGATTATCAAAGAACCGCCAAAATGATCTATAAATCATTAATGGTTTATCTAATGGTTCATCATCATATATGTTAAAAAATTATTTATGGTATCATTTAATATTCTGGATATATATTAATAACAACTGATTCCACTTCTGGATATTCTCTTCCTTTTGATAAGAAAATCCCTTATGAACCAACCATGAAAACCATGTAAAGAGCACACCTGAAACATTGTAAATAACAAAATATTATTAATTAATGGGTGGAATGATGTTATAAAATGATCATTTAAGGTGTTATAAACATGAATATTTTTCTATAAATATTCCTAACACCATTTTAACTATTATAAATTTGTTTTAAATTTTTTTTGTAAGACAAATCTAAGGTAAGGGAATTATTAAACCAATTTCCATTCATTGGGTTAAACCTCTACTTCCTTAATTACATGATAACAAGATTATTTGTGTAATTAATTTTATTTATAATATTATTTTTTATATATACTTATAGTATATACAAATAATTATTTCATTATATTAATTATCACATCAATTATATGATATTTTATAGAGACTTTCCTTTAAAAATCATCTTTTAAAATACAATTCTACAAAATTCAAAAGCAATGTTGAATGAAATTATTAATGTTATATGATTAAGTTATCATTCATGGGATTTTTTTAAGATGAATGTTGGGACTTATATATCCCTCAAATTAATTAGGTGTGTATATGTGATAGGTTGGTCATATTGTTACTCTATGTGTAGCTGCAATAGTTACACTATAAGGTTATCCTGAGGGTTACATTATAAGGTAGTCATGAGGATTACAAATCATAATCTAGTGATGAGGGTTAAAAAATAAGTAAGTAATTCCCAAAGATACATTTATTTTTTTATATATGTTCTCTAATGTTTTGTGGAAATCTAATTATTCAATAAGTAAGTATATTAGGGTGAGAAGTTTGTCTTTATGAAAATGATTTCATATGTTTATAATTATTCATGGACTAATTGTTTTTTTCCTTTTTTATATCCATTAATGATATTTTTAGGATCGTCCAATGTTTTTAAGTTTTTTTCATAGGTTATAAGGATGTTTAAGAGAAATAAGTAGGTCAAGTTAAATGTTATGAAGATTTTTCAAATAGATCATGTTGTAGTTTTTTGTAAAAAATTTTATGTTTTGAAACAAATGGATACTATTATATTGGTAACCACTTTTTATTTTTGTGGGTTGATATATATGATTTATGTTCTAATATTCTAAAACATTAGACTAAAAATATCTTTAGGAATGTAAATAAGTTAAATCTAGTTGAATTAGATAGATTATGTAATGTTTAAGGCTGGGTCCTTAGAATAGTCATTCAATATGTGTGTGTACCACGTGAGACATATATATTATATTGATTTCATTATAATCTCTTGGTATCTTGTTATCCATGTTTTATTTGATCAAACGTATATGTATATTGCAAATTATTCTCATAATTCCATGTTATATTATACCTTTATATGTTATACCCTGTTATCCCTATTTACCATTCCTTTAGATGTATTTGATTTGGTACTTAGAATAGGTAGGGAATCATGGTATGGTTATCCATTATAAGGGGAGTGTGCATGGAATGAGATGATGATGAAAATAGAAACATAAACAAGGTTAACACATGAAGGCCTTGTGTCCTATCTAATGATAGTGACATGTTCACATTATTCCATGAGGATATTGAGTAGCACATTCACTACGGGAATTATATCTTGTTCTGAAGCACAATTACATATGGATACCAAGTAACATGTTTAGTATATTTTTGGCTAGTTCTTGATAACTAAATACATCATTTTTTATATTTCTAGCATAGATAAAAAACTTATATGATTGGGGATCATGTTGTCTTGGATAGAACATGAACACTAAATATATGATTGTTTAAAATTTATTTCAGATTTATTCATGTCATGGAATACAATTGTGTTAATTTTATGTAAATTTTAAGAATGAATTGGTGGTGTCCTACTGGGTTTTATCACCCACACCCTAAAAAGTAATCTCAATGTGCCTACATACTTCAAGTATTTTGAACAATATAAGGAAAAGGGGAACATCTAAGATAGGTGACAAGTGGAGCATGGAGAAATTAACGGTACTAGAATAGATCCCGAAGGAGTCAACATTAATTCTTTTATATACTTACATTATATATTCAATATAATGGATTGAAACATTTGGATCCTAGTTTATTTTCTTGTATGATATGTCTGGAATTTTTTTATTTTTTGTTACCATTTTTTCTTCCATGAAAGTCTATGATTTTTTCTATTATATATAAGTTTATGGTGTGTGGCTATAATATATAAGTGAATAAATTCACCATGTGTAGAATTTGAACCCTCATTTCTTTTCTGTAGTCTCTTGTATAAGGGGATGTGTGCATATGGCCTTGGGGATCTATGGATTATAATTGATTGTTTAGGTTGAGAAATTAATTTTTTTTATCAAAGGATAGTTTCCATTCTATAATTTGGACTATAATGGGACATGGTAAAAAGGATATAGGTTGTGTCGAGCATTGGTTGGAGAATATCTATGTGCCTAGCTATCTCTTGTGTGATGGACCTATGAGTTTCAATAGAAGGAATTTATGTTATAGTTTTATAGATTTTGGGTGTTTTCAGAAATGATGTTTAGAAACATAGGATCACATGGGATATATATACATGTTTCATACTATATAATACTTTTTTAATATAATGCCCTGATTTATTCTAATTATCCAAGATAGGCTATAATTAGTTACTGATTGATCAATATTTTCCAATTGATAATGAGATAAATCTTTTGTTGTATTACTTAGTTGAACAAGAGAATGTTTTTTTGTTTTCTAAAATATATATTATAGTGAATAATTTTTAATTAGGGAGAACCTCATATAGTTTTAGGATTTGTATACCTTGAGTTATTGGTATCCTTTAGGGAGAACCATTGTTTCATCCCATATAATGTTTGAGATCTATCATAATGGATTCTATTGATTAAATTTTAATTTGGTATTTCAAAGAAGTACCACCTTATAAAGGATTGAATTATGCCAATATGGATAATGCATTAGTTCCATCCTAGGCTACATAGGAGGATACACCTATGATTTCCCCACACCATCTCAAGTGTTCTAGGCATTTGATCCTCTCTGGACTGGAGTTTTTTGACTGTACCTTCCAATAGAATTGGAGTAAATTGGAAAATACTTGACTAAACTATCAACATAAAGCTCCCAAATTCACTGACCATTCATGTATATGGGGGACTACATGGACTCAAGTATGAGTTAGACATCATTGACAAAATTTTGAACATTATTTTCAGACCAGAGGACAAATAAGTCAAGATAGCCACATTAATACTTCTTGGACCTACCTTGTGTTGGTAGAGTGTCATGGGATAAGTAGTTAGACATGTGGGTCATTATTTTTAGGAATTTAAGAATAGTATCTTCATAGAATTATTTTTGAACATCTCCAACATAGAATATGTCAAGTAATTTATAATGAATCAATAAAGATCCATTACTATTTTTTCACACACCACTTATTTCACCGAGCTTCATCATTTTATGTCCCTTTTTTTCCAGAAACCTCGCGTAGAAGTAAAGTATGTTCAAGAAAATTTTGAATACTAATATCACATGGTAGGTTAGAAGTTTTAACCTAACAACATTCCCATATTTATTGCACAATGAAATCACAATTAAGAAGGGTAAATTTGAGCATTTAGTAGTAGGACATATTCCACACATCAGTACTTTGTCAGATAGAACATCATCTAATGAGATGAGAATCACTTTTGGAAGTACGGTGAATAATATCATGGACATATAGTTTATAATTTCAAAAAAAGTTGAACATTATATGGATAATTCATCCCCCTTAGGAGGAGTTCCACATCCCTTAAACTGTGGATAGTTTGGGCATTGGCTCATGTCCTACCTAGCACCTCAAAATAAGTTTTTGTAGTGTGGAAAGATGAGGAATATCTAGAAGTTATTCTCTTTATATTTGATACTTTTTTTCATTAGGGTTTATTGACATACATAATCCATGAACCAATTATTAGGTTGGGGTCCTTAGTCATAGGCTTCAATGATAATGGTTCAGGAGGGTCATACAACTCAGTGTTAGAGTCATGGAGCTGAAGTGGGCAGAGTGTGTATAGAGGATCAGGCACCAGATGATGGTGGTGAGGGACCATCTATTTTTTGATGTATGCTTTGGATCTAATCTGAATAGTCTACTACATTTTTTGATATTGAATGTAACACGCAAATATTTTAATATATGACTTCCATAAAAAATTTGATGTGTCTGATAGCTTTCTCAGCATGAAACAAAAAACTAAAATGAAACGGTGATATGTATAGATCATTAAAAACCTATATATTATATTAATGGTAATTAATATAATTAACGACATTATCAATTATATGAATATATTAAATAAAGGCTACATATAATATGATTGGAACACAATTTATTTTTGTATAATGACTAATATGATCATTTTTTGTTTATAAATGTATTTTTATAAAAATCCATTTCATGAAATACACATTACAATTCATTGAAAAATATGATTAATTGTAAATTATGTTCTATATTAACACTGATTTAGTAGGTAAGTTATATGAAATAAGAATATTAATAACATTAAATATATGAAAATGTAATTATCCAATTAAAAAATTATTTATAATTTCCTTAATAAAAAAATATAAAAACATTTGGAAAAAAACTATTGAAACAAATTATTTTTTAAATAATCATACCAAAAATTACATAGTATTTATTTGGTATCTTTTTTTAAAAAGTATTGTTTCTTGATGGGAAGAATTGTTTTCAAAAAACATGTAATTTATATAACATTATCCATTTATAATAATGATATATAAAATTGAAAAAACCATTTAGGTGATCAAATTTGTATATATGGAATAATATTATGAATTATAAAATATTACATGATCTCATAAATCATATTCCCATCATTTTTAGATGTTAATTAAGCTGTTAACTTAATAAAAACCTCTTTTTATTCATTTCATTACATCATGTATTCTCATGGGAGATTTAGTTTTTCTTTCTTTGAAATCCTAAAAAATTATTTTTTTAATAAAATTTCTATTTATTTCATTAAATTTTTTATCCAAGATAATTTATCTTATTTATAAATTGAAATCATAAAACTTTTATTTCTATAAATATTTATTTCTATAAATATTTATTTCATATGAAGAAGTATATTTATATTATAATTATATTTTCAAATCATTAGATATTTTATTTAACTAAATTATTTTAAAATTTGGAATTATAATTATCAAAGTTTATAAAAATTTCAACCTTAATCTTTTTCATTAAAATTATTTATTATAATTAGAAATTAATTATAAAGGTAAATGTAAATTAGTGTAAAAGATATAATGTTAAACAAAAATCATTAAAACAGTCAAATTTATCTCCAAAAAGAGTGGTTTAGTTGAGTTTTAACCACAAATAATTTTCCAATTCCATTTTTTATATTTTGTTGCCTTCAACACTTGAATAGTAAACTTACATTATCCAAAATTAAAGTGGTTTTTCCCAAAACATCCCCTCAATTCATTAAAAAAAGATAACATCTTCACCACTAAATCACTCACCTGTAATTTTATTTTATTTTTAAACTCTTCCAAATTAATCTTCTGAGAACCCTCAAAATATTCAAAATTCTTTTGTTCACAATTAGTAAGAATAATTATTTTGTTTCCAATGAGACATCCAAGAAAAATCCAAGTCCCCTTCACGAGTATTGTAAACTTATTATATTTTTTATTAATTATACTCATTAAAAACATTTATAGTGACACTAATATAATTTTATCCATAATATATATATATATATATATATTAATTTTAATATATTATTGGTATTATCAATGTTAATTCATATTCCAAAACCATTAAAAAACAAAATTGTTGTCTCTGCATTGTACAGACTACCACCTTCACGACGCTACATGTATTGTATTCCATAATATCCTTAAAACAATAGATATAAGGAATTTATTAAAGGAATGAAATATAATTTTTATTTTATCATTAAGGTTATTTCATAATTTTTTTAGAAAATATTTTTATAGGAATAAAAAATAAAATTATTAATTTAATCATTCAAAATATGTATACAAAGGGGATAATCATTTATTTAAATTGTGTGATAAAATCATATCCCTTAATTCTTATTCTATATCCTTATAATTATGATATTTCACAGAAATAAACATAAAATGAGATAATTTTTCATTATTGTATACAGATATTATAGCCAAGAAACCTCATAATCCTTCATTAAATTTGGGCATGCTCTTGTTTGGGTTAGTTTGCCAACCTACATGAACAATAATATAAACTTATGTCTTAGATGAATATGGGAAGATAATTAATAGACTAATATAATCTAAAATTTCTGAATACTCAATTCTTAAAATCTTAACAGGTTATATTAGTATTTAATTATTCAATTAAGAAAACTCACTTCGATTGTTAATAATCAATAGAACATGCTTGTTACCAAACGAAATATTAAAGGATAAAAACTAAAACCCTCATGAATGTAATTGTAAAAATATTAAATAAGTATAACTCATCCCTTGAAGTAACCTTAATTTACTATTAATGTTGAACTTTGGAAGAATAATGAATTTTGATGCTGCTACTATAAAACTTTTCCAAATGATCCAACCTACTAATATGCGATGTAAAAAATCTGAAAAATTCACGTAGAGAATGAAAATTAATGAAAAGTATGAATTAAAATTGATATGAGTATGGTTATTCATTAATTTATTAATATATATATATATATATGTATATATATTCTTCTGATACAAGCGGTTTAATTTATTTTGTGAAATTCCAGAAAAGAGGTAAGGTTTTTCATCTCCAATTCCTCTATTTGATACATGTTTATTATTATGAATCTAATTTAATTTTTATAGTGGATATAAAAAACTATTTGAGACATAATATCATGAATTATCATTTAATCAAGGTATTTGAAATTCAATAATAAGAGATTACATTCATGGTGTTTTTATTTGAATGATTCAAAAGCATTAAGGGTCTTTGTGGTATCAATTCTATTTATTTGAGACATAATACATTTTGTGCATCATCTTTTATAGATATAGTGTATTCACTACCAATTTTTATATTTTTATAAAACTTCTTATATTTTATAGTATTTTCTAGAAACCCCATATAAAATTATTCAAGTTGTTGCTGATTTAGTTTCTTTCACAGTAGTAACAAATTTTTTTAACTCAACTATCATTCATTGATCTCGGATCAATATCTTGAACTTATTTCATAGAATTTGGGTACATTCACCCATTTTATTATAAAATGTGGTTTATTTCATTATAATATAGTGAAATAAATTCCGACCATGTGTACCCTTTGGAAAATATTTCTCACTTATTGGATAAAATTCTTTTTAAACCATCCACCTTCTTTATCTGGAAGACTAATGATCATGTAATTCGAGAATTGAAATAGTTGTATACTCATTTATCTATATGATGTGACCATTAAATTTTTAAAAAAAATCAGATTTGATGATTTTCACCTTGAATGAATTTTATTCTATTAACATGGGAAATTAATTTTCATTATTCATGTTATTATTCCGATTTGGAAAATTATTTAAAAATTAATTTTTTTTTATTTTTCAATCCACCTTCTTTCTCAATATGAATTCTGATCACATTATCCCTTTTATTGAAATTGTGAAATTTATTTACATTCATAGATATTATTAACTATTAACCCATGTTGATCTCGAATTTTTAGTTTTTATTTGTCATTATATTCATAACCATGTTTTTATGCATCTAATAGTTACTTATGGAATGGGATGAATTGTCTTCATGAATCTTGTGGTGAATGCATTGGACATAATAAGATGATGTTTAGGGACCTAAATTATTTATCCCTTGATGCATTTACTAGTATCGAGAGACAAAATGGGTTATGGTATTCCATATGTGTCTTCCCAATTCACCATGATTTCTTGATTGTGGTCTCAACAACAATAACAATTTCTTCGAACAAGGCCTTAACATGAGGATTTTGAGGTCAAAAATTATGAATTTCATGATAATGGGACATGTATTTTTATTATCCAAGTTTCCATTTATTTTCATGGATATAACATGCTCCCAATTTCATATTGATTATGGATTCATCTTATTTACTTATTTTAACCAAAATATTTGTGCTAGGTTTATGCCATGATTTCATCAATTATATATTTCCCTTAGTAGGTGTTTGAGATCACCCCTTCTTATTTTTCTATTTCCCTAGATAATGAATAAATTTAGTACATGTGAAATTTTTATAATGATATAACATGGGGAGGAATTTATGGGAGATGTATATGACTCATTGTGGATTAAGTACTATCTTATATATATATAATAATAAAAAGTCCACTTGGTAAAATGTTCATTTTCTTTATTTGTAAAAAATAATTATCCATATGATATAAGAGAATTCAATAATTTTTATTGATTTTCTTTTTATTGATGGTTATAAAAAATATTTTATAGCTATTATCAATGAATTTATATAATTTATGTGTTTGTGGAACTATATTAGAGAATACACGTCCATGGAAGCATAGTTCATATAAAAAGAAAGGTTTGAATGAATTTAAAGGTTAGAGCATTATTTAAAGTAAATTTAAGGGTTTATAAAATAAGGGAAACCATAAATTCAATCGTACAAGTTACCATTTGTGATTCATATAGGATTTAATGTAAAAGTAAAAAATCCATATTTTATTTAGGGACGAAAATTTTACAAATTTAGTGAAAACACCATATACGAGTCAATGTATCTGATGACATCATGAAATATTTCTAATGTCTTGGGTATGTATCCAATCTAGAAATACATCTCCATCTAGATACTATAAAGTGGATGTTATAGTGGAATATATTCATGAAGGGGTAAACTCGTTGAAAATAGTTTTTTTTAGAATTTTCTTGATCATCACTATGACTAATAATGAGTGGGCCTAAGACTACAGACATGTACAAAAACACATGGGTGATATTATTTTGTTTATCATATTCGATTTATGAATCACTATGATAGATCTTTTAGTTATTTTAAGTTTTTATGACAAGAAGTATAGTAGGACCTGACTTAAAAAGAAGTAGATTGAACTGAATGTATCAAAGGATACAATTAAGGTTAGAATACATATTAGGGTTTCTTTTTTAATATTCATATTTTGGAAAAGGTGAGTTTTCTAATCTTTCATATGGTAGCGAGGTTTATATTATATTATAAATTAATTATCTATGTATTTACCTATTTTAATTATTAAAGTGATATTTATAAATTATATTATGGTATATTCAAAATGGTATTGACAATTTTATAAAACATTTAAGTATTTTCTTCCGTAATGTTTCCATTAATGGGTTGAAATCATATATTAAATGGTATTAATAAAATTGAGAATTTATCTAACATCAAGTTTATCATTTGGGGACAACTAATCGTTATCACATGATGGAGATATAAAAACACATAGCTTTAATACATTCATTATGTTGAGGTAAAAAATGGTTTATTGATTTTGAGAAAAGTGATCTAGATTGTGATTTGTAACTATGGGAATGGTAATTGAGCCATGCTATTTTTGGATAAGTTAATCTCATTTTTTGGATTATGATATTATGTGACTAGTGTGTGACCCTATGGATTAGCTATTAATACCATTTTAGGGATAATTAATGAGTTTATTTTAAGAATAATATAAAATCATGTTTTATTTTGAGGTCTTAGATATTAAAATAGTTTTTGGAAGAGGTGTGTTATTGAGACTATATCATTAGAGTATACATATTCATGGGTATACGATTATAGAAATGCATAATGACGTTTGGGGAAGGATATGTTGTATTTTTAGGGATTAGTATTCAATGATATGGAGGTTATCATATTTTAAGAATGTGCATGGTTATTTTGAATCTAAATTTTAAGGATTTGGTAAATAAGTATGTGAGAAGAAATGTTAAGGTAACCCAGTTTGAAATACCAATTATATATGTTAAAATAAGAGTGATATAGCTTGAGAAAAGGTTGATACGAGTTCTGTTATAGAAACTATAGGATATCTTTATAGTTTTATAAAGTGAGAAATCCAGAGGTTAATTTTTCTTCAGTGCATTAATGAGAGTTAACTTATAATGATTTTCACTCATGTTAACTATTTTTTTATTAATGGTGTAACCATGGGTTCTAGGGACATTATGAAGATTACCTTTATGAAAAAATCCAGTGGGATGATTTATAGATTGAGAAAACTTGTGATTTTTTCAAATGAGCTATCGATAAATAAGATGAATAATGTGGAAATTATCAAAATCTATAACAAAAATGGAATAGAAATATAATGACCCATTAAAGAACATGTGAAAATGATGAATAAGGAAAGAAGATTCAATTTCTAATATTTCAAACATGTCAGAATATGAATGGGTTAAATTTACTTAATGGGAAAATTAAATTTTATAATAATGGGGATTATGGTTATCAAAAATCACATGTGTAATAGAATGACTAATGTTAAAAAATATTTATTACATAAATTTTATGAGTGTTGTGTATCATGCGACTCAATGTCCCAATCCAAGGGCTAATGAGAGAGATGGTCATCGAAACCAATGTGAACATATAAAGTCTTATGTTTCTACTACTAAGGAATTAGATATTAAGTTTTCAATTCGTATTTTATAGTCTCTTATGTCATGTATGTTTCTAGAAACTATTGAATTTTGAGTTATAAATAAAATCCTTATGTTGTATGTAACACCCCAGGTTTAAAAATAAGTTTTATGTTTTGTTAATGATTCCAATATGCATATAAATACATAAATTTCTGAATGAAAGGATATAATTATTAAGCACTTTATTTATAAAAAGACCCTAATAAATTATTAACACACAAAAACTAACCCATTAAACCCACTGCTGTCGATAATAAAATGATTGAAAGACCACTGAGAAACACAACAATGCCGATTGGGTAGTTATCATCCTTTGGATCTGTTATAAGCACAAACGTTATAACAAGAGTATTAACAATGAAACTAAAAATAAAAGGAATGTATCAAACCATCTCTGAAAACAGCGGCATGAGCGTCGCAATATTATTTTATCTATGTGTTTGAACGGACCTTAGACTTTAGTATTTACAAAAATTTTATCCGACCTTTATAAAAAAAATATTCATTATAAGTTTTAAATTAAAATTGAGAAAATGATTATGATAGTCGTTAATATAAAATAAATAAATATACACATATAGAAACAATATTTATTTTAAAATTATTATGTTATAAACAATGTTTAAAAATATTTAATAAAATATTCTAAGAGTAAAAATAATGTTTTAAATATTAAAATAAATATATTTAGGATATTTATACTACCATTACATATATTATTAAGATATTAATATGAAAATTATATATATAACGAAATTAATTTAATATATAATGATTTCATACGCACAAAATATAATATGAAAATTATAAATAATTAATATTAGTTATTGAAAAAATGTATTATTATTATGTAAAATGTATTATCATTATATATATATATGTTAATTTGAAAATAAAAGAGATTATATATATATATATATATATTTATATTGATATTATAATAAAACTAAAACTAATAAAAAAATAATAATAATAAGAAGAATCGTGAATTGGGTTTGAGGGTTTCTGTTCGAGCGTGAGGGTAGACACCGATTGAAAGCCGGCGTTGAGCCAGATGTCGAGGCTTGGGGAATGGTCGAGTTTGTCTGGTGTTAATCCGAGAGATGTCGTCAATCTCGGGTGTAGTGATGAGAGGGAAGTGCGATGGGGAGTCAAAGCTGTGTCGCAGATCTAGAGCTATGATCTTAGTCTGAGTGCAAAATCGGCCGCGGTTGTGTTTTAGGAGTCTGAGTTTGGAGTATAGATCCGTTCGTGTAAGAGTTTACAAGATCAATGATCGAAGCATGATCAGTCTTTTCTATATCTGATCTACTTTACGTTGATGTTTCCGAATAAGATTTGGGAAAACGACTCCTGATTTTTTTGAATCTACATGTAGGTTTTGTTTAAGTATATCCAAATCTCTTTTATGGATTTCTTTTTTGGTGTATTAAATACATAATTGTCATTTGTGTTCAATTTTTCTTTCTCCAATATGGACGTTCTCCTACTTACAATTTCTTATATCTACAATTATGATTATTTTATAATCAAATCTTATCTCATATCAGTGAATTAATTTCTCTGTTTGTCCTCTTGTTTGATGTTTCCTTCTTCGGATGTCATCATAGTTATTTTCTTTTCATTTTTTTATATTTCATTCACTATCTCCATTTAATTTTTGTTCAAATCTGTTTATTTTATGCATTAATTCAGTTTGGAGTCTTTTTCTTTTAACTGATGGATGTTTGAAATGGGATTAGTTTACTGATTTTTCCACCTCAATATTTTATGTTCATACTTTGGTTTTTTTCGGTTCTATAATATATATATATATATGTATATATGTCAATGCAAGTTGAAATAACATATGTATAATTGTACAGTGAGATTGGGTACTATATATTAGTGTATCAGTTGGCCTCCACACTGCATTGTGTATCGAGGCATAAGGAAGTAATGCTGTTTGGTTTATTCTTTTTTTTTTCTTTTGGTGAGAAAAGTGCGGCAAAGGTGATAGTAGCATTTGATGCAGTGTAATAGGAAGAAAAACAAGTCTTCTTCTGCAAATAATGAGTAAGGGATTTTAAATTTTATTTTATCAAATTATTTTCTTCTTCAATTTTTACTTATGGGTTTCTTCCAAACTAATTCAACATGTTTTTCAAAACATTGATAATTTTTGTAAGGTGATTCATCCTAAAATTACTTTGGTATAAGTTTGGTATGTTGTTTATTTATTCTTGATAGAAATGGTTTAATTTTGTTTTTATAGGGGATTATGTATCTTCAATTACTTTTTATGCAATTCCATATTATTGATTTTGTAAGGGGGAAATATTTTGTTACTTATTTTGAAATCTTATTTTTGTAAGGCATTTTAGAAATTTTATTTCAAATAATTATACTTGGTTAGAACTTCAATTGCATTAATATTATTCTTCTAAGTAAGTTTAATTGAAAAATACTACATATGTGTAATTTGATCCTAAATTATAAGTGGGTAAAGGATTTAATTTATTTAAATTACATTTTTCCTTTCTCATGCTAAGGGTTTATTTTTATTTATTTTTAAAAACAAATTATATTTGTTTTAATATTTTTATATGCATATTTATTATACAAGTTATGAATATATATATATATATATGCATAAATGGAGTTTTCAAATTGGTGTAAATATATTTATGGATGAATTTATTAATATCATGTTTATAATTTTATCGTCAACTTATATAGAAACATGTATTAAAAAAGCTCATAACATGTCATCACGTTTTATCAACACTATGGGAGTTGAAATTGCACGTATACATGGCCATGTGTTATGCATACATAGACACTCATTACATTTATAATAAGTTTATGTTTTAAATTTTTTTTTGGCTTTGTCCCAAAATTAATAAAGACATGGATATCATAGAAATTGTTTTAAATGTTTTCCATTAAATCTTTTTATGTATAGAAATTTATTTATTAATATGGTTAAGTTAACAAAATTGAATTTATTATATTAGTATCAAAGGTTATTCATGAAAGAAATAATTATTATATTTATGGTCTAGCTGATAAAACTTTGGGAAGTAACAAAACTTGGAAATGATAAAATTAAAATTATATATATATATATATATATAAGTATGGATGTGTATTTTAATGCATTGACATTTTTAAAGGTAAAACTCTAGTGACCAATACTAGTATATATATATATGTAAATCAAACTTTAAACGTTTTCAAAAAATATCGGCGCTTGTTCATTGTAAAAATAGAAGGTCATTAGGAGTGAACCCATCCTTCGCTAAGTGGTTAGGCCCAAGACAGCTTTTGAAGAATTAAGTTGCCTCAAAATGATGTTTTGTTTTCGTGAATTTTGCTTAATATTTTACAAAGAAAATAACTGGATTTATTTTAAAAGTGTTTTCGAGGTATAATTATTATTATTTTAAATCATTATTTTATAAATTTATTTCTACTTGAACATTTCAAATGTATTATCAAAGTGAAATTTATAAAAAGTATTTATCAAAGGTTTTCAAAACACCTTAGTGGGCTATGTAATGCTCACCATTTTATTTTAAAAGGAATTTTCACAAGTATCATAGGAGATTATCGTAGATGTCATCGCTTTTAATGTTAGCACGCGCAGAAGCGTAGTGGACTATTGTTTTATTTTTGTTTCAACGCTGATAAATGTATGGTTTTTTTAATCATCGAGAACCTAGACCAGTAAAATATCCTCATTTTTTTAAAGTGTTGTATAATTTTTATATTTCTTTAAAAAAAATTACACAACATTTTCAAGCATCGAGTCTGGAAGAGCAGGCTCAGAGCGTAATATTGTATAATTACATTATAAATTATATTTATGGTTTTTGGGAATTCATTCCTTATGGATCTAGATCTTATTCCATTTGAAAAAATCTATGTGAAACTACTAATAGATATTTTTTTCAAATTTCAAGGAAGAAATTGATTTAATATTGGGAGAATGTAACAACCTGATCTGTTAATATTGGACTTTTTATAAATATGTCAAAATCTTTTATATAATTCTTCACATGAAACATGAAATTGAAATGAAAACGTGATATGTTTAGACCATTTAAATAATATACATTTAATTAGTGAAAATGAATAAGACCCACTACTTTATAAATTATATGAATATATAATATAATGGATATTTTCAATATGAACAATATTTAATGGTTTTTCCTAAAATGATTAATATGATGAGATATTATTTAGAAAATTATCCTTATAAAACTCCTGTTTTATGTGATTGACATTTATATATAAATAATCTTATCATTAAAAAAATTCAAATTAATAAATCGTCAACACCAATTTTGTTGGAAAATGATATTAAATATTAATAATAATAGTTAATATTTTAAAATTTCATATTCTAATAAAAATAGTTTTATGTTATATTTTTTTATATTAATCAAAAAATAAATTCCTATTTTTTTTAAAATAACATTAATAAAAATAGAATTAATTTTTGAATTACTTATATCAAAGTTTACTTTTTATAAATTTTTGAGTAATTTCTATTAATAATTGTTTTTTGTTCATAAATATTGTTTTCATGAAATTTGTAATTTCTACTACTTTATTTATATATTTTAATGATTTAAATGATTAAAAAACATTTTAGGTTATGAAATATGAATCTATGTAATAAAATTATGAATTTTAAAATATAATTTGATCTTATAAATCCTTATTCCTCCATTTTTAATAGTAAATTATAATATCAGTCTGATAAAAAATGGTTTTCATTCATTACATTAAAGTAATTATTTTCAATAGAGATTCAGTATTGGATTTCCCTGAAAGGCTCATACATTATATTTTATTATAATATATCAATTTATGTAAATAAAATCAGTATCTATTATAATTTTATCTCATTTATAAATTCAATGCAACAAATGTTATTTCTGAACAAAAATTAACCAAGTATTAGTGATTTTTTAAATTAACTTTTGACACCATTGAAAATTTTATTTTTAAAAATTATTGTAAAGTTCTAAATTAGATTTATTAAATAATATTAATTTTTTTATATTAATCTCTATCAATAATAATATTAATTATTATGGATAGAAATTAATTACTAGAGTAAAAGTTAATTAAGTTAAAAAAACACAAATCAAACAAAAATGTATAAAAAACTATTAGTTGAGTTTATTTTATACCCAAAGTATTTTTCCTCTTCTGTTATCAATTTTTTTCATTAATACATGAATTGTAACATTAAATTATTGAAAATGTGAAGGATTGCACCCAAAAATATCCTTCTATTCTCTTATAAAAGGGAAACACCTTCACCATATCAATACTTACTTATCTGTAAATAGTACTCATGAACAGATTGAAACTTTTAACTCATTTAACCCTATCACATATTAAAAATAATTCAGTAACCATTATTTACCATAAGTATTTCATTTCAAATTTGTCTTCTAATGAAAATTCAAGTTATCAACATGAGTATTGCCAAATACTTAGCTTTTCTTCCTATTTATCATTTTTCATATTTATTCTATGAACATTAATATAATGATGTTAGTATCATTTATATACTTCAAAGTAACTATATTAATGGTATTAAAATTTTTATTCATGTACCGCATCCATTAAAAAATTTAAAAATTCTTATTGGTGTATTTTGTGGGCTATCTCCTCCACAATAAAATGAGTTTTGTTTTCCATCACTTCTTGTTAGGGCTTCAGAAATAGATTTTATTAAATGTAAAAGATGATTTTTTTTATTTATTAAATTTTTTGGTATGAGAAATTATATAACCTATTATGTATATGATAATAAAAGGCCAATATTAATTTAACAATTAAAAATTAGCATATTAATAAGAATTCTATTTAATCAAATTGTATAACATTTTCATATCAATTAGTTCTTTTTAAATTCATTATAAATATAAAACATAAAATGAATAACCACTAAATAATTTTATTATACTTATTTTATAATTATATTTGAAAAAATCACCTCATAATAATTCATTAAATTAGGGTATTTTTATATTTCAATCTGTTTAACCACCCACTTGATCCAAACTATGAATTTGTTTGATAAATTACTAATGGAAGATAATTACTCATATAATATAATATAAATGTGTAGGTGATTATTTTTCTTATTATAAATGTGTTATATTATTATTTAAATAATTAATTAGTAAAACACAGTTTGATTGTTAAGAGTCACTAAAACATATTTGTTTTCACTTGGACCATCAAGAATAAAGATTGAAACCACCATGAAATTAATTTTAAACATATTAAATAATTACAAAAAAACCCTATAAGTAACCTAAATTAAATATTAATTGTTATCTTTTTATGAACAATAAATATGGGGTCATTATTATGGAACTAGTAAAAATGATCTAAACTATAAATAACCAATGTGGAAAATCAGAACAATTCATGAAGAAAATGAAAATTTATGAAAATAATTAATGATAATGGATATGGGTAATGTTTGAAAGTAATTTCTTAAGTTAAATATCTTTTTATACATTATATTAAATTATATTCATAAAATTTAAGAAATATGGAAAGGGTTTTCATCTCAAATTCCCCTCTTAGGCACTGTATTGGTATTTTTCAAGAAATTCAATTCTTTTGGATTATATACTTCCTATTTTTGAAATCATATCATGATTTATCTTTTAATCATGTTATAATAAATTCCATCAAATTCCCTCCCATAAAAGGTTTATTTTATTTGAATGTTTTTATGTCACAAGTGTTTATTTGTATCAATTTTGATTCATTGGGACATAACACAATTTGTTTACCATGTTTGTACGAAGTGGTGTATTAACTACCCATGAATATAATTTTAACAAATTATCTGAATTTTAGGGAATTTATTACTCAAATCATGTACCTTTATACATTTAGATATAGATTTATTTATTTTTCTAGTATTATTGAATTTTGGTAACTCAACTATTGTTCGTTTATTTCGGATTGTTCTCTTAAAAATTATCTTATTTATTTTGGGTACATTCTACCATTTATTTTTATTATGTCATATTCTCTAACTATTGTTTGTGGATATACATTCCTATCGAACAAACCCTTGGACAAATGTTTCTCACTTATAGGGTTTTGTTCTTTTGAAACCTTCTTCTCTATTTCTCTAGATGAATTATGATTACATTTTCTAGTATTGATATATTTTTATAATCATTCTTCTATACAATGTTAACATCACATATTTATATAATTCAGATTTTTTGATTTTCACCTTTGAATTATTTTATTCAATTGACATGGGGAAAATCATTGGTATTCTTTATGTTTGTATTCAGATATTGATTATTATTAGTAATATAAAGATGAATTGTTTTACAATACACCTACTTTGTCAGGATGGGATACATTCATGTTTTACCTTTTGTTGACATGGGGATAATTTTTGTAAATCTTTATAATTATTTACTTTATAACGTATGTTGATCATGTATATATATTATATATTCATTAATATATGGATATTGATTTTTTATTCATCAAAAGGTTTTTTAGGGAATGGAATGAATTTCCTTGTTGACTATTAGAGTAAATTAATTTATTTTAAATAGGTAATAGGTTGTGCCTTGAAATATATTGTCCCTTGATGAATAAATATGTCTCCAAAAAACATGTCTGGTAATTTGGTGTATGCATACCAGATTTAGAAATATTTCTTGATTGTGATCTCAACAACAAGTAATGTTTCTTGTCATAGCTTCTTGACAGTATATTTTTTATGTTCTGCATTATGAATTCCATTATATTGGGATCTATATTATAGATATTCATGTTTAAATTTATTATAATGGATATAGAATTTTCATAGTTTCATGATGATTATCGTTTAATGGGATTAATATATTCTTTCAATAATATTTAGTCCATGTTTATTTAATGATTTTTTAGTTATATATTTCACTTAAGGATAGTTTAAGTTTCCACGTATTATGTTTGTATTTACCTTGGTTACAAATAAAGGTGTTATATGTGACATGTTTAGAAGGATAGCACATGGGGAATAATTTATGGGAGATATTAAGGGCTACTTATGGATGAAAAAGTTTCTTATATATATAATAAAAAAACTATATTAGATATAAAGGAAATAGTTTTTATTATTTTATTATGTTTCATAAATATCTAGATCTCTATACCTAAAATTATAATTCAAATCTATTAGAATTAATTACATTTATGTATTTAGTAATTATAGATGGTCATATAAAGGATTTTATAGCTAGTATAAAATAATGTATATAGAGTATATTTTTATCAATCCAGATCTGAGATTATGGGCCAAGAGTTCCAAACTATTTCTTCCCCTCACTTTATTTATGAAAAAGTTAATAATGGACATGAATACATGATAAATTTTCTTCTTAGTATTTTTTCATTGATACACCATTATGTACGAATGTTTAGTATATTAATAAATTCCTAGAGTGTCCTATAGTCATTTCTAGTTTTGGACATTTGTGGGGCCTTATTATTTTGGATATGATAAGATTTTATGTGTTTCTTAACATAGACTGGCTAACCAACATTCGAGACCACATTTACTATTATTGAATATGATATGACAATACATCACCTAAGGGAGAAGATCCTAATAGCCGGTTAGTGGGATTGTGGATTTAGAAAATTTGGTCTATATTTGAGCAAGTATGATATGATTATTTTGAAGATTGTAGGATTTTTTCATTCACTATGATCAATGGTAGTCCCATTGTATTTTATTCTAGTTTTGTATCACTATTAGGACATGTTATTGTATAACCTTATAAGTATTTCCCCGGATATATGTGTTGATTTTCAGATAGAATCTATGCCAAGGGTACATCCCATTTCGATACCCCCATATTGTATAGAACCAAAAAACATGAAGGTGCTCAATGTACAACTGGTGGAATCCAAGGAGAATTGTTTTATCCGACTATAAACATCACTATACGATGGAACTATTTTATTCTCCATGATGGGAGATGGTAGTCTGAAACTATATATGGATTATAGAAAGCTGAATCATGTGGAAATTCAAAATAGGTACCCTTTCCCCAAGATCAATGGTCACTTTAATATGTTACGAGGATCTTGGTGGTTCATAATTATTGATCTCCAATCATTATTTCTCATATTGGAGGTTTGAGAGGTGGAGATCCTGGATATGATGTTTAAAAGCATATATGGGAAACATAAAATATTGGTGATAGTGTTTTCACTAAATACTGAAGTTGTACTACTCATATATCTCATGAAAAATGTCTCCCACTCATACCTTGATTCTTCCTTCATGTTGTTCATTGACGATTCCCTCATTTACTCAGGGACCCCAAAACAGAATACTAGACATATCAAGATAGAACATATTACACTTTGAGAAAGTTTACTTTATGAAAAGATATAAAAGTGTTTCTTTTGTATTTATGTATTAAAATTTATGGGGAATGTGTTTTCTGAGACCAAAATATGAGTTTACCTAGAGAATTTAGTGTCAGTGATGTCATGGGCTTGTCCTCCTATTGTTTTTTAGATCAAATGTTTTCTAGGTACATTAGGGTATTATCCTTGTTTTATCTATGAGTTCACCTTATATCTATACTACGTATTTTGATGTAAATGAAATGTATGAAGTTATAGTGGTCTGAACAATGTAAGGGTATTTTAAGTATGATAAAGATGATGTTCATTATAACTCCAATGTTGATTATTCATATTCCTAGGATTGGATATAATGTATATTACAGAGCATCATTAGTTGGTTTGGGGATATATTTATGCAGAGGGGTTAGGTTGTGGCCTATTTTTTCATGTCATCTATGATCAAATGATTTTAACTATCCAACTTAGGACTAATATCTAGAAACTATGGTATATTATTCAATGTGTTGGTGACAATATCTCTTTGGTGACAGTTCTTTTGGTCTACATGGACCACAAGAGCCTTAATTATATCTTCTCACAATGGGGATTGAATTTGAGGATGAAGTGTTTGGGTAGATTTTCTTCATATTTTCAACATTGATATGGAATATGCACAATGAAAATATAAAATTGTTGTGTATTCTCTTAGTCATAAGATTTTAATAGCTGGGGATCTTAGTGAGCAGCCTTCGAAGCAATTGTGGGGCCTAATGAGCCTTTTGGGAAACTGATGTATTTATTATTTTTATGACTAGAGGTAAATTATATGTTCTCCTATTGAACACATATTCTTTATAATTTGGGGTGAAGGATAATTAGTAAGTTGAACTAGATAATTCTTACATGTAGGAATGGATATCCGGTGGTGACCCGATATTCGGTAGGTCGTGAGATGACAATGAGGTGATCCTAGTACACAGGATAGTTATAGTGATTTCTTTGATAATGGAATTGAGGATTATATATTTCCATACCTCAATGTTTTTCATGCATCCGGTAGTGATAAAGATTTACCATGGCATTATGGGTTAATTCTAATGTCTTTGGGTAAGAGGGACATTACTAGATGTTTTTCATGATGCCTTGCCTAATATAGGATAACATCTAATCACTTATTCCTAGGTGGTATTCTCTAGCCACTTCTTGGGAAAATGTTGATGTATTAAGATGACATGATACAATTTTTTATGGGGATACCCATGATTCCAAGGTTCCTTGAAACTATTTCATTTCTGGTTGATTTGTTAAAGAAGGTTTCTCAATTGTTACCCATTTAGGATACACAGTCAGTATACGACCTAGGAATGTATTAATCATGTTATATTTTACATTTCATATATTTCCCTTCAAATATTTTATTTAAAGGAGATGAAAACATTAAATATCATTTTATGTTAGCATTTTCAGATGTGGTTTGGGTCTCAACTGATATTGGACATGTCATACCATCCCCACATAGCTAGACTGTAAGATATAAAATTCATATATTAGATGGTTTTCTTTGGGCATTCATTTGGGGTTTTCAAAGAGCTTGATGTGGTCTCATATACCTGGTATATTACTAATGAAATAATAATTTCCAATAATTGATTCGAATAATAAATTATGGGGATATTTATGGAAAGAAATTACATTCACATCTTTATTGGAATTATGCTGCCGAGGAATTAGTTATAGGGCCTAGTGTGGTTCAAGATACCTCTGAGTGAGTGCTGATAGTTTATAAGAGATTGATCATAGCTTATAGTAGATATAAGTATCATTCCAATCATAGGAGGAAACCATTGAAGCTTTATTTAAATGACCAATTTTTTTAAGAGAGTGACTCCTTAGTTAGACCATTTACATTTTATTAAGATATGGAATTTTGAACAATGAATTTTTAGACCCTTCAAGATCCACAAGCGGATTGGAATAGTGACCCAACATCAATATATTTCTTCCCACTACCAAGTAATGCATGATGTTTTTCATGTGTCTCAACTACAAAGGAATATTCCAATTTCTTTAAATTTTATTTAATCTGAGTATGTAGAGTCATATCAAGATTCATTATTCATTATGAACCTGGTGTGGATTATAGACTGGAGAGTGAAATACCTACAAGTGATGATGGTACCACTTTTATGTATTCTATGACATAATAGTTAGATATAAGAAGATAATTTATAGAAATAGGTCGATTTTTTCTCTCGATGTCCTGAGTTGATTGAGTAGAACCACTAAATCTAAAATTCAAGAACACAAATTCATTAGAGACGAATAATTTTATCATACTTACTTAATTAAATGTATGAGATGTTTTATGATTATTATGTTCTCCTTTTATCTTTGGTTTCATCTCTATTATTGTATTTGGAGTATTTATTTTAGTATAATGGGTTTGGGAATTGAGATATCCATAGTGTAGTTAAGTATTTTACATACAGTGTTTGTAAAATACTACTCTCTAGTTAGTGGAGTCTACCAGCTAGGTGGTGGAGTTACATTAGGTCTATAGTTGTTAGTTGACACCAATGATTTTGTAATGTTTTGGAACTTGAAATTAAATGGTGTTAGAATAATCCATGTGTTTTTATCATTACACAATATCATGCTAGTGGCATTGGTTGAACCAATGGGTGGTCCTACCTTATATGTCTACCTGATAGTGGTACCTCTGGAAATTTAGTGAGGCCCACTATCTCACCTATGGTTCTTGTCCGTGTGAGCATTATATGCACCCCGATATTTTAATTTCATTTGTTTTCCACTATAACTGATAACCAATTCTTTCCCAAACTACTCTATTTCAAACATTGTACCTATTAATTTATTCAATGGACCCGTAATCATGAATACATTCCACATTGATACATACATTACATAAATTGTTTTTCATACTAGCTATAATACGATAAATATATCCATCCATAATTACACATTTAATAATAATTTTTTAATCTCTTATATTTGAATTATATTTTCACATTTTTTTATAGAATTAATACAATTGATAATTCTATGATTTACATTTCATGTGTATCAAACCAAAATTTTATCCCATTATATAATAAAAATAATTATTCTATAATGACTATTCAATATCTCTTATAATTTCTCTCAAACCTTCTATCCTTATAAACATGTCATGTTTAATTGTTATGTTCAAAAACTTGGAAAATTTAAATATAAGAATGTGTGAGTTGAAAACCATATTAAGGGAAACATATAACTAAAATAATCATGGAATAAACATGGCATAAACATAATGGTATAAATTAGTAAACAAAATGATTAAATAATAAACAAGAAACTAGTAGTATGTTATATTCTTGAAAATAAATTAAAAAATTGATATCAATAATAATGATCTCATAAAAATGTAATTGATAATGTCATATATCAAAAAAAAAATCTATCATGTCCTTATTCCAAGACACATTACATGTAATCACAACTGTAGTTAAGACATCTTTTGGATTTGGGAATCCATACACTAAATACCGAAACATGTTTTGCCATATTATACTTTTCAATGCACCATGGGGTATTAGATTCTAGGCTCCCCCATCACATAATTTAGTCTAATTCATTCAAAGTAATATTAACAAATACATTTTATAAAATTACATAAGAAAACTCTTACATAATAAAAAATTTATATATGTATGATGAGAATAAAGAATGTAATTATGTTATTGAAAAAAAATTTAGAAGACTATAATCATCATGAAATACAATAAATTACAACATGTAAAAAAAAATTGTTCTTAACCCATATGGTGAAAATTTTTGATAGTTAAACAATACATAATCAACATTACAATAAATATTTATATTGGAATAAAAAAATACAAAACCCTAGTACAATCCCCAATGTTAATAGAATTTCAATATTACTAGGATAACATCATGTCACCTGATTTTTGTAAAATGTGATGTGCATTACGTATAGAGAAATGATTATATAGATAAGTAAATTATCAAATAATATGATCATACACTAACTGTAGGATAGTGTGGATGGTTTAAAAAGAATATATCCCTAGTTTAATAAATTAAACCAAGTGAGATATTAATATAGATAAAAAAACCCCATAAAAGAATACTTGAACGACTCCACATGAGAAGGGATCATGAATTATATTATTTAGTCTCCTGATTTCATTTTACCAAAGTGATAATGTATATATATTATAGGATAAATCCTGAAAAATAATCCAAAGTTGTGTAAAAATATTTGATAATGGAATAGGCAATGGATGTAAAATCTTTAAAGATATTTTAGGAAACATTTTTAATATTAACATAAAAGTGAAAGTTATGGGTCACTTTGAAAAGTCATATTAAATTGGGGAAGTGAAATATCATTTAAAACATTTACTTTTAAATTAATCTCTAATAATGGAGACTTAAAAAATTAAATAATTTTTTCTATAGGTAATATGGATCTAGAACATTTTATTATGAAAGGGAAATTTTAATACTTAAAACTACATTTTTTAAACCCACATTTTAAAAATATTTATAAAGATTTACTTTAATAAAAACCTCATTTTAGAATATATGATCATAAAATTACATATAATTATATATTATGGTGGTAGAACCCAAGCATTGTATAATAATTTCATGATAGAACATTATAACTCAAAGAAGATGGTTTGAGTCCCCAAAAATCCTAACTAATAGGGAAACATATACATCAATATATACAAGAAGATTGGAACATGATTTTGTAAGTAAATAAAATTAAATAAGGTATTAATTATAAAAATATATTCATGGGTAGTGAATACATAATAAAAATAAAACATGTTGTATAACTTGCAACATATCTCAATGGATAAAAATGGAGACCAAGAAAACCCTTTAGACTTGAGTGACAATATAATTAAGTCCTATTGAAATAGTAAGGTTTTAATTTACCATTAAATTAAATTATCAAAATATAATTCATTTTATTATATCTTAAATATCTTTTATATTAACCACAAAAATAAAAATTGGGGCATAATATCAAACGTGTCTCAAAGAGAGTAATTTGAGACCAAAACCATTACCTTGTTCCAGATTCATCCTTCATAAATGTGTAACAACCTCAATGCTAAAATTATTTTTTAGACACAATCTTAGTAATGCTATAATTATTTATTTATTTTAATTTGTAATATTTATTTTCACAATTCATTTTTTTATATTTTTTTTATTTTCTTTGTGAGTTACTTGAGGTTGTATGGTCAATTTTTCATAACTCCATATGTTTGTTGACTGTGGTAAAATTTGTTGTAAAATTGTTTCATAATTTATAGAATATTAATAGTTTTCTGGAAATAATTATTATTTATTAAACATATTTTCATGTCCAAATAGGATATGTGGTGATGAAAAATGAAACTCATTTATCCGGAAGGCGATAGCCCACACATACACATGATTAATGATTCCATATCCTGAAGAACGAGAGTTAAAGATGGTAATGATATTTGGAAATTTCAAACTCATAGATATATTATATATAAAATATTTATTCATAAATTATATTCTCTTTATAATATATTTATATAAGTGATTTAAAAAAGAGTATGATGCTTTACGGAGGTCGTAGATTATGCAACATACTGACAACACTTTTATTTTTCTTTAGAGATAGATAAGAATAAAGAATTGTTATTCCATTAACATAATAAAATATATGAATAATAATTATATTTATTTCATTATATTTTTATAGATATAATATATTTATAAAATATGATATAATATAAAAACATAAGATGGAGATAATACTTAAATAAGAGACCTAGTCCTTCCTTAGATAACTACTTGGAATTCAAGGGCATAAGATAACATAGGTTGACTAGGTAATTAAGCGAATGTGAGGTAACTATACAGGGTTATATTTGAGGATATTATCAAGGTAATTTTGAATGGTATGTTTCAGTTTGAATGGATTAATATAACCTCCCTTTATAGTAGAGGAAAATGGAACTTTTGAAAAAACACATTATTTTATAATAACACAATGACACTATTCCAAGGTTAGTTGTTCCAAATATTAGAAAATAAAATAGTGTGGGGTGTATTTGGGTCATTAAATATTAAAAAATATCTTTCCATACATGTTTAGAACAATATATATGTGTTTTTACCGTCAAATTTTTACATTTTACTCTTTTACTTTAAAACTATCTTACTGATTTTTAGCCACATGATTTTATGTATTGTTAAGAATATTACATAACCCATATAACAATATTTTGGTGTTATAGAACTAGATTAAACCTCTATTTAATCCAATTTAAATACTAAATATTATATAATCAACTATAAAATTAAATAATGTATATAAATATTGTCTTTAAAAAATGTATTTTAACTATTATGTGTTCTTTAATATTATTTGGAATTGATTATCTTTTAAAAATAAAATTACTAAAATTATATTTGTGAATGAAAATTAAAATTGAAATTTTTAGTTAATATTAACATGTTGAACTCAAATAGGTTGTACATTTTTTTATGTTTAATTTCTAAATGTTCCCAACTCTAATTTTTAATATAAGCTCATAAAAATAGTTTTTTTGTGGAATATTACTTCGATTTCTAAAAAAATTGAATCTGAAGAAACATTCAAGGTTACCCATCGATTGATTATAGGGGTTTTAATTATGTTAAATTAGCCATGTCGGGCACATAATCTTCAAAAAGTCCCCTATAGGTTTGTTCATGGTGATGAAAATACCCAATGGATCTCATATTCATGACTCATGGACTTACTTTCCCAAGGATGTTTTTACTGGGTAACATGACTAATGACAATTAAGAACTCACTTTGGTCAATAGGATGGGAATTCGAGCTTATCACACCCTTTTGGTTGGAACTATTTCCTATTTTGGGAATCTTTTATATATTTAAGATATGTTCGTTGATCCATTGTTCATTCCCAAGCATGTATATGCAGATCACCAGGAATTAATGTTCCATTATTTATAATCATGGGTCTTTAATTATATTTATGTATCAGAGTTTCTCCATCAATGGTCCCTTTTCATACATGGATCATAGATTCATTGGTCATTCATAAGGTTGATGCTGGTTTTATGCCACACGGTGGGGTGATCTGGAGTTTATTATCATCTAGAGAGATAGAAATTATTTCAATGTCGAGATAAAACATATAATATGGGATTATAATGTATCCTCATGAGATGATTCAGAACCCACATCGTTTTATGGCACTTAATTGGACACATCACATTTTAAGGATGTCTAATGAGGAACAAACCATGCATTTTACCATCATGTGAAATGTATATCTATGCGAATGATGCCTGATCAAGGATGGCGTGGGACTTTTGTAGAGGAATCCCCTGGGAATTAAAAGGTATGTGGTCTCCCAAGTCGATATGACCCTATTGAGAATGTGTCCTATAGAATATTAGGGTGAATTTGTGTGTTGGGTTTTGACCTCCGGGATGCTTCTTATGTAATCCAATTTGTTGGAAATAAAATCCCATGTAATTTGGTAATGTTGTGGCTTAAACCTATATAGGATTCCCATTTGAGGGGACCTATTTAGGGTATACACCTATGATGATTCCAATATGTTTTTCTTTATTGGGAATATGGACCATTGAATGTATGCCACATGAGATCAGGGCTTATACTGTGTAGGAGGCCCGATTGAGTGGATATGGTTAGGGCTTACACTTAGGGGATCCCTATAATGTTTTTGATCATGCGGTTCTCATGACCACTCTTAACCTGTAATCCTATGTAAGTCACAATTAGTCTGATAAACAATAGGAAGAGGTATATATAAATATCGCACAATCCAACGTTTTCTTCTCATGGATGGGTGGTGAATCCCAATGGGAGAGAGAGTTAGTTAAATGTGCTTGCATCCCCTATTATTTAGGTATCCAGGATAGTCACATCTTTTGACCCATTCGGCTACGTCCTAGGCTGGTTAGGAGGAAAAAAAGTGCCCCCTATTGCATGAATGGCTAAGGGATTACACAATGAGGGATGCCCTGTAGGGAAGAGAGGAGTGGTAAAAACCAGCCCTCATCGAAGGTAAAGGCCATTGGTGTAACGACCCGAACTTCTAATATTTTCCCCTATTTTTATGTGTTATTTTAGTTTATACTCAATAAAATTATTTCATTTGATGAAATGAGTATAATTAAAATGAGACCGTTGGGTTTCTACTGTTATATAAACGTAGGTCAACACGACTGTTGGAAACTAAATATTTCTATTATTTTCTATAAATACAAATGATCTTGGTTAATTAATACAGAAAGAAGATTTTATGGCCTCATCTAGTAGTCTCGGGCCGATCGAAGCCCATCTAACGGAACTTGGGAAGGAGGTATCCCCACTGGGATTTTCTCTGAACTAAACCTAAGCCTAACTTCATCTTGTGAAGCTGGAACATAATCTCCTTCAAGAGAAGTTCAAACTGATAGAAATCACCCCTCCGACAATGTTGGCCGAGCCGCCCTAAGATTCTATCACTTTAGCACACCTTACACATAAGTCCTATGTTGGTGTTATAAGGGGCTATGTAACGAGACCTTAGTTGTTTTGTGTAATCCTTTGATATAAGTAAAATTTTTATTTCTTCTTATGGTGATGTTGGTAAATCTCAAATTTCCAAATAAATATAGGTTGTATATTATTGATTAATTTTGGAAAAATGATATTTTAAAATATTTATGTAAACCTTAAATAATTAAAAATGTGTAATGATTTTTAAAAAATGGTATTCTACAGTTGTGTTCAGTATGAAATTTAGAGTCTAATAAGATCAACTTAATTTTTGGTGAATAGTAAATTATGAATAGTTATTTTATGCTTATGATTAGTAATGTGACCAAATGGATTAAGTAACCTCATTTAATAAAGTATTAATATAATTTAGGCACCTTTATTAAGTAATGTGATTTAATAAAATTGGTAAATAACTGTTTCAGAAATTATTGGTTAAGTATTAGTTTTTTGGGTGAATAGTGTTTTTATTAGAAAATGAAATTAAAAATATTTAGAAAATTATTTTCATAAAATGGAGTTCATTTTTGAAATCAGAGCATCAATATTTGGTTAAGGTGAATTTTTGATATTTTTCTGAAATAGTTGAATTTTTAGTGAATAGTGTTTTTATTTAAAAATTAAATTAAAAATATTTATAAAATTAATTTCATAAATTGGAGTTCATTTTTGAAATTAGAGCATTGATATTTGAGTAGGGTGAATTTTTGGGATTTTTCTGAAATAGTTGAATTTTCGGCGAATAATGAAAATACGTTTTGAGTTTCTCGTGTTTAATGAAATCATTAAGGATGTAATAATTATTCAATCATTCTATAAGACTTATGAATAGTATTATAAGGTATGAGGTGTCCCAAGTGGCCAATACCATGAACAAATACCATGGGAAAGCCCATGGTTTTTCTAATACCACCGATGAGGTGTCCCTTGGCAATTAATGCTTTTTTCCCTCACTTCTTCTATAAATACTAAGCCATTACCTCATTCATTTAATTTAAAAATCCTCTACAAAGAATTTATGGTCTCTTTACCTCCCAAATAGTCTTCCAAAGGTTCCCTCAGGCCTCCCAAGGTCCCGACTTTCAAGCTTTCGAAGTTACTCTTCAAGGTAAGGGAATCTTTCACCCTCCGCTTTTAAGTCATGACTTCCTTTATGTTGTGTCTTATATTTTTTATCTCTTTATGTCAAGGGTATGTTCTTATATGTTCTTATGACTGTCTATTTTATTTCCAAATGATGATAGACCCTTTCTTATCTCATCAATTTGTTCTCTGAATTTTTAAGTGACGCCGTTAGGCTACTGAATTTCTTGTAAAAGGAATCACATCTTCTCTTTTCTTTCGTGTTTTCGTTTCATGTGGTATTTCATTAAATTTTCCATACCTTGTTATTATATCCATTTTTTCTATATTTATACTGTATTATAAGTTATTTATGAGTGGGTTAGTCTTTTACCCTCTCTTTCCAATGTTTTCTAAAACCATGTTATATAGTTGTTATACTGTAGAAATTTCACCTCAAGATTTCTATCTCTTTCTCTCCAAAAATTCATTTTTTATTTATGTTAATACCCAGACCTATTTAGTTTCTTTGGGTGTTCATAAATATAAAAAGAAAATATATTTTATTCTGGAATTTACATACATATAACCCTCACTCCCTTTTCATTGGTTATAAATGACATAATGATCTTATTATTTTAGATCTTTTAAAACGTCACGATCTTGAAATGAAACCCATTTACTATATTATCCATGGGTTATTTATGAAATGTTTAATTATGATATATGTGTCTCACATGTAAGTAAATAAATATTAAGGGTGAACCCTGATAGCGCTCTAATGCATTGGGTAAAGATTTAATCTCTAGAGATGACAAGTTTCACGATACCTTGGTGAATAACCTTGTTAATTTTTATGACACCTAGGGTATGGAACTTGGTGATATGTTCATGAATGTATAAATGAAATGTTGTATCCAAATATTAAAATTATGTTCCAAATTTTCTTCATTATTACATGAATATACTTCCATTGATCGTGTCTTTATGTTGTTATTCAAGTTATTCTTGTCAACACAAGTAAACTGATTCCCTTGTTTACCCTTACTAGGCCTTCTGCTCACCCTTTCCTTTGACTTTTGTCTCCAGGATACGAGATGCAGTAATTGTACATATTATGAACCTATGATGAAGCCTTACAAGTTGTTTAGAAGAATGTTTTATGTTTTTTTCCATGTATTATGTTCCTGATTTACAAGACACTAGACTTTAAAGATCCTCTGTTTGTAAAATGTAATGAAAAGTTATGTATTAAAAGGGCGGGAAGCCATAGTTGGTATCAAAGGATAGTTTATTTATTTATAGAAAGAAGGATATAAAAAATTTAGGAAGAACCCTATATAAATGTTTAAATATAGGAATTTTTCCTGGTATTTTGGTGAGTATTGAAAAAGTGATTTGTCAAGCAAATACATCCCTGTCTAGATACGAGCAGGTAGAGGCGACTGTGGCATAGATGTACATAGGGGTAAAACCCGAAAATACCAGTTAGAGCTAGACTCAAACGGGAACTGGTACAAGAAAATGGGCCTTGCTGCACTTTTTTTTATGACACTCCCGGGGGATATGTTTGGTTAATCACAAGCGTTTTATGAATCATTATGAAGGAATTATAGAGAAATGAAATTTTCTAAGCATGAAGTTTTAAGACATAAAATTATTTATAGTTAAAAGACTCGTAAATGAAATAAGTTTCTCACGAAGGATTTATTATTTTAGAAAATGTCCCTATCATCCAGAAATACGTTGACGTATTTCCTGAAGAGTTACCCAGACCTCCCCCAGAAAGAGAGGTAGAGTTCTCCATTGAACCTGTACCTGGATATCATATGATATCAAAGACCCTGTATAGGAAGGAAAATGTGGAGCTATATGAATTAAAGAAACAACTCCATGATTTTTTGTAGAAAGGGTTTATCCGACAGAGTGTGACTCCTTGGGGAGCACCAGTTTTCTTTATGCAGAAGAAGGATGGATTAATTCAGCTTTGCAATGATTATAGAGAACTGAATTGGATCACAGTGAAAAAAATACCCTCTTCCAAGAATTGATGTCCTTTTTGACCAACTTCTTGGGGCTCAATTCTTCTATAAGATTGATCTTTGATCTAGTTTTCATCAATTGAGGGTTAAGAAAGTTGATATTCCTAAAACTGCCTTCTGATCAAGATATGGGAATTATGAGTTTGGTGTTATTCCCTTTGGACTGACTAATGTACATGTTATTTTTATGGATTTGATGAATAGAGTCTTTAAGGAATACCTTTATAACTTTGTGGTAGTTTTTGTTGATGATATTCTGATATATTCCAAAAGTCGCGAGGAGCATGAAGATCATCTAAGGGTTATTTTTCAAAATCTGTGGAGGGAGAGGTTTTTTGGAAAGCTCAGTAAATGTGATTTATGGTTACAACAAGTCACTTTATTAGGGAACATTGTAACCAATAAAGGATTCATAGTTGACCCTACAAAGACAAAAGTTTTAGAGGAGTGGACTCAACCTACAACAATAACTATGATTCATAGTTTTCTTGGATTAGCAGGATATTATAGGAGGTTTGTGAAAAAAAATTCACAACTTTCTAATCCATTAAACAAGTTAACTCGAAAAGGGTTCAATTTCATCTAGACAAAGGAGTGTGAGGAATGTTTCCAAGAGTTGAAGAGGATATTGGTTACTGCACCCGTGTTAACTCTTCCCTCGAGTGGAGAAGGATTCATTATTTTTATTGATGCATCTCTAAAAGGGATTTGGTGCGTTCTCATGAAAAATGACAAGGTCGTTGCTTATGCGACAGTTGAAGATTCATGAGTAGAATTATCCTACGCATGATCTGGAGCTGGCTGCGGTTGTTTTTTCTCTGAAGATATGGAGGCACTATCTTTATGGAGAGAAATGTGATATATACACAGACCATCAAAGTTTGAAGTATATTTTCACACAAAAGTAATTGAACATGAGACAAAGAAGATGGTTGGAACTTATTAAAGAAAATGATTGTTCAATTCATTATCACCCTGGAAGAGCAAAAAAAGTTGTTGATGCATGAAGCAGGAAATACCCAGTTGTTCATTCCATGATAAGGATTCAAAAAGATCCTTTGATAAATGACCTAGTAAAGCTGGACATGGGAATTATAATGTAAGGGAATTCTTTAACCCTAACCCAAATTATTTCTCAACCATCATTGCTAGAGAGGATCAAGAAAGCTCAGAAAGAAGATCCTTTGTTAAAAGAGAAGTTTGAGGCTATAGAGGATGGGAAGTTTCATGAGTTCAATATTGATCAAGAAGGTGTACTGCAATTTCGTACAAGACTATGTGTTCCATCTATTTCTAAAATAAAGAAGGAGCTTATGGATGATGCTCATAGCTCTACTTTCTCAATACATCCTGGAAGCACAAAAATGTATAGGGACCACCGTGATCGTTTTTGGTGGGATAATATGACATGAGAGATTGCTAACTATACTTCAAGGTGCCTAGTATGTCAGCAAGTGAAGGTAGAGCGACAACTTCCTAAAGCCGTATTGCAACCACTAACCATACCAGCAAGGAAGTGGGACAATATCACTATGGGCTTCATCACTGGTCTTCCAATAACTTCCAAAGGAAACAATGCAATACGGGTTATTGTGGACCATCTCACCAAGACTGCCCATTTTATCTCTATTCGGGAAGATTTTTCTCTGGATCGACTTTCCAGGATTTACGTGAAGGAAGTGGTAAGGCTGCATGGAGTTCCACTTTCTATCATATCTGATCGTGACCCAAGGTTTACATAAAAATTCTGGAGAAGTCATTATCATGCTCTGAGAACTGAATTCATTTTCAGTATGGTCTATCACCCCCAAACTAATAGCCAATCTGAATGGACTATTCAAACACTCGAGGACATGCTGATAACTTGCTCAATGTAATTTAAAGGTGGATGGGATAAACATATCCCTTTAGTTGAGTGCTCTTACAACAAAAACTTCCACTCGAGCATTCAAATATCACCCTATGAAGCTCTATATGGGAAGCGATGTAGAACTCCTACTTGTTGGGATAAATCTGGTGAGAGAAAGATTCTTGGTCCTGATCTTGTGCAAGAGATGACAAAAAAAGTCCATTCCATCAAACAACACATTAATGCTGCTCAAAGTCGGCAAAAGAGCTATGCCTACAACCATCTAAGAGACTTGGATTTTGATGTCGGTGATAAGGTATTTCTTCTAATATCACCTTGGAAGAGAGTCATGAGGTTTGGGAAGAAAGGGAAGATCATCCCTAAGTACATTGCCCCCTATGAAATCCGTGATCGCATGGGAGCACTGGCCTATCGGCTTGAACTTCCTCCAAATCTAGAAAAAGTTCATGATGTCTTCCACGTATACCTCTTGAGGAAGTACATACCTGACCCTTGACATGTACTAAACCCAGAGGTGGTACAACTAGAACTTTACCTCTTTTATGAGGAGCAGTCGGTGGAGATCTTGGATCGTAGAGACAAGGTTCTACACAACAATACTACCCACCTTGTTAAGGTGTTGTAGAGGAACCACAAATATGAAGAATCTACATCGGAACCAGAGGAGTCTATGAGGCAGAAGTACCCACATCTTTTCTCTTCTGAGTTTATGAGTTAAAAATTTCAGGGACGAAATTTCTTAAGGGGGGGAAGAATGTAATGACCCGAACTTTTAATAATTTTTGGTTTCATATTTTTGTGTGTTATTTTATTTTATTATCCACAAAACTATTTCATTTGATGAAATGAGTATAATTAAAATGTGACCATTAGGTTTAGAATGTTATATAAACATTGGTCAACATGACGGTTGGAAACTAAATGTTGCAATTATTGTCTATAAATACAAGTGATCTTGGTTAATTAATACTGAAAGAATATTTGATGGACTCATCTAGTAGTCTCGGGCCGAACGAAGCCCATATGACGAAACTTGGTAAGGAGGTAGCACCAATGGGCTTTGCTATAGACTAAACCCATGACAAACTTCATCATGTGAAGTTGGAACGGAATCGCCTTTGGGATAAGTTCATGCTGATAGAAATCACCACTCGGGCAATGTTGGCCAAGCCGCCCCAGGATTCTATCACCTTAGCACACCTTACACTTAGGTCCTATGCTGGTGTTATAAGGGGCTATGTAACGAGACCTTAACTGCTTTGTGTAATCCTTTGATATAAATAAAATTGTTATTTCTTCTTATGGTGATGTTGGTTAAATCTCAAATGTCTGGATAAATATAGGATGTATATTATTGATTAATTTTGGAAAAAGGATATTTTAAAATATTTATGTAAACCTTAAATAAATAAAAATGAGTAATGATTTTCAAAAAATGGTTTTTTACAGTTGTGTTCAATATAAAATTTACAGTATAATAAGATCCACTTAATTTTTTATGAATAGTAAATTATGAACAGTGATTTTACGCTTATGATTAGTAATGTGACCCAATGAATTAAGTAACCTCACTTAAGAAAGTATTAATATAATTTAGGCACCTTGATTAAGTAATGTGATTCAATAAAATAGCTAAATAACTATTTCAAAATTATTGGTTAAGTATTAGTTTTTTTGGGTGAATAGTGTTTTTATTTAAAAATTAAATTTAAAATATTTACGAAATTATTTTCATAAAATGGAGTTCAGTTTTGAAATTAGATAATCGATATTTGTTTATGGTGAATTTTTTAGATTTTTCTGAAATAGTTGAATTTTCAGTGAATAGTGTTTTTATTTAAAAATTATATTAAAAATATTTAGAAAATTATTTTCATAAAATGGAGTTCATTTTTGAAATCAGAGCACCGATATTTTGTTTAGGTGAAGTTTTGTGATTTTTCAGAAATAGTTGTATTTTCAGAGAATAGTGAAAATACAGTTTTGAGTTTCGGGTGTTTAATGACATCATTAAGGATGTAATAATTATGAAATCATTCTAGTCAACTTGTGAATAGTAATATAAGGTATGAGGTGTCCCAAGTGGCCAATACCATGGACAAATACTGTGGGAAAGCCCATGGTTTTTCCAGTACCACTGATGAGGTGTCCCATGGAAATTAATGCTTTGTTCCCTCACTTATCCTATAAATACCAAGTAATTCCCTCATTCATTTCATTTCCAAATCCTCCCCAATGACGTTATGGTCTCTTTACCTCCCAAAGAGTCTTCACAAGGTTCCCTCAAGCCTCCCAAGGTCTCAACTTTCAAGATTTCGAAGTTACTCTTCAAGGTAAGGGAATCTTTCACCCTCCTCTTTTAAGTCATGACTTCCTTTATGTTGTGTCTTATATTTTCTATCTATTTATGTCGAAGGTATGTTCTTATATGTTCTTATTACTGTCCATTTTATGTCCAAATGAAGAAGGACCATTTCTTCTCTCATCAATTTTTTCTATGAATTTTTACGTGACGCCGTTAGGCTGCCGAATTTCTCGTAAAAGGAATCGCGTATTCTCTTTTCTTTCATGTTTCCTTTTCATGTGGTATGTCATTAAAATTTACATACCATGTTATTATGTCTGTATTTTTCTATTTTTACATTATATTATAAGTTTTTTATGAGTGTTTTACTCTTGTACCCCCTCTTTCCAATGTTTTCTAAAACCATGTTATATAGTCGTTATGCTACAGATATTTCGCCTCAAAATTTCTATCTCTTTCTCTCCAGAAATTCTATTGTTTTATTTATATGAATACCCAGACCTATTTCATTTCTTTGTGTGTTCATAAATATATAAATATAATATATTTTATTCTGTAATTTACATACATATAACCCCCACCCCCTTTTCATGGGTTATAAATGACATAATGATCTTATTTTTTTAGAACTTATAAAACGTCACGATCTTGAAATGAAACCCATTTCTTATATTATTAATGGGTTATTTATGAAATTTTTGATTATGATCTATGTGTATCAAATGTAAGTAAATACATATTAAGGGTGAACCCTGATAGCGCTCCAATGCATTGGGTAAAGATTTAATCTCTAGATATGACAAGTTTCACGATACCTTGGTTGATAACCTTAGTCATTTTTATGAAACCTTGGGGATGGACCATGGTGATATGTTCATGAATGTCTAAATGAAATTTTGTATCCAAGTATTCAAATTATATTCCATGTTATTTTCATTATTATATTCCAATAATTCCATTTCTCATGTCTTCATGTTGTTATTCAAGTTCTTGTTGTCAACACAAGTAAACTGATTCCCTTGTTTACCCTTACTGGGCCTTCTACTCACCCTTTCCTTTGATGTATGTCTCCAGGATATGAGATGCATTAATTTTACATAGGATGAACCTATGATGAAGCCTTACAAGTGGTTTAGAATAATGTTTTATGTTTTTTTCATGTATTATGTTCCTGATTTCCAAGACACTAGACTTAAAAGATCCTCTGTTTGTAAAATGTAATGAAAAGTTATGTATTAAAAGGGTGGGATGCCATAGTTGGTTCCCCTCAATCCCTAGAACAAGGAGGTTCACATAATAACCACCACGGTTTGAACCCTCATTACCCTAGTAATTTAAAATTGAAAACATTCTGAGGGTCCACGAAATTGAAGTGGTTACGATGTTGTTGGGTTGTACATAGATATGATAAGACTCTTCGAGAGACAAATTTTCCTTTGGTTGACATTATTTTTGGTGGGATAGTCATGCAGATCCAACTAGGGTATATTATGCATAGTCAAACAAAGTTTACCCCTAGAAACAAACCCTATATTTCCAATTCCCATGTAATTTATGAAAATAAGGTTTTCTAAAGACCATGAAGGGTGTATTGTCTAGAGAACGATATCTGGAAATTAAGAGGGAATATATAATGGAACCGACTATGAATAGAAAACCACTCCTACATGAATTTTACATGTGTAAAGGAGGGATGGACCATAATTCTGCTTAATTTTATGGAACTAATACATAGATGATGTAGCTTAATGTCTTATAAAAAGGATATTTGAGGGATATAGTTTAAAATCATTTCTCTTTGACTTGTGGAAAACAAATTTTCCATTTTCATGGTAATCTGTTCAATAATGCTCTATCATCCTCAGGTATGATGTGGAATGGTTGTAAACTATATTATTGGGGTTACCAAATTTTATGGGTGATATGGGATAAGCTCATTGGTGCATATGAAGGTATGAAATGCCTCTCCAAAATATGAATTTACCTTCATTGTCAATCAATTTTTGAGGATAATTTTTGAAAAGCCAATATGGGAAGCATAGTAAGAAAAATGTGTCCTCAAGACACTGAAACTCATTTTTTTATGGCTACGTAGGTTTAGAGAAATTCATAATTCCCTAGGTATAGATTGTTTTTATGAAAGGAATGTACCAGAATATAAAAGCAACATCCCAAGTCAAAATTTTATAAGAATGGGTATAGTTGTTTCCCTTAGGTAGGTCTGACACATACATAAGAAGGAATTATTTTGATGGCTAGGCCTCAGATATAAGGATCAGATGTCACTATATGTCTCATCAAAATTATAATTAAACCATAAAAAGTTCTAGGAAGGCTTCCCCACACATCGAACAAACTATTGTGTGGAAATGTGGAATATTCCTTTGAATACAAGCTCACAAATAGGGTGAGGCACATATTAGACCCCCTCATATAGATCCAGCTCATGTATATGAGGGAGAGGGAATTTTATTATTATATTCAGACTATGATATAAGATTCAGGTGTCTCTATGTATCCCATTAAAATGTGAATCAATTCATACATAGTTCATAGAAGGATTCCCATGAAGGTCTGACCAGTGCACAGGTAAATGAAATTTTAAAATTTTATAGTGGATGGACCCTAGAATGGATATTCATGCTTCACTATGAATGATGTAATTTCTGGAATCAAGACACATGTAGTTCTTGGAATATTTTAGTTTATTTTCATGTGACCAAGACTTCAGCCATGCATTTTATTGTCATGTGGTGCGAACGACACGGGGTATTGCAATTTTAGGTTGTGCGGTTATGACCATATGTCATAGAAAGGATGAGTAACAGGAGGAACACATATCTATGATATTCTATAATTTATTATAAGTGAAAGGGTCATGAATGTTTAAACCATGATTTTGGGGATTCTCATATCATAAGAGTTGATAGGGAGAAAAATGACAATGGGGCTTACGGAGGTAGAAAGAACCTCTATTGGGAAATAATTTTCCTTTGGATCACATTCCCTATTTGTGGAAAAATTATATCGGTTCAATTGGGGAATATTATTCATAGTCATCCAATTTTTTCATCGAAACATAGACCCTCCACATTTATGATGGATAGTGGAAGGGTGTGGAGTTTTATAATTTCTCATGGCACAAAATATGATGGATTGAAGGTATGTTTCTAGGTATATAAGAAACATTCAGACCATGATTTTATATGGAGTGTGATGTTATTTATATATATCTAATTCATATATAAGGGAAATTTCAATTTATATGGTAGATAACTAAATGAGGAACCCAAACATGAGATTTCCTGTATAGATATTTTTGGTATATAGGATATGTGGACATTATTCTTTACATGTGGCTGAGAAGTGGACACAAGGACTCAATGTCACTACATATCTTATCAAAAATATAATCAATCCACACTTATATCTTTAGAAACCATGGAGTTTAATGTTATGTGGGGAGGATAGTTTCTATGCAGTTTAATGTCATGTAATAAGGATATAGGTTCCCCAATGTGATGAAGACATATTGTGCCTGGACCCCACATCTAAAACCCGGATTACACTATGTATCCTACAATGAAAAGAATTATGTATTACATAGTTCTTGATGGTACTACATGGAATCCCCTGTCAAAACTACTTATCCCACGTGAGGTTTGATCGGTGTTGGAAACTAGGGCGAGGAAGGATTTTCCACCGCATAAGGGAAACAAAATGATGAACTTGGGAATTTTTAATTATTAGTGGTAGTAGAAGGATGTAAAATATATGCATCACTACATATCTCATTATGATGAGAAGAAAGTTGTATATAGATCTCAAACAAGCTCCCTGGGCAGGTCTGACCCATGCACTAGGAAGAGATTTTTTTATTTGATTGTTTTGATTGTTGTAGAAGGAAATGGGGTTGTATACCTGAGCATCACTATGTGTCCTATCCAAATAAGAATCAATCCACATAAAGTTTTTATAACTCATGTAGTTTAACATCAAGTGGTGAGGATGAGGGTGAACCAATATGAAAGAGGGGAATATTGTGGATGCAACCAGATTCATAGATGCAGGTGTAAATATGTATGATTTGTGGGAAAGAATAAATCAACACATATTTATTAAGAAAGATACTCCCTATATGGATTTAACTCTCATGAGGGAAAAATGGAATTTTATCTCCCCCAGCATAGTTTTATCTTTTGTGTGTAGAATCTTTGATTGAAACAATGATTTACATGCTATTTAATGTCTTGTTGTGAGGAAATTGATGTTCTGAAGTTTATTGCATTGTGACATGGATGATGTACCACACAGTTTAACATCATGCAACCAAAATGATGTGCCCTATATTTTAATTCCAAGAAATTTTGATTATAAAAAAAGAGAACATGCAGACAGTCCTAAAATAAAAATTTCTATGTGTCTCTACATATCCCATAATGATTGGGATCAATCCATACATACTTCTAGAACATATAATGGTTAGATACCAACACTAATGGGGGAAATCCTCTCATGTGAGGTATTTGAGGCATCCCATGACCATTGTGAGGCATCCAATATACCAAGCATGGTATACGAATCATTTCATATATATTTAAGTTATAATATTAAATTGTTTTGTGTTGGATTTTTATTTAATGTCATCCATCAAGGTTGTTAACCCATAGTTTAAGGTTATATAGTTCAGACCAAGGGGTGAGAAATCCAAAAAATTAATTTTTATAATGCGGTGGCATAACAAACACAGTGCAAATGAGGACCATGGAGGCACACACACCACATACACATTCCATAGGAGTCTTGCATACAATTTTATGTCATCTATCTTGGACATAGATTTCAAATTTATGGTTATGTATATTTGATAAAGAACATAGTTTAACTTAGTATTCACAAGATGTGTACATGGAATTTAACATCATATAGTGGGGATGACAATGGTTGTGTAATTTAACATCATGAAACGTTGATGTTGGTGACATATAGTTTATCATCATGTGGATGGGATGATAGATTTTATGTAGTGTAACATCCTAAAACAAGGATGATATACAATGTTGTCTTCCGACAACTGTTAACGATGATGTACCATACTATTTAATGTCATTAAATCTAGTCTATGGTGTCATTTCATTACATGAAATACTTCTTCAAGAACCATCCATTGGTTTCAGTGATGGTAAGTTGTCCATCCATCGAAATCTAAGAATAAGCTTCATTGGACTAGACCTTATATATGGATTAATGTCCCTACCATTTTAGTTCCAACTTCATAGTTTTCATTCCATTTATCATCATAGTCCGAACGACCAACACTATCTCACCTTCGAGGAAAGATTAGAGTCGATCATTTTTGTTAAAGGATCGGACAATCTAGTTTTGGTTGATTTATAGATTATTCATGGTATGTAATATATTCTCTTCCAAAAATCTCTAATTCTTTCAGTTATTTAGAGGATTACGTATTTTTGGATAACTGATCATTGATGGTTATGCATATAGAGGGAAATTTAACCTTTATTGGAAGGATCTACTCTACCAATATACTAATGTGTACGGGTCACCTATTTGTTAGTGTGGGTCACTATCTTGTAGGGACAAAATGCATGTAAAATCATGTTCAGATAAGGAGTTTTAATCCTTATATACTGTCTTCTGAATTATATTTGATAGGGTCTTTTTGAAGGCCTATAACTATCCATTAGGCATTTCGTGGTAGTGAGATAAACTATTGGACTTGATGTCATAGTCAAGATATAGTTTATCTAACTCAACAGAATAGTAATTGGTGTTATTTCCCATCCATATGGTTTGAGGGACACCAAATCTAGTGATTATGTCATCTTTCATGGAACCTGAGATGTTCCTTACTCTGACTTCTTTGACGGGTTTATCTTTAGATTGTTTATAGAATAAGTGGATTGTATTAAGAATGTTCTTTAACTTCTTGGATATGGTGGGAGGTTATGGTCCCATGACATCCATTTACCATATGGAAAATATAAAAGAGTACTAGTATTTGTGCAAAAAATCTAGGGGTTGGTGAGTGAAGTTAGTGTTAACCTAATAGGAATGAAACTTTTTGGTAAATTTAGTGCATTCCTACATTAGAGTGGGCTAGTAGTACCCAATCCAATAGATTTGTTGGTAAACCTTGAGTCATGACTGGGGAGTGTCATAGTTTCTAGTTTATACTTCTATCATGACAATAGTCATCTCTTCTCCATCAATATATCTTAGAAAGAACCTATTAAGGATCCTCTTATAGGGGACCTTTTGGTGATTTGTTCCATCATATAGAACCAATTTAATTACTTATCTTCATATTTTCTCTTTCCTGGAACTTTCTGGTTAGAGATCTCCCTTTTAAAGGAAGTCCACAATGGGTTTCATCCATACGGTGGTAGGACCATACAATTAATGGCTAGGGATAATCTAAATGATCCCCTCAATTTTGGCTTGAATGAAAGGAGAGACTATTTGATTGTGCACATCGATGACGATTGTTTTACCCAGGACTAGATCAACAAGATCTATGGATACATTTTCCAATCCATTTTCATAGGAATTCTGTGACTGTGGGATGTGAGTCAACATAGGATCCATAGGTAATTCCTCCTTTACTCATAGAATGTGGTTTAATAGGGTGATTATGTAACTGTCATGAATCAATCTAGGGTGTCATCTGAACCGTGGCATGAGCCGATTCATGGCAATGACCGAAGGGAATTCTTAATCCCCATAGGATGGCACAAGCGCCTGGGTATAAAAATTAAAAAATGGGAACGATTTACCCAAATATTCAAACATAAAACAATAATGAATATAAAATGAACCTAAGTTGGAAGTCAAAACCAAACAAACCTTTACAAGTTTTCCATATTTTGGTTCAGAAGTATAATACAAAAGCCAAAAAGGGATACTACAAAAAGGAACCAAGAACTAAATCCCCAAACCACCACTATGAAAGGGGTGTATATCCCACAAGCCATCTCCATCATACCACCCATGAAGATCACTGGAAATCATATCCTCAATATCCATAAGCATTACCCTTACATGTATTAAACATGACCAAGTCTCTTTACATGTAAGGTTGTAATCATGGTGTGAGCTATTGCCCAGTAGGATGCCACCCTAAAGGATTCCTTGCTCTAAACATTAAATTACAAATTAAAATGAAATTTTAATATTTACAAGAGATGCTAGAACAATTTAAAGATAAACAGTTTTAATACAAACTACTTTTAAAAGAATGGAAGTTTAAATAAAAACACATTTACTTTTAAAGTAACCCAAAATCTACACTGTATGTTGACAGAGAGGGTAACATAGTCAAAGAGAACTGAACATGGGAGATCCCTAATGGGTAAAAAATAGAAATCGGACCCTATAACTTCACGTCTATATTAAAGGTGGTATAGGAACCACAACAAACTGTGTTCTTGTGCATGAACCATGAGGGGGAATCACATCCTAATCCCTTGTGGTCTCCAACCATATCACATGTTTAGTTAGTATTGTCATCATTAATCCTCCTATGTGAAACTAGGATGAAGCCACTTATAAATCACTAGAATACTAGTTCTAGTCCACCTTCCTAGCTACCCAATAATCTTTTAGTTATCATCAAGTTCAAATTTCACATATGACATCACTTACACACTCCAAATCCGAACAAGGCACTACACACGCACACCAAGGTCTCCATTTGTATACCCAAAACTCTTTTTAAACCCTAACACACACTAAAACTCTTTGAAACAATATTTTTCAATACAAAAACAATTTAGTATTTCATTTAATCAATTAATAAAATAGTCAAAATGGGGAACACTGGGTATTATGTCAAGAATACACCAATTTCACTGGTAAAATACATTTTTAAAATAAATTACATATCAAATATCATTAGAAACTACTTTTTCACCACATTAATAGCTCATAAAACATGCTTAAGCACACAAGAAATCCAAACAAACACTACACATACCATAGTCACTATTTACACATCCAAATCATTTTTTAAAACCACACACACTCTAACAAATTTATAAAACATGACCCACATAGTATAAAAAAATTTAATAATCCTTCAAACAATTTATAAAATACATTCACGATGCATAATGTGGGTTATCACAAATAATAAAGCCCATTTCACATGAAAAGACCAATTTGAATCCAAATACACAACCAATAATTTTTAAATCCACTTTCACACCATTCAAATAATTCATAGAGCACACAATAACACAAATGAAATCCTAATAAACTCATCAAAAAATGATTAAGCCTACAATCACCTACCTTTGGTGGGAAAAGTTTTAGAAAACAATTCCAAACGTCATATGAGCCTTATTTTTACCCAAAAAAACCAAGTCAATCCCTAAATCAAGATATTAAAACATGAATATCCTCATGTAACCCTAAAATCGAAACCTCAGGGTTGTAGAAGCTTACCCAGGGTAGAACACACCTACGAAGGAGGGAGAGGAGGAGCATCGAGTGGTCTGGGAGGCTGGATGAATAAGGAGAGGGTTTCCAAAGGGGAGTCATGCTGGAGACCGAACTATGGGGGATAGTGCGAGGGTGGCATGAGGGAAGCATGGAAGCTTAATGCAGGTTGGGTGCTGGTGCGAGGTAACCAAAGGGGACACGATACTGGCATGTTGTTTTCCATAAGTGAGATAGAGCACCAGCCAAGGGAGTGGGCAACGGGAGGCAACACACACTATAGGGTTTAATGCACAGGGGGTCTGATGAGATAGAGAGAAAATATGAAGAGGAGTGGAAGGAAAGAAGAAAAAAAAGAAAAAATAAAAGAAAAGAGGAAAAATGGATCCCTAAAAAAACTAATGAAATCCTAATGATAATGATAATAATAATAATATTATTAATTATAATAATAGTAATAATAAAATAACCAAATAATAATAATAATAATAATAATCTTAAACAATATTATCATTATTATTATTTGATCAATTCTTAATTTATTTTATTTTTCTTATTTTATTTTTCTTTCATTTTATTACACATCTTAATAAAAACAATTCGACATTGGGAAAGCCACACAGTGTCCTGGGCGAAGCCGAATGGTGACCTAGTAGAATCAACACAACTTCAATCATGCTCTTCCTGTGCACCGGATGCTGTCCGGACAAAAAAACCCCATTTATCAGTAAGAACACTAAATTCCAATTGGGACTCATTCCAAACCCTGACAAAGAAATATTTGAAGACATATAAAATAATAAAATGAAATTATTTTAGAAGTCTGGGTGTGACAATTCTCCCCACCGTGAAAACTTTCCGCCCTCAGAAAGTCAACTCGATGCTTGATCAGACAATAAAAATGGATACTCCTAATCTACCCATGACTTCTCCTCCCATGTCTCATGCCCATTGTTCCCATGCTACCAAAAAACACATACTAATAAAATATAATTCCCCTGAATCAACTTCTCTTAGGAATCCAATAGCTGCACTGGCCATTAGAACACTGATAAATCGAGCTATATCTCCATCTTTTCCTAATTCAATATATGATACAAAACCAGATTATACTTATTCTATTGGGAGACATGAATGACATCATGAATTTATGTCATCTGAGAATGTAAAGATACCATGTATGCCACTTTTTCCATCCGTTCAGTGATTTCAAAAGGCCTGACATACCTTTGTATTAGCTTTCCCTACTTTCCCATACGATGATGACCCGAGCGAGGGTCCACTTTCAAGAACACCAATCACCCACAGAAAACTCAATATATCGACACCTCTAACCATCATAAGATTTGTGGTGAATATGAGCTGTCAATAACTACTAAATGATAAACATGGATTTCTCAGACACCTCTTGTGTAAGAATTAGTCCGTAAAGTGAGGTCTCACCTTCCTCAGCCTAAAATAAAGGGGAAAGACATGGCCAAACATAAAGCGCCTCAAACAGAGACATACAAATTGAATATTGGTAACTATTATTATAAAAAATTTTGACCAATCCAAAATGGCTATCATGCATTTCCATATTCCTCTGAATTAACAACACTACGAAATAACCCTTGAAACACTGAATTCCCTCAATTGACAACAACCAATTGGAGGACTTCTCCTCTCCATGACGAAACTACATATACTACTAACACAACTCATCACCAGGTTGCTCTGGCTGAAATAACTCTAGAAGATACTGATCTAATTGCACACTCACTAGGAATGTATGTCCACAATTATCCTTGGTCTCCAATTATATCTGGGAAAAGAGGCCCATCAAGGTCCACTCATCACCAGACTTCCTCAAAGAGTACACTGGAATATTTATGCACAAGGAATCAACCATTACATTAACCTTTCCATATAAATCCTAAAGATTTCATAATACGTTATCTCTTTAAAGTATTTTAATAGCTTATATTGCACTCAACACTGACTTGGATTGCATTATACACTATATTTAGTTTCTATGAAACAAAATATTAATATTAAAATTATTTAAAAGAAAAAATTATTTAGCAATTAAATATTGTAATATGAATATTGATAAATAAATTTTAAATTTTATTTATAATGTTTTCAAATAATTTAAACATGTTAATAATGAAATTTATATGTTTTTTTAAAATTGTTATATATTTAGAAAAACTATTTTCATTAAAGAGCTATTTTTTATGTCATTTGTGAAAAATAAAAAAAAAATTAATTTTAAAAATCCAAAAAATTATATTTATAAAATATAATTTATTTTAAATTCAGAATATCAAAATTATCTTTGGGATATTTTTTGGTATTTTTCTAAAAACATTCGATTTTTTGATGAATAGTGAAAAATACTGCATAGCACATAAAAACCAACTTGTTCATTTAATAAATATTTTTAATTAAAGTTTATCTTAAAGTAAAAATAGATACATAATACAAACATTTTTTCAATTTAATTCATTTTAGTCATTTTTTAATAAGATTAGATATATAAAATTTTAGTATACTCTTTAATGTCTTTTACCCACCTTCTAGGCACATTTGCAAATTTACGTAAAACGTAATTTTACCACTTCTGTGATTTGAATTTAAAAAATCAGGTGGAAACGGTAGTCATCAGTAAGTAAAATGTGGATTAATAGGATGAACATAATTTTTTTGTGAATATTAACTTTTAAATTATTTTTACCATGATTAAAAGTAAATAAGGTAATTAAAGGTAGAAATAATATTATAATAATATAAAATTACCCCAAAACATGTCCTAATTCTATTTTATAAGTGTTTTTCGACCTAAATCATCCTTAGGGAAATATTAATACCCATTTTGATCCATTTTTGTTAGACTAAGACATTTATTATATTTTATTTAAAGAATAGGTAAAAGTGTTGAATTCACATTTTAATAACTAAACGTATTTTAATACAAGGTTATACATAAGATAAATTCAAATATATATATTAATTAGAAATATAAAAACATTTCCTACATCATGGTATTTGATTTATAATTTTTATACAATAAATAATTTAATTTATTTATGACACAATGATGATGCATTAATTATGTTATTAATGAAAGATTCAAATAATTGATATTATAAATATTAAAATAAATGTAAATTGAATCTATTAATTCCATCCACGAATTTTATAGGTGAATATGACTTTTTAGTTTTGATCAAATGTAATTTTTTAAGTAATCAAGTTGTTATGACTATTAAAATAACCAAATTCTAAATAGTGTCAAAATTGACATAAATGAGTTTTTCAAACAAAATACTATTTTATTAAATGATATAATATTCCTAAAAAATAATATTAAAACAAATGAATTAGATAATATTAGATATGTCATTAATTAACCAATTTAGGTTCACTTGTCATTTTATAGTTTCTATACTAACCATGTAGTATATATATACAAGAAGACATGGTAAAAGTTAAACTATTTAACTAAGAGTTAAATCTTCAAGATATGGTTAATATGGTGAGAAAAACTTGTATAAAACCTATTGTTTGAGATTATTTCGTCCCATCCCTACCTTATCCTAAAAATAAATACATTTGGAGCTATTATAAACTGAAAATAGTTTTATAATAAATTAATTTATCCAACTTTTCCTAAAGTTCTCCTCACCTCTCTTATAAAAGGGTACTTCCCATTCCCTTAAATTCACACCTGCAAAGCCACTTGTAACAGACAAACCTAGATCAAATGTCCTCCCAAATACCCTCAATTCAAATTAGAGGTTTTAATTTTATCAGAAATCTAACCTAAGGAGCCCTTTTGTTCAAATCAAAATGAAATATCTGAAGAAGAGGTAATTATTTTATCGACTCTTTAAAAGTTATTTTCTTCTTATACTTACTCTTTCTTTGTTTTTACCACAATAAAATAATAAATCAGGTAAATTATACATGATGTGATGTTTTTATAAATATGTTACAAGCATATTCCTTATTTTTTCCATCCTATGAGTGACAAAGTCACAATACGTGCGTACGTACAACTTATCATCTCCACGCCGTGGTGTATTTTGTTATTCAACACTACATTATTTGGATGTGTATATTAATGAGTATAATTAATGTAAATAATGAATATAAAATGTTAATTATTATTTATATATAATATACCATCCAATTAAACTCCTTTTCAACATCAATACAATAATATTGCCGCTTGGGCATATGTACGAATTACCGTCTCCACAACGTGATGGGATTCATCTTCAACAATAACTATCCAAGAATTGTTATAAAAATATGTGTATTGATTAAATATGATATATATGAAATAATATTTATTTAGGAATAATATATATTAATGTATATAAATATATGTCTTTTATTTACTTCCATACTATACGATAAGAAAATGGAAACAACATTCATAAGTACGTACGAACTACTGTCTCCATGAACGTAGTTTATATTTCATATATCTATCTATTATAAATAATTTTATTCGGAATATAAATGATATATAAATCATGTTTTATATTATATAGGTACATAAATCATGATCTTAGTGATACAATCAAGAATAACAAGTCAAAACATGTACGATAAAGAAAGCAATTATTACCCAAAATGTTACTTTATCATGGAAATTATAATTAAATGAGAAGTATAAAGTACTAAATGAATAATTTATAATGTCATAAATATGAATATGGTTATTTAACAATTTAATAACATATTATGGTCACTATACATAAGGTTAAACGTACCCCTGACTAGAGTAAAGTATAAGGTACATGTCAATTTCACAATCTCATTGTTATCTGAGATTGTTTACATGTAAGTATTTATTGGGACATATTTATAATCCAAGTACATGTTTCAAAAAAAATTATGAAGAAATATTTTGAGATTTTATGGACTGTTATCTTTAAATATACCATCATTTTAAATGTTTTAAATATTTAATTTTCTCAATCTATTTAATTAATGTCCATGTTTTCAAAATGATTTTAAGGATTTATTTGTATGGACATGATTGTTTTAAAATGTTAATTTTTTTAAAAGTTTCAAAGTGGTATGGGACACTTTGATTCAAAAATCTGTTTTAAATTAATTCCTTTATATATTGTGTGGCTTTTAAATGATTTCATGAAAAATGGATAATTCTCTTAAAGAGTCTTACTGATCATTTTCAACTATGTCAATATCCGTTAAAAGATATTATTCTTGATTGAGTTTGAATTATTATACTATAATAATCCATATGGTATTGAATGAGTTATGATATTATTGAATATGTATGTGCTATTTTTAAACCATTCATGGTTTATAGTTAAGGTATATACATTTTAAATACCAGTTTTAATATGAATGATTATGTTATGTTTCACCCTTTTCATATGAGGAATGATCTGGACTTATTAAGTGATGGGAAAGGCCCACTATCACCCCTCGATGCATCGGTAGATCTCAGGAGACAAACTAGTGTCTTGGGACAAGGCTTTGAAAAAATTTATATTTAGGGTCTTCGCACAAGGCCTTGAATTTGCAGTTAAGATGTCCTTCATTATACATTCCATCATTATGAGATTAGTTATTGATGTTACATGTGATTATTCGACTGGTAGAATATCCATGTCAATAATTAAGTGGAAGTATTTGATTTATCTATTCCATGTTATGCTAAAGTTTATGTTTAAAGGGATTGTATTTCAATTTTATACCATTCCATAAAATTTTATGATTATTTTTGATAGCTTCCACCATATTGTTTACCCTTAATAAGAATATGAGCTCACCCATTTCTTATGTTTTATTTTTCCAGGATGCCAAGAAGTGTATTATGATTGATATACAGTGTTAATATATGGGCATAATAGAGTTCTCAAAGTATTATCTATGCAGTATTTTATGTTAGAAATTGTAATGTTATGTTTTTGTATGTAATCTATCTTCCATGAATGCTAAATTGACTAGTCCTCTGGGACTTGATTCCTTATAATACTACCATTGTATTAAAATAAAGCACCGGCTCCAAGATTCTGGGGTCAGAGTGTTATAATTGGTATGAGGAGAAGTTTAGAAATAACTATGAAAACTAGATTTAGATAAACTCTGATTAGATAAAATTACCCTATGATAGACTTTGAGGATTATTATAGAAGAACATACTAGAAGTTTGGTAATGTAGATATTATGTGGGTATTCCAAGAAATACATCCATGTATGGATACTACAAGTGGACATGCTTCTGGCATGGATGTCCCTAGGGGTGAAAACTACAATACAGTGTTCAGGGCCTGACTGAGGGTAAACTAGTACACGACAACATGCCTTACTGCACACCTCATTTGAAAGTCCATGGGGATATTCTTAGGATAATTCAAATTTTCATTACAGCCCATTATAAAGTATTTATTATTAAATAGTTCTGGAAATAATCCATTATTATGATTATGAGATTATATATTCATAAATATTTCAATTTTTGTAATGTATTTCACTAGTTTAGAATCATGCCTTATGATTCATAACCTAATCTAGTCTATGAAAATATATATAAATGGAACCTAGTATAAGGAATGAATACCCCACCAATGAACATGTTCAATAGGGTAAGAAGGATCCTATCTTTCATTGTCTTAAGACAACATTTCCAATGGAAATATTCTACTATGTATTCTCATCATATGAGGAAATTGTATCATGTGTTAATAAGATACATAATGAATTATTTTTGTCCTATGGATTTGAAGTGAAGCTAGAGAAAAAGAGGATGGAAAAGAAAAATATATACAATGGGAAAAAAAGAAAGACGGATTTTCTCATATGTGATAGCTGTGGAAAGAATCACCCTAAGAAGTTCTTGAAAGGACTGGGTGATTTCTATCAGTATGGAGAAAAGGTTCATTAGGAAAAAGAAAGAAAATTGAAGAAATAAAATACTAATATTCAGTGTTTCAACAGTAGTGAAATTGGGAATTATGGAAATAATTGTTCCAAGCATCAAGGAAATATAGCTCAGTATAATCAAAGTGATAGAGGTCAAGAAAAAGATGTTACTATAGTCAACGTGGAATAATTAATTTATTTGTGTTTCTGGATTGAAGAATTATGTCATTTTAGTGTTGTATCAATGATGTAATGGTTATATGAATTATGTAAATAAATATGAATTTTACTTTATTATATTTCATTGAGGATTTAAGCTTGTATAGAACTAAGAAAAGTGACTCATTATCTAGTAATTATTTTGGAAAAATACATGATTGAGGAAAATATAAACCATAATATGGTCTTATTACCGAGGTAGTGATGTTGGAATAAGAGATCATTGATTTGGATAAATTATATTGGATATTTTTAACTACCTTGGAAATAATTAATTGTTTCTTTATTCCATCATTGTTGGAGTTTACAATTTTCATGGATTTAAGGAGTATATCCAGTATTCTATAAGGAATGAGGGTACATGAATATATTCAATAAGGTTTTATGTAAATTCAGGGTGTTTCCATGTTTTAAGAGAATAAATGATGAATGTATTTTCATGTTATTATGTGGAAAAGTAGATCTTCACTATGTTTACCTCCCATATAAATTTTTGGACTCTGAGTTTGGACACATGTATTTTGGATAAGTCTAAAGGTTTGAATGGAGTAAGTTGTGCACTTGATATTTTTTTAAGGTTAAAGTATAATTTATTGGATAATTTGACCTAACCTTTTGGATTTCAGTAAACATATAAATATTTAAGAAATACTTGTGGGACTTACGATTTATAAAATGTGTTTCATGCATTAAAAGAAATCATTTTGAATATTCATTTCCTAGTGTAAGGCATGAAGTGAAAATAGATCGAAGCACAACCAAATGATGAGATTATGATTATAACAGGTTATGAAATCAGGTATGTTTTCTTGAGTTCTTATCTTAATAGTAAATTAATCCATCCTATTCAAAAAACAATAAAGTATCTAATAAAATGTGTTATCCTAATACCTTATGTTTTTTTGAACCAATGAAATTTCAAATTATCATATATTTATGACTTTGCGGCCCTCAATTTCCCCTTTATTATTTACTTGATTGTGATTGATGACATCAATCACTCTCTATAAATATTTATGTTTTTCTTCCAATTACATGTCTATAATTTCCACCAATGTTCTTCTATTCCAAATCCTAATTTGGTGCTGAATTTTTCATTTCCCTTTCCCTCTAATTAAGACAAATTTTTATTAACCCTATTTTCGATGTGGGTTTTCCACAAAGGTATTTTCTATCTTCAACCTTTTATTTTTAATGAACTATTTCAAATTGAAAGAAATAAATTTATTGAAGGAGGGAAGAATGTAACACCCTAATATTTCATATTATGTTATCTCTTTAAATTAGTTTAATAGATTATATTGCACGCAACACCGACTTGGCTTGTGTTATATGCAAGATTGAGTTTCTGTGAAACAATACATTATTATTATAATTATTTGAAAGATATATTTATTTATCCGTTAAATATTGTAATATGAATAGTAAAAATTAAATTTTAAATGTTATTTTAAATGTTTTCAAATAAATAAAACATATTTATAATGAAATGTACATGTTGTGATAAAATAGTTATATATTTTGAAAAAAAAATTCTTAAAAGAACTACTTTTTATGTCTTTATGTAAATAGTATTAAAATTTAATTTTAGACACACCTAAAAATTTAATTGGTTAAAATTGACGTCATTTTTGAATTTGGAATATCAAAATTAGGTTGTGTGATTTTTTGGTATTTTTTTGAAAACATTCAATTTTTTTTGGAATAGTGTAAACTATAACATAGTACATAAAAACCAACATTTTAATTTAAATAATTATTTTTAATTAAAATTAATCTTAATGTAAAAATAGATACATAATATATATAATATTCCAATACAATTCATTTAAGTCATTTTATAATAATATTAGATATATAATTTTTGTTGAAGTTTTTAACGTCTTATACTCACCTTATAGGCACATCTACAAATTTGCATAAAACGTAATTTTACCGCTTTTCTGAATTGGATTTTGAAAATCTAACAGACACAGTTGTCAACAGTAAGTAAAATGTTGTTTATCTGTAAGAAAATATTTTTTGGTAAATAGTAACTTTTGAATTTTATTCACCGCAGTTAAAAGTAAATAGGAAAATTAAAGGTAAAAATAATATTATAATAATATAAAATTACTCCAAAACTTGTCCTAATTATATTTTATTAGTGTATTTCTACACAAATTAACCCTAGGACCAAAATAAGATCCATTGTGATCTATTTGGGTCAGATTAGGACATTTATTATATTTTATTTATAGAATAGTTAAAAGTGTTAAATTCATATTTTAAAAACTAAAATATTTTTAAAATAGGGTTATAAATAAGATAAATTAGACAATAAATATTTATTAGAAATCTAAAAAAATTTCCTACATAATGGTATTTTATTTTTTATTTTTAGACATTAAATAATTAAATTTATTTATTACACAATGATGATGTAGTAATTACCTTATTAATTAATGATTAAGATAATTGATATTATAAATAATAAAATAAATGTAAGTTGAAACTTTTTATGCCATAAACAAATTTTATATGTGTGTATGACATGTTAGGGTTGATTTTATATATTTATTTCAAATTAATCAAGTTGTTATGATTTCTCAAAAACCAAATACTAAATTGTGTCAAAATGGACAGAAATGATTTTTAAAAACAAATACTATTTTATTAAATGATATAATGTTCTTAAAATATAATATTCAGCCAATGAAGTTTGATGATTTTATATATGTCATTAACGAACCACTTTAGGTTTTCTTGGTATTTTATAGTAAATATATTTACCATGTATTATAAATATACAAAAAGATATGGTAAAACTTAAACTATTTAACTAAGAGTTAAATCTAAATTATAAGGTTAATATGGTGACCTAAACTAGTATAAAACCTATTATTTGATATTAGTTTCACCCATAACCACCTTATCCTTGAAATAAATCCATTTTTAAATATTAGAAACAGAAAATAATTTTATAATAAATTACGATTTCAGTCTTTTCCTAAAGTGCCCCTCAACTCTCTTATAAAAGAGTTCTTCCCCTTCTCTTATATTTAGACCTCCAAATACATTTGGCTCGGCCAAAACCTAATCAAATCTCTTTCCAACTACCCTATATTTAACCTATAGGAATTAATTTGATCAGAGATCCAACCTAAGGAGCCCTTTTTTTCAAATCCAAAGGAAACACCCGAAGAAGAGGTAATTATTTTATCACCTATTTCAAAGTTCGTTTCTTCTTCTAATTACTCTTTAATTGTTGTTACCATACTAAAATAATAACTCTAGTAACTTCTATATGATGTGATGTTTTTATAAATACTTTGTAACCATATTCATTATTCAATCAATCTTATGAATGACAAAGTCACCATGAGTATGTACGTATGGCTTACCGTCTCCACCTCATGGCGTCGTTTGTAATTCCACACTACATTATTTGGATGGGTATAATAATGAGAATAACTAATTTAAATAATGAATATTACATGGTCATTATTATTTATATATAATATACCATCCAATTAAACATCATTTAACCATCATTATAATGATTTTGTCGCTCGTGCGTACGTACGGCTTACCATCTCCATGACACGATAGGATTCATCTACAACGATCACGATTCATGAATTTGTATAAAAATATATATATTGATTAAGTATGAAATAAATGAAATAATATTTATACTGGAATGATATATAATTATTTAGATAAATATATTTTATTTACTTACATCCATACTATATGATAAGAAAACGGAAACAACGTTCAAGCGTACGTACAGACTACCATCTCCAAGAATGGTGTTTCCATTTCGTATATATATCTGTTAAACATATTTATATTCTGAATATATATTATATATAAATCATGTTTTATATTATGGAAGTACTTAAATCATGATCTATGTGATACGATCAAGAATAACAAGTCAAAACACTTACGATAAAGAAAGAGATTATTACCCAAACTGATACTTTAACATGGAAATTATTATTAAATGGGTTGTATAAATTAATAAATGAATCATGTATGATATCATAAATATGAATATGGTTTTGGTATAATTTAATAACATACTATGGTCATTATACTGGAGTTTAAACATACCCTCGACTAAAGAAAAGTAAAAGGTAAGGGTTAATTCTTCAATCTCATTATTATCCAAGATTGTTTATGTGTAAGTATTTATTGGTATATATTTATCATCCATTCCCATGTTTCGTAAAAATGATTTCTAAAGGAATATTTTATGTTTTTATAGAAGGTTATCTGTAACTATATCATCATTTTAAATGTTTTAAAGGTTTATTTTTCTAAATCTATTTAATTATTGTCCATGTTTTCAAAAAGACTTTAAGGATTTATTTATTTGAACATGATTGTTTTAGGATGTCAATTACATTAAAAAGTTTCAAACTGGTATGGGACACTTTGATTCAAATATATCTTTTGAATGACTTCCTTTATATATTGTGTGACTGTTAAATGATTTCATGAAAAAGGGATATTTCTCTCAAATAGTTTTACTGATCATTTTATATTATGTCAACATCCTTTACTGGATAATATTCTTGAATGAGGTTGATTTATTATAATATAATATTCTATATTATATTGAATGAGTAATCATATGTTTGAATGTGGATGCACTATTTTTATTCCATTCAAGGTTTATGGTTATGGTATTATCATTTCAAATGCTATTTTTAATACGAATGGTTATTTTATGTTTCAACCTTTTCATATGAGGAATGAATTGGACTTAGTAAGTGACGGGTGGGGTCTTCTATAGCCCCTTGATTAATTGTTAGGTCTCATGAGAAAAACTAGTGTATTGGCACAAGGCCTTAACAAAATTTTATTTAGGGTCTTGGCATAAGGCCTTGACATTGTGGATAATATGTTCTGCACTATGCATTCCATCATTATGAGATTAGTCATTTATGTTACATGTGGTTATTTGACTAGTAGAATATCCATGTAAATATGTGGAATTATTTGATTTATCTTTTCCATGTTATGAAGAAGTTTATTTTTAAAGGGACTGTGTGCCAATTTTATACCTTTCCATAAAAGTTTATGATTATTTATGATAGCTTCTACTATAATGTTTACCCTTACTGAGCATCTGAGCACACCCCTTTCTTATGTTTTATTTCCCCAGGATGCCAAGAAGTGTATTATGATTGATATAAAGGGTTAAGATAGGGGAATAATGGACTTCTCAAAGGATTATCTATATTGTATTTTATGTTAGAAATTGTAATGTTATGTTTTTGTATGTAATATATTTTCCAAGACGGCTAAAATAATTGGTTCTTTGGGAGTTGATTCCTTGTAGTCCTATCAGTATTTTAAAATAATGCACTGGATCCAGGCTTCTGGGATCAGTGCATTACATTCCATATTGTAGGTTTCCATTGAAATCCATTTCTCTAAGATCACATAAACCCGAAGCTTCACTTCCCAAATATATAAAGTACACTTCAAACACTTTTCATATATATGTTGATCCCATAGGGTTCCCATCATGATCCTCAATTGATGCCCATTCTCTTCCTCACATTTTGGGTGAACTATGATGTATTCCATGAATACTATAACAAATAGTTGAGATACTAGTGGAACACCCTATTCCTAAGTTCCCTAAAAATTAATGGTTTATTTTTCAATTATAAAGGCATGACCAAATACTCAATGTGGACATACCTAATTCAGAAATCCATCTTCATGAATTCCGCCTCTCTCACCCTGACGTGGGGGTAAACTGAACAGAAGCCTATCATGGAAAACCAATTTCCCCTTTTAGGTAATCAAACAAGTCATCGATTCGAAGAAAATGGTATTTGTTCTTAATGGTTACCTTATTCAAATTTCGGTAATCGATGCACAACCAGAGAGATCCACTGGAATTATTCCCGAAAATAATAGGATTATACCAAGGGGAGATGCTCAGGAAAATAAACCCTTTGGATTCCCATCATCCAGTAGTATATTTAATTCCCTCAACTCTGTGGGGTCCATTTGATATGTGGGAAGATATATCAGTTGTGTTCTCAGTGCCAAATCATTCGAGAAATCCATGTCTATTTCTAGGGGTATGCCCAAATAATTATCTAGAAATACCTTTGAGAACTCATCCACCACATAAGGGAGTCTACCATCAAGAGTACCAACCTCTTCCTCCAACACGAGCTACGATAATTGAAAAGAATGATTACCCAACTCCAGGAATGGTGGTCCGACACGACCAGAACAAGGATACCATTATCTGAGAAAAACCTCGCCACTTCCATTAGGTGATGTGAAACAAACTCGCCAACGACAGTAATCAATATTCACTTAGAAGCTCACTAGCCAATCCATGTCTATGATTAAATCGAAAAGGTCAGTTTCCAAGACTAGAAAATCTCACTCCATCTCAACTAATATCATAGAGAGTGCACAATATGGGAACATGATACCTTGATCCTTCATCCTACCTGTAACACCCCCAAATGATAAGGGGTTAAATGACTAAATGACATGACTCATGTCATCAAGGTGCATTTCCCTTTTCAAGAGCATGTCTGATTAGAACTCCAAAGTTAAGCGTGCTTGGCCTGGAGTAGTGATCAGGATGGGTGACCTTCTGGGAAGTTAACCAGGGTTTGTGTGAGTGAGGACAAAGCACACTGGAAAGGACATGTGTTGGCCTGTGTGGACTGTCATTAGTCAGATGGCCCATTCAGGCACGTGGGTGGACTCTGGGTTGGGCCCCACGTGTCTGTGGGGAAACTGGTGGTACCTGGTGGGCCAGGAGCCGACGACTATGTTATGGAGTGTGGCTGTGCTGTCACTGGGGCCCAATTGTCACATTTGGTATCGGAGCTGGTACCCAGCCTTAAGTGCGGTGCACTACCTGGGTTGAGATGTAGGGCCCACAACGTGGACGTTTTTCTCTAACCGGGGGGGGGGGGGTGATTGTAACACCCCGAAATGATAAAGGGTTAAATGACTATATGATATGACTCATGTCAATAAGGTGCATCTTCCTTTTTGGGAGCCTGTCTGATTAGAACTCCACAGTTAAGAGTGCTTGGCCTCGAGTAGTGATCAGGATGGGTGACCTTCTGGGATGTTTCCCAGGGTGTGTGTGAGTGTGGAAAAAGCACACTGCAAAGGACATGTGTTGGCCTGTGGGGACTGTCATTAGTCAGATGACCCATTCGGGCACGTGGGTGGACCCTGAGGCGGGCCCCAGTGTGTCTGCAGGGTAACTGGTGGTACCTGGTGGGCCAGGACCCAACGACCATGTTAAGGCGGGGTGGCTGTGCTGTCACCAGGGCCCAGTTGTCACAATACCCAATGGTGTTATCAAATCCATTTAAAAAGACATAAACTCAGTTAGAAATTAAAGAGGTTCACATGACTAGTAGACATAAATGACATAGATGCACTAGTATAAAAAAGAATGACAACTATAGATGATGCATTCAGAATGGTACCTCGAACAGTCGAGGGTCCTCCAACTGGTCCTTCTAGTGTCTGGTGCACAACATGAAGATATATGCTCTTTAACTGAGTCTAAACATGACCACATGCATGCAACTTTTCTCCGATCTGACTGTAACCAGAATAAGATCTGGTCCTATAACCTCAACCACCAAACTAAGATACAACCATCCAAGTTAGTTCTGAATAAACATTCATTCACCTATATTCCATTGTTATTACACCTCCTAGATATTAATGTCCATCTCTTCAGAATCGCTGCAACTTACCCAACAATCCACACCGATGATTGGTTTTAGGAGGATATGTGCAAGAAGGTCAGGTATGTCCCACCTTCTTGTATTGGTGGAACATTGCAGTCCCTATATCAGAATCCATAGACGATGGTTGCCTGGATGGATGGCATGAACTATCACTACCATTCTTCTCACTCTCTTCATGCTTCCTCTTCATGCTTGGCTTGGAGTAGTGATCAGGATGGGTGACCTTCTGGGAAGTTTCCCAGGGTGTGTGTGAGTGAGGACAAAGCACACTGCAAAGGACATGTGTTGGCCTGTGGGGACTATCATTAGTCAGATGACCCATTCGGACACGTGGGTGGACCTTGGGGGTGGGCCCCAACATGTCTGCGGGGCAACTGTTGGTCCATGGTGGGCCATGACCTGACAACCATGTTAAGGTGGGGTGGATGTGCTGTCACCGGGGCCCAGTTGTCACACTACCCAATGGTGTTATCAAATCCATTGAAAAATACATAAACTCAGTTAGAAATTGAAGCGTTTCACAAGACTATTAGATATAAATGACATAGATTCACTAGTATAAAAAAGAATGAAAACTATAGATGATTCATTCAGAATGGTACCTCGAACAGTCAAGGGTCCTCCATCTGGTCCATCTAGTGTCTGATCCACATCATGAAGATATATGCTCTTTAACTGAGTCTAAACATGACCCCATGCATGCAACTTTTCTCTGATCTGACTGTAACCAGAATAAGATCTGGTCCTATAACCTCAACCACCAAACTAAGTTCCAACCATCCAAGTTGGTTCTGACTAAACTTTCATTCACCTAGATTCCATTGATATTACACCTCCTGGATATTAATGTCCATCTCTTCAAGATCTCTACATGTTTCCCAACAATCCACACTGATGAATGGTTTTAGGAGGATATGTGCAAGCAGGTCAGGTATGTCCCACCTTCTTGTATTGGTGGAACATGATAGTCCATACATCAGAATCCATAGATGATGGTTTCCTGGATGGATGGCATGAACTATCACTACCCTTCTTCTCACTCTCTTCATGCTTCCTCTTCATTTCCGATGACCTACCACAGACTATAGCTGACAAGGAACCATAAGCACTTGACCGACCCTTACAGTCAATCTCCACCATACAAGCCTGATCAACCTCTTGAGCATAAGCATTTTTCTTTAACCAGAAGACCTGAGAATAGATCTATTGCATCAAAAACTTTTCAAACCTTTGAGCCTTTATCTTCTCATTAAATAATATCTAAGTGGAATATTGGAGTAGATTGAAAAAGTAGTTGGCATACACCATAATTCTCTATTCCCCTTGGACAAGATCCATGAACTCCCAAGATCTGGAATACGCCAAGACCTTAGAGAAATATTGATCATTAAATACCGCTTTTATGTCCTTCCATCTCATTTTCTCATGCTTTCCATCTTGAATCATAGAGTCCCACCACCTTCGATTGGGACCCTCTACCTAGAAAGAGGCACACATTACTCTAAATTACTTAGGAGTATCAAGAAACTCAAACATGCACTCGATTTTTTGAATCCACTCTTCTGCTTCCTAAGGCTTCATGCTACCATAGAATGAAGGGGATTTGTTCCTAAGAAACTCGAGGTCTTTATCCTTCCAATAGATATGCACAACTACCATAACCATAGCATGAGTAGGACCCTCCCCGCATCCTAGAGCCTAAACTACCCTGACCACAACATCTACCATCATTTGATCAAGTGGTGAGGGAGAACACTATCCAGCATCTTCCCGCAGTTGTAGGGGAATTTCCTAGGGAGGCATGTTGCCACCAAAGAAACAGTCACATAAGAAAATCATTAATAAATATTATAAAAAAAATGTATCAATAAACATTAAACCAATGAACCAAACATGCCAATGCCACACAATGACCAAACCACTTCGCCCCCACCCAGTGTCCTCATATAGTCTGTAGCTTTCATGTCCAACCTGAAGGATAATTCAAACAAATATCCCAACATTCCATGGTTACTCGAGGTTTCTCATGAGATGTGTTGGCCAAGCACCCTACTCATCACCAGAACTCCATGCCCCAATAGTCCTAGCTCATATCTAACCAGACTCATCCCAAATAAAATTATCCAATGGTCTTAACCATGCTTTGATACAATTTTGTCACAAAACAAGTCGATGCAAAATCTGAACCGGCTGCTGAACCGGTTCGTGGCAAGGCCAGAAGGGCATTCTTGATCCCCATAGGCTTTAAAAAGTGATAGGGTATAAATATTAGAAAATGGTAATGATTTCCTTTATTTTAAAAAAATAAAACAATTAAAAATATAATATGAACCAAAGATGTAAGTCTCAACCAAACAATCCTTTATTAGAATTTTCAAATTCAGGTTTAGAAGTTTAATACCAAATCCAAAAAAGGGATACTACCAAAACGAATCAAAAACCAAATCCCAATGCCACCACTAGTAAAAGGGTGTATCTCCCACAAACCATCTCCACAACACCACCCCATAAGATCACTAGAAACCTGAGCCTCCATCTCCATAAGCTGTACCCTTACCTGTATCAAACATGACCAAGTCTACTTACACCAATGGGTGTTAGATTTTTGTGAGATATTACCATGTAGTATTCCACCAAAAAGGATTCCATGATCTAAAAATTAAATTTCAAATAATATTTCAAGATTAATATTGAAATGAGATGATATAAAAATTTAAAATAAAAATATTTTTATTAAAATAAATTTTAAAAGAATGAAAATTTAAATAAAAACACCTTTATTTTTGAAGTAACCTAAAATCCGCACTGTATGCTGATGGTGAGAGTAATGTTTTCAAAGAGCACTAAACATGGGAGATTCCCTATGGGTACTATCTAGAAATGGGACCCTAGAACCACATATCTTAGTGAATGGTGGTATAGAAACCACAACTAACTTTGTTCTCATTAAAGATTCACTAGGGGGAATCACATCCCAAGCTGAGTTTTCTACTACCATATCACAAGTTTAGTTAGTGTTGTCATCTTCAATCTTGTTATGTGAAACTGAGATGAAACATCTTCTTAATCACTATAAGAATAGTTCTAGTCTTCACTCTAAGCCACCCAAGCTTCTCTTGGTTCTCAACAAGTTCACATTTCACATATGACATCACTTACATTGTGCACAAGCCAAACAAGGCACTGTGTACACACCAAGGTCACCATTGGTATACCCAAAACACTTTTTAAACCCAAACCCTCACCGAAAATCTTTTTAACTTTGTTTTTCATAATAAACACAATTTAATAATTCATTTAATCAATTAGTAAAACATTCCAAAAGTGGAGCACTATGAATTATGTCAAGAATACAAAAATTTCACATGTAAAATCTATTTTCAAATCAATTACATTTCAAATCACGTAAAAACAAAATTTCTAACCACATTAAGAGCTCATAAAACATTCTAAAGAAAAACAAGAAATCCAAACAAACATTTAACATTTCAAATTAACCATTTACATGCCTAGGGTCACTCCATGTCTTTGTGTAGAAACTGGAAGAGAGGAGGCCCCCATTTGGCTCCAAAGGCTCCTAAGGGCGGCATCCCCACTCTTCCTAGCCCAGGGGTCTCAATGTCTGATCCAGGACATGGTATGGTCCGGATTACAGGGGATTCCATGCCCCCATCAGCTGTTCCAGAGATTGGGGCTGAGCACTCTCTCTCTCTCTCAAGATATGGATCTTCTCCTTGAAAGGATCTCAAGGTCTATAGGTCAGGGGATCCCTCCTTGTTGGTCTCATTTCTCTCTGCCTCTATGCTCTGCCCTCCGATGCCTAATGTTGGGTGGTTATGAGACAACCTCCCATCATACTTTCTATCCTCTCTAGACGTACGGGTCTTCCACCTGGCTACTCAAGAGTTCCTCCCTATTTTGCCTGTGGAGTTGGTGGACGTGGAAGGTGTTCTTTGCTCTCCTTCCCCTCTAGTTGATTGTTCAAAGGTAGCCCCCCACAAGTTATTTAGTGGTGCTCTAGATGGATCTTCTTGTTCTCCTCTCTAGAATATAGGGTTTTCGAAAGGGGTGAGAGAAAATTACTCACCAATTACTCCTATTGTTCATGTTACTCCTTCTACCCTGAGTTTCTCTTCTCAAAGTCAATGGGTGTGAATGTGTGCACATTTGAGATATCTCAAGGATGAATCCTACTATCTATTCTAGAAGACCACTGAGCATGGGGATAAATCCTAGATCCTCTTTGTTTAATGTTATCTCAACTCATCTAAAACGCCCACAATTTGGGTTCTAGAGTGAAATCTGATTTCATTGTCTCTAAAGTTAAGAAACACGAAATTTATATTGTGGTTATGCTCAAGTATAAGCAGAGGCCGATGAAGATCAGGGAGTTTAGCTGAAATGTGAAAATTCATGGCTCCATGAAAGCAGAGTCAATCAACAGATACATCTAGATCTTCTGAAACAAGAAGGATTCATTTCTTATGATTAATGTTGTTGACTAATTCATTACCTCAAAAGTCAACGTGGGAATGGAGAGCTTATATGTTTCATTTGTTTATGGTGGTTGTGACATTGGGTCTTGACAGAGGCTATGGAATGAGCTTGTCTTTTTTAATACAGAGGATCTACCATGGTTTGTGGTGGTGGACTTCAACAAAATCCTTGACCCGAGGGAGAAGAAAGGGAGATGAGACTTTCACCAAAAAGAAATCCTAGAGTTATTGTGATTCATGTAGGGTATGGTTCATCTTGATCTGGGGTACTCAGGAGCCCGTTGTACTTGGTGCAATAACAATGGGCATGGTAGATGAAGATGGAGCAAAATTGATCATTGTTTGGCCAACACAATTGGCATAAGCATGTTTCTGAATGCCAATGTTACTCACTTTTCTTGAGGTTCTACAAGAAGTGGTCTCGATGTCTTGGGTATCATCATCTTCTTTGGAGACTGTGGGAAGAGCATACTCGTAGGCATACCTAGGTGTCCCTCCATAACAAACTCCAACAGCTGAAGTGCGGGCTCAGGAATGGTCTAGAGGCCCCCTCGCTTCGACCAAGATATGGAAAACATGAAGCAAAGTATTGATAACCTGTAATCTAGACTCAAGGTGGTTTGGAGAGACTCGGTATATGAAAATTTGGTTGGCATGAAACCTTGCTGGTAGAGTTGATTCTTTAACCATAGCGTCTGGCTCGAGAGAGATCTTGGGTGAAATGTCTGCGAGGGGGTGAAAAAAAAACACATCCTTTCCATGACTGCATCAATGAAATGCATAGAAAGATCAAGCCCGACATTCTTCTTGAGTATGGGAGGTACACATAGGATGAAATGATTGTTGGGGGCGTGGAACATAGCTTCTTTAGCGACCTTCTAGCTGGTCCTAACATGAGGATTCCCAATGGTTATCCTAGTAACCATGCCGATTTCTGGGAGGAGATTCCCATGTTGGTGTCTCACTTGGACAACGTTATCATATAGGAATTCACAGAAAAGGAAGATATTTATAAGGTGGTCATTAATCTGAACCACGAGAGTGAACCTGGACCGGATAGTTTTCCAAGCTCATTTTATAGAGGGGTGTGGGGTGTGGTTAAGGGGGATATCTCGGAAACCATTCAGGACTATTTTTGCGGGAGGGAGTATTCATTGAGTTGCAAGTGCTACCACTCTCTACCTCATTTCAAAGATAAAGAACCCTTATTATTTTTTACAGTACATGATAGTTATTTTATTCAACATCCCATATAAGATTGTAGCGAGTGTAATTAACTAGAACAATCTAATCTCCTACCCCGATGTATCTTTATTGAGCAACACAAGTTTGTTAGGGGCTGCTCTATTAAGGGTGTTATTGCTCTGGTGTAGGAGGTGATGAGATACATTAACTTCAAGACCTATGGATTGAATTTGGTGATCAAATTGGATATGAACAAATCTTATGATTGGATTGAATGGAGTTTTTTCAATAAAGATTTAGTGATTATGGGGTTATAGGACAAGGTTGTGGACCTCCTTTTTAAGATATTCAACTCATCATGGTTGGTAGTTTCCTATTTGGGGAAGTATCATGGCATCTTTAAAGTGATGAGGGGCCTTCATTAGGGAGACCCAATCTCTCCCAGCATCTTCATCCTGGTGCAGGACATTCTCAGTCGTCTTATCAACTAAGGCCTCTCTACTAGAGACTTCCAGACTTATATAAGTAAGATGAGTCTCCCACCGATAAAGCACCTAATGTTTGTGGACGACGCGTTCATCTTCATGAATGGAGGTAGAGACTCTGTTCAAGTCATCGATAAAATCCTAGAGACCTACTACTACAAGAGTGGCCAAGTTATCAACAATACAAAAATTAATATTTTTATCTCCCACAGCTACTCTCCCAAACGGATTTCCTCCCGGTGTAATCGTCTCAACATGAAACACATATCCTTTCCCATAGAGTACCTTGGAACACCCATATTTTTAAGAAGGATTCAGGTTTGTGACTTTGATCAGAATGTTAATAAGATAATGATCCGTGTTCTCAACTAGAAGAATCTTTTCCTCTTGTTCAGGGACTGCAATGCTCTAGTTAACTGTGTTTTTTCCACCATTATTATTCATGCATTGGCTTCCATTTATGTTCCATGAAGAGTTATTAACACAATTGACAAGGTTCTTTGCAGTTTCATATGAGATTCTAGGTTGGAAGGAAAGAGGCATTGTGATTTGTGCGATAGGATAACTAGACCATTTAAGATGGAGGGATCAATGTGAGGAGTCAATAGAGAACGCTATGTTGCATGCATGTGAATCTCACGTGGGAGATTCTTGAGGAACAATCTTTTGGGGGGTAGGTCCACATCCTTCATTTTTGGTAGCAATGTGGAGGTGGTGCATGGACATGTATCTCCCTTCTGTTTGCTCATCTATGGTCTATTTCAGAATCTTCAACAAAGCTCTCTTTGATTGGTTAGTGGGGGGACATTACCTTTTGGACCTGCAAATGGGTAGGCTATGTTCTTGGATTCCCTAGATACCTTGCACCTTTGATCTCAGTAAGTTATGTAAGCCTATATCCAAGTTTTACAAAAACTGTTCTGGATGGGGAGAAATAGGGACCCCCTGAGGCCATAGTGTCCAATTTTGAGCCGTAAAATGTATGTTTACTCCCTCTCCCTTGGGTTCCTTCACTACCAGGGACTTCCGAAGGTTGAGTTCTGCTCGGGTTACCCATTGGAGATGGAATGATGTGATGTGGTGTAATAAGATTCCAACTAAGTATAATGTTTCTGTCCTAGCACATTAGGAACTGATCCATATCCATAAACTATAATATCAAGAATCTTAGAATCATTAAGGCATCAAGATGCCATTATTTTAGGAATAGGTGGGAGGACAGTTCTCATCATATTTTCCATGAAGGGGAAAGGACACACAAAGTGTGGTTCGTCTTTGGAGTCCTAAGATCCCTCCCTTCTCGGAATCTCAGGGACGCTCCTTTCCTAGACAGATGGTTCCATGGATCATTGGAGTTATGAAAGGAATAGATGGATAATGCAGTGATCTATAATGTCAGGTGATGAAGTCTTTGGAAAGAGAGGAACTAGGTCCGATTCAATGACCCAATCCATTAGGAGAGGTCAATCATTGTGAGGACTCATTTCTTTTTGGTGGATATGGTCTTTCTCATCTCTGATTGGAAGGATGCTCCCTCTTTGCGGCTTCTTCAGGTTAAAACCCATCATCCACTTCCTTGCTTTGACAAGACATAGGGGAATTGGGTGTGTTGGAACCCCCTTCTGTAGGTTTAAAATTGAATTCGGATGGGTCTTTTGTCATGGGTGCTATGAGAGGTGGGGGTGTGGTTCAAGGTCCTAAGAAATTGTGGTCATGGATTATTCTTCTTTCTATTGAAATGGAACCTCACTTCTGGCTGAGGCCAAAGCGATGCTCATTGGGATCACCATTTGCATGAAAGAGAACCTGGATATCTCCCAAGTGGAAACTCATTCTATGGTCCTTCATGATTTCCTGAGTAGGAAAGGTCCATATCCTTGGTCCATAGACTATACTGTTCATAAATGCAGATATCTTCTTGGAAAAAACATCCAAGTCACCCATACATGGTGATAGGGAACCAAGGTCACAGATAATTTGGTATCTTTGGAGGACCAGAGTTTCATTATTACATGTATCATCTCCATTAACTATATGAAACTTGAGGCTGTGAACTTGGTCAGAGGGGATGACCTTGGCCTACACTATTTTAGCCCCCCTTAGTTTGGGGAATTGTTTTCCTCTCTATTTGAAATAAATATTGAATTTGGATGGATGGATCTGCATAGTGTGAACAATTTAATAAAACCATTACATAATTTATAAAACACCTTCTCATTGCACAATGAGTTTTTTCACCAAGAATAAACCACATTTCACATGAAAAGACTAATTTTAATCTAAATACACAACCAATAATTTTGAAAACCACTTTCACAGTATTCAAATAATCCATAGAGCACACCAAAATACACATGCAAGCCAAATAAATTCATCAAGAAATTCTTGAGCACAAAATCACCTTCATTAGGCGGGGAATTTTCTAGAAAAAGGTTTGAAACTCCAATTTTACCTTATTCATGCAAAAATGAAACTAAATAGATCCCTAAATCAATATATCGTACCATGAATATCCACTTGAAACCTTAAAATTGGAAAACTAGGGTTAGAGGAGCTTACTCTGGGTAGAACGCACCTGCGGTGGAGGGAGATGAGGATCGATGAGTGGTCCGTGAGACTTGGATCATGATGAGAGTATTTCCAAAGGGGAGACACCCTAGAGACGTTTCTAAGGGGGGGGGGGAATGAGGGAGGTTTGAGGAATTTAGGGAAGTACGATGCAAGTCGGGCACCGAAGCGAGGTCACCAGAGTTGAATGGGATGCCGACAGATGGTTTTCCGAATGAGAGATGGAGTTCCAACTAAGGGAGCATACAAGGGGAGGCAGCGCGCACCATATATTTTGATTTATAGGGGGTCTGACTGTATATAGAGGGGAGAGAAATAGGAGATTATGGAAAGAATGAAAATGAAAATGAATGAATAAATAAAAAATGGATCCCTAAAATACTAATGAAATCCTAATAAAAATGATGATTATAATAATAGTAATAACAATTATAATAGTAATAAAAATTTATGAAAATATTTAAAATTATAATAATAAAAATATTTTTAAATAGTACAATCATTATTATTATTAGAATAATTCTTAATTAATTTTATTTTTCTTATATTATTTTTCATTTCAGGTTATTACTCATCTTAGTAAAAACAATTGAACATCGGGAAGGCCGCACAATGACCAGGACAAAGCCGCACAACTTCAACTATTCTCTTCCCATGCACCGGATGCTGTCAAGCCAAAAAACATTCATTTATTGGAAAAAGAAACCAAATTACTATCAGGACATGTCTGGAACCACAATAAAATACTAGAATCTTGATAAAACAATAAAATAAAATTATTTAAGATGTGAGAGTGTTACAGTAACACCCTAAGATCTTAGGGTATGCCTCTTTTAAAATTTATAACATTCTATAGTTTATGCCTCATGAAACATGAAGTTTAAAAACTGTAATATACTCTGAAATATGAATGTTGAATAGTAATATGACCACTAGGAATAATAATCTATCTGATTGATTAGAAACCTCACTATTGAAAGTATAAAAAACATTATTCAACTTATAAATGAAAATATTTTATATTTACATCACAAATTAATTAAATAATTATTAATGATAAATCATGTGTTGGTAATTTTGTGAAACATAAATATTTATATAAAAAATATAAATTAATATTTTAATTTAAAAGGAAATTTATTTTCAAAAAATAGATTTAAAAATTAATATTGTGGTTTTTTTATGATTATAAGTTTATTCTATGAGAGATTAATGATTTTTTCAAAGTGTCATAAAAACAGTTATAATATTAAAATTGGTATTTTCGAGTAAATAATGGTTTTATTTAAAAGTTAAATTTATCATTTTTAGAAAATAATTTTTTAAAATTTATTTCATTTTTGAATTATTCATATTGAAAAATTTTAGTTTTTATTTTTTGTATTACACTAAAATAATTGATTTTTTGGTGAATAGTGAAATATGGTAATTTACGGTATATAAACAATACATGAGTTATTGAGTCATAGATGATGTATGGATGTTGTAAGGCTATAATATCAAAATATTATTTATTATTTTAAAATACTTAGTGACAAATCTCAACCATTTTATATTCTTGATCAAAAATAATAAATTAATTATTAAAATAATCAAAAACACCCCTCTCCATCACTACAAATACAACCCCTCAACACCTCTTCTACTAACACATAAAATACCTTGAAGAATGATTATATTATTCTTATTTTCCATCCCAAATATCTATCATAGGTTCAGGTCTTTCTGTTCTCACCAAAAGACTGTTTCAATGTTCATTAAGGAGGTTCTTAGGAATAAGAATTCAACAGATAAGCCCTTTTTTATTCTCTTTCTATTTATTTTAATTTTATTTATTCTTATTATATCCTTAAATATTATGTAAAAAAATGAATTATAACTCAAATATTTTATATATACTATAATTTTATTATGTTAATGTAATATCCATCATCAAACCCCTTCTCCTCCCCCATTTTATTCTAAAAATGAAAACGTCATCTATGATGTTCCGATTTATCGCCATCATGGATGATGCGACTTCCTTTTCCTTTTCCCCAATCAATGTCAGTTATAAAACCATAATTATAGTTATATAATATTTTATTATATATATAATAATATATTTATTATTCAAGAATTAGTATATATATTTTATATTAAATAATAATACAAAATTAGTTTGTGACGATCAAACAACTGCCAAAATATTCTAAATGCTTATCATTAAAGATATATCTGTTAAATTATCCTCATATCAAAAAAAACTAATATATAATACCATTAAATATTATTTATGTCCATTAATTACATATAATTTTAATTCTAGAGAATTATTTCAATTTTACATGATCTTTCATACACATATACAACAAAACTGATCATGAAAACCAAGGAAACGAATGCTCCTAAAATGCTTAATTGTATCTTATAACTCATCAAAAATGCCATGAATGAACTTAATAAAACAATAAAAAATAAAAAACATCTATAAGAGGTTATTAATTAATTATTTAATGGATTAACTTAATTATCCAGGACATTATGTGAATGTTCTGAACACCTTCGGAAATAAGGTAAGTGTTTCTTCCCGAACATCCATTTTTCATTCGAGTTAAATTTTTTCTCTACTTAACATTATGTAAATATTCATTATTTTTGTATAAAACTTATAAATTATTTTTAAATATACCAAAATATGGTATCCATATCATTTTATCTTAGTTTTATGTCAAAATACATGTTATACAAAGTTTTCTTCTCAATTCTTCGCGATAAGCAAGCCTGATTAAACAGAACATCTTGATTTCTTACCCATTTTCAAGTATACTTCATAATAACTTATAGGAAACCAATATTTTTATAGAATAAATATTTTATCATGAAAAACTACCTTATATTTTTTATGCAAACAATTAATCCTTTGTCTTCTTTAAAGACATTTTATATTTTCCCTTAAAAAGCATTGAAGTAGCTCATTTCAAGAGTTTCTTAAACACTCTTTTTATATGTTTTCACTTAAGTTTAAAAATTTCATTATGAATATTATTTTAATACTCCTAAAAAATATTTTCATTCAATTTTCTAGGATATACCTATTTACATTCTTGTTTTCTAACAAATACTAATGATTTTCTAAAATAACTCTTCTTTCACAAGTAAAAGGGTATTTTCTCAATAATTTCACAAAGATTATATTAGAGTGTTTACCTATATTTAAAAACCCTATATTGAATCCAATGTTATATTAAAATTGATATATTATTTTATGATATAAAATATTACATTTAATGGTTTATGATTATTTATGGGGATTTGATATCTTGATACCATTCACCATATTACTCTGGACGGTTTATGATTATATTTACAGATTGATGTTATTATTTAAATTTCAAATTCTAGTTTTAATATGTACGTATATGTTAATTATTTTTTACCTCTAATATATGAGTAATAAATTGGACTTTATAAGTGATGCGTGGAGCCCTTTATATCTCTTCGATGCATCAGTAGGTCTCATGAATCAAAATAGACTGAGGTTTTACTCAATTATGAATGATGTCTTGGAAAATCCGTAATGGTATGATTACTATGTCTATAATTATTTATTCTCTTATAATGATAGAAATAATTTTTATTCCATGTGATTATTTTACTATTAAATATCCAATGTTTTTTTTCATTCTCATATGGTTATTTTTATGTCATTATTCAATCATTTTTTATTCCTCCCACATTTTGTTCAGGTTTATGTTTTAATGGAATATTTTTTTATGTTATTTCCATGCATTATATTATAGGTTTATTTATGATAACTTTTACTATATTTCTTACCCTTAATGAGAATTTGAGCTCACCCATTTCATATGTTTCTCCTTTCCCCTAGATGTGAAGATGTATATTATTAATGAATTTCAGGGATAATCAAAGATTTTATGGGTGTTTCCAATAGAGTTTCTATGTTTTTTGTTTTCAAGTTATAATGTAAAGTTCATGTATATAATATGGGTTCCAAAACTACTAAATTGATCAGTCCACTAGGATTTGAGTCTTATATCTATGCCTATGTATTAATGTAAGGCATCATTTTCGAGAAATTGGGGTTGGGGTATTTATAGTTGTTATCAAATGAAGTTTAGTAGAAACCTTTAAAACTAGATTTATAAAACATAGATTGGTGAATATAACCCTAAGATATATTTTAAGGATAAGAATATAAGAAAATACTAGAATTTTGGTAAGGAAGGTTTTATGTATGAATTCTTATGAATACATCGTTGTATGTATACTACAAGTGGATATGGTTCTGGAACAAATATACCTAGGGGTAACAACTATGATAAGTCGTGTCAGGCCAGACATGGCGTAACCTAGTACATAAAAACGAGTCTTACTACGGACCTGTTTTGAAACGCTCAAGGAATATGCTTAAGATAATTCACATTTTCAATAAAGACCCTTATGAAGGACTAAAATTTTAATATGTTCTAAAAGAAACCATGTTTTTGATTTTGAGATTAGTTAAGCATAAAATTTTCAATTTATGTTAATTGTTCAAAATTATGAATTATGATTAATAATCTATTTTTTGTTTGAAATTTTTTATAAAAGGCACCTATTGGAAGGAATGGAGACTGTATCAACACATGTATTCTTTATTGGGATTTCCCTCTTATAGAAAATAATGATGTTGGATCATGAGATACAATAGGAGATGAGCAACTTATAACTATGTTAGGACGATTGAATCAAGTTATGAATAATAACCTTAACTGTCTAGATCATGCAAATACACAATGTGGATTAACAATGTAAGACCACTTCTTGATACAAAAACCAATATCGTTAATTGGGATTATAAAACCATTTGTAGCTGGGTAGTGGATAAATTCCATAGAGAAGTTATTTCAAGCGTTGGGAAGTAAAAAAAGGGAAAAGTATATCATTGTAATTTATTATCTATCAAGTGATGCAGATCAATGGTGGTCATTAATTCAAAATACTAAGTTAGAGGAAGAAATATAAAAAATGGGATGAAATGATTTTAAAGAGATTTTCATAGAAAAAAATTTCCATTGGGAACAATGAAAGGATATGGAGAGAAAACAATTGAATCTAGGGAAAAGGTGGATGAAAATGTTACTATGTATGATGAAAACTTTTCAAGGTTTGGAAGTCATGTTTTGGATTACATATTCACTCCTAATAGCAATATTGATCGATTATTTTATGGGTTAAAACTATTCCTTTGATGGTTACTAGTTTCCCAAAAATTATCATCATATGAGGATATAGTCTCTTATGATATCAAGACATAAAAATAATTTTATAAGTCTTATGACTATAAAGAGAAGAAATAGAATAATAGAAATTATTAACACTATAGAAATGGAAATTAAGAAAATGGGAAGAAGGGAAGTGTTTAATTTCCATCATGTGATAATTTTGGGAAGAAACGCCATGTTACTTTTCTAAAGGGAATGGGAGTTTGTTTCAAGTATTGAGAAATAGGCCACTATAACCATGACTTTAAGGTAAATAAAGAAACTACCAATTCTCAATGATAATGTTATAAAGTGATGGTAAATTATACAAATTATTGTCCTAAGAATAAATTAAACTTTCCCTAGAAAAGGATAATGGAGTTATCCCAAGATTATACACTCACAACTTCTGAGGTTGAAATTATTAATGATGAGGTATAAGGTACATCAATGCTTTTTACAAACATATATAATGCTTTACATGATTCTAGATCATCATATTATTTTATGTCTTCCGAGTTTTCTTTGAAAATTAGACATTTTCATTTTGATTTAATAACGTAGTTGTCAGTCAAAAATAATAATGGAAGTCTCATTACAACAAAGTTGTGTTTTTTAGTGCCCTATATGACACATAAACAAACTTCAGTTTCTGAACTCGTCATCATACCTTTTTATGAATTCGATATAATCCTTAGAATAGGCTGGATCTGAAAATATTATGCGAAAATATATTTCATGAAGAAGGAAATTTCTCTTTGTGAGGAAGATGTAGAATCCATTATATTTAGAGTAGAAACTTCATCATACGATTCCTATCAACATCCACCTTGATTAGATCTACTAAATGAAATTATAAGGGGGGGGGGGAGAAATCATCTTCTTTGGATGAGAAAATAAATATTAAAATTTAAGATGTAATATTGTGAAAGAATACATTGATATATTCCCACAAGATTAACATGGACATCCTCTAGAGTGAGAAGTTTAGTTCACTATTGATTTAATTCCTGGTGCAAGACCTATATCAAAGACACCTTATAGAATGACCATTGTGGGGTTAGTAGAGTTGAAGAAAAAACTAGATGAATTTATTTATAAGGAATTTATTCTCCATAGTGATTCTCCATGGGGATCCCATGTTCTCTTTGTCAATAATAAATATAGATCCATGAGTCTATGCATTGACTATAGAGAAATCAATTCTATTAAAATAATGAAAAAGTATCCCCTTCCTTACATTGATGATTTATTTTATCAACTTCATTGATCTCAATATTTTTTTGATGATTTACCTTCAATTTGGATATAATTAATTTCATGTTATGAGAAAATATATTCCCAAGAATGTATTTCGAACTGGGTATAAACATTATGAGTTTACAATAATTCCATTTTTCCTAACTAATGAACACTCTATTTTTAGGGATATAATGAATAAAGTATTCAAGGAATATCATGATGATTTTTTTGTGGTATTTGATGATGATATCTTAATATAATCCATATTTATGAGGAACATAAGAACCACATGAGGATTTTTTTTCAAGACTCTTAGAAGAAAATAGTTACATGGGAATTTTAGAAAGTGTGAAATATGGATTTAAACAGTTTCTTTTCTAAGCCATATTGTCTCTAAGGATGGAATATCAGTTGATCATGACAAGACAAAGGTAGTTCAGGAATGGAATACAACAATGAACATATCTTAGTTACCTTGTTTTATTGGTTTAGTAGGTTACTATTGTGGTTTCATTCAGTATTTTTCCAGTTTAGAAAACTTATTATCCAATTTTACTCTTAATGGGGTTATTTTTATTTGAAAAAAGGAATTAGAATAATGAATTTCATAACCAAACAAGAGATTAGTGAATGCCTCTAACTTGAATATACCGTCAAGAAATATTGGATTTGAGATTTATAGTGATAAATAAAATAAAGGACTTAGTTGTTTCCTCATGCAGAATGATAAAGTCATTGACTATGCATCAAGGCAGATACAAACTCATGAAAATAATAATTCAAATCATGTTATTGAGTTAGAAACTATAATATTTTCTCTAAAGATATGAAGTTACTATCCATATAGAAAAATATGTATGATATATAAAAAATCACAAGATCTTCAGATATATCTTCTCACAGAAATAACTCACATGAGGAAAAGGCGATGGCCAGAGCTACTGAATGATTATTATTTTTTAATTCACAACCACCTATGGAAGGAGAATAAGGTATAAGATTCTTTGAGCATGAATGATAATGGAGATCTCAACAAAATGAGGATTTACAAGGGTCAGGTGTATATGAATTTGGTAAATATGGATATATGAATTATCAATTGAGGTGAAACATCACAACTTTTTCAAATCGTTTCCAAAACATTTTTATTGGAAATGATTAAATGTTCTAAGTATGATAATCATAATATTGAAATAAAAATTCAAAATATGAATGATGGGAAATTGGTACCATTTTTATATGAAGATAGAATATTAAAATTTTGGAAGAGTCTTTGTGTTCCCTATATACCAGAGATAAAAAGGTATTTTTTTATATGTTTATCATAGATCTAATTTCTCTATGCACCCTGGTAGCACTAAGATGTATAATGATTTTAAGGAACATTTCTAGAGGAATAATATGAATTTGGAAATTCATTATTATGTATGAAGATGTTTTTTATATCCATAGTTGAAGGATGAAAGACAAAATCATAGAGGAGTCATGAAACCTCTTTCATCTCCTACATGGAAATGGAACGATATTACTATGATTTTTTTCAGTGTTTTACCAAAAACTCTAAGTATGAATTATGAAATATGGGTAATTGTTGATCAAATTACCAAATATTTACATTTTCTCACAAGAAGAGATGATTTACCTCTTGGGATCAGATAAAGACTCTATTATAATTATGTTTCAAGACTTCATGGTGCACCCCTATGGATTGTGTCTGATCAAGATCCCCAATTTACATAAAAAATCTAGAAGAGTATTTATAAATTGTTATACATAAAGTTTCTTTTGAGTATAACTTATCAGCCTCAAACTAATGGGTTTTTTTATAGAACCATTCAAACATTAGAATAAATCTTTATATCATACCCAGTTGACTTTCCAGTTATGTGGGTATTTACCTTTGGTAGAATTTTCCTACAATAACAGCTTCCATCCATGTATTCAAATAGTACAAATTAAATCATTGTATGGAAAGATATTTTGTACACCAACTTTTTGGGATGAGGTTGGTTAATGAAATCTTGTAGGCCTAGAGCTTGTGGAGGAAATGGAAACAGAGATAGTGATTTTTAATTATATATCAATGGAGTTCAAAGTAGTAAATGTGTTATGTTGCCAACTAGAAAAAAGATTTGGAGTTTCATAGGGAGATCATGTATTTTGGAATGTATCTCCAATGAAGGGTGTTATATGATTTGGAGAGAAAAGGAAACTAAATACCAGGTACATTGGACCATTTGAATTTCTAGAAGAAATTGGAGCTTTGTCTTATCGTTTGGTGATTCCACCAAGACTTTAAAAAGTACACACTGTGTTTCACATCTCTTTGTTGAGGAAGAACATTCCATACCCAATGCATGTTCTCACTTCTAAAGGTATGGATTTGGAAACTGATTTATTATAATATGAAGAGCTCATCTAGATTATGGACATTAAAGAATATGTGATGAAGAATCAGATGACTCAATTGGAAAATTTAGATTGTAAAAATCCTAAAATATAAGAGGCAACATGGGAAATAAAGGAATTTGTGTTGAAGAACTTCCCAAATATTTTAATGAGGTGGCACTATGTATATTTGGAGGAATATTTTTTTTGAGGGGATAATGTAACAGCTCAAGAACATATTGTATGCCTCTTTTAAAATTTAGAAACTTCAGTAGTTTTTTCATCACACAACACCAGGTTTAAAACCATAATATACTATAAAATATGATCATTGGAATAGGAATATGACCCATAGGAATATCAATCTATCCAATATAATGGTAACCTTTCCTATGAAATAATAAATAAAATTCAGTTTTCTTATAAATAAAAATATGGTATATTTATATAATGGATTTAGTAAATAAATTTTCTAGAAATAATAAATTATGTTTTGGTATTTTTGTGACACATAAACATTTATTTACAATTATGTATTTAATATTATAATTTAGAAGATAATTTTTTTATAAAATAGATTCAGAAATTGATATTTTTTGTCTTATGATTATAATATAATTTATGATACCTTTATGAATTTTTCAATGTGTTATAAAAAGAGTTATAATATTAAAATTAATATTATTCAAGTAAATGATGATTTTATTTAAAAATTAAAATTATCATATTTAGAAACTTATTTTAATAAAATGGACTTCATTTTTTAATTCTAAATGTTAAAAATAATTAGGGAAATTTTTTGTAATGTTTCTAAAATATCTGAATTTTTGGGAATAGTGAAATATGGTGATTTATGGTATTTTAGAAAATAAACGAATTAGTGAGTCATAGATGATATATGGCTAATGTAAACCTATACTATATAACTCTCCATAATAATTTTAATACATTTTGGGAATGTTATAAAACCTTCATATTTTTGAGCCAAAATAATAAACTAATAATTAAAATAATAAACATTCACCCCTCTCCTCCACTATAAATACCACCCCTCACAAAATCGTCTCTACATACTTAAAAAACCTTGAAAAATTATTATATTCTAATTTTTTTTCTAAATATCTCCCCCAAATTCTAGTTATTTTTCTCTCACCAAAATACCATTTCAAAGTTCCATTGGGTGGTTCCAAGGAGAAGAATTCAAAAGGTAAATCCCCTTTCATTCTCTTTCATATCCTTTTAATTCATCTTCTTCCAATTCTGTCATTATATCTTCTATCCAAACATGAATGATAAATCCATTATCTTAAATATACATTAATTTTATTATTATAATGGAATATCCATTATCAAACCCATTCTTCTCCCTCGTTTTATTATAAAAATGAAACATTTTTCATGATGTGATGATTTACCACCATCTTGAATGATGCTACTTCGTTTTACTTTACTAACCTCAAGGATGGTTTTAAAACCACAATAATGTTTAAACCATATTTTATTATACATATTATAAAGGGTTGTAGTGTTTTGGAAGTAGTATATAAACATGATATTAATTAATACAACAAAACTATTTGGTGATGATTGAAAAACCACACAAATAATCTAAACTACTATCATTAAAGTTAAATCTATTGAATCATCTTCATATATAGAAGAAAAATAATATATAATACCATTAAATATTCTAAATGTCCATTAATATCATATAATTTCAATTCTGAAGAATTATCTTCATTTTAAATAATCATCCACACACATATATAATTAAACTGATCATGAAGACCAAGGAAACGAACACTCCCGAAACGATGAATTATATCTTATAACTCATCAAAAATGACATGAATGAACATAATAATATTATAATAAAAAATTAATTTATAAAAGGTTACAAAGAAATAATTAATGGATTTAATTTTATTATCAAGGATATTAAGTTCAACTGCATAAAACTTTCAGACATAAGGTATGGGTTCCTTCCTGAACCTCTATTTTCTATTCAGGTTAAGATTTCTATCTATTTAACCTAATATAATTCTTATTTATTTTTTATAAATCTTATAAATTTGGTATATATGTTTCCAAATCATGTATTGATATAATTTTATATTTATTATATGGTAAAACACATGTAATATAAGGTTCCTTTCTCAATTCTTCTCAATAATCAAGCTCGATTAAAGGGAAATTATCAATTTCAAACCCATATTCATGTACACTTCATAATATTTTACAAGACAACAATATTTTTCTAAAATAATTATTTTTTTCCTGAAAATACATATTCTCCATTTTCTTTCTTTATGTAAATAGTAAATCTATTTTCTTCTTTATATACTCAATTATATTTCCCCTTAAACTGCATTGAAGTTACTCATTTCTAATTATTCTTAAACAGTTTTTTACATGTTTTCACTTTTGTTTCCAAATTTCAGTACAAATATTCATTTAATATTCCTCATATAAATATTCATTAACATATTTTGTTATATACAAGTTTACAATCATATTTTATAACAAATATATATTATTTTCCAAAGAACTCATCTTTACAAAGTAAAAGGGTATTTTTCACATGAAATTATCAATGATTTTATTTGAGTATTTACATATATTTCAAGACCCTATATTGGATTTTATTCTTTATTGAAAATGATCTATTATGTTACCATAAAACATATTAAATAGAATGGTTTTGTATTATTTATTGGGATGCACTACCTTGATACCATTCACCATATTACTCTGGATGATTTATGATTATGTTTACTGATTGGGCGTATTATTTACATTTCATATTCAAGTTTAAATATTAATTTTTATGCTGATTATGTTTCATACCGTTCATATTATAAATTCATTGGACTTATTAATTGATTGGTGGGGCATGTTATATCCCCTCGATGAATCTGTTGGTCTTATGAGATGAACTGAGATGAGTTTTTACCCATTTAAGAATGATTTATTGGCCAAATCCTTGACATATTGTCACTCATTATGATACTAGTAATTGATATTTAATATTATTATTTGAATAATATAATATTCATGGTTATGTTTCAGTCTCCTGTGATTATTTATATGGAATTATTTAATTAGTTTTTATTCAAACCATATTGTGATAAAGTTTATGTTCTAATAGAATCTATTTTTAGTTTCCCACTATGCCTTATTATTTATGTTTATTTATAATATCTTACACTAAATTTTATACACTTAATAATAATTTGAACTCACCCCCTTAGTATGTTCCATTTTACCTAGGATGAAAAGATGAAAATTATGAATTAATTATATAGATAATCTAGTAGATTATGGGTGTTTCAAAGTAGTTTTTATGTTGTTTTTCTTTTCAAGTTGTAATTTAATGTTAATGTATGAAATATGGGTTCCAAATAAGATAAACAAATTGGTCTTTTGGGATTTGAGTCTCATATATATGCCATTATATTAATGTAATGTACTAGATCATGGATACTATGGTCAGGATATTTATAGATTAGCTCTTCCATTTTGAGAGTGTAATCACCTTAAACAATCTCAATGAGAAATTCATAATCTCACTTTGTCTTCCAATGATTGAATTGTCCATAGTGTTCATGCTCTATCCCTACAAATAGAGCCTAATATTATTCTTTATTTTTTGTGAACCATTATGACATAAAATAGAGTAAATAAATACTACATTTACTTGAGATATGATCATAACCCCCAACCATTCTTTGTTGAGTTTCGGTATTCTATCATCCTCCCTATTGGGATACTGGATGCACCGTCAAAATACATTTCATAAATTTGGGGTCCCCCTTCAATAGATAAAAAACACTTCATCTGGTAATTCCATATCCAATGAAGTCATTTCTTGTTAGGATTGCTCTGCTAGGAAATTTGTCAATTACTTTCCTTTAACCACTTTCTGATGCATGAACAGAATGTCAAACTGATGTAGGATTGTCTCCCACAATGAAAAATGTCTAGTCCACATTGGATGGATGAGAATGTATTTGAGTGGGTTTCTAGGAGAGACCAAATGGACCTGGTGATTCTGTAGGTATTTCTTTTTATCCTGGACAACAAAGATTAGAATCATACAACTCTTATAGATATTTGAAAGACGAGTCTCAGTGTTGAGCATGGTTTGACTGAGGCAATAACTGTTTTTTTTCTTCATTCATTGTTATTTTGTGTGAGGAAATCACCCCGTGATTGCACTAAGGCTGACATATACAAAATAAGTGTCCTTCCTTTGGATGGGGACATCAACCCTGGTGGGAAAAAGATATATTTATTTTGGTTGTTGAATGCTTCATAATAATCATCATTCCATAGATAAATAACCCCCTTATTCATCAACATATTCAAGGGAATAAATTTTCATAAAATGTTACCTATAAATAATTATATTTGGGATAATTTTAGTTGAATTACTCTCAACCCTATGAGTTTTTGAGGATGTGAAATTCATGGATATACTTCTTCTTCTCGAGGATAAATTCAATGCCCCAATGGCATATGTTGAAGCTGAGAAATTTCCCCGAGGTAACTATGAAAGAACAATTAAATGGGTTCATTTTCAAGCTATGTTGTCACAATTTGTTAATTATAGTTTTAATATATTCTAGGTGGTTATAAAATTCTTGGGATTTAACCACTTAGTCCTCGATATGGAATTCAAAAATATTTCCCAAGAAAGGATTGAGGATGCGATTCATGGTTTGTTGGTATGTAGCTTTAGCATTCATCAAGCCCAAAGGAATTGCCTGATTGAACAATACTCCCAGAGGGGCCTTGAAGTTGGTGGATTATTCATATTCTAATTCCATTAAAATTTGATTTTATCCTGAAAGTCATCTATGATGGAGAGAGCTTAATATCTGGCTATTGCATTGATAGATAGCTCTGTGACTGGGACTGAGAAATCATCTTTTTGGAAATGTGGGTGGAGATCCCCAAAATCATTTTAGACTATGATTTTCATGTTTTTTATTGAATGGTAAGATATTGACATACAATTTTGGATATTGGACCTCCTAAAAGAACCTGGAACTGATGATATTATCAACTTCAGCCTCAGTATTGGTAGCATGTGTTGGGTTCATCCTTATGGATACTTGTTTATAGCCCCCATGGTATTTTGGTAAGCCTATGTGGTGAGTATCCATATTGGTATCAAATCCTGAAATTTTTATGTAGTGATAGGAAAATACATCCTTATTTTGCATTAGGAAAGTGTTATATGTGTCTTGTTATTCAAAAGGCATGGATGCACTGATCAGTGGGTGTTGTGGGTTTTATTGTCTACCCAGATTTATTTATATGAGATTATCAATAGAGGTATATATTCCCTCATAAAATTATAGATGAGAATCCCTAAGGTACTTCTCCTCCTCCGCCTCATCTTCTTATTTTTCCATAGGGGAATAAATTCATGGGATATTTTATCCATACTTAGGAGAGGAGTAGATATCTTTATTCTATAAAGGTTAAATGACATCCTTTGACCCAGTTGACATTGCATGATTCCCTTGAATTTCTAGAGCGGATGGAGTGGGGAAGGGAGAACGATAATATTTATCCTTTTTGAGTTATGAGACAACCTCTTCTACCTAAATTGGAAATGTATGTATTTCCTAGAGCTATGGGGATGAACTAAATAGAATTTCATATGAACTTTCATCATTTTCAAGGGAGTCAGTAAACTTTTCCACACTATTGGACTCAGTGGTCTTGATTGAAATCATAGAGATTACTGAATACATTTTTGATTTAGAGCCCATATACCCAATCTGATTAATGGGTATATCATATTATTCACCGTGTTGTTTTAAGTGTTTGACTAGGATCATTTACAGACCTTCCAGAGTGATGACCCAATCAACACCATCAACCATGGGTTATTTACCTTTCCCAATATTGAATCCCTCATCGATATATTGCCACTTATAGGATTTGAATGGGGCCTCATCAGAGTGGAATGTCCATATTTTTGTATTAAGGAAGTATTTGATGAATTGATGGTATGATTATGTGATTGTCGTGTGTTGGTGAAACTAGGGACTTCGTAGAATGACCTTGAAGGAGGTGTTCTACTGAACCACCGAAATTATAATTTGGCCCCACTGCCTCCAAGATGAGCCCTGATTATGATTTCACCAATTGGATTTCGATCAGTTTTCTCAGTGATTGGAAGTGTAATGGAATATGGCATGAGGTAATCCATGTTTTAGCCCAACTGGTGAAGTGTTCACACTAGAATTAAGTTAAAACAATAATCACTATTAATGAAAAAAATTATAAATCGTCTCCATTTATCTTGCTAGAAAAATATAAGGGTTTGATGAGTCTTCCTATAATGGTATCTTTATATTGATATATAAAGGATATAAATGGATGACATTTCACAAGATCATTCTTCTTATGATATACTTCTATGGATACCACATCAGTTTCAAACTCCTTAAGGCTTAGGTCCCTAAGGTCTTTTGACAAACATAGGGAATTCGGGAATGATATCATGGTTGTTACAAAGGATAACTATTTCATAATGTGATATTTCTGGTCTAAAGGCCTATTCTTCCTTAGTTGTGGATTCTTTTTCACAGGAGATTTAGGAGAATTTTATATTAGGTAGATGGAATGGCACTTCATATAGGATATGTGGGAACTTTTACCCTTGGTGTTTTGGGTATGGTAGGTAAGCATTCCTATCAAGGGTTATCTAACAACTACGCCTCTTTTAGTTGATATTCCATAATTATCGGGTCATAGTGGCTTCTGGCTGATACAATAGGATTTTCATTCTGTAGGAGTACTTTCTGAATGGATCTTCCTAGAGTTTCTTCAGTCTTGATAGTCCGAGATATAGTGTGACAAGATGACTGACTTCTACCTCAGCTGTACCTTCTCCAATATCCTTGAATCATATGACCTCTTACTCTAGTTCCCTAACTAGATGTGTGGATATTGAGTTCATAGTCATACTCATCATTAAAGAATGGATCCATTAAATGGATGAAATTAATGTAAGTGAATATTAACTCTTCATCTGATGATGAATTTTCCTAAATGACCCTCTATAGTGGTTCCCTTTAGTGGGGCCATGTTCGTTGTTTCAAATATGTTGGCATAAAGTCTGAGGGTATAAAATTCTACTTTTTTACTTGATGTGGGTTCATCCACTTTCACCTCCTATTTGTCTTTTTATCCATGCATTTTCATTTGAAAGGATGTCTTTTAGAGGTTTTTGGGGCCGATGAAGTTGGATTTTTTCCATGGGAAAAGGCTTGAGGGCATAATTTGTTATTTAAACCGTGTATGTAGAATAACATTAGTTCAGTTTATTTTCTCTCAAGTCATCCAACTATCAAGCTTTTATTCCCTCCTTCTAAAAACTTCTTTCCACTCACCTATATCCTCAGGTTAATTGATAGAAAAAAACTACATGTTATTCGGGCCTTCCCGACTTTACATACTTGGAATCTACCATTTTCTATTGGACGTATCAAAAAAACATTCATGAATTGTGTTTCCAGTATCTGATGAATGTGGGAATAATTGAGCTTGTCTTTGAGACCAACATGGTTAGTCCACATGGGTTCTAGAAGGTGAACCAGATCATTGTCCATAGTGTCTATAAAATAGACACGAACATGATTATCATGGAATGGGTAAAATTTATTCCATATCTCCTAAAATAAATTCTTCTTGGGCCCCCTCATCCTGTCTTAGAAAGGTGAGGGTTGTTGTTGATGACCAGGGGTGCTTCATGATATGAGGTATTTTTCAGATCTGTAGATGGCACATAAGCTAGTTTATGTGTGACGTATACTACCTCATTCTTTTCTATTCTATTCCTTGGGACTAGTGGAGTTATCTTGGACTTAAGCTTAGTTCAATGCATAGTGTTTCCATTATTTTGGAAATGGAAGAGAAATCCTAAAACCCACCTATATATTTCATCATGATAGGTGGAATTCGTAAATTGTTGTGAATGTTATCAATTCATTGAGTGAAAATATCATCTTGGGGAACTGGTCAGTTCAAGTATTACATCATTATTTTCATCTAGAAATGAAATTGGGGCTCCCTATTTTCCATATTTTTGAAATTTAGGAGGTCCCTGGTTGTTTTCTTATATAGTGTTGAGATAGAATGAAATAGTAAATATCGATAGAGTTTTTCGGATCCCTTGATCGACCAAGATGAAAGAATAGTGTAAAATATGTTATATGGACCTTGCAAGGTCCATACGAAGAATCTGAATTTCACTACTTCCTGACACTTCAGTGTTCGCATCATTAAATCACAGTGGAAAGAATAGTTCATTAGATGTTGTTCTAGGTCTTCATATCCATTGAATATAAGAATTTTAGGACTTCCAATGTCTGGAGTTGTTGGGGTTTGTTTCAATCATTCGGGGCATGGCTTATGTTCTTACTGTACCGGGGTATACCACTCTTTCTAGACTTCCAATCAATATTCCAATGACATTATATTGTTGATATTCCCTTTATGAGTGTTTAGAAGAAAAAGAGGTTGGTAAGGTGTAGCAATGGGTAGGATTTGAAAACTTGGTTCTACCATTATGTGTGGATGATATTCTTCTACAGACATCCTTTGAGTGTTTTCTTGAACTTATTCTAATTGTCTCCGTAATTGAGGTAAATATTGATATCCATTTCTGATCGATTCTAGGTAAAATGATGGTCTAAGCACTAATTAATGATGATGTCCTGACCCTACTTAAATCTCCAAGATGGACCCTTGTTGTTGAAGTACACCTATATAAAGTATATGGTGAGGCTCCAGCCAAGAAGATTATTCACTAGGAACACTTCCTCATAGCAAATTAGCATTGAGTTCCCTCGACTCTTTCATTTCTTCCTCATATTGACTGAATTTTTTTCAATCATAGGAAGCTCGTCCTCATTAGGATGAGGAGGCGGGTTATATCTAATTTTTTCATTATTCTTCTATTTGGTAGATATTCATTGAGGGGGAAGTGATGGATTCATTGAGGTAGGACCGAAATTAAATAATTTTCTATGGTTTTGAGTCTTTACACATTCATTATCATTGTTGAATGTATCTTCGATGAAACTATGCTATACTTGATCTTCTATATTTGCATCATTTTTTTTCATATACAATATGGACGTCCAAAACATTAATCTATGCAAAATTAATTGTGGGAATAGTACTAGAAAATGAATGATAGGAGGGTTTTTACACCCATTTTTTGACATCTCCCTTCCTTTTAGGATCCTCTTCGAGCATCTTGTTGAAGAGTGACTGAGAGGGAACCTCAATGCTATTTCTTCGTATGTATCCCTACTTGGAGAAATGGGGTATGAGATGAAAAAAGGATACCTCCCTTATTTTTGTCCACCCAAAAGGTGAAAATATGGATTTCCATTATGGAGTGTTTGAGAAAAGAATCCCCCCAGTGCTGTAGGTGGGGATATCTCCCATTATCTTTTTTTGTTCCTTGATCTAGATCTATCAGTCTTACATATGAATTTTGTGTTAAAAAATCCCACATCCGAGGAGGCTGGGGATGATCCCTTACATCAGAGGCTTCTACAACTGTAACCTCTATCTCAATTTTTTAAATCCTTGTTTTAGAGTGATATGAGTATAATTTCTAGTATTCATGAAAACCGATGGATTTTGAGGAGATTTTTAGTTCTTGATTATTGGATTCCCTTAATAAGGAATCTTATTAAATGTTCTCAGTTTCTTGGTTCATGATTTTTTCAATGGAATTCTCTATGTAAGTCTGATTCTTTTTATACTTATTAAAGGATTATTTTTGTTGAGTGTGTCATATTTTCTTAGTAGGGGTTTTTATTAATAGACACCTTGGAATAATGAAATTAGATGATGTTATTTCTGATGTGTTCTGATAAAAAGGGTATGAGGTGAAATGAAAATAACTATATCCCTCATCCCTAGATATAAAAATTAGGTGGGGTATTTTAATTAGCCGACGTAATATATGTAATGAATTAAATCATGTCGATTGAATATTGTTTCGCCACCTATTTGATCATGGTTGTTGTGTAGGTGGAAAGGATTTCAAGTTGATTTGATGATTAACCCTCCCAATTTTTTTACATCTTCAGTATAACCATCATAAGGAAATAATTTTTCTCTGAGGCTGTGGAGGGTTTTTTAGATATTAATATAAATAATGTGTATGAATTCTTATAACAATTCATCAAGAATATTGAACTAAGAAGTGGATGAGGACCAAAACATAATTGGTATTTCATCCCTGGTCAATTTATTCTCATGAGAGATAAAAACATCATTTATTCTTATAGAGAATCATATACACGATTATATTATTATGGGTACTTCTTAATAGTTTTTTTAAAAGCAGTGGGGCTTATGGGAGTCTCATTGGCATGACAATGGTATAGAGGTGTCTGAGAGGAAGGGAATTTCCCTAGGCCATATTATGGTTGGAAAATATTTATCATTCAATTGATATGAAAACTATCATGTTTGGCCCCATATTTCTAAGTGCCTCATAATAATAGGGAATTATCATGTTTGACTCAGAAGGGGGGGGGGAGCTTTCAATGAAATGATACGTCGTTGTGGGAAGGAAATTTATAGTAGACTCCAGGATAGAGAGGACTACCATCATAGATTCAAGTTCAATTTTTGGGAGAATTTCACTGTAGTATACCCTAGGGAGGACTTTATGGATAGAAAATTACAAGGGGGGATGTTCTTGAAATTATATCATCTGGCCATGAGGAGGTCTATCATAACTATCACAAGGAGATAAGCTCTCGTGATCGATCAGATGGTGTCCGTGAAGGAGTCTGTCATGGTAAATACTTTGGGGAGGACCTATAGATATCCTAAAAACAATATTTTGAGGAGGAACTTCACAACTACTATAGTCACATTCATAATTTGGTAATAGATTAGTAGGATCTTGATCTTCCATTGAGAGATGTTTGATGTCCTCATAAAAATAGCTTCTCGAAGAGAGAGGTTATCAGTATTCTCTTCATTTTTAAATTTCCATTGGCATGATTTATTTGTAGGCACTATATTTTGGGAAATTGAGGATTATTTTTTTATGTGATGATCTTCATAGATGAGATCCTATTCAAGTTGACATCACGGTGCTACCGAGAGTATCCAACTAAGTGGACCAATGTCCCATATTTTTAATGGGTATTTCTCACCAATCCTATTATCCATTAAATGTGGAATATTATGTATAACACTCTTGTATAGGAGTAGTGATGCATGTATCCCCCTGAGTGATCATCCTGTTGTGTGGATGTGTCACCCCAAGTGAGGAGGCAGGGTTTTCAAGACAAATCCTAGCTAGTAATGCGTTGTGATTAAATATTCAAATGTCTGTAGGAGATGGTCATTGATTGAAGTCTAAGACTCCATCATTGTGAATATGTGTAGAGAGACTTCATTGGATGGAACAAGAATGTATGACCATTCAGGTGTTAAAGTAAGAATATGTTCCTACACCAGCCATCCCTTTTCTTCTAGGAAGTACTAAAAGTCCTCTTTTGAGGGGGAAGAGATATAAGTCTTTATTTTACTTAAAACCACGATATACCAGCTTATTCTTCCAATTACCATCATATTTTCATGGTGTAATTGATATGAATGATAAGGAATTTGTGTCAGAACATATTTTTCCATCAAATTTGACTAACGTGGTTGATATTCATCCATAAGAATTTACATCTACATGTATTTGGTTGCCTCTATATTTTACTGATGATATTCATATTGGTACACAATAATATAAATTTTCATAGAGGTTATAGAAATATTTAATTGATGTTCTTGATCTGAATTAGTAGAAATTTGGTTATATCTATGATTTTCTACCATATTTGGCTGACATGATTCCTATGAACGAGCATGAATTTGCCTCTTATCTTATTTTGTTACCATTATATTTTCATGGATGTCTCGACACTAGTGATAATGTATTTTCATCTTCTTTTTGGATGTCATCATATTTAACAGATGGGGTTCATAAGAGTATAGAGGAAAGTACGTTTTCTCATTGGTTGTTTCCATATTTACCTGGATGACATCTTCTGTAAGAATAAGGATGATGGAATGTTCCTTATTTTCCGATCATATCCCTTTATAATACTCTCAAGGAACATGGTCTGCATGGTTTTGGCTAGGGCCCATGGGGTGGTATCCTTTCTATGGTGATGATACTAGGCCACACGACGTTGACATCATCGAATATGGGAAGGGGCCCTGAGTGGGACCCCTGTTATACTTGTATCAATTAGTTTGAGACCATATCATAATCCTACCTAAGGTAAGGTAGGATATCTCTGTCTTATTCTTGTAACATGCTCATGAATTGTCTGAGAAGGATATTTGGGCCATCTAATTCTGGATCACTGATCGTCTCTGGGTGGATAGCTTGAGGGGCTCTATGGACTTCATGGAATGTCTAGAAACCTACATTATGGGGAGGGTACCATTGTGGTGGTACTCACTAAAAAATTCATTTATAACCGATCATTTAAGATGTTGGGTGGGAGAGTGAATCCTCAGTTCAGTCAAGGGCCTGACCAGTGTAGTGGAAGATTCACCTGTTTGCAAGAACTGGTGAGACACTATTGGATTTGAGTGAGTTCTAGTGATTAGTTCATGCACTATATGTGGAACATACACACTTAAAAATATCATAAACGTAGCATCTCATTACCACACATGTGATTGATGGTATTGTTTTTCCATCATCCTTTTTTATGTGAAAGGGGACTAACATGGGGTAACACCACCCCATGGTTAACGATTCTATTCATTTTATCCTTTTTTTCTATAAAATATGCATGGTTCTCCAACTGCTGATTTTAGATTGTTTAATTATATTCAATCACTCATGATGGGTAAATCATCTTGGAATGGTCTCCAATGGGTTAGTTCATGGATCCAAAAATTCCCAATGACTCTCATATCCATGAATCATGGACTTATATTCCAAAGGTTTTCGTTCACTGGGTAACTTGGAAAACAACACTTAAGAACTCAAATTGGTCAATAGGATGGAATGTTAGGCTCATAAAAACAATTTGATGTTAACTATTTCCTATTACATAACTCACTTATAGATTTAAGATATGTTTGTGAATCCATCATTCAATCCAATGTATGCGTACATGGATCACCCTAAATTAACCACCCATTGTGAATAAACATGGGTTCATAACTCTATATATGTATCCATGGTTCTCCATAAATGGTATCCTTTACATATATTGATCATATATTCTTTGGTAATTCATTAAGAAGATGTTGGTTTTCATCCACATTTTGTGTTTCTATGGATTTTATTATAATCCATGGAGACATAAGTTTTTTTCATGTCAAGATAAAACCCATAAGATGGGATTCCAATGTATCCACATGAAAAGAACCATAAATCATGTATTTTGGTGCCACATATATGAACACATCGCATTTCTAAGTTGTTTTACAAGGACCAAACCATGAATTTTAACATCGTGTAGAAATGACATATAGGAAAATGGTGCCTGTTAAAAGAAGGTGTGGGACATATGATGAGGTTTCCCGTGGGACATTGAATTAATGTGGTATACTAGGCAGATATTACCCTATCGTGAATGTGGCCTAGAGAATATTAGGATGAATTTGGGTGTTGGTTTTGGAACCCATGAGGCTTCCTACATATCCCAATTAGTTGGGGATCAAAGCCCATGTAGTTAGGTAAGGATGGGGCTTACACTTATGGAGGAGTCCCATTTGAGGGGAACTTCTTGGGGATGAAACCTATGATGATTCCTGAATGTTTTGATTCAATGGGAAGATAGCCCCATGAAGGAATGAAGCATGGTTTCGAGGCTTATACCCTATAAGAGGCCCAATTGAGTTGATATGGTTAGGTGTTACACTCGGTGGATTCCCATAAGGTTTGGGATTGTGTGGTTGCCATGATCACCACTAACCTACAAGACTGCACGAGTCATCCTCAGTGTGAAAAAAGAGGAATCAGTAGATCTAAAGATCCCACAATACACTTTTTTCTGCCTATGGATGGGTGATAGAGCACAAACAGAGAGAGAGAGATAGAGAGAGAGTGAGCTTCAATGTTCCTCTATCCTATTTTATTTTTGTATCCAGGTTAGTCACATTTGGTGACCCATATGGATATGTCATGTTCTAGAAAAGAAAATAATTTTTGTCACCTCCCACAGGAAAGCCTAGGGGTTTAGTCAAAGTGGTATTCCCTATTGGTCTCTTGGGAGAGAGGAGTGGTCAGCACCGACCCTCATTAAATGGAAAAGCTGGTGGTAACCCTCAATCCCTAGAATGAGAGGATCAGGTGAGAACCTCTAAGTTCCTAACCATCATTAACAAGGGAATGTAGAAGTGGAAATATTCTAACGGTCCACGTATTGTGGAGGATACACACATGACTCCACTTCCCATGGGTATAGAGACATAGAAGGATATGTTGATTAGTCCAATTATCTGATCATACATCTCATGTGGATTTGGAAGAGTAATTTTCTTGATGTTGGTAGTCTGTATCATGGAGTAGCCAACATGGGGACATATGACTCGATAAAAGGTGGTTATTATAAATAGATAGTGGAACACCCTAGGATGCCTCATTCCACATAGCATGTTATTATACTGGATGGGGTTCCCTCTGCTTAGCATGTTTCTATGTGGGAGTGGGTACCATCTATATAACATGGTGCTACACAGATCTGGGTTCTTCCCACGTAGCATGTTGATATGTGGGGCCAATTTCTACCCACGTAGTGTGTCGCTACGTGGGGCTAGGTTTATAACATGTATAATTTTTCTATTTTGGATAGGGTTCTGTCTACATAGAATTTTACTAGGTGAGGTACTGGGCTGAAAAGGGTGATCTATTTGTTCCTAATGGAAGGGTTTATACTCAACAAGTATAATTTAATGGATGAATAAGTGATTTATTATTTCATAATTAATTCTATGAGGAATATTATTACCTGTGGGTAATAAAAAGAATTGTGCATCGACTCTTGTCAGGGCTCTCCTCCAATAATCTTTCTTTTTTCATCATCTATAAGGCCTCGACCATAAACCTTACTTAATATTGAATTAAATGAATAATTCACATTGAGGTTCTTTTCAGGTTTAGAGTTTTAGAGAATTAGATCATAAATCATGAATTAAATTCCACATTTGAACAAAGTGGTTACATAAAAGATAGTATTCGTTTTTTCCCATCAACGGAAACATATTTAAAATAAAACATAGATTCATTCTTGACACTTCCTTGAAACTATCAAAAAATCATGCACCTTACCCTTGAACTATGAAAAACATTTCAAAAACATGGGATGAGATTAAAAATCTCAGTAAGGGATATAAAAGTATGAAAAGAAAACATTAGTCCATATATAAAATCATACTTTACTCATAAAACATAAGAATTTTAACATACCTCATCAAATCATGAATAAATCATATAAATAATAATGCATAAAGGTAAATTGAGGCATTCATAACATTCTTACATAGGGAGTACCCCTCTTAGTTACATTTGGAATACCCATCAGAGTATATTCCCTAAATCTCTTCCGAGAAACCTTAACGTTTAACTCCTTCGCGTTACCCAATGCATTAGAGAGCTATATCGGGCTCACCCGCCCTTAGTTTATCACAGAACCACCCATCTTCATAACAATGCCCAAGAACCATAAAATAATCATAGCACATAACTTAAGCATAAAGGAAAGATAACATTCCCACATTTCAATAACAATATAACATTTTAAGATATTGAAATAATGAATCCATTCTAAAAACCATTTTCAAAACCATTTAAAACATTTAATAAAGAGATTTTTAAATCAAAGTTTCCCATACCACATTGAAGCTTTTAACATTTTAAACCATTAATATCCATATAAATAAATAATTAAAAACATTTTGAAAACATTTATTTTAATGATAAATATTTATAAGATTAAATCATTAAAACATTTAAAACGATATTTTAGTTAAAGGATTTTTAACAAAATGAGAGACACTTGAATACAATAATTGAGGAATATGATTAAATCAAAACTTCATAATATCATGATAATAAAGGGATTCATGATATAATATTCCAAAGGACAGTATATACACCATATAAGAGTGAATTGGTGCATAACAACAATGAAGTCTCAATGGAAATGTAAATTGAGATGACATCCATTATAAAGATGGTATCCTTAAATTAAGGATAAATCAATCTCATAATTATGTGAGACAAATATAAATACACCCAATATAAGTGGATATTAAGTGTAAAATAATTAAAGGTCATTCACACATATTCAAAGGATGACATATTCAATAACTACATGTTGAACCCAAAGAAATAAAAATTGGGTTAAGAAGTTCCCTTGATAGCCTAACGGCGTCACATCAAATTTTAGAAAAAGAGTTGATGAGAGAGATAAAGGGTATCTCATCTCTTGGAAATAAAATTTACAGGAATAAGGATATATAAGAACATATCCCCACATAATAAGATGAAAATTAACAGACATAACAAAATAAGTCTTTTAAAAAGAGGAGGGTGAAAGGTTCCCTTACCGATTTGGGTAACTTTTGAAACGTACACCCCATGAAAGAAGGACTATACAACATTGATGTAAATAATCGTAAACAAAATTATGTTACACAATGAGTAGAATAATGGACAGTACACACACCACTCAAAAGGAAATATTGGAAAATGTAGCATGAATCTCACGAAAACACAAGGTGAGATAAAAAGCCCCTTACGAAGTTTCGGCAGCCTAACGATGCCAATTAAAACTTCCAAAGTGGATTGATGAGAGAAAATAGGGTCTCTCATCATATGAACATATATAGTACAGTAAGACTAATATAAAATAACATTCCAATCATAAGAAAGATTAGATTAAAAGGAATGACATAAAAGAGTGTACTTAAAAAGAAAGAGAGGGGTAGGCTCCCTTACCTCGTGTCCGACATGACTCGTTCGTTCTTTAATATCCTGAATAATAAAATTTGGTCAATTTATAATTTCATAAGGAACTAATTTAAATATTATTATTCAGTTAATATCACATATTATAATGTTATAATAATTGGTTAATAAAGTGAGTTCAAATCAGAAGTTTTTGTCGATGTTCGGTACATGAGTAAAAATCAAACTTGCTGGAAAAGAATTTTACATGTAGTTATAGGTACATAATATCCAGAATAGTATTGATGTTTTAAATATCATATATATCCATTATATATTCATTTTATACTATTCCATAGCATTTAGAGATAAAAAAATTAAAAGCACCGTTCATGGAGACAGTAGGCCGAACGTACGCATGAACGATACTTTCATTTTTTTGTCATATTAATGGAATTAAAACAAAATGAGAGATATATATATTATAATTCCAGAATGATATAATTCATTTATATTTAATATATTAAATATATATCCATTATATATATATATACTTCTAATAGTACATAACATTTGGAGATAAGAAATGAAATGTACCGTTCATGTAGACGATAAGCTGTACGTATGCATAAACGCTACTTTCATTTCTTTTTTTTTGTATTAAATGGAATTAAATAATAATTATATAAAGGTATATTATAATTACAGTAGGATATCATATTTAATACCATTAATTCCATCCTTTATACATCCCCCATATGGCATTAACGAATCAAATCACTTTGAGGGGGGTGGTAGTCCGCACTTCCTAAAATGAAGATATCGCGTTTACCCATAATGGAAACCATAAAGGTATGCCATAAATGAAGAATACATAAGATTAAAGAAAACATAAACATATTATATATCATATATAAATATAGTGACATCTTAATGTCCACCTTTTAAGGTGTTAAAATAATATTGAACAATCATCGTTTCGTGAGGCAATAATTCGCCATCCACAGAAACAGTACGTTCTTTAACCATTAGAAGGAGGTGTGTGAATGTGTATCTTGAATCCTTATTATAAGAACATACTAGTATATTTACGATACTTTTGTTTTTACAAAAAAGGTAATAAAAAGATTTTAGGGGTTTGGAGAAGAAAAATAAAACAAAAGAACACAAGGGAGGACATTACCTTTAAATCGGGTAACTCTCTTTGATTTGAGCTCAAAGGCTTCCTTGGAAAGGATTATTCCCAAAGTTAGGCTTCAATGATGAATATAGGGATGTGGAGAGATTAAATGGGAATATAGTGGCCGAGCCAAAGGCTTGAGAGGTGTGTGTAAGGTGGTAGAGGTGGGGGCCTTTTATAAGAGGAAAGGAGGGGCACTCTTGGAAAGTTATATAATATTACTTTATTATAAAATGATTTTCGAATTTAAAAGGTCCCAAAAGGATATATTTCAAGGATAAGGTGATAAGGTTTCTAAATCCACCCATACAATAGGTTTGTGGAAAGTGTAAGACTTATATTTCACCCTATCTTCTCATTTTATTTAAATCGTTCATTTATGAGGTAATCACTGCATCATCACGGTGTCATAAATAAATTAATTTATTTAATATCTAAAAATTATAAAAAAAATATCATGATTTAGGAAATCTTTTTAGATTTATAATGAATATTTACAGTCAAAAATATGACTTGTATAACCCCATCTAAAAAATGTTTTAGTAAAACAACACATGTTTGTGACATTTTAATTTTAACTTTAAATAAAAAGGTATTAATGTCATTTTCCAAGAAAAGTGGCTCCATGGGGTCCCCAAGATGACCCATGGATTGTATTGGTCGGAAATGACTCATCCAATGAGGGTAGGACATGTGTATAGGTCATTTCATATTATTAAAACATTATTTTTACCTTAAACTACACTAATTACCTCTAATCGCGATTAAAACTTAAAAGTTACTATTCAACAAAAAAATTATTTTAATCCCATTCAACCACAATTTACTTCTTAATGACAACCATGTATGTCGGATTTTTGAAATTCAAAACACATATGTGGTAAAATTTCATTTAAACGAAAAAAATTTGTTTTTCAACTACCACTTAGTGGTTTCACAATTCATCAAAACTGAAGTTTTCCAGAAAAATACCAAAAATTCACCCTAAGCTATATTTGATATTCTGAATTCAAAAATGATTTATATTTTAAAAAATTCAAAACATATAAGTTACATTAACTAATTTAATAATTAATTCCCACTGTCAGAGCAAATAACGTGTTTTTTTAACAATAAGTATCAAAAGATTGAAAGTAGTTTAATTCCAATTTCAAGATGAAATTAATTCCAAATACCACTATTGGATTAAATGGTAAAAATATATTCTAATTTAACTTTAAAACCAATTCAAAATATAATCTAATCATATAAAGAAATTAGATTAAAAATAGGTTTTGAATTAAAATACAACATTTTTCACTATTCATCAAAAAATGAACTTTATCGGAAAAATTCCAAAAATTTACACAAAGTAAATTTTGATGTCCCGATTCTAAAGAAGAATTTTATTTTGTCAAATATAACACATAAAATTGTCAAAAAGTGGATTTAAAAGAGGTTTGTCATCAAAAGGCGATTAATCAACTTTTTAAAGAATATTAGAATGTTTACATATAAAATTGGATACATTCACATTTTTAATCTTCAAAATTTATTTTAAAAAGTAAAAATATTTGACAAACATATATAATCAATTTTTAGTTAGTTCTATTCATTCCCGCCATTAAAACGGCTAGACGTTAACTATAATTTAAAATAACATTATTTTATTATCAGAGTGCAACGTAAGATTCCCAAGAAACTCGTTGTTGCGTATTCGGTATGCCATCAAGCATAGCATCCCCTTTAAAGTTATATTAATATTTTATTCAAAAATATGGATAAATGTGAAAATTTCATATTATTTATTTACCTGGGGTGTTACATCTATCCCCCCTTTTGGGAATTGCGTCCTCGCAATTTTAAAATTGGGCTTGGAAACTTAATTGAAAAATCCCACATCAGAACAATAGTCAGTAAATCAATCACATTAAAATAAATAAAGAGAGGTACAAAGGTCACCCGAGTTAACCCATACTAGGATTCCATGTAGAAAAACATGGATATGGAGGAAAAAACAAAGGTTCATGTTCTCAGGGAGAGTGATAGTAAACATGTCTAGGAGAAAGTTAACCATAAGAAAATCACAAGCTTGTGATGGGTTAAACGGTATTCGATTCCCCAGTAAGAAAAGTTAACAGACAAAATTTTTGTTTTATGTTACTCTTCATTGAGGAATTTATTTTTGAGCTTAACTAAATCATAACGAAACATAATTACTTGTCACGTAGACTTTCAAATTTTACAAGATTCCTTAATCCAACTCATATTTTCTCCAAAAGATGAGTTTTTAGGAAGACTTGTTCGCATTAAGTGTACTATAATCAACTTCTTGAGAATCACCAAATCCAAAAAAGAGAACTATATATTTCCCAGGTCTATAGACAAAATCCAAAACCAAAATTGTTAGTATGAGATCAGATAATCCACAAAAGTATAATCCTTTATAAAAATAAAATCTATTCTTAATCTCCAAAATTTGTCCAAAAAACCCCCAAATTTCAACGAAGACCATTCGATAAACATTTGTCCATCAAATTCTTCAAAGTAAACCAAAATAAGATTGAAACCCAAATATTTGAAGGATTTAATCACATATTCTTCCAAGGTACACATTAACTTTTATCTCCAAATAACATCAGTTGCTCTTAAATTCTCATATTGAAAAGTAATTAACCTAATTATATATCCTCGATGATAGGTTAATCATTTCCATAGATAACCCAAAATAAACTTACTATTGATTCCTAAAATAATCTAACTAAAAATAATTAGTCAAACTAACCAGGGAATTTACGTAGTCCAGTGGTAGGAGATAAATACTAGTTGCACTTTGGTTGTGGGTTCGATTCCCGCAGCTTTGTCCGACGCGACAGGTTGTCACACGGTCTGCGTGTTGTCCTTTTTCCAAAACTATATAATTCTTAAAACATTCCCCAAAATGAGATAAAATATTAAAAAATAATCATAACATATTTTAACATCAAGTTTATCTCATGCCTTTCATTTTCCATCATAATATATAATAACCCATAATTACCTCAAAAGTAAGGATCATATAAAACCTAATGGTTACCTTTATAATTATTACCTGAACTTCCACATCGATTGGTCATCTCGTTCATGATGCATTACAGAACATACCAAGGTACAAGTGGTTGATCATGACTCCTTGATTGTTGGTTTAGAACAACCATGAGTTTCCTCATTGAATCCCCCATTTCATCCAGTCTCTTAATCAGAGAACCACCACAGTTTCCTTCAAACCTATTGTCACTTTGGTGCCTACTAGATCCATCCATTCACTAAAAACAGAAATTTCAGTGTGAGTATATCAACAAAACCATCATATACTGATGAGGAAGATAAACACTAAGATATACTTACCAATTCACTTTATCTAAAACTAGGACTCTTTCTGAAATCCTAACCATTATGGTAATGTCACTTATGCCTAGAGAATACCCTAACCTCTAAAGTTATCTAAACCGACCTCTGATACCAACTATAAGGCCCCGACCTTAAACCTTACTTAATATTGAATTAAATGAATAATTCACATTGAGGATCTTTTCATGTTTAGAGTTTTAGAGAATTAGATCATAAATCACGAATTACATTCCACATTTAAACAAAGTGGTTACATAAAAGATAGTATTCGTTTTTTTCCCATCAACTGAAACATATTTAAAATAAAACAAGGATTAATTCTTGACACTTCCTTAACACTATCAACAAATCATGAACCTTACCCTTGACCTATGAAAAACATTTCAAAAACTTGGTATGAGCATAAAAAGCTCAGTAAGGGATATAAAAGTATGAAAACAAACCATTAGTCCATGTATGAAATCATACTTTACTCATAAAACATAAGCATTTTAACATACCTCATCAAATAATGAATAAATCATAGAAATAATAATTCATAAAGGTAATTTGAGGCATTCATAACATTCTTATGTAGGGAGTAACCCTCTTGGTTATGTTTGGAATACCCATCACAGTATATTCCCTAAATCTCTTCGGAGAAACCATAACGTTTAACTCCTTCGCGTTACCCAATGCATTGGAGAGCTATATCGGGCTCACCCGCCCTTAGTTTATCACGGAACCACCCGTATTCATAACAATGCCCAAGAACCATAACATAACCATAGAACATAACTTAATCATAAAGGAAAGATAACATTCCCACATTCCAATAACAATATAACATTTTAAGATATTGAAATAATGAATCCATTCTAAAAACCATTTTCAAAGCCATTTAAAACATTTAATAAAGAGATTTTTAAATCAAAGTTTCCCATACCACATTGAATATTTTGACATTTTAAACCATAAATATCCATATAAATAAATCATTAAAACCATTTTGAAAACATGGATATTAATGAGAACTATTTATAAGATTAAATCATTAAAACATTTAAAACAATATTTTAGTTAAAGGGTTTTTTACAAAATGAGAGACACTTGAATACAATAATTGAGGAATAACATTTAATCAAAACTTTATAATATCATGAGAATAAAGGGAATAATGATATAATATTCCAAAGGACAGTATATACACCATATAAGAGTGAATTGGTGCATAACAATAATGAAGTCTCTATGGAAATGTAAATTGAGATGAAATCCATTATAAAGATGGTATCCTTAAATTAAGGATAAATCAATCTCATAATTATATGAGAAAAATATAAATAAACCCAATATAAGTGGATATTAAGTGTAAAATAATCAAAGGTCATTCACACATATTCAAAGGATGACATATTCAATAACTATATGTTGAATCCAAAGAAATCAAAATTGGGTTAAGAAGTTCCCTTGACAGCCTAAAGGCGTCACATCAAATTTTAGAAAAAGAGTTGATGAGAGAGATAAAGCGTATCTCATCTCTTGGAAATAAAATTTACGGAAATAATGATATATAAGAACATATCCCCACATAATAAGATGAAAATTAAAAGACATAACAAAAGAAGTCTTTTAAAAAGAGGAGGGTGAAAGGTTCCCTTACCGATTTGGGTAACTTTCGAAACGTACACCCCATGAAAGAAGGACTATACAAAATTGATGTAAATACTCATAAAAGAAACTATGTTACACAAAGAGTAGAATAATGGACAGTACATACACCACCAAAAAGGAAATATTGGAAAATGTAGCATGAATCTCACGAAAACACAAGGTGAGATAAAAATCCCCTTACGATGTTTCGGCAGCCTAACGACGCCAATTAAAACTTCCAAAATGGATTGATGAGAGAAAATAGGTTCTCTCATCCTATGAACATATATATTACAGTAAAGAACATCCCAATCATAAGAAATATGAGCTTAAAAGGAATGACATAAAAGAGTGTACTTAAAAAGAAAGGGAGGGGTATGATCCCTTACCTCGTGTCCGACATGACTCGAACGTTATTTAATATCCTGAATAATAAAATTTGATCAATTTATAATTTCTTAAGGACCTACTTTAAATATTATTATTTAGTTAATATTACATATTATAATGTTATAATAATTGGTTAATAACGTGAGTTCATATCAGACGTTTTTGTCGATGTTCGGTACATGAGTAAAAATGGAACTTGTTGGAAAGGAATTTTCCATGTAGCTATAGATACATCATATCCAGATTAGTATTAATGTTTTAAACATCATATATCTCCATTATATATTAATTTTATACTATTCCATAGCATTTAGAGATAAAAAAAATTAAAAGCACCGTTCAGGGAGACGGTAGGCCGTACGTACGCATGAACACTACTTTCATTTTTTTGTCATATTAATGGAATTAAAACAAAATGAAAGATATCTATATTATAATTCCAGAATTATATCTTTAATTTATATGTAATATATTAAATATATATCCATTATATATATGTACTTATAATAGTACATAACATTTGGAGATAAGAAATGAAATGTACCGTTCATGGAGACGGTAAGCCGTACATACTCATGAACGCTACTTTCATTTCTTTTTTTTTTTGTATTAAATGGAATTACATAATAATGATATAAATGTATATTATAATTACAGTAGGATATAATATGTAATACCATTAATTCCATCCTTTATAAGTCCCATATATGGCATTAAAGAATCAAATCACTTTGAGGGGGCGGTAGTCCGCACTTCCTAAAATGAAGATATCACGTTTAACCATAATGGAAACCATAAAGTATACCATAAATGAAAAATACAGAAGCTTAAGGAAATAATAAACATATTATATATCATATATAAATATAATGACATCTTAATGTCCACCTTTAAATGTGTTAAAATAATATTGAACAATCATCGTTTCGTGAGGCAGTAATTCACCATCCACAGAAACACTATGTTCTTTAACCATTAGACAGAGGTGTGTGAAAGTGTAGCTCGGATACTTCTTATACCAACATCCTAGTATATTTATGATACTGTTTTTGTTACAAAAAAAGGTAACAAAAAGAGTTTAGGGGTTTGGAGAAGAAAAATAAAACAAAAGAACACAAGGGAGGACATTACCTTTAAATCAGGTAACTCTCTTTGATTTGAGATCAAAGACTTCCTTGGAAAGGATTCTGCCCAAAGTGAGGCTTCAATGATGAAGAAATGGATGTGTAGAGATGAAATGGGAAGAGGGTGGCCGATCCAAAGGCTTGAGAGGTGTGTGTAAGGTGGTAGAGGTGGGGGCCTTTTATAAGAGGAAAGGAGGGGCACTCTTGGAAAGTTATAAAATATTACTTTATTATAAAATGATTTTCAAGTTTAAAAGGTCCCAAAAGGATATATTTCTAGGATAAGGTGATAAGGTTTCTAAATGAACCCATAAAATAGGTTTTTGACAAGTTTAAGCCTTATATTTCACCCTATCTTCTCATTTTATTTAAATCATTCATTTATGAGGTAATCACTGCATCATCACGGTGTCATAAATAAATTAATTTATTTAATATCTAAAAATTATAAAAAAAATATCATGATGTAGGAAATATTTTTAGATTTTATAATGAATATTTATAGTAAAAAATATGACTTGTATAACCCCATCTAAAAAATGTTTTAGTAAAACAACACTTGTTTGTGACATTTTAATTTTAACTTTAAATAAAAAGGTATTAATGTCATTTTCCAAGAAAAGTGGCTCCATGGGGTCCCCAAGTTGACCCATGGATCTTCTTGGTAGGCAATGACTCATCCCATGAGGGTAAGACATGTTTTTAGGTCATTTCATATTATTATAACATTATTTTTACCTTTAACTACACTAATTACCTCTTATCGCGATTAAAATTTAAAAGTTACTATTCACCAAAAAAATTATTTTAATACCATTGAACCAAAATTTACTTCTTAATTACAACCATGTATGTCTTATTTTTGAAATTCAAAACACATAGGTGGTAAAATTTCATTTAAACGAAAAAATTTGTTTTTCAACTACCACATAGTGGTTTCTCTATTCATCAAAAACTGCTGTTTTCCAGAAAAATACCACAAATTCACCCTAAGATATATTTGATATTACAAATTAAAAACTAATGTCTATTCTAAAAAATTCAAAACATATAAGTTACATTAATTAATTTAATAATTAATTCCCACTGTCAGAGCAAATAGCGTGTTTTTATGAAACAATAAGTATCAAAAGATTGACAGTAGTTTAAGTCCAATTTCAAGATGAAATTAATTCCAACGACCACTATTGGATTAAATGGTAAAAATATATTCTAATTTCACTTTAAAACAAATTCAAAAGATAACATTATCATATAAATAAATTAGATTAAAAAGAGGTTTTGAATTAAAATACAACATTTTTCACTATTCATCAAAAAATGAACTTTATAGGAAAAATACCAAAAATTTACACAAAGTAAATTTTGATGTCCCGATTCTAAAGAAGAATTTTATTTTGTCAAATATAACACATAAAATTGTCAAAAAGTGGATTTAAAAGAGGTTCGTCATCAAAAGGCAATTAATCGTCCTTTTAAAGAATATTAGAATGTTTACGCTTAAAATTGGATTCATTCGCATTTTTAATCCTCTAACATTTATTGTAAAAAGTTAAAATATTTGACAAACAAATATAATCATTTTTTAGTTAGTTCTGTTCATTCCAGCCATTAAAATGGCTAGGTGTTAACTACAATTTAAAATAATATTATTTTATTATTAGAGTGGAACGTAAGATTCCCAAGAAACTCATTGTTGTGTATTGGGTACTCCATCGAGCATAGAGTCCCCTTTAAAGTTATATTAATATTTTATTCACAAATATGGATAAATGTGAAAATGTCATATTATTTATTTACCTGGGGTGTTATATCATCCCCTCCCTTTTCCACTTGGGGTTCTTTTTTAGAGGAATAGAGAGGAAAAATACTAGCATCTCACATCATACATCATGGTCTGTGAGGCTTATATTGTGGGAGATCAAGGAGGATATCCCTTACCATAAATGACTTCTTCATTGTTGAGTAGTCATTTGAGGGGAAAATCACTATCTGAGCCCGCAAACTACGTGTTTTCACTTTTGGGGGATGATGGTACCTCTATATCTCGTAAATGACTTCATTCGTGACGTTTTTTCATTTTTGGTTTTGAAAATAACAATCTATCCTCACAAATGAATGTGGTTTCATTTGCGAGCATCGACCGTCAGTCTTATCCCATGAACTATTTTTTTCACGAGGTGATTAAATAAGCAGTGAAATGCTAAGTGGAGCGGTGTTCTGTGAAGAACTTTTCAATTCATGGGATCAACCAATCCTTCACTTCTCTCCCCTATTGAACATTTTTTTTCTAATTTTTCTCAAGTTTTGTTTCAATCATTTTCTAATTTAATGGATTTATTTAATTCTTGTATGATGAAATTTCAGGACCCAAAAATGTTAAGGATGTGTTTTATAAATTAAAAATAGTATTTTTAAATGAATTATATTACATATGAAAATTCTATTTTTATCTAAAATGGGTTTTATAAACATTTAAAACATTTTTAATATAAAATTGATAGTTTTTAGAAAAATCTATTTTTTACAATTCATCAAAAAATGATTATATTAAAATAAATAAATAAAAATTAATCATATGCTCATATTTTAATTTCAACTCCATAATTGACATTAATTTTTTAAAATTAAAATTATATGATTTATATATTAAATTTTAAAAGAAAAACAAAAATTATTATGGAAATCTGTATTCCTTGGAAACTGATATTTTCAATTATTAATGTTAATATTATTATTTCATATTATTTTGCAAATATATTATTATTTTCAAAATTTTAATATAAATCATAATTTCTCATTAATCAATTATTTTCTGGAACATTAAATGTTTATGGAATAGAAGATAATTATTTGAAAAATACTTTTCTAAAAAATATAATATCTTATTAGTAATTTTATGTATACTAATTGAATTAAGTTCATATTAAAGGGGTACTTTATTTTCATTATACATATATTTCCATAAATAGGTTACTGTTATTAGTTGATTCAAATTCAATGACTAGGTTTTAATTGAAATACATTAATATTTATATGTTTTCTAAATATATTATAGTTTCATTTATTTATGGTATTACAAGGGGATCATGAAATAAAAAATACATAATTAATGATATTCATATATTAATATCTTGTGGTGTTACATCCCCCTGTGTTAAATAAATTTCATCCTTATAGTTTAAAAAATATATAAGGGTATCCATAAGGATGAAATGGAATAGGTATCAACATTACTAAAAAAGGGAAGTTTGAGAAAATCGCCTATAAGCATATTTCAATATTGAGATACTTCCCAATCACATGGGGTTAATACCTCTCATCGATTAGTGTTATGTTCATTTTTGTTTCACCTTATTTTTATAGTTAGACATTTTTTATAGGTTATCAATGTTTGGTAGGAAATATGATTCCTTATTTTGGGAATTAGTTTTAATAAAAATGTACATAGATGGAAATGCCACTCACACAAATCTCTCAACCCATATACTTATTTAATATTGCGGTTATAGTTGGAGTTTGAGTTCGAATGATGAAGATAATGAAGAATGATCCTCCTCATAAGGATTTCTATGATCCACAATTTAAAACCTTTCATCCCTTTTTAGTGTTTCCTTCTCAACCGTACCAGACTGTTCCATTTCTAAAATATCCCTCACCCATGTCGCCTGCTTCAATATATAACCACCAATCATAACTTTTTCCTATATAAACAGTCTATTTACTACCAGATCTTTGAATAACTCCATGTTTTCTGATGGTGGATAATTGATTCCCCTCCACATCTACTCTGGGTCACACTTAATATGATCAAACAGGTCCTTCAAGTCCAAAACAGTTTCCAACACAAGCCGCATGGTCTCTCATGTTTTGGGGAATTAAACTACATTCATGAACTACACCTAGCCTTAGAGTAACATCAAATCCTACCCCTATTCCAATTTATTGTCATGTCATGTTTCACTAGTGTTGATTCCTGAGGTTTTTTTTTCAACTTCCACCATTGGAAGGGTTCCATTAAATTCCTCAGTTACATCAAGGTCTGTATATGGAAGTGGTGCATTGAAGGATAGTGAGGAGGTTGGTCTATTATAGTATTATATTATTATAGTGATGTTAATATCTCTCACTACTGGTTGTTGGTTATTGTCTCTACCTTCACACATTTATTAATAATGAATATTTTGTGGGTAATATGACCATGATTCATTGAATATGGAGTATAAATTGAAATGATTAATCCATTACAAGAATCAAATCAATTCCATTTATTGAATGAAAAAAAGATACATATCTACCATAACATAAACTTAAGAAACAATAGTATTGTTATATGAAGACTCCCACAATAACAATATCATTAGGTTTGTGAATTAATACTCATTGAAAACATCTTGGATACACTATGGTAGCTACAATGTGAATTTAATAAGGAATCCATAACTCATTATTGGATGATTAGTGTGCCTTCTCCAATTAATTTTCATGAAACGCTCCACATAGTGAGAGTATCATAAGATTTTCCTTGTTCAATTTTTTCTAAATGATTCTTATCTTTATCATCCTTGTTATCCTATAGTTCTTTTATTTTATGTTATATCACTCATAGCTCAACTCATATCATGTTATTTTCATCCAAGGTTACTATGAGTTGGTTTTTATCAAATGTTTTACCTAATCCCCAAAATAGAGATCCCAAATTACTATGCTCAATCATAAAATATTCTAAACATAATAGTCATTGAATTATATACATGAAAAAATAAATTATTTTTCCTCAAACAACATTAATCTGATCTATTATGATATCCCCATGTATCTATACTCCCAAATCATATACACTCAATAATACATCGTTCATAAAACCTATTTTAATACTAAGGATAATAAATGACAAAAAAATTATATATTTAAAAAAAATTAAAACTATATTTAATTATAAAGTGGTTTGAACTACTAGTTTATATAGTCTCACACTAGTCACTATATATCACAATACTAAAAATGAGACAAGCTTCTCTAAACCAATAATGAATCAATTATAAACCCAATGGTTAACAATTATTATCTAATATACTTCTTCCAAATGAAGCCAACAAATTTATTTTAAAATATTAATAGAATAAGGGTTTCATAACCATTTATGTATATTTGATCATTTTTTTATATGACGTAGTGGTTTCTAGGAATATACATTTTTCAGATTAATTTGCTTGATCCAATTTTAATCAAATACTAAAAAAATATTACTATAATATCAAAAATATGAAGATGATAATATCAATCCAAATATACCTTCCCTTATAACGCCTTATTTTTAATATATGATACTTTAGTATAATCCTATGACTCTACTTATTAAATACTTTGTGATCTGTGGTCAATTGTCTATTAGGTTTTCTAACCCAAACATATTTTATCCATTGTAGTGGTTTAAAAAGAGAGTATATTAACCCAAGCATATCCCCTTGGAGTGTTGAGCAAGGTGTTCATTACAGCCTCTTTTTTATGAATTTGGTAATGATTGATTTAATGCCCAACACACCCTCTTCTATGTTATTAACCTTAGGTACATCTATTATAAAACAACAACCACATTCCATTATCCAATCAAAGATATAATGTCTAGGAAAGCCACACACTCATTACTTTACTAAAACTACACTATTTCATCTTATACATAGACTTATTCTTAGGATTTTAATTATAGTGATATCATCATAATTGTTGGACTCCTCATATATTAATCATGTTTTAATGATCTAAAATCTCATTAATGATCAAAAATATCATTCAACCTAGTTAAATCCTATAAATTATATCCAATCATGTGTATTTATGTTTCAAGTAATCTCATGCTTTATAATGGTTAAGCTCAATTCATTTCATGCATATTACTATTTAAGTCTGAATATAGTTATTTTCCTATGTACAAGACATCGTAATCCTGACAAAGTAAGACAGACACCATGAAGCCTTACACCATGAAGCCATACACAGTAAGCTAGACACCATGAATCCTGACACCATGAAGCCAGACACAATAAGGCAGACACCATAAGCCAGACACCATAAGCTAGACACCGTAAGCCGAACACCGTATGCCAGACACCGTGAAGAAGACACTGTGACACTCAGACACCGTGACACTCAGACACCGTTACACTCAGACACCGTGACACTCAGACATCGTGACACTCAGACACTGTGAAAGAGACACCGCTGTCATAACTTACCGTGACACCGTTTCTTAAACTATTTTTTCACCTTTGAATTTAATTTTTAACTGCCATATTTGATGCCTTTAATTAACTGACATAATTAATGTTTCTTTGTATACATAGTATGAGGTACGAGGTACGAAGCACATGAAACATGTCTGCTAAAACTCATGAATTCAATGATAATAATTGGAGAGTTACCAAGAACAAGAGAGCGCGATACTGAATGTTAAAAATCCTATGAGTACGATTGTGAAGAACACATTGAAAGATTTTCAATGAAATCATTGTCTCATGCATGCAATCTGACTCTGCTGAAGAACATACAAATTACACTAGAATCCAGAAAACATCTTCACATTATCAACACTAGTGAAGAACACAAGATGAATTGCGACACTCTTTTTTTCAAGACAAAAACCAGATAAGGACTCAGAAGAATTTATGTTTAATGAAAGGAGTCCAGAGCTTCAATTCAAATCACTAGAGTAGTATAAAATCCTATCTAATCTCTCTCAGTGATTATTTTACTTACTTTTTGAGCAGTGTGTGTACTCTGTATATTCCATACAATCACTGCCTCCTGTACTAAACTGGAGGATTTCTAAATCCTTACACCAATATCTTTATACTTTTTTCTACCCACGACAACTGTGGAAGAGGTTCCTGTGTGGCCTGGTTATTATTTTTGTTTACCCACAAAAACTATGGAAGAGGTCCCTGTGTGACCTGGACAGTCTGTATACTATTGTTAAACCAGATCCAGGGTGTGGATCAAAGTTTATTTATATAAATTACTTGGTGGAAGGTGATCACCAAGTGGAGTGGATTACGTCTCAGCTTGATAATGAACCACTTGTTTTATATCCACTGTGCTATTTAAATTTAGTCTTCTCTATTTTACTGCTTTATTTCATAATCTGGAAAAAACTAATTTCACTTTGATAGTTGGTCTTGGAAAGAAGTTATAACTGATTTTTTGTAGTAGGATAACTTCAAAAGTAATATTAATAATACCTATTAAGATTACTGAGAATTAATCAATATTCTAAGAAGTGGTTTAAACAGTCAAACTCTTATAACAGTGTAAACTTGATTAACTGTGTTGTATCTATTTTTTTGGCAACCATTTCTTTTAAAATAATATTATTGTAACATAAATGTTTATAGTTACTCAATTAACCCCTCCACTCTTGAGTGAACTACTCTGACCAACATTTGGTATCATAGGTTTCTTTATTAGGACTCTATGTAGTCTTACTCAACTTTGATTGTAGTTGTACTTTAATGATCTGTAAATTTCTGTTAATTCTAAATTTCTAGCTCTTTTAAAGTAATGCATTATTATGGACAATAGATTGGAAGGTGATGCAACCAACAGAACACCATTCTTTAATGGAACCAATTATGCTCAATGGAAAATTAAAATGAAAATGCATCGAGAGAGTATGATCTGTGAAATTTGTTCATCCAATATAGAGGAATACAAACTTCCTGTGACTGATAAAATTACATGGGATGAAACTACCAAAATTTATTACAATAAAAATTATAAATCCATGAATGCTCTGTACTATTCCTTATGAGATGAATAATTTAATAGGGTTTCTGCTGGTAAAACTGCCCATGAAATTTGGGATACCTTGTCTGTGTCACATGAAGGCACATCTAGTGTAAAGGAAATGAGGCTTAATACTTATACTATAAAGTATGATAATTTTAAAATGAAACCCGATGATACTATTTCTGAGATGTATCTCAGGTTCAATGAGATTGTCAACACAATTATTTCTCTAGGAAGAGAAGTCACTTCCAAAGAACATATCATGAGAATCCTTCGGTGTCTACCTGACAGATAGGAGAGAACCTCTCTCTCTATTAGAGAATCGTGTGACATCAGCAAGCTACCTGTAAAAGAACTCCTTGGGAAACTGATGATGTATAAGGAAGTGTTGAAAGTCAACAATGAAGAGGATGATGAACCAAATAGGAAATCTGTAGCATTCAATACCACCTTCCCGAAGCACAAATACAAAGGGAAACTGGAAGCTTCTATAGAAAGTTCTACCACTGAAAAATAATCACCCGATAGTGATGAGTATATGGTTTAACTGGCTAGAAGATTCAAACGATTTTGCAAAAAGAAGAAATTTTTCAAAAAGCCTAACTTCAAGGGAATCTATGATCTAAAAGGAAATTGAAAAAAGGACTGGAATAGAAGTGAAAAAACAGATGAAATTTTATGATATGAATGTAAGCGCAAAGGAAATATGAAGGATGACTATCCAAAGCTCAAGTATAATATGAAATATGAGGATAAGAAGTACAAAAAGGAATTTAATGGAACCTAGAGTGCCTTTGAGGACAGTTCAAGCGACTCAGAGACATCACATGATGAACAGACTAACAAAGCCAATATCTGTTTTATGACAAACACATCTGAGGAAACACTAAACTATTATGTACATAATTCATACTATTCTGAAGAGGAAAGTGACTCTGAAAATATGACTAATGAAGAAATGTTTGAATACTGTTACATTCTTGAAGAGACATGCAATGAATTAAAAGAAAAATATAAATCATTGAAGAAAAAATATGCTCTCACTGTAAATGTCAAATGTGAACTTACTACTGAAAAGGAGAAGATTTCTCAACTGCATAAAAAAACAATGAATTAAAAATGTATAATGAACAATTAAAAAGTGACCTAGAAAAGTTTACTAATGGGAAAAATACCCTTACCCAAATTTTAGGAAAAAAAATTTCCCCCAAATATAATATTGGCATTGGTTATCAACCTGGAAAAAGAAACCTTGGTAGAACGAATTTTGTTTCAAAGTCTAGGACATATAATTTTGTTTCCAGTTCTGTACATAACTCAACTAGCTCAAGTCATGATACATATTCTACTGTTTCAAATTTTTGTGGACCAAATACATTTTATTTTTGAAATACTTTACAAAATTCTTATAGGAAACCTGTGAGACAAATATGGGTTCCTAAAGCACTTATTACTAATGATACGGGACACAAACATGTATGGGTTCCAAAATCTGCCTTTGCTTGATCATGTTATAGGAAAGCTTCTTAAAGAGATCCTGAAAAAATCTATGGTACTTGGATAATGGATGTTCAAGGCACATGACAGGAGACTACTCTTGCTTCAAGAACTTGATAAAAGTAGATGGAGGACATGTCACATTTGGTGGCAATGCCAAAGGTAAGATCATTGGCTTAAGCTAGATTGGTAAATCTTATTAGGTTTTAATTTCTGTAGTACTGTTTCTTAATGGCTTAAAATATAATCTGCTTAGTATCTCACAATTATGCGATGATGGATATCATGTTAAATTTGAAAATGATGCCTATAATGTCTTTAATTCTAAAGATGAATTAGTATTTTCTGCATCAAGTAATCAGAACATTTATTCTGTTAATTTAGATTCCATAGATTCTCAAAATGTATCATGCTTAAGTATATTTCATAAAGAATCTTGGATCTGGCATAGAAGACTAGGAAACTACAATGGTCACTCCCTTAAAAATCTAACTATAAAAGGACTAGTTAAAGACTTACCCAAAATTGAGTTTCCATATGACCAAGTGTGTAATCCTTGTCAAAAGGGAAAACAACACAAAATCTCTTTCAAAACAAAGAGAGAAGTTTCTACTTCTCAACCTCTTGAATTGGTTCACATGGATTTGTTTGGACCATCTAGAGTTTCTAGTTTAAACTAGAAGCACTATATTTATGTTCTGGTAGATGATTTTTCATGATATACCTGGACCATCTTCAGGGCTCACAAAAGTGACGCCTGCTCTAATTATACTAAGTATTCCATGTCTGTAGAAAATCTTAGTGGCTTTGAAATTAAATCTTTAAGAAGTTATCATGGATGTGAGTTTGAAAATTAAGAGTTTGAATCCTTTTGATCACAAAATGGTAATAGACACAATTTCTCTGCCCCTATAACACCTCAGCATAATGGTGTTGTAGAAAGAAGAAATAGAACCCTGCAAGAAATTTATAGAACAACGCTGAGTGAATATGACTTACCTATTTACTTTTGGGCTGAAGCTGTTAATACATCATGCTACATAATCAATAGAATCTTGATTTGACCAATTCTCAAAAATACCCCGTATGAACTCTAGAACAATAGGAAGCCTAAGGTTAATTACTTTAGAGTTTTTGGTTGCCAATTATTTATTCTAAACACTAAGGATAATATTGACAAATTTGCATCCAAAAGTGATGAATGAATTTTTTTTATGTTACTAAATATTAAGTAAAGATTATAGAGTATTCAATAAGAGAACTAAATGTGTGGAAGAATCTTTTTATATCACGTTTGATGAAACAGACAAACATGAGCCGAGAACCATCCTAGAAAATCTGGAGGATGATGTATCAAATCTGAACATCAACTAAAAATCCTCAAATTCCTCTATGAAAGAATCTGTGAAAACCTCCAATTCTAGAAATTCCCTACCATCAAGTCATAATGAATCTGAATCTATTGATGAACCTAAAATCACTAGTCCCTTTTTTTAATAATGGTTAGAACCCTTAAAAACTATTCCTTAGATGTTGTTGTAGGAGACTTAGAGAAAGGAACAAAAACTAGAGCTTCTCTTAGAAATCAGGTTGAACATCAAGCCTCCTTGTCACAAATTGAACCTAAAATCATTTATGATTCCATCAACGATGAATTTTGGGTGATGGCTATGCAAGAATAACTTAATCAATTTGAAAGAAACAAATTTCAGAAACATATTAGAAGACCCAAGGATACATTCATCATACGCACGAAATGGGTGTTTAGAAATAAGGTAGATGAAGCTGGAAATATAGATAAGAACAAGGATAGATTAGTTGCACAATTCTATAGTCAAGAATAAGGAATTGACTATGAGGAGACCTTTTCTCCAGTAGCTAGACTTAAAGCCATCAGAATCCTACTTCCCTATGCTGCACATCTGAATTTCAAACTATATCAAATGGATGTTTAGACTACATTCTTAAATGGGTATATAGCTGAGGATATATTTTTTGAACTGCCCCATGGATTTACAAATCCTCATTTTCTCAATCATATTTTCAAACTATCAAAAGCTTTATACAGTTTAAAGAAAGCTCTAAGAGCTTAGTTTGATAGATTGAGTACTTTTCTTATTTCCAAAGGTTTTACAAAATGAATAGATGATCCTAACCTCTTTATAAAATGAATTTCTAATGATGATTTAGTTGTTAAAATCTATGTAGATGATATTATTTTTGGATCTTCAAAAAATTCATTATGTATCGATTTCTCTAAAATGATGTAAAACGAATTTCAAATGAGTTTAATGGGAGAACTAAAATTCTTTCTTGGATTTAAAATCTTTCAAAATAATGATGGAATTGTTTTAAATCAATGTAAATACACAAGAGATATTCTAAAATGTTTTGGATTGGATATCACTAAAAGTAGTGACACTCCCATGAGTACCACCTGTAAGTTAGATCTTGATGAAGACGGAAAATCTGTTGATCAAACCACTTATAGTGGAATGATTGTAAGTTTACTCTACATAACTGCTAGTCATACGGAAATTATGTTTAGTGTGTGTATGTGTGCTAGTTTTCAAGAAAATCCTAAAGAATCTCATTTAAATGCTATAATGAGAATTTTCAAATACCTCAAGCATACACCCAATGTAGTACTGTTCTATCATAAAGGACAATCATTTGAACTAGTTAGTTATTCTGATGTTGACTTTGGTGGTTGTAAGTTAGATAGAAAAAGCACCTATGGAACATGTCACCTTTTTGGAAATTCACTAGTATCATGGTGTAATAAGAAACAAAATTTTGTTGCATTATCTACTACATAAGATGACTACAAAGCTGCTGGCAGTTATTGTGCACAAATTTTGTGGATGAAACACACATTAGTAGATTATGGATATCAATTCAGACATGTACCAATAAATTGTGACAACACGAGTGATATTAACATCTCAAAAAATCTTGTTTCACATTCTAGTACAAATCATATTGATTTAACACATCACTTTTTGAGAGATCATTATCAAAAAGGTAATATCACCTTAGAATTCATTGGTACTAAATATCAACTTGCTGATATATTCACTAAACCATTAAATTCTGAGAGAATAGACTACATCATACATGTTATTGGCATGATAAATCTAAAATTGATATATTACTTGTCTTACTGTTCAACATTTTACTCTATTTTACTTTACTGTTTCATGATTACAGTTTCTCAGTTACTGTCTCTCATGTTTATGGTATCATCGTTAACACTTTGTACTTACGATCTGACATTTACTATCTCACCGTAACACGCACTGAAAAGTTCACTTATTGTGTCACCGTGACGACCACTCATTTTCTAACTGTGATGTTCACTCACTGTCTCACAGTGACAACTACTTACTGTCTCACCGTGACGACTACTTACTCTCTCACCGTGAAAATTATTTATGATTTCATTTAAACCCGTATCGTGGTAATTTTTATTTCACCTCTTTTACTTTCCCACATTTTTTCGTGACAATTTGGATTCCTAAATGATAAAACAAATAGTTTCAATCGGTTATTCACTCGAAAATTCTCTTGTTTCGAACCCTTTAAACCTTGCAACCCATTCCCTCTCTCTCTCTCTATCGAACCCTCAGTGAATGCCAAGAATGAAATGTCTGTCATTATCCACACCTGAGAAGCGCCGCCCGAAGAAGAAGTATATTGCACCTAAGCTGACACCCGAAGGACCTTTGAATCCAAATCTGGTAAATCGAAGTGTTGTTCCTAAGAAATAAATTTTCCCTAAATGGCTTATGTCTAGAAAATCTCTACTATTAAAATTTTTAAAAGAACAAGGCTAGTTAGAATGGTTCTCAAGGGAGAATAGACCCATCTATCCTAGGATAGTAGTTCTGTTCTACCAGTAGGTGCAGTTCTCATTTGATTTTGGTGAATATTATATTGTGTGGCACTGGGTTAATGGCCAAAAATGCTTCTTCTCATCGAGGTTATGGGTTTCATGCCTTAGGATACCTCATGAAGGTATATGTGAGTATTATCAGAGAGAACCACCTCATTCAACTGATTTCTTTGATCTTGAAGATGCTCTGAAAACCATAACAGGAAATGGAACCAAGAGAAGGGCCATCGCTGCTGAACTTAATGGAGAAACAAGGCTGATGTTTAAGTTTGTTCAAAATCTGGTTAGTCCAAGAAAAGGTGATTTTGTTGTGTTAAAGTATCAAGATGTGTTTATGATTCATCTTATGAAGAATGGACACAAGATTAACCTATGCAAGTACATAATTCACCACATGTGTGAGTTGATCAAGGTTACAACCAAGTCCACCTCTCTGTTCTACTCTCGGATGATATCATCCATGCTTGTTGCAATAGGTGTTGTTGGACCTAATGAAGATATTCTTATGGACGGTGAGTACTGTCTATCTAAATCCACTATCAGGAGAATGAAGATAAACTGGAATCCTTGGAAAATGGAGTGGGTTTGAGAAAATGATAAGGTTTATGAGAAGTTTAATCCTGTGGATTATCCATTAAGGCCGAAAGAAATTTCTGATCCTGGTTTGGAACCAGATGAACTTGTTGAGTATTAAGAAGAAGAAGAAGAAGAGGCTGAAGTACCACATAGGGAAGTAGTTGTTGTTGAGGAAGAAAGGACTATTGTTCCTCCTGTTTTTCTTGAAGAAGAATTTCCTACCCCTATTGAATATGTTAATATGGAAATCTAACCCGAGGCAGAAAAAGAATCAGTGGTGACAGAATCTCAGCAGAAAGTCTTGGAAGAGACAATAGTAGAAGAACTCCCTGCTGTGTAAGAAGGAAATATAGAAGAACTCCCTGTTATGTAAGAAGCGAATCTGGAAGAACTCCCTGTGGAACAATCTGTTCTAGAAATAATACCCTCTACTGAAGAGAGGATTTAGAAAGACATTCGACTAGCTAGACAAGAAATGTTTGAGGAACTTAGAGATAAAACTGTGGATTTAGACCAAGCTCTTGAGTCTCTCAGTCCTGAGAAGGAGGAACCTGTTGAGGGAGAGCAAACCCCAAATCTTGAGTCTGGTGAAGCCTCACATCCAACTGAGTCATTTCCTATGGAAACTCAGTACAAATTTCCACGTTTTTATGATGTGAGTGAGTCTTAGAAGATTACTTCAACCGGGCTTGATCTCTCTTCCCTGTTTCAGTTGAAATCATTCACCAACTTTTCCCCTTAGAAGGAACCTGAACCTGAACCTGAACCTGTCCCTGTACCAATTCCTACACGTAAACCTTTATCTAAACAGCTGTCCATTGTTAGTAAGGATGATTTAATGGATTTTGTACATAATATCCTATCTGGAGTTGAGAATCTTATGAACTCCCAACCTCATCCTTTGACAAATTTTAGTGATATAGATGCCTCACTACTTTTGGAAAAGATCATTTGACAAATACAACCTAAGATGCTACATGAGATTTAAGAAGTGGAAAAGATCGTTTGACAAATACAACCTAAGATGCTACATGAGACTTAAGAAGTACGAGTTGAAAATAATCTACTCAGTAATTAAGTCACAACTCTGAGAAGCATGGTGGAAGACATAAAGAAAGAGCTGCATTTGAGATCAGAGCCTGCTAATACTCCTCTAGAACCCATTATTTCTCAAATCTCTCGATATGTTGTGTCTTTGATTCACCCTTATCTGTTATACATCGATGAAAAGATTGCAGAAAGGCACAAGAATATGTTGAAGGACATGATAGATCTTGTGGTGAACCTTAATAAACTCACTGATGAGTACACTAGTTGTCTTCAAAAGCTACTAAATCAGCTCAAATCTCTGACAACATCCATCAAAGCTTCTAATACCTCTGGTCAATTCTCTACACCTTCCTTGGACAATAAATTGCTCAGATCTATAGTCAAAGAATATCTTCATAATGATTTAAGTGGATTTAATGTGGATTTTTTATCTAAAGTTTTCAAGAATAGTGATAGAGTGCTTGACCTTGTGCAAATTCACTCCATGATTGCAAATGATTCCTAGTAGGATATCTCTAAGAAAGTAGATTTCTATTTCAACTGAATTTTCTCCAAGACTTATATGACCAACCACTTCAAATACCTTGTAGAGAATCTGCAAATTCTTCTTGTAACTCATGCCTTCAAAAACCAAGTCCATAGGCTAACCGAGATTACCCGATTGTTGGAAAAGTTCATGGAAAACAAAGATGACTTTGGAAAAGCCATGCAGTATGGTGGAGAGATTATTGCAGACTTCATAAAACTCTTGAGACCTTATCTTCATGTCCAGAGTACATAAATTGTTGCTCCAGTAGCTGCACCTCTCAGACTTTGGCTCCCTATATTTACCTCAGCCTTAGCCTCAACTACCATGTCTGTTGTCCAAGCTATCAGTCAAATCAGGCCTGTGATTCATGATCAACAACTGCCTAGATCTTCTACTGCTCCTACCTTGGCTCCCTCAGTCTTTGAAGGTCTCCCTTTACCCTATCTATCTACCACGTCTCTTCCTTCTTCTACATCGACCACTAACCCTCTGGCTTCCTCCTATGCTGCTGCAAAAGGCAAAGAGAAGGCCAGTCCCTGAAGAAGACTAGTGCTTACTACCTTTTGATGGTCATGGCACTATTTTTGTATTTCTCCTTTATTTTGTACTGACATGTTCACTCTTAATGGAATGTGCACTGTTTACCCTCTCTTATTTCAACTTTTTGATAATCCCCAAAGGGGGAGAAGTTTCTATATGCTATTTTCTCTGTAGTTGCATCAAATTTATACTTTTACTGTACATGATTTGTGATCATCAAAAGGGGGAGATTATTGGACTCCTCATGTATTAATCATGTTTTAATGATCACAAATCTCATTAATGATCACAAATCTCATTCAACCTAGTTAAATCCTATAAATTATATCCAATCATGTGTATTTATGGTTCAAGTTCTCTCATGCTTTATAATGGTTAAGCTCAATCCATTTAATGCATATTACTGTTTATGTCTGAATACAGTTATTTGTATAAGTACGAGACACCGTATGCCTGACACAGTAAGCCAGACACCGTGAAGCCAGACACCGTGAATCCAGACACAGTAAGCCAGACACTGTGAAGCCTGACACCGTGAAGCCAGACACAGTAAGCCAGACACCGTAAGCCAGACACCGTAAGCTATACACCGTAAGCCAGACACCGTAAAGAAGACACCGTGACACTTAGACACAATGACACTCAGACACCATTACACGCATACACCGTGACACTCAAACACCATGACACTCAGACACCATGACACTGAGACACCGTGAATGAGACACCGTTTTCATAACATAATTTGATACCATTTCTAAAAATATTTTTTCGTCTTTCAATTAAATTTTTAACGGTTATATTTGATGCCTTTAATGCACTGACATAATTAATGTTTCTTTGTAGACATAGTACGAGGTACTAGGTACAAAACACATGGAACTTGTTGGCTAAAACTCATGAATTAAAAGATAAAGAGTGGAGAGTGGTCAAGAACAAGAGAGCGTGATACTGAACAAAAAACAAGCCTATGAGCACGACCATGAAGAACACATTGCAATATTTTCAAAGAAAGCATTGCCTCATGCATGCAATCCGACTCTGATGAAGAACATATGAAGTACACTGGAATCCAGATAACATCTTCACCTTATCAAAACTCATGAAAAATGCATGCTGAATTACGACACTCTGTTTTTGAAGACAAAAACCAGAGAAGGACTCAGAATCATTTCTGTTTAGTCAAAGGAGTCCAGAGCTGCACTTCAATTCATTAGATCATTCTAAACTCATATCTACTCTCTCTTAGTGATTATTTTACTTAATTTTTGAGTAGTGTGTGTACTTTATATATTCCATACACTCACTGACTCCTATTCTAAACCGGAGGATTTCTAAATCCTTACACCAATCTCTTTATACTTTTGTTTACCCACAAAAACTGTGGAAGAGGTCCCTGTGTGGCCTGATTATTATTTTTGTTTACCCACGAAAACTGTGGAAGAGGTCCCTGTGTGACCTGGATTGTCTGTATACAGTTGTAACCCCCGATCCAGGGTGTGGATCAAAGTTTATTTATATAAACTACTTGGTGGCAGGTGATCACCAAGTTGAGTGGATTAGGTCTCGGATTGAGACTGAACCACTTGTTTCATATCTGCGGTGCTATTTAAATTTAGTCTTCTCTGTTTTACTACTTTATTGCATAATCCAGAAAACACTAATTTCAATTTGATAGTTAGTCTTGGAAAGAAGTTATAACTGTTTTTTCTTAGTAGGATAACTTCAAATGTAATATTAGTAATACATATTAAGATTTCTGAGAATTAATAAATCTTCTAAGAAGTCTTTTAAACAGTTAAACTCTTATAACAGTATAACCTTGATTAATTGGGATGTATCTATTTTTAGGGAAACCATATCATTTAAAATAATATTCTTGTAGCAGAAATTTTTATAGTTACTCAATTCACCCCTCCCCTCTTGAGTTAACTACTCTTACCAACAATAATAAACAAATAAAAGTGAGTTTTTACCATATTATTAAATCATACAATATCCTAATGGGTTATCTAAACCATTGAAATCTTGATCAAACATATCATATAAACCCTTAAATAGTAAAATATAGGATGTAACCATCCACAATTACAATATCAATAAATATTATTTAATCTCTCACATACAAAAAATATTTATTATTCAGAGCCTAAGAGAATTAGGAGACATCATAAACAAAATTGTCCAATGTTATCTATATAAAACAAAAACATTTGCCCATTATATATAAACCTACATAATCTAAAATTATTCATCAACATCTTCCATTTTTTTGTTCACTGGTGTTATCCTCTGAAACATTTAACATGTACAACTTATCTTGACAGCTTGGGGAAACAGAAACATAAGAAGGGGTGGCCTCAAACACTTTGTAAGTGAAATATATTTCTAGAACAATCATGTTATAAACATGGAAAAAATATCATAGAAGGAATATTTAAAGAATGTGAATCCAAAATATACACAAAAATTGGATCATGTTATATCCATGAAAATAAATATTGATCTCATTATGAATTAATGAATAATTACAGACATAAAAACCCAATTCTTAAGGACTTTTTCCAAGACATTGTACTTTTTTATACCAAATTCATAGAATCATGGTGAATTTGGAAGGAAAACCGAAAATAGTTTTTTTATCTTATATGATTATTAAATGAACAAAATTGATATATATTTCTAGGCCTCACCCATAACCTAATTAAGTCTAATGATTTCACTATATGAGTCATCATGACCTCTCATACAATTCCATAAGAAACCACTTAATGAATAAAACTTGTCAATCAATAAATTGATAAATAAAAAATATTAATACATTGTTAACCTATGTTTGAAACAAATAATCATAAAAAATGAAAATACCGTTTCCCATTTCAAAAATTGTTAAACATAATGACAACCCATGTAGATAAAGAATATAGATCGTAAAACAGTATGTAATAAAATATCAAAAAATCATCTATATTGGAATAATAATATATTGAATTCCAATATATTACACCATGTCAATAGAATAACATTCTTTCTAGTAAAGCATCACCCAATTCATATTTTTCAATGTGTGATGTTATCACATTATAAAAAATTTGTATATGTGAAAATCCAATATATGATTTACATGATCATAAGTCATCAATAAGAATAAAATGAATGGATTTCAAAGAACAAATCCCTACTGAAATAATTTATCCCTATAAAGATATGTACATATAATTAAAAGATCCTCATAACAAAATTCTTGAATGATATAAACCAATAAGAGATCAGGAATTGTATTGATTGTTATTATGAATTCATTTCAAAAAAATGATAACATTTAACACTATATATTATAGGACGAATCATGAAATTTAAATCCTATTATGAAAAACTTTTTATAATGTTAATGGAAAGGTTATAGAAAATATTAATGATATTTTTGAATAAAAAATAAACATTGATGTAAAATGGGAAGTTTTCAGTCACTTCCAAATTTATTTCTCAAAAGGTAAAGGGAAAACTCATTGAAACCCATTACTTTTAAACGAATAACTAATAAAGTTTCATTGAAAATCAATTAATTTTTTCTATTGTAAATATTAATGCAAATAATTTTATTATTTCATAGGCATTTTTATAATAGAAATTATCATTGTTGAAAACTCTTGATGTAAATAGAGTAATACCTTATTATATGTTCAAAAACATTATTTTCCCAAATAGGATCATAAAACACCATATAATAAAATATTATTGTTGGAGAACCAAATAATAGAAAAAAAATGTTCAACATAAAACATTATAATATAAAGAAGATGATTCAAGTTACACAAAATCATTACTTCTAGTGAAAAAAGCTTGTAATAGCCACTAGAATAAGGGGACCTTACATAGATAATAAATACAATGATATAAAAAGTGTATCATAAAAAATATCCATGGGAAATTAATATACCATAAAATGAACAAATGGTGCATAAAATATATCATAACTCAATGAATCATAATTGCGACCATGAAAACCCTTATTGTTTGAGTACCAAATTAATAAAAAACCCTTGAATTTGTTTGATAGTAATTAGATATCATTTAACATAAAAAAATATAATTCATGATATTATAAATTTAAATGGTAGTATATACACAAAATAAATGAAATTAGGTGAGAAATATAAAATTTCTCCCAAAGAGAGGAATTTGAGATGAAAACCCTGATCTTTTTCGGAATTCGTTCTATGCATATACCAAAAATAATGAATAATAAAATTGAATTTATTATAAAAATTTATAAGGAAAAATTGTCTTAAATATTTAACTTAATATGGATCATTTATTATCATAAATATGTATTTTTATATTATCTATGTGGGTTACATGTGTTTTTTCATTAATTTTTCATAACTCCTTGTGTTTTTTGACCATGGAAGAAATAATTGAAAAATAGTTGCATATTATCTAGAATATTAATAGTGATATGTAAAAAAATATGTATGAAATATATTATTTAGGCCATACATGATGGGTGGTTATGGAAAATTAAATTTATTGGCCATTTAGGTGATAGTTTGTATATACTCATGATTAATGTTTCCATTTCTAAATGAATAAGATGGAATGAAGGTAACTAATAACACAAAATTTAAGAATCATATTTATATTATATTTATCATATGTATTATTCCATTATAACCTTGTGATAATCCATTAAAGATGGTAACGAAAAATGGAAGACACTACTTTGTGGAGGCGGTAGTCTACGCACCACACTAATAATGCTTTTGTTTTATTAGAGGGTGGGGAGGAATAAACAATGGATATTTAATTATTTTAATCAAAAATAATTATAATAATTATACTTATTTAACTATATATTAAAGGACATATTACATTTTGAATAATACAATTTTGGTAAAAATATAAGAAGGAGACAATAATTAAGTTAGAGACTTGATCCTTCCTTAGAAAACTCTATGGAATTGAATGGATTAGGCTGACATATTATGGAGAGGGACTTGAGAATGTATGAGAGAATTATATGAGAGGATATCTATGAATAGTTTATTTGATATTTATAATGGTTGGTTTATTTTTGAAATGGTGTAAGTGACACCCTTTTACAAGAGAAGAAAGTAGAACTTCTCGAAATAACCATTATATTTTAATAATTAAATGAAATTATTCTAAGGAAAATTTCCCCAATGTTTCAAAATAATGGAGTTTCGGGTTTCATTATGTTGATCAAAGGATTTACACACATGTTTAAATACTGTTTTAGGATTTTTAACATTAAAATTTTATATTATTCTCCTTTAAATTTAAAATAAGAAAATACTTTTTAACTTAGATATTATGTTCTAAAAAATTAATATAACCAATATTACCAAATTTTTACGTCATGGAAAAATATTTAAACTCTATATAATATAACTCAATTTGTAAATTTGTGAAAGTCAACATTTAAATTAAATAATATATATATATATATATATAATATAATATTTTTGTAGAAAAATGACATTTAACCCTTATGTGTACTTAAAAAATGTTTTTTATTGATTAACTACTCAATTATTTCTAAAAGAGATATATATAGGTTTAAATAGAAAATTATATTAATATTTTAAGTTATATCTATTTGATTGATTAAGAAAAAAATTCAAGGTATTAATAAAATTGTTTATTAAAAAATAGTTTTACCACTATCATAGTAATTATCAATAGGAAAACTATTATTTTATATATAAATATAAATTAAATTTAACATTTTATAAAATATTAAAATATTGAACACAAATAATAAATTATTTTTTTAATATTTAAATTATTAAATCGATAAAGTTTAATTTTTTATATAATTTTATTAAGACAATTATTAGTTTGAAATATTACATGAGTATTGAAAATGATAAAAATGTGTTTTATAAGCAAAAAATAGTATATTTAAAAATTTTATATAACTTGTTAAATATATTTTTTTGTTAAGTGAGTTCCTTAAACTTTTAAATTATTCTTTTATTATAAGAGAGGTAATTTTTAGAAAATTCAGTATTGTATTACTTGTCTCCTTTAAATTTATTTTTTTTGAATAAAAAATTAAATATTAAGATTTATATAATATAATTAATCTAAATAAAAAATGATTCTCACTTGTTCAAATTCATTTTTTAAAATTTAAAACTTCAAATTTTGAATAAAATTAAAAATTATAATTTAAGAACATATTCAATAGAAACTTACATTTTTAAATACAAAATATTAGTATTCTTATTTCATACAATATAACTAGTAAATTATTATTATCCAATTATTAATATAAATCATTTATATCATTAATTTTATTTTCATTTAAATTAAATTTTGTATCGAAAAAAATATATTTTTTCTAAATAATACTTTTCCAAATAATACATGATCTTATTTGTCATTTTAGGTAAACTAATGGAATTTAATTCATATTAATGGTATCATTTATTTTAATTGTATATATATTTCATAAAATGGTTACTTCTATTCATTACCACTAATTCAATGCATTGGTTTTAATGATCATACTTACATATTTATTTTTAATCTAAATATATCACGGATTTATTTATGTTCAGTTTTGCATGCAAAGAAAATAATCAAATGATAAACTTATTTAACGATAATAATATATAATGATATTGGGGTGTCATATAATCCCATGAATTTTGAGATCTTCCATTCATTGCCCCTTGTATTTTCAACGATAGATCAATTTTGTGATGCTAGGTCAGTAATATTTCGAAATATTTACACCAAATTCCTCTTCCTACTAAAGAGATGTGAATTAATATATGATGGATGTATCTTATCTCTATGGATCAAATGATGTTTATTTCTTTCCATCATGTATCAATGATAAATCTAGAGACTTGACTGTTTCTATTAACCAGATCTTGATTTATATTTTACTAAGGGCATCTTATGGGTATGTGATTGTGGATCTTCCTATTAGAAATATTCATGATGAAATATTGATGATAGAACTACAATATGTTTGTAATATCTATGTGATGAAACATTATATCAAGTTATAATGATGACAATTTGGTATTTTGATGGTGGATATGATGTTTCGATCACATCCCCTAAACCGAAACTCATGGTGGCTTTGTTATAACAATAAATCATAGTATATGATTGTTTATGATTACTTTCATATTTATTGTTATCATGGAATAAATATATGATAGTTATTTACATATGTTAAGGATTAATTGGCAGTGTCTTCCTGAGTTTCATTAGTCACACCCTACATAAGAAACTCGATTCATGTGTAGACATCTTTCATAGGGATACATGTAAGGGAAATAGACCACTGCCAAATAGCTGAGCAATTGAGAATGATGGTAGTAGCCGCACCGGAATAGGATCCTTAGGATTAAATACTATTTATTTTATATACATTTACCGTATATACTCTTGATTGGATTTATCAAATTGAAAGATTTTTTATTACTTGTATCAAATGTGTGAACTTTTTTATTACATTATGATACTCTATATCCCCCCCTTGATACTCTTTGTTATCTTTTATTATTTTTTGTTTATGGCATTTGGATATGATTATCAAGGGTATAGTCTCCCCACTAATAACATTCAATAACTTACTACTAGTAGGAATCTTATGGCATATGAGGAGGAACACCTTATTATGTCTCTTTGGCACAGACCCCATGGTTTGTGTCTAGGTGTTGGATTCATCATCCATTTCATACTAAAATAAGTCATTTGAATCCACATTACAATGTTCCCTACATCATTCTCAGTTTTTTCCTTCCATGTTATCTATCATATTATAAACATCCCTCAACTTATGTTGCTTCTCAAAAATTCATTCCATGGTTAAAAGAGTGTGAATTGAGACATCCAGTGAATTAATTATTTTCTTATCATATGTATCTATATCATATTATTTTACACCTTCACTTGTCGGTTGCCTCTTAGGTAATGATTTTTCAATATTATAGAATTTTCTCCCTTCCATTAGACCTTTTTTCATTTTATGTTACCAATCATGTAAATTATTACCATTGATATTTTCTTTAACAGTTATTGATCTTATATCCTAGCTAGATAATTATGATTCCATTATCTATAATATAAGTTATATTGAATTAGTTTTATGTTTCTATTAATTTAGTAATAATTTTTAATAAATTTACTCCAATAAAAAATGATGACCCCTTACATAATATGTATTTAGTGGGATAAGATTCATACTTCACCATGATATAAGTTTTGTTGTACACATAAATAATCAATGGATATATGAGGCATACACATTTTTTCAATAATACCATATATGAATCATGGATATATGAGTAGATAAATCATTATCTGAATCCATAATATAGATCCACTCAACTATATTCCCCTATTATATAAACATTTTGGGTTTCCCATGTATGTTTAAACCAAAAATTACATTATAAACAAGGAAACTGGTGGTTACAATCACCGGGTAACTAACTTACTTATAAAATATAATCCATGATCACGAAATGGTTAAGATCATAAAAGATTAATGAACAAGGTCATGAAAAGTGTCTCTGGGAATTGAATATTATACTGGTTACATTGAAGTTTCTCTTTTAATATCATCATCAAATCTCATGTTCCTGCTTTTATTTATACATGCTTATAATGATTTAGTTTTTTGTATCATTATTCCAACAACAACATTTATATGTTTAAAATATATTACCATGTAACTCTTTACACAAACCAAGAGTTTGTGTTACTCAACCATAACTCGAATATAAAAATATTTATACAAAAACAAATGGATCTGTAAAATAATCTAGATGAAATCATCAAGTAAATGTTTAGAATTTTATTGTTTTGAAAAACACCACAATAGTAAGTCTAAAGTGGAAAATATTAAACCCCCACCTATCTAGAATAAGGGATGAGCCTATATGAGAAGTTCAACCCCATATCCCTCTCAATAGGGAGAATATACTTGATAAAATATCTATTTGATAATAATTATAAATCCTAATAGATATCAAATATTCAAAATAAATAAATTCAAACATATAATGTTATTACAAACCATTCTCAATGAATTTGAAATATAAATATTATGTTGTTGTTCATAGCATGGTATGGAAATTTAAAAGAATAAAATTACATTATAAACAGACCTGTATATAAAAAATCATAATATACAAATTATATCATGTATTAATTTTGTTAATAACAAATTAATTAACAATCCATTGTTTTAACATGACATAAAAATTACAAAAATTGATAAAATGATAATTATAAACTCATTATAATTAATTCCATAATAAATATAAAAATTACACGTATATTACATATATGAACATTTTATTATTTTTTATATATAATTTTACTTAAATAACTGATATTTCATGAAATATAAACACTTTTTATCTCAGTTTTCCAGTATATAAATTTTTTTAATAGATTAAACATAACAAAAAAAATATTATTTAATCCTTTGATCATATCAATGTATCAAAACTCCATTTTTTATAATGTCCAAATAATTTTTAAATAATGTTATTTTTATTTAAACATTTAAAAATAATCATTATGAACATTACATTATTTAAAAATATAAATTCTTTATATTTTTATTTATATTGTTATTTATAAAATCATCATAAATTACACTAAAAATTATCATATAAAACATGACATATATTTTATAATGATTACTTTATTAATTTGATAAATATATTTCTAATATTAACACTAAATATCAATTCTAGGTTTAAAATAAAAATCTACAAGAATTAAATTAGTTGATCATAATTTTTTGTAAATAATTAATTCAGAAGAAATATATATAAAAAATATAAATAATCAGAAACAAATTTCTAATATTTAAAAATAATTTATAAATAATTAAATTCACATGATAATTGAAAATAAAAAATGTAAAATTGTTTTAAATATATTGAATTCTATGATTCATCCAAAATCATATATTATACATGATATCATTATGTCACCCACTATAATTCATAATAAATGAATGATACAAGTGTTGTCTCCTATGATATAATCATGGACTTTAATTACATATAATCATTTCATTGGAGTGGTATGATGCTCAATATTATAATAAACCCATAGGGAAATCTTATCCAACACTATTTAAGTGTCATATGATAGGATGAGTGAAAACCCCCATGTTTTAAAAGATATCATGAATTAAGATACTATATTTCATATAACATGAAATAAAACAATTATTGTATCATTTTTAACCTTTTAAATTTGATATATAATATGATATAAAATGAAAAACATCATTAATAAAAAAAGCAAAAAAAAAAGAACATGGATGGGTTTTAATTCAACTAACAATGGTGGGAATACATTCCCCCAAAGAAAAATTTCTAATGTGACATACATATAATCATATAATAGAAATAAATTACCACTAAAATGTTGTTATGAAACTCTATTTATCAGTAATAAATCCCCTAGGTGGAGTTTCAAACGTTTTCACCACTTATATTTTAGACTCACAAGGCTGGTCTAACCCTTAAACCTATACGTTGATACAAATAATAATATTCTATTTATAGATTAACAGTCAATCTATAGGGGTAATCAAATAAAAATCATTAATCCTTAAAAACTACATGTCTTTGAAACTGAAAATTGTAAAACTATAAATAAATACCATGTAATCTTTTCACCATTGACTACTACTACATCTTTGATTGGATAATGATCACCCATAGAAAAACAAATGGTTCTTCACTCCAAGGTGTATCAATGGGAAGCATTGAATCACAAAAACTAATTTTTTTGGGATCATCAAACTCACAAATATTCATTAAGGGACTTAGTGAAAAATGGGTCAAGAGTGAAATATTTTGGGAGAGGAGAATTTGGGTAAATATATTCACAAGGAGAGTCATACCAAATCCAAAAGACGGATTTTATTTACATAGGCAAGGATGAAACTTCTTCAGAAATGAATTTTTATTATTTTCTTACTCATATGTTTCATAAACATGCAAATTATTTCATTGGATTCATCATATAAAAACAATGTCCTCAAAACAATGTGAAATGATGACTTCAATGAATATGAGTATTTTAAAATAAACACATAAGGATAATGATATTTCCTGAATCTTTATCGTTAAATTTTTTAAATCATTCAATTATTATAACTGTAATAGTTTATTATTATACATTATAATAATCCCATTTAACCTCTATAATATTTTGTTAAATGAAATACTTTTTCTAAATTATACAAGGGCATGAGATCTCATTCTATCCAAACAATTCCATTAATCTCATAGAAAATGATATAGATTAATTTTCATGAAAATGATACTTTTGATGCATGTAATACTCTCTAAATTAGTTATCTCATACTATATAAAATTACTCATATGAAATATATATAATCCATAGTTCATATTTTCTTCACCCTTGGACTCTATAGTTAATCTTATGTTGCACACATTTATACTTCCATGTCAATTAAAAGTTATCATTTATTTTTATGTGTGCATGAGATATTTATTATTAATCTATTGAAATATTAATGAGACATGATATTATACATTCACACAACTATTTTAACCAAACATGATGTGTTGGTGGAATAGTTTAATCATACTTAACCTTAAAATAGTGGAAAAAACTCCCAAAGAGTGTGTTATTCACATGTATACACTTTTTCATCAGTTTTTACATGATATGAGTGATATAATGGTGATGTTTATCATACGTGTGTAATTATTCATGGTTTTAATCGCACATGAGTATGAAAGCCTCTCTACATATTTTTTGGTATTATATACCTTGTTCCTTTTCCTATTTAATGTTATAAAGCTAATTAAAGATCTTAATGAACTCTATATATCCATAAATATATCTCTAAATCCATGAATGTAACACCACAAAATTCCATAGTTCGTTAGTTCTTCAATGTAATTCAATAACTTACACTACACGCAACATCGAGTTCAAGAGCACCACAACTTACCAAACTAGCCGTTAAAAAGTGGTTGTGAATAGTATTAACAGAATTTTGAACTTTATATAACCCTTATAATTTTATAATTCATATTTTGAGTTTCTTAGACAAAATTTAAGGACAAATTCATTTTTTCAGATAAAAAAAGTATTTGTAAAAAAATGCTATTTTACAGCCTTTTAATTGTGAAACATTTTTATATTCAATATTTGAAACTTTTATATATTCAATTTTAAAAAATAAACTACTTTTTTTTGGGATAGAGACATAAGAATTTAGTTTCAATAAATTTTTGGTGTTTTTCTGGCAACTTTCATATTTGGGTGAATAGTGAAAAATAATATATTTTAACTGGAAACGAATTTTTTAATAAAAATAATTTATAGTATTAAAATATACATATGAATTGTTTGGATGTATAATTAGATTATATTTTTATCATTTAATCCAATTTTGGTCATTGGAAGTAATTTCACGTTGAAATTGGACAGAAACAAATGTCAATCTTTTGATAATTATTATTTCATAAAAATACGCCTTTTGGTTTTGACAACGGTAATTAATTTTAAACTAATAAATGAAATTTATATGTTTTGAATTTGGTAAAACATACTTAATTTTTTAATTCAGAATATCAAAATTAGCTTAAGGTGAATTTTTGGTATGTTTCTAAAAACTTTTAATTTTTGATGAATAGTGAAAACACTAAGTTATAGTTTAAAACTAGATTTTTATTTAAATAATTATTTATTTTATTTAAATTTATTTTACTTACAAATAGATACATAATACCTATATAAGTTCAATGTAGTTAATTGGAGTCGGTTTATAATAATTTTAGATATATAAAAATTTTATTGAACTTTTCACCGTCTTTTACCCACCTCCTAGGAGAATTTGTAAATTCACATAAAACATAATTTTACTACTTATGTGAGTTGAATTTCAAATATCTGAGAGACACAGTTAATATCAAAGAGTAAAATGTGGTTTTATAAGATAAAAATAATTTTTGGTGAAAATTAACTTTTTACTTTTATTTAACAAGGTTAAAAGTAAACAGGGTAATTAAGGGTAAAAATGATATTATTATTACCATAACACAAGTCCTAATTATACTGGATAATTATAATTCGGCCAAAAAACCTTAGGAATAAAATATGAACCCCTTTGGTTCACTTGGGTTATATTAGGACATTTATTATTATTATATTTAAACAAGAGTTAAAAGAGTTAAAATCAATGTTTAATAACTAAAACATTTTTAATATAGGGATAAACATAAGATAAATTCTACTATAAATATTCATTAGAAATATAAAATGATTTAATACATAATGGTATTTTATTTATATTTTTTAGACATTAAATAATTTAATTTATTTATGACACAATGATGATGCAGTAATTACCTAATTAATGAAGTATTAAAATAATTGACATTATAAATATCCAAATAAATAAAATTTGAGACTTTTTATGAATTACACTAATTTGTTTTGTTAATATAACATATTAGGGTTGGTTATATGAATTGTTTTCGAATTAATAATGTTGTTATGACTTTATAAAAAACAAAATACCAAATAGTGTCAAAATTGACATATAAGAGTTTTTAAAACAAATATTATATTATTGATTGATATTCTATTCCTAAAAATCTAAGGTTTGGAAAGAGGACTTATATAATGATATATGTATAATTAATGAACCACTTGGGGTTCTCTTGGAAGTATATAGTATGTTTATTAACCATATAATATAAAAATACAAAGAGACATGGTAAATGTCAAACTATTTAACTAAGAGTTAAATCAAAAAAATAAAGTTAATATAGTGAACCAAACCTATCTAAAACCTATTGGTTGAGTGGTTTTAGACCCATCCCCACCTTATAATTTAAATAATCCATTTTGTATCCATTATAAACTGAAAATTATTTTATTATAAAATAAAATTTCTAGCTTTTCCTAAGGTGCCCCTCACCCCTCTTATAAATAGTCACTCCACCTTCTCTCAAATTTACACATTCAAAGCCTTTTGGATCAGACAAAATCTATCCAAATACTCTATCAACTGTCTTCCCTTCATCATAGAGGCCCTCCTTTAGTCAGAAAGCCAACTTAAGGATACCTTTTGATCAAATCAAAAGGAAGAACCTGAAGAAGAGGTAAATATCTCATCACCTCTTTCACGTTCCTTTCTTCTTCCACTCCCTCTTTCTTTGTTTTTTCCATTCAAAAATAATAACTCCGGTATCTTATATATACTGTGATGTTATTATGAATATGTTACAACCAAATTCATTATTCTATCCATCCTTTGAATGACATGTCTCCATACGTGCGTATGTACGGCTTACCGTCTCCACGTCATGGTGTAATTGTTATTCAATACATTATTATTTGGATGGGTATAATAATGATGTGTAATTTATTTAAATAATAAATATAACATGATAATGATTCTGCATATATGATATAACATCCAATTATATATTTTTTTAATATCAAAAGACTGATATTGTCGCTCGTGCGTACGTACGGATTACTATCTCCACGAAAGCGATGAGATTCATTACCCATCGTATCCATTCAAGACTAAATTTCATTTTATGATTAAAAATAATGTTTAGAGACATGATATAATTCTGGATATTAATAATATATATCCCATCCATAACAAATATGACTCACATAATAAATAATATAATGGAAAATCAATCCGTTAACACCCGAAACGACGGTAATACTAATATATTATTAACAAAGCAATGCTAAAAGATCTTATATGATATCATATTAATATATATTATTATCATTTAATTAGTAACAATTATTTAACCATTATACATGATGTTAACCTACCCTCAATAAAGGAAAAATTACAAAGTAAGGGGTTTCTTATCTCACTTTTAATTCAATGAGATTTCCATTGTTCATCACTTATTTATTGCATGTGGTGTGTGTACTACCCATGATTGTATTCATTGTATAATATAATATAATTTATTTATATTAACATAATCATTGTATGATATTTATTTCATGGGTGTATGTTTCATAAATTACCAAATCGATAAGGGAATTTGAAATTTCAATTTCCACTCATTCGGTTTTACGCATACTTCATTGATTATTTTACTCCAAGATTATGTGTGGAATCACTATTCATTTTCCTATGTCATAATTTCCACTCTCATTTCCTTGGATATACTTTTGATACACATAATCAATCCATTGATAAATTCTCAAGTCATCAATATGAACTTGATAAGAGTCATTTTAACTTAATCTCTATTTATTGAGTTAAACATCCAATTCATTTGTGCTGTTTTTACAAGAATATGTGTGAATGTCCTCTAATTGATTTACACTGAATATCCAATCATATTGAGTGTATTTATATTTGTCACACATAATTAGGTTTTTTATTTATCCTTAACCTAAGGATACGGTCTTTATAAGAGACTTCATCTCAATTTACATCCCATTGAGACTTCTTTGTTTCCTATACACCAATTCAATTTTATATGGTGTATATAATGTACTTTGACATATTATATCATTAATACCTTTAATATCATGATATTATAACGTTTTGATTACCTCAATTATTTTTATTCAAGTGTCTCTCTTTTGGTTTGAAACTCTAACTAAAATATCATTTTAAATGTTTTAAAGATTTATTATTCTAAATCATTCTAATTAACGTCCATGTTTTAAAAATGGGTTTAAGGATTTTTTTTATATGTAAATTAATGTTTTAAAATTAAAATTCATTTTAAAAGTTTCAATGTGGTATGGGAAACTTTGATGCAAAAATTTATATTTAAAAGGCTTCTTGAAAAATAATGTGACTTTTAAATGTTTTCAAGAAAAAGGGGGACATTTTTCTCAAATTGTTTTGATGATTATTTTTATCTATGTCAATATACATCATTATTATCGATTGAGGTTAATCGTTACAATAAAATCTTCAATATTTTATTGAATGAGTTATGTTTGACTATGGATGTGTTATTTTTATACCATTCATGGTTTGTGGATAAATTATTGACATATCGTAAGCTAGTTTTAATACGAATTTTTATGTTATGTTTCAAACTTTTCATATGAGGAATGCATTGGACTTAGTAAGTGATGGGTGGAGCCTGCTATATCTCTTTGATGCATCAGTAGGTCTAATGAGACAAACCAGTGTCTTGGCACAAGGCCTTGACAAAATCTTATTCGTAGTCTTGGCACAAGGCCTTGAATATGTGGTTATGAAAGTTTGGTAGTATGCATTCCATCATTATGAAAGGGACTATTGATATTGCATGTGATTATTTGACTAGTGGAATATTCATGTGAATAAGTAAATGGAATTATTTGATTTTATCTTTGCCTTATTATGCTGAAGTTCGAGTTTAAATGGATTTTGTTTTAGTCTTTTACACTGCCATAAATGTTTATGCTTATTTATTGAAGTTTCTACTATAATGTTATCCTTACTGGGCATCTGAGCTCACCCCTTTCTAAGTTTTTTTTCCAGGATGCAAAGAAGTATATTATGAATTACCTGTAGGGATAGTCTATGGGATCACAATGTTGTCTATGGAAACAATGTTATTGTAGTTTTCCATTTTTTGATGTAATGTAAACCTTATGAATGTATCTAGTACTTCCAAGGATACTAAACTAATCAGTCTTTCGAGACTTGCTCTTTTATGATCATACAAATGATACGTAATAATGCACCGACTCTAGGATTTTGGGTTCGGGGCATTATAGTTGGTATCAGAGGATGTTTAGTACAAACCTTGGAAACTAGATTTAGATAAACTCTGATTAGATCACATAGCCCTAAGATAGACTTTGAAGATTAGTGTAGAGGAACTTCATAAAATTTTGGTATTGTAGTGATTTTGTGAGTTTTACAAGCAATTCATCCATGTCTGGATACGAGCAAGTAGAGGCGTCTCTGGCACAGATGTACCTAGGGGTAAAACCGGAAAACACCACTTTGAGCTAGACTCGAACGGGAACTGGTGCATGACAATGGGCCTTGCTGCACTCTTGGTTACAACACTCCCAGGAGATTTGCTTAGGATAATTTACATTTTATTTACAAACCAATTTGAATGATTTTAATATAAGAAAAGAATAAATGACCTTGGTTAATCCTAAGGTGTTTCCAAATTGAAAATTTGGTGTCATGATATTTTCATAATGATTTTATGAATACTTTTACTCACACAATGCTTTATGGTATTAGTCAATGGCTGGAATCCAAGGAAGTCATAGTAACTTTGAGCGTGATGTACAAGGTGGGAACAATGGTTGAAATGAGAAACAAAATGGAATGTTGATAGGTGTAAAAGATATCATGTTCATGCCAAATCAGTTTTCAAAAAATATGATCAACAACATATATATTAACCAACTCCCAGACTCAAAAAAGAAGAGAAAGGTGATGAATTATAAGAGCACTATTAGTGGAGACGATGGAGAAAATAATCCTCAATTTTCATCATGTATGAAATGTGGAAGGAGACACCCAGGAAAGTGTCTCAATGGAACACAGAAATGCTTTACTTGTGGGAAAGAAGGACATAAACTGAAGAATTTTCGAGAAAAAATGAAGAGTACTATGGAAGAAAATAAATATTGTCACAAGAATCCATTTACAGTCATTTTCCATAAATTTAGGGGACCTGGCCATTACCTGAGAGAATTCCATATTATATAGGATATTTTCTTGGTCAAAGAAGAATCTATGTGGAAATAAATGGTTGGAGAAATGTTTAAAAGTATTAGTGATCCTTGTTGATGGGATTACTTTGGAATAATTTTCTATTGTATTTTTAACCCTGCAGTTTGTCATGTGAAAATGATATTTGTGGAAGACTAATCTTTTCTATTGTGGATATAGTTATAAATAACCATTTTTTATATGATATTTGGGTTTGAGGCAATTAAAAGTTATTATATATTAGGATGAAAATTCAAGGTATGAGATAACATTTGTGGTTAAATTGTGTTATGGTTATTTGAGGAATTTATCTCATTTTGGTAATGTTATAAAATATAGTTTTTGAGAAAGGACAACACACAGACCGTGTGGTAACCCATCGCGTGAGACAAAGCTGTGGGAATCAAACCCACAACCAGAGTGCGATTGAGATTTATCGCCTACCACTAGATTACGTGAAGTACCGGGTTAGGGTGACTAATTATATTTAGTTAAATTATTTTATTGATCAATAATAAGTTGATTTGGGATGTTATGTATTATCAAATGAATACCATCAGTATAGGAAAATGATTTGGTGATTAAGTGATAAATGTTATTTTAGAAGACGTTCTCTTTGTTGGGAGCACTATATGCCCAAGGAAATTAGGATACTATGAGATGTCAATTGAGGAGTAATGGTGAAATTTTATCTATGTTTTTATTGTGGATTTATAGTGATTTGGGTTATTTATGGAAATGATTAACCTATAATAGAGAATATGTGATTAGGTTAATTACTTTTAAGTATGTGACTTTAAGAGAAGTTGATGTCATTTGGAGATGCAATTTAACGTGGAAGACTAAATAACCAAATTTTTCTAAGTTTTGGGTTTCAATATTAGTCTGGATTATATTGAAGGATTTTATGGAAAATTTTTTTTTGAATGGTATTTATTTAACTTTGGGGTATTATTGGTTTAATTTTAGAAATTTAGATTAGTGTTTCTTTCTCTAAAGAAATATCCTTTTGGGGGGTCATTAGATCTTGTACTAACCATTTTGGTTTTGATTAATCTCTAAAGAAAAGGTAAATAAATAGTTTATCCATTGTGGATCATGTGATTCTCTAGAAGTTTATTCTAGCTCTTCTGGTGTGACCAAGTCTTCATGAATAATTATCGTTTAAAAAAATGAGTTAGTGGTATAAATTTATTAAAGAATGAAACTCTACTTAATAATTAAGTATATCTCTTTATGTTCTTAGTCAATCTCATAAAAAATTCTTCATATTTATGAAATATAACTTTAAACAAAAAAATGTTGTCCGTTTACTTTTCCTACTGGGAAACTAATGACTGTTTGTCCTATCACAAGTTTTTGGTTTTCTTGTTGTTAACTTTCTCCTGATCATTTTTACTATCTCTCTCCATCAGAACTTGACACTTAGTTTTACTTCCATATCCATGTTTTTCTACATGGAATCCTAGTATGGGTTATCTTGGGTATCCTTTGTACTTCTCTTTCATTATTTTAAAGTGATAGTTTTATTGACTCTTTTTTCCGATGGGGGACTTTCCATTACATTCCCAAGCCCAATTTTAAAAATTTTGAGGACACAATTTATTAAAGGAGGTAAGAATGTAGGACACCAAAATTTCATAGTACGTTAGGTCTTCAAAGTAATTCAATAACTTACACTACACGCAACATCGAGTTCAAGCGCACCACAACTTACCAAACTAGCCATTCAAAAGAGGTTATGAATAGTATTAACATAATTTTGAACTTTATATAAACCTCATAATTTTAGAATTCATATTTGGAGTTTCTTAGACATAATTTAAGGACAAATTCAATTTTTTCAAATAAAAGAAGTATTTTTCAAAAAATACAATTTTACGGCCTTTTAATGGTGAACCCTTATTAAATCCAATATTTGAAACTTTTGTATATTAAATTTGAAAAAATAAACTTTTTATTTGGGATCGGGACATAATAATTTAGTTTCAATAAATATTTGGTGTTTTTATGATAACTTTCATATTTGGGTGAATAGTGAAAAATACTATATTTTAACTGAAAACAACTTTTTTAGTCAAAATAATTTATAGTGTTCATCTATACATATGAATGGTTTGGATGTATAATAATATTATTTTTTATCATTTAATCCAATATTGGTCATTAGAAGTAATTTCACATTGAAATTGGACACAAACAAATGTCAATCTTTTGGTAGTTATTATTTCATAAAAATACGCTTTTTGGTTTTGACAACAAAAATTAATTTTAAACTAATAAACGAAATTTCTATGTTTTTAATTTCTTAAAATAGACTTCATTTTTGAATCTATAATATCAAAATTAGCTTAGAGTGAATTTTTGGTACATTTCTGAATACTTTTAATTTTTGATGAATAGTGAAAAACACTGAGTTATAGTTTAAAACCGAATTTTTATTTAAATAATTATTTATTTTATTTAAATTTATTTTAGGTCAAAATAGATACATAATATGTATATAAGTTCAATTTAATTCCTTGGAGTTAGTTTATAATAATTTTAGATATATAAAAATTTTATTGAACTTTTCACCGTCTTTTACCCACCTCCTAGGAGAATTTATAAATTCACATAAAATAGAATTTTACCGTTTCTGTGAGTTGAATTATGAAAATCTGAGGGAAACAATTAATATCAAGGATTAAAATGTGGTTTGATAAGATATAAATATGTTTTGGTGAATAGTAACGTTTTACTTTTATTTAACACGGTTAAAAGTAAATAGGGTAATTAAGGGTAAAAATGATAAAATTATTTCCATAACACATGTCATAATTCTATTGGATAAGTATAATTCGTCCAAAAAAACATTAATAATAAAATATTAACCTCTTTGGTCCACATAGATTAGATTAGGACATTTATTATTATTTTATTTAAAGAAGAGTTAAAAGAGTTAAAATCAATGTTTAATAACTAAAACATTTTTAATATAGGGCTAAACATAAGATAAATTAGTCTATAAATATTCATTAGAAAGATAAAAATATTTCCTAAATACTTTAATTTAATTTATATTTTTTAGACATTAAATAATTTTATTTATTTATGACACGATGATGATACAGTAATTACCTAATTAATGAAATATTAAAATTAATGATATTATAAATATCCAAATAAAACAAATTTGACACTTTTTATGAATTAAACTAATTTTATAGGTTAATATAATATATTAGGGTTGGGTATATGAAGTTTAGTTGAAGTAATAATGCAATTAAAAATTTAGAAAAAACAAAATACCAAATAGAGTCAAAATTGACATAAAAGTGTTTTTAAAAAAAATATTATATTATTAATTGATATTATATTCCTAAAAATATATGGTTTGTAAAAAGGACTTATATAATGATATATTTATCATTAATGAACCTCTTGGGGTTCTATTGGAAGTATATAGTAAGTTTATTTACCATATAATATAAAAATACAATGAGACATGGTAAATGTCAAACTATTTAACTAAGAGTTAAATAAAACAATAAAGCTAATATAGTGATCCAAACCTATCTAAAACCTATTGGTTGAGTGGTTTTCGACCCATAACCACATTATCCTTTATATAATCCATTTTTGAGCCATTATAAACCGAAAAGGATTTATTATAAAATAATATTTCTAGCTTGTCTTAAGGTTCCCCTCACCCCTCTTATAAAAGGGCACTCCCCCTTCTCTCAAATTCACACCTTCAAAGCCTTTTGGATCGGCCAAAATCTTCCCAAATTCCCAATCCACTGTACTACCTTCATCTTAGAGGCCCTCATTTTTTCAGAAATCCATCCTATGGAGCCCTTGTGATCAAATCAAAAGGAAGAACCCGAAGAAGAGGTAAATATCTCATCACCTCTTTCAAGTTTCTTTCGTCTTCCACTTCCTCTTTCTTTGTTGTTTTTATTCTAAAATAAAAACTCTTGTATCTTCTATATACTGTGATGTTATTGTGAATATGTTACAACCATATTCATTATTCTATGCATCCTTTGAATGACATGTCACCATACGTGCGTACGTACGGTTTACCGTCTCCACGTCGTGTTGTAATTGTTATTCAATACATTATTATTTGGATGGGTATAATAATGATTTGTAATTTATGTAAATAATAAATATAACATGATAATGATTCTGTATATATGATATACCATCCAATTATATATTATTTTGATGTCAAAATAATGATATTGTCGCTCGTACGTACGTACGGATTACCCTTCCACGAACGCAATAAGATTTATTCCCCATCGTATCCATTCAAGAATAAAATTCATTTAATGATTAAAAATAATGCTTAAAGACATGATATCATTCTGTATATGAATAATATACATCCCATCCATAACAAATATGACTCACATAACAAACAATATAAAGGAAAAAGAATCTGTTAACACCCGAAATGACGATAATACTAAGATATTATTAACAAAGCAATGTTAAAAGATAATATATTATATCATATTAATGTATATAATTCTTGTATAATTTAAAAATAATTATTTCACTATTATACAGGAGGTTAAACTACCCTCGACCAAGGAAAAAGTACAAAGTATGGGGTTTCTTATCTCACTTTTAATTCCGTGAGATTTCCGTTGTTCCCCACTTATTTATTGCATGTGGTGTGTGTACTTCCCATGACTGTATTAATTGTGTAATATACTTTAATTTATATATATTTAAATCATCATTGTATTATCCTTCTTTCATGGGTGTATGTTTCGTATGTTACCAAATCGATAAGGGAATTTGAAATTTCAATATCCACTCATTCGGCATTACCCATACTTCATTGATTATTTTACTCCAAGATTATGTGTCGAGTCACTATTAATTATCTTATGTCATAATTTCCACTCTCCTTTCTTTGGATATACTTTTTATACACATAATCACTCAATTGATAAATTCTCAAGTCATCGATATGAACTTGATAAGAGTAATTTTAACTCAATCTCCATTTATTGATTTAAACATCCAATTCATTTGTGTTGTTTTTACAAGAATATGTGTGAATGTCCTATGACTGATTTACAATGAATTCCCAATAATATTTAGTGTATTTATATTTTTCACACATAATTATATTGTTGATTTATCCTTAACTTAAGGATACAGTCTTTAAAAGGGACTTCATCTCAATTTACATCTCATTGAGACTTCTTTGTTGTTATACACCAATGCACTTTCATATGGTGTATAAAATTTACTTTGACATAATATATCATGAATCCCTTTATTCTCATGATATTATAATGTTTTGATTAACTCAATTATTTATATTCAAGTGTCTCTCTTTTGGTTAGGAACTCTAACTAAAATATCAATTTAAATGTTTTAAATATTTATTATTCTAAATCATTCTCATTAATATCCATGTTTTAAAAATGGGTTTAAGGATTTATTTATATGGACATTAATGTTTTAAAATTAAAATTCATAGTTTCAAAGTAGTATGGGACACTTTTATTCAAAAATCTATTTTTAAACAGTTTCTTGAAAAATAGTGTGACATTTAAATGTTTTCAAGAAAAAGGGTGACATTTATCTCAAATATTTTTTATAATTATTTTCATCTATCTCAATATCCTTCATTATTATCGATTGAGGTTAATATGTTACAATATAATCTTCCATATTGTTTTGAATGAGTTATTTTTTGACTGTGGATGTGCTATTTTTATATCATTCATGGTTTTTGGATAAATTATTGAAATTTTGTATGTTAGTTTTAATATGAATGTTTACGTTATGTATCAAACATTTCATATTTGGAATGAATTGGACTTAGTAAGTGATGGGTGGAGCCCTCTATAGCTCCTCGATTCACCAGTAGTTCTCATGAGACAAACTAGTGTCTTGGCACAAGGCCTTGACAAAATCTTATTTGTAGTCTGGGCACAAGGCCTTGACTATGTGGTTATGAAAGTATGGAATTATGAATTCCATCATTATGAAAGTGGCTATTGATATTGCATGTGATTATTCTAATAGTGTAATATCCAAGTGAATATGTAAATGGAATTATTTGATTTTATCTTTTCCATATTATGTGGAAGTTCATGTTTAAAAGGATTTTGTTTTAGACTTTTACACTGCCTTAAATGTTTATACTTATTTATGAATGTTTCTTCTATAATGTTATCCTTACTAATAATCTGAGCTCACCCCTTTATATGTTTTATTTTTTCAAGGATGCAAAGAAGTATATTATGACTGACCTGTAGGGATAGTCTATGGGATCACAATGCTGTCTATAGAAACAATTTTGTTGTAGTTTTACATTTTATGAAGTAATGTAAACCTTATGAATGCATCTATTAAGTCCAAGGCAACTAAAATAATCGGCCTTTTGAGACTTGATCTTTTATGATCATTCCAATGATACTTAATAATTCACCGACTCTGGGCTTCTAGGGTCAGGGCGTTACAATGAACCTATTATATCAAACACATTTGGGAAGAAAATAAACTGCAATCATCTGTAACATAAAAAATTACAATTCAAACCGAGCTCATGATGAATTATTGAACTATAACATCCATGAATTATGAAAATTTGGTTGAATAAAATATCAATAAAAATAACCACTTTTAAAATTAATTTCAAAAAATAAAAAATAATTGAAACTCAACAAATTTTATCATTTAACCTCCAAATGTCATGATGTCAACTAAAAAAATTGAATTATAATTTTTAAAATATTTTGAAAATATTCATAATTTTTCATTAGAATCAAATTTAGAAAAATATTTCCAAAAAATAACTATAATATTCATGTGATCAACATGAAATAATATCAACCCATAAAATCCTCTCATAGAGAAATAATATTTTCTATCAAAAATTGTAGTTTGAGGAAAACACAACATGTTATGATACTAATTGTTGTGTATAAACAATTATATGATGTAAAACGATTTGATACCCAATGTAGTAAAATTTTTATAGCATATAGAAATGGTGAATTCATGTCTTTAGAAATATAGTAATCTCTTCCATATTTAGAATTGTGAATGTAATGAATATATAGGTTCTAAACTATTTATGTAAAAGAAACACATAAATTTTGTCACATCCTATTTTTCATTTCCTATATTATGTCAGGATTCTTAAAGAATCATGGTATTACTCTCGAGTTCTACATGTGAATGGGTTTAAATATTGAAGTGTTTATTTTTCTTGTTTTTTACCCCATGGTTTTTCTTCAGTTCGTTTGGGATTTTTTTGGAGAAAACATGGGAATTTTGTCTTGGTAGTGGCCTACGGATGATTGGCACATGGTTTGGTAAACCATTTATTTGAACCTAAGTAAATTTGTTTTAGGTTTAGGCCTTAGAAAGAACCTACCTGGAGGGAGGTGCACTGTTTGGTAAATTGTGTGGTTGAACCTAGGTACCCATGCAATAGGTGGTGGGTTTTGGAAGAACCTATTTCATGATCTATGCATAGTTGGTGAAACCTTACGTGTTGGTCATGCGGTTGATCTTTTCATGGGCAGTAGTTATCGCATGGTTGTCACAATGTTTGGTAAACTGTGTGGCCAAACCATATGAGTTTCCCAGATATAAAATTTTGTGGCTTTCCAAATATCCCCCTTTCATGATTTTATACTAAAATACCCTCTTCCTACCCCAATAATATTTTCCGACCCTAGGTGGACTCTATCCTCTCCCACATTCCTCCCACCTTCTTCTAGGGTAATTCCATGTGGATTGCATCAAGGTTTGGTGCTAGATCTTCAAGGTAACCTTCTTCTCTATTCTACCTCACCCTTTTCCATCCATTTTCACTTGAGTTCCTCTCCTCCTACAGTCATTTCAACCTAGGCTTTTGGTTTTCCTCAATTTATGTTGGGGTGTTTTTTTGTTTTGGGTTAATCTTTGTAGATCATATATTTTGGAACCTTCGTGGGATGATTTCAGGTGTGCGTTGTTGATGTGCCACAAATTTGAGGTAGGTTTCCCATGAACTTTACTTTATAATTTAATAATATTTGATTTAATTCTTTTCTTACCTTCCAAATATTCAAAATGTTATTTTGTGAACTTTTGATTAATTTCATGGATTTCAAAGTGATGTTTTAATACTCATGATACAGTTATTTCATGTTTTTAGCTTATGGTGCAGGTCTAGGGTAATCATGATCCCTATGGGATATGGTGATTATTGGTATTGGCGAGTGACCCTCGGGGTCACTTGGAGATGTTTTCATGACACGCCCCCTAAGGCCCTTGTCGTGACATACCCCATGTCCACCTCCCGAAGGCCATGGGTTGGATACTAGCACTGAAGGTGTCAACCTACAAGTGGGAGGCATTTTCATGAGAATCTATATTCACACACACACACAATAGTGCCCCAATGCTAGAAAAGAAAAAATGAATTGCAATAAACAACCAACAAGTAAAAGTACAAACTATAGGTCAAATGGGAATGAATACAAACCCAACAAAAGATAAACCAAAAATGGGAAAGTTCAAGGGAAACTCTAAAAGTCGTCTTCTGGTAACCCAACCTGATGGGTCAATACAGAGTAGCTTCTGGAAGCCATAGAAGTGCATCATGTCTTCCTTGTCATACTGGGCACCACCTGGTCCTGGGCCACCAAGTCTTATATTAAGGTTGCGTTCATCTACACTATACATAGCACGTGCGTGTGAAACCAGTGTAGTGGTGAGTGACAATATACTCCGTAGGGACCCCAACCAAACAGGTAATGACCATATGGAAATCCACAGACAATCCATGAAGCATGATCAAAAAGCAATACAGTTTACACCATGTATATTCAAGAGTAGGAAAGTAGGACCATCAGTCACATCATCAAACACCATGGGCTACTAGAGAACGCTTCCTCAATGAGTAGAGTGGGTCTATCGGGTCACACAAGAGATGCTTCCCACAAACCTTAGGACTATATTGATACTCATCCCTAATGAGTTCTGTGGGTATGATGAGTCACAGATAATTCTATTCCCACCGTGGGCATGTCGGGTCACACAGAAGCCACCTCCCACATATAGCCATAGTGAGGTACTCCTCCTATCGAGTGCCATGGGTCTGTTGGAACACATAGAAGATACTCCCCATGGTGGGACTTTTAGGTCACACAAAATCCACTTCTCGCTGGGGCATAATATCTGATCCGCATAGGGTAAATCTTCAGTAGTCTTTAGGTCTCATCTAAATGTAGGGTTTCTGCATGTATCATGCTTGATATAAGGAGAACTGCTCCACAATTCATTCATATAATTTAAACATCCATGAAATCCTCCATAGCGTATTTTAATATATCAGTCTCATCACGAGGGTTCTGATGTAACAAAGGGCTCATCCATCAGATGTACGGTTGCATATTATGGGCATTTTTCTAAAAAATGATTGGTTGGGTTCGAGTCCGTTCTGACACGACCTGGACTCAAGTAGGCCTAGCCCGTTGGGTGGCCCTCACTCTTCCCAGTATTCCATTGGAGGACTGGACTTCGCTGTTTCAGATGCAGATGGAAGCCACATCTGACACACCCCTGCCCTGCGAGTCATCCAAAGGGCCATCTCCCCAATCGCTGTCGTTAGATCGCATCACATAGCCATGTACGCGGTGCACCAATTCAGTTTGGTGGCTGCATACACCCGCCACCAACCAGTGGCCCTTTCCGCACTGGCACTATTAGTTGACCGTGGTGCTCTTCCGACATGTCGTCGTGGCACACTGCCATCCGCTAGCATCGGCCACTGCTCGCAAGTCAGCATGGTACTCCGTGGACCACCGGGTCCGTACATGTGGTCCGTTCATCACACCAACTGCGCCTATGGACTATTTGGGGTGTCACCTTCCCTGAGAAGGCCTTGAATTCATCTTTACTCTCCTTTAAAAATCTTGGCCACAAATAATGCACAAGAAGAGGTGCTTGAGCCTTTTTTGTGTCAGCCCTAACCCTCTGCATTAGAGTTTTAAAACATGGGAAGGTTTGGGGTTGATGTTCCATCAACTATAGTTTAATCCCTCTATAGAAAACTCAAGAAGAATTTCCACACCTAAATTCCTTGTTTTATGTTCTTCAGAGAATTTCCACAGCCAAATTCACAATTCTCCAACGTGTTATTAAAATAAAACACATCGTAGAATTTATATTACAATGCGATTTCATATAGTTACACTGTTTCATTTATAAAATAGTATTTCAATTAGGCTTCAAAAAATTGAGCCACTAAGATCTTCATTTAATGTGCCTCACTACCGCACCATAGTGCCATCGTCTGCCGCTCAACAATGAGAAAAGAAATAAAATAACTTTTTATGTTATTTAATTATTTTCTAAAAAGTCTAAAAATTAAATTTTTGGCATGACCCCGTCCCATCAAAGTTATTTATTTTCGAGGTGAATCTCGGCATTATGAGTTTAATGGTTCCCTCATATTTTTGATCTGATCACCGGTTCAAATATTAGAAAAACCCACTTACAAGATTACTTAAATGAGCTTAAAAAAAGTTCAAACTTCCATTTTGGGCTCACTGGGCCTTTGAATCATGTTCCATAAAAGTTTTTGGTATCAAAATAATTCCATATAATTTCAAAAAAAATTACATGGAAATTATGGGATTTTACATTCTCCACACCTTAAAAATTTGCGTCCCTGAAATAAATAACAAAGTCTAATAAAATAAATGGGGGTACTAAGAACAAATCTGAGCCTACCACTCTGATGTTCTATCCTAGAGATTCCAAGTATTCCACCAAACACGCATCAGAGGAATAATCCATCATTGAAGGAATCACTCTTATCAATCCTCTATCTCATTTGGGAACTATGAAAACTTTTCCCCATCATCAATTCCTTGCTCGTCGTAGTTGATGACGTGCGATGGATCATGCATGTACCTCCTCAATGGTGACACCTAAAAAACATCATGCACCCAGTGCATCTTTGGGGGAAGAGATAATCGGTACACCACCTCAAAAACCCTGTTGAGAATATGGAGAGGTATGATGAACCTCAGATATAACTTTCTACCCCGATAAAATCTTAGCAATTCGCATCAGGGTGAGACCCAAAGGAAAATATGGTGTCCTTTCTTGAACTCCTAAGGTCTCCACCTACTGTCATAATTTGATTTTTTCCTGCTATGTGCAGTCCTCTTCCACTCTTAGATGATCTACACTTTCTCAGTGGTAGCCCATACCAACTATGGACCCATTAGTGCTGCCTCCACTGGGACTGTCCATCATAGAGGTGATCTACATAACTGCTTATACAAGGCCTCAAATGGTGTCATGAAATTGGTGGAGTGATAGGTATTGTTGTACGAAAACTTCATAAGTGGTAGGTGGTCCTCCCAACTGTGATAAAAATCAAGGACACAAGCACAGAGCTTTTCCTTCTAGGTCTGAATGGTCGGCTCCATCAGACCATAATTCTGAGCCTGTATGGTTGTTCTCAAGTGTAGGTGAGTCCCGAATTCCTCTTGTAATCCCTTCCACGACCGGGATATAAACTGTGAATCACGGTCTGAGATGATTGTCGAAGGCACCCGGTGTAGTCTCACTATCTCATAGACGTAGATGCGTCCTAAACCCTCTACTGATCTCTACTAAAATATGGGTATGAAGTTAGTAGACCTGGTATGTCAGTCAACGATCACCCAGATAAAATTGTGGCTCAAGGCCATGCGTGGAAACCTCGGCACGAAGTCCATGGATATATGATACCACTTCCATTATGGTACCTCATGTGGCTGTAAAAAGCCTATTGGAACCTAATTCTCAACCTTCATTTTCTAGGAAGTGAGGCATCATGAAGAAAACTCTACCACCATATTCTTCATCCATGTCCACTAGTACTAAAATCAGAGGTCCTGGTACATTTTCTTCACACCAGGATATACCACCAAATGTGATGTATGGAAAGCCCACAACTCCTCCTCCTGAAATGTCACCAGTACCACATTGAATCCTTTAAAAAGGATAAGGTGATCCCCACCTATTTAAAATCAATCAGGTGCCTGTTTTAAAGATGAATGAGCACATCAGGCCACGCTATCAACGTCCACAAGATGTGCCTCCCTAAATAACAATAATAGTGGGAGAGTGGTAGTTATTGACTTAATGTAAGATGCTCCATCAATATCTACAAAGTATATCTTCATCATGGATAGATTCTCTATCGCCTCACTTAGTAGATGTAAACTAGACCTCCTGCTGATCATGTCTTCCACCAGGTTCCCCTTAACAAAAGTATAGACTACCTCAAAGTCATAGTCCTAGAGGAACTCTATCCATTTCTATTGTATCATGTTTAGGTACTTCTGTGGGATGATATAACTGAGACTCTTGTGGTTGGAATAGATGTAAAATTGTTCACCCATCAAGTAGTGCATCCACATCCTGATGGAAAAGACCACTGCTGCTAACTCCAGGTCATGGGTCACATAGTTATACTCATGCTCCCTCAGTTTCTGTGAGCTGTAGGTGATCACTACTTACTCCTTCATCCAGAAACAACCATGTATGGTCCCTAATCCGTCGTAGAATACTACTTACCCAATGCCCTATTCTGGTAGTCTTAGGATTGGGGCACTCATCAGTATCTACCTCAGTTCCGAGAAACTCTACTGGAACTTCTTAGTCCACAAAAATGGTTTTCCCTTCCGTTTCAAGGCTGATAAAGGTTCCACTACTCTGGAAACATCGGGTGCGAACCCCTAGTAGTATGTAGCCAAACCCAAGAAACATCGGACCTCAGTCATGCTCTTAGGTGGCTCCAAAGAAAACACTATCTCTGTCTTCACTGGACGCAATAAAACTCTATCCTCTGAGATAATGTTTACCAGAAAGTGGACCTCCTAAATCCAGAACTAAAACTTCAAGAGATTACAATAAAGTTGGTCTCTCAGAGTGTGTCTCGGACTATCCACAGGTGTGTATCATGGTACTCGCCCAACACCGAGTACACCAAGATTCTTCAATGAAGACCACCGTGGAAGGATTGAGGTAAGGTTGGAAGATCATGTTCATGAGTCCCATGAACACTGTGGGGGCATTGGTCACACCAAAAAGCATCACCAAAAACTTATAGTGGCCATACCGACATCTAAAGGTTGTCTTCGGTATGTCCTCATCCCATACCTGATGATTATGATAGCTTGATCTGAGGTCTACCTTTGAGAACCACCTCGCTCCCTTCAGCTGATCAAAGAAGTCATCAATCCTTAGCAGTGGATACTTGTTCTTCACGATCACCTGGTTTAGGCACCAGAAGTCCACTCATAGCCTCAAAGTCCCATCTTCCTTCTTAAGAAACAACACTGGGGCTACTCGTGAAAAAACACTAGGTCTCGTGAAGCCATTCTCTTTCAAGTCATCCAGTTATACCCTTAATTCACGAAGATCCCCGAGATCCTTATGATATTATAGTGTGGATATCAGTTCCATCCACGCTTATATATTGATTCATAATTCTACCTCTTTGTGAGAACGTAGTCACATAACATCCACAAGAATGATATCTTCATACTTGTCCACCACTATAAGAAATCTTGGACTCCTCTCATCCACCACACTGAGGGTGAGTCTATCCAACTGGTGAGTGATCAGCTACACCCTCCTTCGATAAAGTCAACCCTGTGGTGTAAAAGCTCCCTTCTCCCTAGTGATGGAAAACCTTGTCCCATACTTGTGGACACACTACACTTTTCACCAAAAATATTCGATCTATGAATGGATGGTAGTTAATCAGTCCATACCCAAAAT